>CP130737.1:14511085-15711085 GCA_030553155.1 Nippostrongylus brasiliensis
AGGCGGCGCGGCGAAATCCTTCGCGAGGCGACGCGCTACTGCAGGGAAGGCAGTAATGTTAGTTAAAAGCTTATAATTTCAAAAGATGAAGGGATTTTGGAAATCTAAACACAGCGTTGAACAGTAGAGGATTCCAGCTTTCTTCCGTAGAGAAGTCGCTTCCAGAAATCACATTCTTCTTGGTGAACAGGGTAGTTTCGATTTTGTTTCGATTTCTGCCAGAAATCGAAACTAAATCGAAACCACCTTGTTCACCAGGAAGGAAGTTTCATTGGACTCTGAATTTTACACCAAAGTTCGGGCTGGATAGGAATATTCCTTGTGTGAAGTTTCGCTTCGATTAGATGCGTTCTTTCGGTAGTGAAAACTATATGTCGCAGTTGCCCTAATATGGAAAACATCAAACTACTATTGTTCTTTTTACGACTGTTGCTATTGCAAAATCGTACCAGACAACAATAAATTCTTTCACTGCATACATTTTCAAGATCACATGCCGCCCTTTCTTCTTCTTGTAGTTCACATACCGTCCTATTGCCTTATTTCATTACATTTTTGTATTTCCTTGGAGGAGGGAGAGCAATTGATATATTTGCAAATTTCATACAATTTTTTCCATTCATAACGCTGTATTCGCTGAAAATAGCGCTTTTTCCGCATCTCAACCATAAAAAACGACCTTTTCTATACGACCCCTCCCTCTTCCCATGCAAATACGACCCCCAGTTTCGATTCTCGAAACTCAAGCTTGAGCCTGGACCGAGGGTCCTCCCCTCTCTCTGGTGTTGTCTCTTCCAATACTTCAGAGTGTACAAAAAGGGGTGTGCGGGCCTAAACATTTTATTTTTTCAAAACGATCTTAGAAATTCTCCTGTATTTCAAGCCTGATATATGTTGACTGGACGTTGTGCAACCCATACGTACTAGTGTACAAAATGGTCAGGCGTTCTAACCACTGAGTTGCTGTTATCGAACTTCATAAGGCCGGGAAGCAAGTGAAAGACATTGTGAGGATCACTTCCGAACCCCCAAGAACGGTTCAGAATACGGTAAGACGCTACAAAGAATTTAACATCGAAGAGGATAGAGGAGGAAGAGGACGCCCAAAGTTAGCTACGAATCGGAGAAATGTGAAAATCGTGCGAAAAAAATCCGAAAGGACGCCAGGACGTCGATGCGACAGATGGCAAAAGACCAGGAATAAGCGTGGACTCAATAAGAACGATAGTCAGCAGAAAGCTTGATGAGCACCACTATCGTCTGCAAAAATGCCAACTCCTGACGGATGCTGTGAAGAAGAACACAGTAGAAAGACGCAAAAATTTGTTGCAGCGATTCACGGTGGCACGCGCTCAAGACATCGGCTATACACTGCGTCCAGAAAAGATAGGGACACCCCATATTTTCTGAATTCAAAGAACCGCTGGATACTATTCGATTCCAAATCTATACCAGTGAATTCAGCACGGCAAAAAACATGGGACTAAACGATTTGAGCTTCTGGTTTGAACAGTGAAGGTTTTGAGGACGATTTTTGCAATGAGTGCGACGGAATCACTGTCCAGAAATGATAGGGACACCTGAGAAAAAACAGCTTTACGAACCAGATACTAATTAGGCCACTGAAATTAATTATTGGTGGACGGTTCAATATTCAGTGTAACGTAATCAAGTGGAGTTGGGATTAACGCGACGGAGTTTTGGAGAATGTTATTAATTAAATCGCCGTAGACCGATGGATCGCTGTCTTGAGCTCTTCAACGAAGGAGTACATCCTGTTAATCGCATTATTCCTCCAATAAAGGTGTTCTTACGGGTCTACCATTAGAACAATCTTAAAACAACTTGCTGGTAATTCGAGAACATCGACAAAACAGGCCCTTGAAAAGCCTGGGGTCAACCTGATTTTATGAAGCGGGCCATGTTCCTGTTGTAAGGGCAAGCTGTGCCTCACTTATCCTCTAGTAACGGCAACAGATAAGTCGCTAGTATCTGTTGGTACTCAAATCAGTTCGAATTTGCTGAACTAAATTCAATCAAGACTTTTTATTCAGAGTAAAACTACCACCCACATTGAGAATGCACCGCACCTCAAGCCCCTCCTTCGTAAAAATTAGTTCTTATTGACTAAACCGTGTTGTGTTTTTGTATGCCGTCTGGACAGCTCCAGGAAACTCGCTTCGCATCGGAAAAGAATCAATTTAACCCCAAAACAATTAGCCTAGGAACCAAGTGAACGTCTATCGCGCCTTAATCCAAGAACGGATTTTGTTTCTCTCGCTTACTTGCTCCAGTTAGGCTGTACATCAGATATTATTTGGCCAGCGCTTGCTTGTTTTAGATCAGAGGAAGACGTGTCACCTCTGGGCAAACTCTTCGTTTCATAATCTATCATAAAACGCCGATAATCACTCTCGAGTTTTTCGCCGCAGGTGAAATTCCGCGACACAAGGCCTTATTTCTTCAACAGCCTTAATTTGGCCTTGTTATTTTATTGAGCACAACGTGCTGTGGTCTATCCTAACACAAAACATTGCTTTGAAATGAATGTTGTTCAAAAAATTAGTTTTTACCAATTTGCTTACGCAACCGACCCTTCTTTGTAGGTGTCCCTATCATTTCTGGACAGTGATTCCGTCGCACTCATTGCAAAAATCGTCCTCAAAACCTTCACCGTTCAAATCAGAAGCTGAAATCGCTTAGTCCTATGTTTTTTGCCGTGCTGAATTTACCAGTATAGATTTGGAATCAAATAGTATCAAGCAGTTCCTTGAATCAAGAAATTGGGGGGTGTCCCTATCTTTTCTGGACACAGTGTACGGATGAAAAGCTTTTCATGCTAAGTCCAGTCTTGAACTCCCAAAATTATATGATTCTAGGCGATTCGCTTGCTGATGGTACTGTCAAAGGACGACTTCACAAAAGTTCAATGAAGTGTCCGTGGACTGTGTGTGTCAAGAGACGGAGAGCTGCTCTTCCCAAGCCTTCGTGCGGTGCTGCTGGTTCCGAAAAATCCAGCGTAAACCTCCGATTTTTCGAAAAATCCAGTCAAAGAGCGGCTTCACCGCTCTTTGACTGGGCCCCGTGAGTACTTCTCTGTCGAAGAGTCACTAAATGCTTGTGAATTTGACTGAACCTAGCGGTAAACCTACGAATTTCCGAAAAATCCAGCGTAAACCTCCGATTTTTCGAAAAATCCAGTCAAAGAGCGGCTTCACCGCTCTTTGACTGGGCCCCGTGAGTACTTCTCTGTCGAAGAGTCACTAAATGCTTGTGAATTTGACTGAACCTAGCGGTAAACCTACGAATTTCCGAAAAATCCAGCGTAAACCTCCGATTTTTCGAAAAATCCAGTCAAAGAGCGGCTTCACCGCTCTTTGACTGGGCCCCGTGAGTACTTCTCTGTCGAAGAGTCACTAAATGCTTGTGAATTTGACTGAACCTAGCGGTAAACCTACGAATTTCCGAAAAATCCAGCGTAAACCTCCGATTTTTCGAAAAATCCAGTCAAAGAGAGGCTTCGCCGCTCTTTGACTGGGCCCCGTGAGTACTACTCTGTCGAAGAGTCACTAAATGCTTGTGAATTTGACTGAACCTAGCGGTAAACCTACGAATTTCCGAAAAATCCAGCGTAAACCTCCGATTTTTCGAAAAATCCAGTCAAAGAGCGGCTTCGCCGCTCTTTGACTGGGCCCCGTGAGTACTTCTCTGTCGAAGAGTCACTAAATGCTTGTGAATTTGACTGAACCTAGCGGTAAACCTACGAATTTCCGAAAAATCCAGCGTAAACCTCCGATTTTTCGAAAAATCCAGTCAAAGAAGGCTTCGCCGCTCTTTGACTGGGCCCCGTGAGTACTTCTCTGTCGAAGAGTCACTAAATGCTTGTGAATTTGACTGAACCTAGCGGTAAACCTACGATTTTTCGAAAAATCCAGCGTAAACCTCCGATTTTTCGAAAAATCCAGTCAAAGAGAGGCTTCGCCGCTCTTTGACTGGGCCCCGTGAGTACTACTCTGTCGAAGAGTCACTAAATGCTTGTGAATTTGACTGAACCTAGCGGCAAACCTACGAATTTCCGAAAAATCCAGCGTAAACCTCCGATTTTTCGAAAAATCCAGTCAAAGAAGAGGCTTCGCCGCTCTTTGACTGGGCCCCGTGAGTACTACTCTGTCGAAGAGTCACTAAATGCTTGTGAATTTGACTGAACCTAGCGGTAAACACTAATTACGAATTTCCGAAAAATCCAGCGTAAACCTCCGATTTTTCGAAAAATCCAGTCAAAGAGCGGCTTCACCGCTCTTTGACTGGGCCCCGTGAGTACTTCTCTGTCGAAGAGTCACTAAATGCTTGTGAATTTGACTGAACCTAGCGGTAAACCTACGAATTTCCGAAAAATCCAGCGTAAACCTCCGATTTTTCGAAAAATCCAGTCAAAGAGATCGCCGCTCTTTGACTGGGCCCCGTGAGTACTACTCTGTCGAAGAGTCACTAAATGCTTGTGAATTTGACTGAACCTAGCGGTAAACCTACGAATTTCCGAAAAATCCAGCGTAAACCTCCGATTTTTCGAAAAATCCAGTCAAAGAGAGGCTTCGCCGCTCTTTGACTGGGCCCCGTGAGTACTACTCTGTCGAAGAGTCACTAAATGCTTGTGAATTTGACTGAACCTAGCGGTAAACCTACGAATTTCCGAAAAATCCAGCGTAAACCTCCGATTTTTCGAAAAATCCAGTCAAAGAGCGGCTTCACCGCTCTTTGACTGGGCCCCGTGAGTACTTCTCTGTCGAAGAGTCACTAAATGCTTGTGAATTTGACTGAACCTAGCGGTAAACCTACGAATTTCCGAAAAATCCAGCGTAAACCTCCGATTTTTCGAAAAATCCAGTCAAAGAGAGGCTTCGCCGCTCTTTGACTGGGCCCCGTGAGTACTACTCTGTCGAAGAGTCACTAAATGCTTGTGAATTTGACTGAACCTAGCGGTAAACCTACGAATTTCCGAAAAATCCAGCGTAAACCTCCGATTTTTCGAAAAATTCAAAAGCGGCTTCGCCGCTCTTTGACTGGGCCCCGTGAGTACTTCTCTGTCGAAGAGTCACTAAATGCTTGTGAATTTGACTGAACCTAGCGGTAAACCTACGAATTTCCGAAAAATCCAGCGTAAACCTCCGATTTTTCGAAAAATCCAGTCAAAGAGAGGCTTCGCCGCTCTTTGACTGGGCCCCGTGAGTACTACTCTGTCGAAGAGTCACTAAATGCTTGTGAATTTGACTGAACCTAGCGGTAAACCTACGAATTTCCGAAAAATCCAGCGTAAACCTCCGATTTTTCGAAAAATCCAGTCCGATTTTTCGCCGCTCTTTGACTGGGCCCCGTGAGTACTTCTCTGTCGAAGAGTCACTAAATGCTTGTGAATTTGACTGAACCTAGCGGTAAACCTACGATTTTCCGAAAAATCCAGCGTAAACCTCCGATTTTTCGAAAAATCCAGTCAAAGAGAGGCTTCGCCGCTCTTTGACTGGGCCCCGTGAGTACTACTCTGTCGAAGAGTCACTAAATGCTTGTGAATTTGACTGAACCTAGCGGTAAACCTACGAATTTCCGAAAAATCCAAAAATCCAGCGTAAACCTCCGATTTTTCGAATTTCCGAAAAATCCAGCGTAAACCTCCGATTTTTCGAAAAAAGAGCGGCTTCACCGCTCTTTGACTGGGCCCCGTGAGTACTTCTCTGTCGAAGAGTCACTAAATGCTTGTGAATTTGACTGAACCTAGCGGTAAACCTACGAATTTCCGAAAAATCCAGCGTAAACCTCCGATTTTTCGAAAAATCCAGTCAAAGAGAGGCTTCGCCGCTCTTTGACTGGGCCCCGTGAGTACTACTCTGTCGAAGAGTCACTAAATGCTTGTGAATTTGACTGAACCTAGCGGTAAACCTACGAATTTCCGAAAAATCCAGCGTAAACCTCCGATTTTTCGAAAAATCCAGACTGGGCCCCGTGAGTACTTCTCTGTCGAAGAGTCACTAAATGCTTGTGAATTTGACTGAACCTAGCGGTAAACCTACGAATTTCCGAAAAATCCAGCGTAAACCTCCGATTTTTCGAAAAATCCAGTCAAAGAGAGGCTTCGCCGCTCTTTGACTGGGCCCCGTGAGTACTACTCTGTCGAAGAGTCACTAAATGCTTGTGAATTTGACTGAACCTAGCGGTAAACCTACGAATTTCCGAAAAATCCAGCGTAAACCTCCGATTTTTCGAAAAATCCAGACTGGGCCCCGTGAGTACTTCTCTGTCGAAGAGTCACTAAATGCTTGTGAATTTGACTGAACCTAGCGGTAAACCTCCGATTTTTCGAAAAGTCCAGCGTAAACCTCCGATTTTTCGAAAAATCCAGTCAAAGAGAGGCTTCGCCGCTCTTTGACTGGGCCCCGTGAGTACTACTCTGTCGAAGAGTCACTAAATGCTTGTGAATTTGACTGAACCTAGCGGCAAACCTACGAATTTCCGAAAAATCCAGCATAAACCTCCGATTTTTCGAAAAAACCAGTCAAAGAACGGCTTCGCCGCTCTTTGACTGGGCCCCGTGAGTACTACTCTGTCGTCGAAGAGTCACTAATTACGAATTTCCGAAAAATCCAGCGTAAACCTCCGATTTTTCGAAAAATCCAGTCAAAGAGCGGCTTCACCGCTCTTTGACTGGGCCCCGTGAGTACTTCTCTGTCGAAGAGTCACTAAATGCTTGTGAATTTGACTGAACCTAGCGGTAAACCTACGAATTTCCGAAAAATCCAGCGTAAACCTCCGATTTTTCGAAAAATCCAGTCAAAGAGAGGCTTCGCCGCTCTTTGACTGGGCCCCGTGAGTACTACTCTGTCGAAGAGTCACTAAATGCTTGTGAATTTGACTGAACCTAGCGGTAAACCTACGAATTTCCGAAAAATCCAGCGTAAACCTCCGATTTTTCGAAAAATCCAGACTGGGCCCCGTGAGTACTTCTCTGTCGAAGAGTCACTAAATGCTTGTGAATTTGACTGAACCTAGCGGTAAACCTACGAATTTCCGAAAAATCCAGCGTAAACCTCCGATTTTTCGAAAAATCCAGTCAAAGAGAGGCTTCGCCGCTCTTTGACTGGGCCCCGTGAGTACTACTCTGTCGAAGAGTCACTAAATGCTTGTGAATTTGACTGAACCTAGCGGTAAACCTACGAATTTCCGAAAAATCCAGCGTAAACCTCCGATTTTTCGAAAAATCCAGACTGGGCCCCGTGAGTACTTCTCTGTCGAAGAGTCACTAAATGCTTGTGAATTTGACTGAACCTAGCGGTAAACCTCCGATTTTTCGAAAAGTCCAGCGTAAACCTCCGATTTTTCGAAAAATCCAGTCAAAGAGAGGCTTCGCCGCTCTTTGACTGGGCCCCGTGAGTACTACTCTGTCGAAGAGTCACTAAATGCTTGTGAATTTGACTGAACCTAGCGGCAAACCTACGAATTTCCGAAAAATCCAGCATAAACCTCCGATTTTTCGAAAAATCCAGTCAAAGAACGGCTTCGCCGCTCTTTGACTGGGCCCCGTGAGTACTACTCTGTCGAAGAGTCGTCGAAGAGAACCTAGCGGTAAATTACGAATTTCCGAAAAATCCAGCGTAAACCTCCGATTTTTCGAAAAATCCAGTCAAAGAGCGGCTTCACCGCTCTTTGACTGGGCCCCGTGAGTACTTCTCTGTCGAAGAGTCACTAAATGCTTGTGAATTTGACTGAACCTAGCGGTAAACCTACGAATTTCCGAAAAATCCAGCGTAAACCTCCGATTTTTCGAAAAATCCAGTCAAAGAGAGGCTTCGCCGCTCTTTGACTGGGCCCCGTGAGTACTACTCTGTCGAAGAGTCACTAAATGCTTGTGAATTTGACTGAACCTAGCGGTAAACCTACGAATTTCCGAAAAATCCAGCGTAAACCTCCGATTTTTCGAAAAATCCAGTCAAAGAGAGGCTTCGCCGCTCTTTGACTGGGCCCCGTGAGTACTTCTCTGTCGAAGAGTCACTAAATGCTTGTGAATTTGACTGAACCTAGCGGTAAACCTACGAATTTCCGAAAAATCCAGCGTAAACCTCCGATTTTCGAAAAATCCAGTCAAAGAGAGGCTTCGCCGCTCTTTGACTGGGCCCCGTGAGTACTACTCTGTCGAAGAGTCACTAAATGCTTGTGAATTTGACTGAACCTAGCGGTAAACCTACGTAAACCTCCGATTTTTTTCGAAAAGTCCAGCGTAAACCTCCGATTTTTCGAAAAATCCAGTCAAAGAGAGGCTTCGCCGCTCTTTGACTGGGCCCCGTGAGTACTACTCTGTCGAAGAGTCACTAAATGCTTGTGAATTTGACTGAACCTAGCGGTAAACCTACGAATTTCCGAAAAATCCAGCGTAAACCTCCGATTTTTCGAAAAATCCAGTCAAAGAGAGGCTTCGCCGCTCTTTGACTGGGCCCCGTGAGTACTACTCTGTCGAAGAGTCACTAAATGCTTGTGAATTTGACTGAACCTAGCGGTAAACCTACGAATTTCCGAAAAATCCAGCGTAAACCTCCGATTTTTCGAAAAATCCAGTCAAAGAGCGGCTTCACCGCTCTTTGACTGGGCCCCGTGAGTACTTCTCTGTCGAAGAGTCACTAAATGCTTGTGAATTTGACTGAACCTAGCGGTAAACCTACGAATTTCCGAAAAATCCAGCGTAAACCTCCGATTTTTCGAAAAATCCAGTCAAAGAGAGGCTTCGCCGCTCTTTGACTGGGCCCCGTGAGTACTACTCTGTCGAAGAGTCACTAAATGCTTGTGAATTTGACTGAACCTAGCGGTAAACCTACGAATTTCCGAAAAATCCAGCGTAAACCTCCGATTTTTCGAAAAAAAAATCCAGACTGGGCCCCGTGAGTACTTCTCTGTCGAAGAGTCACTAAATGCTTGTGAATTTGACTGAACCTAGCGGTAAACCTACGAATTTCCGAAAAATCCAGCGTAAACCTCCGATTTTTCGAAAAATCCAGTCAAAGAGAGGCTTCGCCGCTCTTTGACTGGGCCCCGTGAGTACTACTCTGTCGAAGAGTCACTAAATGCTTGTGAATTTGACTGAACCTAGCGGTAAACCTACGAATTTCCGAAAAATCCAGCGTAAACCTCCGATTTTTCGAAAAATCCAGTCAAAGAACGGCTTCGCCGCTCTTTGACTGGGCCCCGTGAGTACTACTCTGTCGAAGAGTCACTAAATGCTTGTGAATTTGACTGAACCTAGCGGTAAACCTACGATTTTCCGAAAAATCCAGCGTAAACCTCCGATTTTTCGAAAAATCCAGTCAAAGAGCGGCTTCACCGCTCTTTGACTGGGCCCCGTGAGTACTTCTCTGTCGAAGAGTCACTAAATGCTTGTGAATTTGACTGAACCTAGCGGTAAACCTACGAATTTCCGAAAAATCCAGCGTAAACCTCCGATTTTTCGAAAAATCCAGTCAAAGAGAGGCTTCGCCGCTCTTTGACTGGGCCCCGTGAGTACTACTCTGTCGAAGAGTCACTAAATGCTTGTGAATTTGACTGAACCTAGCGGTAAACCTCCGATTTTTCGAAAAATCCAGCGTAAACCTCCGATTTTTCGAAAAATCCAGACTGGGCCCCGTGAGTACTTCTCTGTCGAAGAGTCACTAAATGCTTGTGAATTTGACTGAACCTAGCGGTAAACCTACGAATTTCCGAAAAATCCAGCGTAAACCTCCGATTTTTCGAAAAATCCAGTCAAAGAGAGGCTTCGCCGCTCTTTGACTGGGCCCCGTGAGTACTACTCTGTCGAAGAGTCACTAAATGCTTGTGAATTTGACTGAACCTAGCGGTAAACCTGGTAAACCTACGATTTTCCGAAAAATCCAGCGTAAACCTCCGATTTTTCGAAAAATCCAGACTGGGCCCCGTGAGTACTTCTCTGTCGAAGAGTCACTAAATGCTTGTGAATTTGACTGAACCTAGCGGTAAACCTACGATTTTCCGAAAAATCCAGCGTAAACCTCCGATTTTTCGAAAAATCCAGTCAAAGAGAGGCTTCGCCGCTCTTTGACTGGGCCCCGTGAGTACTACTCTGTCGAAGAGTCACTAAATGCTTGTGAATTTGACTGAACCTAGCGGTAAACCTACGAATTTCCGAAAAATCCAGCGTAAACCTCCGATTTTTTCGTCAAAAACGGCTTCGCCGCTCTTTGACTGGGCCCCGTGAGTACTACTCTGTCGTCGAAGAGTCACTAATTACGAATTTCCGAAAAATCCAGCGTAAACCTCCGATTTTTCGAAAAATCCAGTCAAAGAGAGGCTTCGCCGCTCTTTGACTGGGCCCCGTGAGTACTACTCTGTCGAAGAGTCACTAAATGCTTGTGAATTTGACTGAACCTAGCGGTAAACCTACGAATTTCCGAAAAATCCAGCGTAAACCTCCGATTTTTCGAAAAATCCAGTCAAAGAGGGCTTCGCCGCTCTTTGACTACTACTCTCTGTCGAAGAGTCACTAAATGCTTGTGAATTTGACTGAACCTAGCGGTAAACCTACGAATTTCCGAAAAATCCAGCGTAAACCTCCGATTTTTCGAAAAAAATCCAGTCAAAGAGAGGCTTCGCCGCTCTTTGACTGGGCCCCGTGAGTACTACTCTGTCGAAGAGTCACTAAATGCTTGTGAATTTGACTGAACCTAGCGGTAAACCTACGAATTTCCGAAAAATCCAGCGTAAACCTCCGATTTTTCGAAAAATCCAGACTGGGCCCCGTGAGTACTTCTCTGTCGAAGAGTCACTAAATGCTTGTGAATTTGACTGAACCTAGCGGTAAACCTACGAATTTCCGAAAAATCCAGCGTAAACCTCCGATTTTTCGAAAAATCCAGTCAAAGAGAGGCTTCGCCGCTCTTTGACTGGGCCCCGTGAGTACTACTCTGTCGAAGAGTCACTAAATGCTTGTGAATTTGAACTGAACCTCCGAAAAATCCAGGTAAACCTCCGATTTTTCGAATTTCCGTCAAAAATCCAGCGTAAACCTCCGATTTTCCGAAAAATCCAGCGTAAACCTCCGATTTTTCGAAAAATCCAGTCAAAGAGCGGCTTCACCGCTCTTTGACTGGGCCCCGTGAGTACTTCTCTGTCGAAGAGTCACTAAATGCTTGTGAATTTGACTGAACCTAGCGGTAAACCTCCGATTTTCCGAAAAATCCAGCGTAAACCTCCGATTTTTCGAAAAATCCAGTCAAAGAGAGGCTTCGCCGCTCTTTGACTGGGCCCCGTGAGTACTACTCTGTCGAAGAGTCACTAAATGCTTGTGAATTTGACTGAACCTAGCGGTAAACCTACGAATTTCCGAAAAATCCAGCGTAAACCTCCGATTTTTCGAAAAATCCAGTCAAAGAGCGGCTTCGCCGCTCTTTGACTGGGCCCCGTGAGTACTACTCTGTCGAAGAGTCACTAAATGCTTGTGAATTTGACTGAACCTAGCGGTAAACCTACGAATTTCCGAAAAATCCAGCGTAAACCTCCGATTTTTCGAAAAATCCAGTCAAAGAGAGGCTTCGCCGCTCTTTGACTGGGCCCCGTGAGTACTACTCTGTCGAAGAGTCACTAAATGCTTGTGAATTTGACTGAACCTAGCGGTAAACCTACGAATTTCCGAAAAATCCAGCGTAAACCTCCGATTTTTCGAAAAATCCAGTCAAAGAGAGGCTTCGCCGCTCTTTGACTGGGCCCCGTGAGTACTTCTCTGTCGAAGAGTCACTAAATGCTTGTGAATTTGACTGAACCTAGCGGTAAACCTACGAATTTCCGAAAAATCCAGCGTAAACCTCCGATTTTTCGAAAAATCCAGTCAAAGAGAGGCTTCGCCGCTCTTTGACTGGGCCCCGTGAGTACTACTCTGTCGAAGAGTCACTAAATGCTTGTGAATTTGACTGAACCTAGCGGTAAACCTACGAATTTCCGAAAAATCCAGCGTAAACCTCCGATTTTTCGAAAAATCCAGTCAAAGAGCGGCTTCGCCGCTCTTTGACTGGGCCCCGTGAGTACTTCTCTGTCGAAGAGTCACTAAATGCTTGTGAATTTGACTGAACCTAGCGGTAAACCTACGAATTTCCGAAAAATCCAGCGTAAACCTCCGATTTTTCGAAAAATCCAGTCAAAGAACGGCTTCGCCGCTCTTTGACTGGGCCCCGTGAGTACTACTCTGTCGAAGAGTCACTAAATGCTTGTGAATTTGACTGAACCTAGCGGTAAACCTACGAATTTCCGAAAAATCCAGCGTAAACCTCCGATTTTTCGAAAAATCCAGTCAAAGAGCGGCTTCGCCGCTCTTTGACTGGGCCCCGTGAGTACTTCTCTGTCGAAGAGTCACTAAATGCTTGTGAATTTGACTGAACCTAGCGGTAAACCTACGAATTTCCGAAAAATCCAGCGTAAACCTCCGATTTTTCGAAAAATCCAGTCAAAGAGAGGCTTCGCCGCTCTTTGACTGGGCCCCGTGAGTACTACTCTGTCGAAGAGTCACTAAATGCTTGTGAATTTGACTGAACCTAGCGGTAAACCTACGAATTTCCGAAAAATCCAGCGTAAACCTCCGATTTTTCGAAAAATCCAGACTGGGCCCCGTGAGTACTTCTCTGTCGAAGAGTCACTAAATGCTTGTGAATTTGACTGAACCTAGCGGTAAACCTACGATTTTTCGAAAAATCCAGCGTAAACCTCCGATTTTTCGAAAAATCCAGTCAAAGAGAGGCTTCGCCGCTCTTTGACTGGGCCCCGTGAGTACTACTCTGTCGAAGAGTCACTAAATGCTTGTGAATTTGACTGAACCTAGCGGTAAACCTACGAATTTCCGAAAAATCCAGCGTAAACCTCCGATTTTTCGAAAAATCCAGTCAAAGAACGGCTTCGCCGCTCTTTGACTGGGCCCCGTGAGTACTACTCTGTCGAAGAGTCACTAAATGCTTGTGAATTTGACTGAACCTAGCGGTAAACCTACGAATTTCCGAAAAATCCAGCGTAAACCTCCGATTTTTCGAAAAATCCAGTCAAAGAGCGGCTTCGCCGCTCTTTGACTGGGCCCCGTGAGTACTACTCTGTCGAAGAGTCACTAAATGCTTGTGAATTTGACTGAACCTAGCGGTAAACCTACGAATTTCCGAAAAATCCAGCGTAAACCTCCGATTTTTCGAAAAATCCAGTCAAAGAACGGCTTCGCCGCTCTTTGACTGGGCCCCGTGAGTACTACTCTGTCGAAGAGTCACTAAATGCTTGTGAATTTGACTGAACCTAGCGGTAAACCTCCTATTTTTCTAAAAATCCAGCGTAAACCTCCGATTTTTCGAAAAATCCAGTCAAAGAACCGGCTTCGCCGCTCTTTGACTGGGCCCCGTGAGTACTACTCTGTCGAAGAGTCACTAAATGCTTGTGAATTTGACTGAACCTAGCGGTAAACCTACGAATTTCCGAAAAATCCAGCGTAAACCTCCGATTTTTCGAAAAATCCAGTCAAAGAGCGGCTTCGCCGCTCTTTGACTGGGCCCCGTGAGTACTACTCTGTCGTCGAAGAGTCACTAAATGCTTGTGAATTTGACTGAAAAAATCCAGCGTAAACCTCCGATTTTTCGAAAAATCCAGTCAAAGAGCGGCTTCATCGCTCTTTGACTGGGCCCCGTGAGTACTTCTCTGTCGAAGAGTCACTAAATGCTTGTGAATTTGACTGAACCTAGCGGTAAACCTACGAATTTCCGAAAAATCCAGCGTAAACCTCCGATTTTTCGAAAAATCCAGTCAAAGAGAGGCTTCGCCGCTCTTTGACTGGGCCCCGTGAGTACTACTCTGTAGAAAGTCACTAAATGCTTGTGCTGAACCTAAACCTACGAATTTCCGAAAAATCCAGCATAAACCTCCGATTTTTTGACTGGGCCGCCGTGAGTACTACTCTGTCGTCTGTCGTCGAAGAGTCACAAATTACGAATTTCCGAAAAATCCAGCGTAAACCTCCGATTTTTCGAAAAATCCAGTCAAAGAGCGGCTTCATCGCTCTTTGACTGGGCCCCGTGAGTACTTCTCTGTCGAAGAGTCACTAAATGCTTGTGAATTTGACTGAACCTAGCGGTAAACCTACGAATTTCCGAAAAATCCAGCGTAAACCTCCGATTTTTCGAAAAATCCAGTCAAAGAGAGGCTTCGCCGCTCTTTGACTGGGCCCCGTGAGTACTACTCTGTCGAAGAGTCACTAAATGCTTGTGAATTTGACTGAACCTAGCGGTAAACCTACGAATTTCCGAAAAATCCAGCGTAAACCTCCGATTTTTCGAAAAATCCAGTCAAAGAGAGGCTTCGCCGCTCTTTGACTGGGCCCCGTGAGTACTACTCTGTCGAAGAGTCACTAAATGCTTGTGAATTTGACTGAACCTAGCGGCAAACCTACGAATTTCCGAAAAATCCAGCATAAACCTCCGATTTTTCGAAAAAACCAGTCAAAGAACGGCTTCGCCGCTCTTTGACTGGGCCCCGTGAGTACTACTCTGTCGTCGAAGAGTCACTAATTACGAATTTCCGAAAAATCCAGCGTAAACCTCCGATTTTTCGAAAAATCCAGTCAAAGAGCGGCTTCACCGCTCTTTGACTGGGCCCCGTGAGTACTTCTCTGTCGAAGAGTCACTAAATGCTTGTGAATTTGACTGAACCTAGCGGTAAACCTACGAATTTCCGAAAAATCCAGCGTAAACCTCCGATTTTTCGAAAAATCCAGTCAAAGAACGGCTTCGCCGCTCTTTGGCTGGGCCCCGTGAGTACTACTCTGTCGTCGAAGAGTCACTAATTACGAATTTCCGAAAAATCCAGCGTAAACCTCCGATTTTTCGAAAAATCCAGTCAAAGAGCGGCTTCACCGCTCTTTGACTGGGCCCCGTGAGTACTTCTCTGTCGAAGAGTCACTAAATGCTTGTGAATTTGACTGAACCTAGCGGTAAACCTACGAATTTCCGAAAAATCCAGCGTAAACCTCCGATTTTTCGAAAAATCCAGTCAAAGAGAGGCTTCGCCGCTCTTTGACTGGGCCCCGTGAGTACTACTCTGTCGAAGAGTCACTAAATGCTTGTGAATTTGACTGAACCTAGCGGTAAACCTACGAATTTCCGAAAAATCCAGCGTAAACCTCCGATTTTTCGAAAAATCCAGACTGGGCCCCGTGAGTACTTCTCTGTCGAAGAGTCACTAAATGCTTGTGAATTTGACTGAACCTAGCGGTAAACCTCCGATTTTTCGAAAAATCCAGCGTAAACCTCCGATTTTTCGAAAAATCCAGTCAAAGAGCGGCATCACCGCTCTTTGACTGGGCCCCGTGAGTACTTTTCTGTCGAAGAGTCACTAAATGCTTGTGAATTTGACTGAACCTAGCGGTAAACCTACGAATTTCCGAAAAATCCAGCGTAAACCTCCGATTTTTCGAAAAATCCAGTCAAAGAACGGCTTCGCCGCTCTTTGACTGGGCCCCGTGAGTACTACTCTGTCGTCGAAGAGTCACTAATTACGAATTTCCGAAAAATCCAGCGTAAACCTCCGATTTTTCGAAAAATCCAGTCAAAGAGCGGCTTCACCGCTCTTTGACTGGGCCCCGTGAGTACTACTCTGTCGAAGAGTCACTAAATGCTTGTGAATTTGACTGAACCTAGCGGTAAACCTACGAATTTCCGAAAAATCCAGCGTAAACCTCCGATTTTTCGAAAAATCCAGACTGGGCCCCGTGAGTACTTCTCTGTCGAAGAGTCACTAAATGCTTGTGAATTTGACTGAACCTAGCGGTAAACCTACGAATTTCCGAAAAATCCAGCGTAAACCTCCGATTTTTCGAAAAATCCAGACTGGGCCCCGTGAGTACTACTCTGTCGTCGAAGAGTCACAAATTACGAATTTCCGAAAAATCCAGCGTAAACCTCCGATTTTTCGAAAAATCCAGTCAAAGAGCGGCTTCATCGCTCTTTGACTGGGCCCCGTGAGTACTTCTCTGTCGAAGAGTCACTAAATGCTTGTGAATTTGACTGAACCTAGCGGTAAACCTCCGATTTTTCAAAAAATCCAGTCAAAGAGCGGCTTCGCCGCTCTTTGACTGGGCTCCGTGAGTACTACTCTGTAAAAGCGTCACTAAATGCTTGTGAATTTGACTGAACCTAGCGGCAAACCTACGAATTTCCGAAAAATCCAGCATAAACCTCCGATTTTTCGAAAAAACCAGTCAAAGAACGGCTTCGCCGCTCTTTGACTGGGCCCCGTGAGTACTACTCTGTCGTCGAAGAGTCACAAATTACGAATTTCCGAAAAATCCAGCGTAAACCTCCGATTTTTCGAAAAATCCAGTCAAAGAGCGGCTTCATCGCTCTTTGACTGGGCCCCGTGAGTACTTCTCTGTCGAAGAGTCACTAAATGCTTGTGAATTTGACTGAACCTAGCGGTAAACCTACGAATTTCCGAAAAATCCAGCGTAAACCTCCGATTTTTCGAAAAATCCAGTCAAAGAGAGGCTTCGCCGCTCTTTGACTGGGCCCCGTGAGTACTACTCTGTCGAAGAGTCACTAAATGCTTGTGAATTTGACTGAACCTAGCGGTAAACCTACGAATTTCCGAAAAATCCAGCGTAAACCTCCGATTTTTCGAAAAATCCAGTCAAAGAGCGGCTTCGCCGCTCTTTGACTGGGCCCCGTGAGTACTACTCTGTCGAAGAGTCACTAAGTGCTTGTGAATCTGACTGAACCTAGCGGTAAACCTACGAATTTCCGAAAAATCCAGCGTAAACCTCCGATTTTTCGAAAAATCCAGTCAAAGAGCGGCTTCGCCGCTCTTTGACTGGGCCCCGTGAGTACTACTCTGTCGAAGAGTCACTAAATGCTTGTGAATTTGACTGAATCTAGCGGTAAACCTCCGATTTTTCGAAAAATCCAGTCAAAGAGCGGCTTCGCCGCTCTTTGACTGGGCTCCGTGAGTACTACTCTGTAAAAGCGTCACTAAATGCTTGTGAATTTGACTGAACCTAGCGGCAAACCTACGAATTTCCGAAAAATCCAGCATAAACCTCCGATTTTTCGAAAAATCCAGTCAAAGAACGGCTTCGCCGCTCTTTGACTGGGCCCCGTGAGTACTACTCTGTCGTCGAAGAGTCACTAATTACGAATTTCCGAAAAATCCAGCGTAAACCTCCGATTTTTCGAAAAATCCAGTCAAAGAGCGGCTTCACCGCTCTTTGACTGGGCCCCGTGAGTACTTCTCTGTCGAAGAGTCACTAAATGCTTGTGAATTTGACTGAACCTAGCGGTAAACCTACGAATTTCCGAAAAATCCAGCGTAAACCTCCGATTTTTCGAAAAATCCAGTCAAAGAGCGGCTTCGCCGCTCTTTGACTGGGCTCCGTGAGTACTACTCTGTAAAAGCGTCACTAAATGCTTGTGAATTTGACTGAACCTAGCGGCAAACCTACGAATTTCCGAAAAATCCAGCATAAACCTCCGATTTTTCGAAAAATCCAGTCAAAGAACGGCTTCGCCGCTCTTTGACTGGGCCCCGTGAGTACTACTCTGTCGTCGAAGAGTCACTAATTACGAATTTCCGAAAAATCCAGCGTAAACCTCCGATTTTTCGAAAAATCCAGTCAAAGAGCGGCTTCACCGCTCTTTGACTGGGCCCCGTGAGTACTTCTCTGTCGAAGAGTCACTAAATGCTTGTGAATTTGACTGAACCTAGCGGTAAACCTACGAATTTCCGAAAAATCCAGCGTAAACCTCCGATTTTTCGAAAAATCCAGTCAAAGAGAGGCTTCGCCGCTCTTTGACTGGGCCCCGTGAGTACTACTCTGTCGAAGAGTCACTAAATGCTTGTGAATTTGACTGAACCTAGCGGTAAACCTACGAATTTCTGAAAAATCCAGCGTAAACCTCCGATTTTTCGAAAAATCCAGACTGGGCCCCGTGAGTACTTCTCTGTCGAAGAGTCACTAAATGCTTGTGAATTTGACTGAACCTAGCGGTAAACCTCCGATTTTTCGAAAAATCCAGCGTAAACCTCCGATTTTTCGAAAAATCCAGTCAAAGAGCGGTGAAGCCCCGTGAGTACTACTCTGTCGAAGAGTCACTAAATGCTTGTGAATTTGACTGAAGCTAGCGGTAAACCTCCGATTTTTCGAAAAATCCTTTGACTGGGCCCCGTGAGTACTACTCTGTCGAAGAGTCACTAAATGCTTGTGAATTTGACTGAACCTAGCTGTAAACCTACGAATTTCCGAAAAATCCAGCGTAAACCTCCGATTTTTCGAAAAATCCAGTCAAAGAGCGGCTTCGGTAAATCACCGTTTCAAGGGCCGTATACATGTAGTGAGAAGAAGGGTGGTGGTGGTGAGCGGTGGTGATATAGAAAAGTACCCAAGACTCGTTTGCGACGGACCCGTTGATTAGCATTATCGGAAAAAAGAGCGTGGCCAGTGCAGCCATACAACCGCGAACAGCGCCGAAGATTCACCGAATTGTACTCAGAATGAAATACCGGCGTTATTGTTATTTGAGGCATGTTCCTATAGCTCGTTATCCACAGCAGGGCAATGAAGCAGTGTTGGCTGTGCAGAAGAGCACGGATGCTGTTTTATAACTGCTTTCAGCGGTTCTTCTGTAGTTAGATATCCACAGTAGGACACTGATGCAGTGATGGCTGAGCAGAAGAGCATTGGTGCTATTTTATCACTGCTTTCAGCGGTTTATCACAGTTGGTAACTCCATTTCACTGATCGCGACTCGATCTCGTGAACCGCATGTTGCAGACACCATCGCTTGGTTAGGGGTGCGGATATATATCCAGCGTAAACCTCCGGAAAAACTAGTGTGCAGAAGAGCACGGATGCTGTTTTATAACTGCTTTCAGCGGTTCTTCTGTAGTTAGATATCCACAGTAGGACACTGATGCAGTGATGGCTGAGCAGAAGAGCATTGGTGCTATTTTATCACTGCTTTCAGCGGTTTATCACAGTTGGTAACTCCATTTCACTGATCGCGACTCGATCTCGTGAACCGCATGCGCCAGAGAGCGTTGTTTTTGGTAAGAGTGAAAAGCGCGTGAGAACAGTAGAGAGCGCGGCCTCGGCGGAGAGCTGAAGTCAGAGTAAACGGCGGTGAGCGCGGCCTTCGAGGAGGGCCAGGGTGAAAAGCATGCAATAGCGTGTCTCGGGAGGAGTGCCCGCAAGGGCTTACTCGATTATTATATACGGAACGGATATATATATATATATATATATATATATATATATATATATATATATATATATATATATATATATATATATATATATATATATATATATATATATAACCTTTGGTGGATTATTTTTAAAAAATTCGCGTGTTTGTGTCACATTCGCGCGTAGCGCATCGACCCGTGGCACAGAAAATCGTCAACCTGTGGAGGAGCCACCGATCGAGCCCTTGATGATTCCTTTTGCGCTCATTTCTTGGAGTTGACGGTTCTTCCTACTGTGTTACGCGGCTGAGACGTGGCCTGTTACTTCAGCCACGGCGCGGACGCGGTCCTTGAAAGGCAAACAAGGAGTCCTGTAGAGATGTCTTCTAATGTTCACCCGGCTTTCTCAACACCTTGCCGGACATCGCTGTTCAAATCCGAGGCACATGTCCTGTTTGCGGGACCCTACGGAATACACGTCAAAAGCAAAGCATCGATGAGCCTGCCATATAAGATGATCCTTTTACAAGATGAATGGTACAATCGATGCCGTGGAATTCCATGTAGACGCGTGGAGGATCACGTGCTAGATGGCGTAATGTGTTCCTCGTACGCGCTAAGAACATGACTAGTACGAATAACGGCTGACTCGCATCAGTCGGCTTCTTCCAACAAGCTGGATGATAGTCAAGATCGATAGTTCAAATTTGAGGCTGACTGGGGCCAAACGACCTGCAAAATCAACAAATCAAGAAGTGTAACTGTCTTTACTGGCCGCGATGTATGAACTTAACGGCAAAACATTACTCTGGTGACAGTGAAATATTTCCACATCACCGGTGCTATTGTTGGTCATTACTACATAGAACATGCAGCCTCATGCTTTAGTGAACGTTGTCCAAATTACGCTAATCTACCTAAGTTACATGTCCTTGGAAACTGGAGAAGCAAAATATAATAAAGCGAAACTGCGCGAAAGATATCGATATACACAATCATCCTCCATTGCCTGGAGAGGTTTTCACGAATCTTGAAGCTGAAACAAAGCTTCGTCGTATCTATGACTCTACAGGGTGGCGAATAAATACGTGCGCCGCGAAAAGTGTTATAACTTTCTTTTTTGCCAACGAATATCAAAACAAATATGATTATATATAGGAGTAGGACACAACATTCAATAGTTAAGGAAGGTTTTCGAAGTAGCTGCCATGAGCTTTGATATCGGCTCTCATTCCTTCATTTATCGCATAGGTGGTGCGCCGCAAGTACCCCTTGTCTATGTTGCTCCATATTTGGGAAAAAGCTCGTCAAAATTTGACGAATCTCTTGTCGTGGACTCCTAAGATATTCCTCCAGAACATATTCGTCGGGGAGCTAAAACGGATTTAATATCGAGCTATTCGAAGGCCATAAACCTTTCGTCGGAGAAGAGCTGATTTCGGTCGAAAGAAGCGCATTTTTATTTTTGCTCTATGAAGCAGAGCGCAGCTTTAGTGAGATAACTACTTGGCACGTTTCGGTTTTTCGAGAACTGTGGCTTTCCTGTGAATGCAATACTGACAGAGCTTAGCATGATTTAATGTCTTTTTTATCGATAAAATCAAAACAGTCCTGCCTAGAGCACCGAAACTGTTCTAAAACATCAAGAATTCAGGGAACACACATTTTGCAGCAGTTCTTTGATTTCAGTTGGACGTGAGGGTTGGGCTAGTGAGATGGTGGCGATTGTGAAAATTTCTAGGCACATCGTCGCTAAAAATTTTAACCTAAAGCAAAAGGACTCCCTCGCTGCGGCGCACCCAGACAAGATGCCGCAATGTCTTACATTTTTTATTCCGATTTTTCTCCTCTTGATAGGTGAGAACTTGTACCTTCCAGATATGATAACTACAAAGCCCATCCTCTCCTTCAGTCATGAATTGAACCAATTTGCAAAAAAGGTGGAGCTGCTTGGACATCTTATTCCAGCTAACATCATCATGTCGGTCCGTCCTCCTTTTAATAATCCCATGTCCCAGTAGTGTGTTCACCGTCCGCTTCTGTTACCTCCATGGATTGGGTGGAGTATGTCCTCCCAACATTCACAGCTTGTCAGTCTTTTACGCGTTTCTTTAACGAACTCCGAGCCTCGAAAGAATCAGCGAGCCCGCCACGCGGCTCTGAGCTTCCTGCGCAATTGCGTTATAGTTTGATCAGTTCCTCGCTACAGTTTAAAGAGGAAATCTCACCCATACAGAACGATTAAGAAGGGTCACGTGAATATTTTGAGAGGAAAAAAACACGCTCAAATGTTTTATACAATTGTCAAAATCGAACCGAATTTCACGCGCACGTATTTATTCGCCACCCTGTATACAAGTCTAGTCATTCGCAGCTGCCAAGGCGCGTTTTAGCTTCGCCATTCAGCCCGCAGAATTGTGTTTGTATTCGTACATTACTCTGCTATGTTTTTCGACGCTTAACGAAATGAGAGATATGATATGCAGTTAAGAGGATTTCTCTCCTACTATAGAAACCCCATGATGACCTATTCGGGGAAATGGCGCGATCACAGGAGGAGAAACAAGAAGTGACACGCCATCGGCGCTGAATTCTGCCGATGTATCACTTATACGATCGTGGAAAAAAGTTTTACGCAACAATCTCGTTTCCATGCGTTGAGCTCCCAATAGCACTCGTAGTTTCGCACTCACAATTCAAACAATTTTCGCACAAGTATAAGTTCTCACCGTAGTCCTATGTTTGATATCAGCAGAATATTTGCTTAATACTGCCACTTTTCAGGGTATGTTACTCCTGATATGGATGTTCCCGATAGCTGCAATCGCGCAGAGTCCCTATGGCCCATCTCAGCTCGATCAATACGCCAGGCTTATAAACTCTGGGAACCTTGGCGGCTTTGGCTTCTTTCAAAATGCACTCTCCCAAGGCACCGTACGAGGACTTGGTGATTTAAATCCTCCGCCGCTGTTAACAGGATTACCTCCTCTACCCCTTACTCACGAGGAAGGTGTGTATCTTAAAAGATTTAAGAGATTCTCTTCATTCATATTCTCTGCTTCCTGGTACTTACGGAAAGTTGTGATAATGCACCTTTTTCGTATTGTTCATTGCAAAATATTCGATATTCTGAAGATGATCAGCGTGTAGCGAAAATCGCAATTCAGTTGGAATTCGAACAAGTGATTCATTCCGTTTCTTTGTGATGCTGGACTAGTACGAGCCCATAGACACATATTGCCTTCGTTTGAGGCGAGCATTGGTTTTCCCCTAACACATTCTTCGAGTCTTTGTTGCAGGCCTTCAGCTGGGCGTCACCACCCATTCACCGCACCGTGTGATGCAGTGGTAGGAGTCGCTACTGACACTCGCACTGTCGAGCGATCGACCCCCGCCCTGGCCAACCAAGCCCTCATCCCTCCGGGGCGGGTAAATTGGTATCAGACTTCTCTGGGGAGGTAAAGACACTGGTTTGATATAGCAGCTGTCCCCCACAAATCATTGTATAGGGCAAATACCATGTCTCTCACCATGCCTCTACGATTCTAGGTTCCTGCGCTCACCATGCACCGTAGTCACCTAGTCTCATGAAATAACTAACCCCTTATTGCAGGGGTTTTGCTCGTGAAGATATTTTATTTATTTCTCAATCAGTAGCAATAATGGTTGTTTTCCCAATGGGCCGAAACCGCACTTTCATCGCAACTTGCTACTGCTAAGTGATATGTATACTGTAAGCTCTAATTCGTCCAAGGGGGCTTGCGAATGAATTGGTACAATTTAGTGTTTCACTACAGTTCACCTATTTACTCAAATACGAAGTGTTGCGGCTCCTTATTTCAGTTTTGAGACAATTAACATCAACTCTTCCACCTATTCCAACTCGTCCTACGGCTGCTCCAACTACTCCGCCAACAAATCCGGGTGGCGTATACGCGGTGAACGCCATGGTGGAACTCCCCCCAATGCCGGAAAATAGGTACTACTGAACAAGAAGAGCTTCATCTAACCATTCAGTTGTTCCTCCAGTGATCATGAGTTTTGCATAAAAGCAAGTTTTTAATTTTCCAAGGATACATGGCACATTCGACGATGACGGTGTTTTTCATCCAGATAACGCCGCGAACACTGAGGACAAGCACATCGTCCGCAATCAGGTAACCACTCAGACTTGAAATGTTTACTTGGGCATTTGCGTATTGCATTGCTTCTAATGACATCTTTAGATCCAAGGTACAAAAATTCGTGAGTTCTCGCAAACTGATAGGGACACAGTTGAAGGGAAAAGAGAAGAGAATTCTAGCAAAGATGAAGATTACCAAGTACGTTCATCATGCACAATTTTTTTCACTCAGCGATTTAGTAACAGCGAAATCTCTCGATTTACAACAGCCGTTCTCTCCGCTGTTTTTTTCATATTTCAACTTTCCCTTTCTCTTGTTTTTACGATTTCTCCGAACCCTGCATTCATTATTTTGTTGAAGGGTACATATTCCTATCTGTATCCATTTGAAACGACACTTTAACTTAGCCCGTCGATCCCTTGCAACTATTTCAGCGGTGGAGTTACACGCTTAGTTTTCAGTCGTGAACTTCACTCCAGTTTCAAAAACGGCTTTATCTCAAGTTCTCTGAGATATTTCGAAGCATTTAACGCTTGTCTGCTCACCCCCCCCCCGTCAAAATTTTCTCGAATCTGTCTACGATCCACCACAAACTTGATTTTTTCTTTAATTTCGTCGAAGGGTATAGAAGTAGCGCTACTTACTGATGTAGCATGCGCTTCACCAGTGTGATTGATGCATTGATGCTCGAAAGTAGCAGGGCTGAGAACGATGACTGATGCATTTCTGTGCTGCTTTTCTACCGGGCGTGCTTATCTTAACACCGCACGGACCAGTGGTGCAACTCACACTGAAACTTTACTGTTGAGTTCATCCACAGAAATTTCTGCCTCTTCCAAGAACTAGTGAAATTGTCAATGTACATGCAGGCTTTGGCAGGCACAAGCCTCTTTGGAAATTTAGCAAAGAGCAATAAGAGAGGTTGGGCTTCTCTCATGAAGAAAAATCAAAAATCATAATCACCTTGTCAATGACAATGACAATGGGTGGAGGTAAAACAGCGTGTACTGCGACCCTATTATAAGCTGGTACACTTTGAGCGCTGAATTGAAAGTGTTCGCAACATTGTAATACATTGAAACTATCGTACCTAAAGGCCCCTTCAGACTCTACTGCGTTGCTGCCGCAGTAATGATGAAGGATAGGGAGCGGCGGCGCACGCGACAGCTGCGCAGTAGCGACAGCGCTGCACCAGCTTTCAGAATTTTACTGCGGCAGCGCTGCGGCGGCGATGCCGAAAAGGTCGTAGGGTGTATGGCGATGTCTGCAAAAATTTTTGCGCACACCACACCTCATTATACAGAGAATCCATTTCGCGTTTCACCATCGTTTATTTTTTGCATTTTTTGTGTATTTTGTGTTTTTTGTATTTTTGTTGTTGTTTTTTGATGTTTATGTATTCGTGTAAGCGTGTTTTATGCAGTACTCTTATTATTACACTCCAGTGGTCGAAGAAAATTTTTTTCTTTTTTATTTCGCACAAATTTCGCCCATGGGGGTTTTCTGGGGTGCTCATCTAGAACCTAACATTCTTTTTCCGGATTTCGGCCGCAAACCACCAGTACCGCTTGCGGGGCTGGCAGGGTGGTTTGGGTAGGATGATCGATTTGGCTGAAATTTCGTCTAGGGTGGTTATTTTGCATACCGATAACGATGCTGACGATTGTTTTTCGAATTTCGGCCTAGGACCTCCCATATCGTCAGAATGGGTGATCGGGCCAAAATCACCGATTTGGCTAAAAACAAACATCATAATCGTAATCAGCAAAAAAAAGTAACATAACATGCCTGGACGAATTGAGCCCATTAGGGTCGTGCACAGTCGACGACCAATACGACACGGCAATGATAAGAGATAGCGGCCGGTGTCGTATTGGTCGCGTCCGACTTCGGCATTTGCGTTGCCGAAGTTGCCGCATGCGGCGAGTAGGACACCGCGTGTGCGGCGTCGTCTCGTGCAGGGATGTGTGCTCATTCGCGCGCGGCGAACAGTGCGGCGATTTGTCGTGTCGCATTGGTCGTCGACTGTGCACGACCCTATTAGGAAATTGTGATCTGGCCACCCTAGTGGACGATATGGGTGGTCCTCGGCCGAAATTATGTAGAATAACAAGCGTTAGGATCCTTATCGGTATGCAAAATTACCATTATAGACAAAATTTCAGCCACATCCGTTATCCTACCCAGACCACTCTGCTAGCCCTGCAAGCGATGCGGGTGGTTTCCGGCCGAAATTCGGAAAACGGATGTTGGATTCATGATGAGCACCCCAGAAAACTCCGCGGGCGAAGTTTAGGGGAAAATAGTTGAAAAAATCGTCTGCTGCTAAAATGCGCTGTTTTTCGACTAACGACAGTCCAGAGGACGGCCGCAACAGCGTGCAGCCGTTGCGAAAATGCACTCATCCCCCTTTTGCTGCAGATTTTACTTTACTGCGGCAATAAAACTCTGAAGGGGCCCTAAATCGTCCACCGATGGAGAAAACTCACAAGAAGCCTAACATATGCGAAAGCAAACCTAACCACAGGATCACAAATGAAATGCGGTTAAAGGGGTAGAGAATTGTTTGTAGTGTTAGAATATGTATTTCGTTTCAATGAATACGTGAAATGTTGCTAACTTTTTACCAGTGAAATTGAAAAGGAAATTTCGTAAAAATAGCTTTTTGCGGTCCTCAAGTCGAGTGACCCAAGAGTTGATAACTATTTTTGGTGCTCTATCTGTCTACTGTTTCACGTCGCTAAATTTGAAACAAAATTTAGCAACAACGACTACCACTTGGACGCAGCACCATTGCTCTTTTCGTTAGGAAAGTTTTGCCAAACAACATAACAACAACAACGTACTGTTTGAAAGAGGAAGATTTGCACTATAAGATAACACTATATTGGACATTTTAACACATATCGAATTGCATACGTTTTAAGCTTGTTGAATGTGGCGATTAACGAGCCCCTCCGGCGGCCACGATACCGTGCGGCTCGGACAACGCGACCGCCGCGCGTGATGGTGCCGATCGACGTACGTAAGGGCTCGTTTAGTGCGCACGCGACGCGCTACGCGAACCCATGCAAAAGATGCAAAATCAATAATTCGCGACGCGAATTCGCGTCGCACACCATTTAGTGTGCATCGCGCGGACCGATCGTAGACGTCCACCCAACTGCGCTGTGTGTCATTGCACATACTAGTCTTAGCAAGATTGATGTTCCCCTGAATGGGTTGCTGCTGCGTCGCTTGATACATTGGAAAATGATAACTTCTCAAGTTCATCTCCAAGAATTACTTCTGCCAATATTCAGCATTTCTGACGATATCAATCGCTCCAAACTAGGCGAAACAAGGTACTTTTCTGGCACTTAGGTAATGAAATCTTCGAAGAGAAACACAGACAAAAATACAATTAAATGACGTTGACACGTTATAGGGTTTAATGAGTGGAGAGATTTCCAAATCTCAGAAATGAGAAAAATCAATTATGAGATCGTTCCCTGCGTTTTAAACGTAGAATTTCTCGATTGGACCCTGGATAAACCTGTAAAAAAGCATAAGGGCCAGGATATGGGAGCCTCATTTGGCTGTAGGGTACATATCAATTATGTTCTCTGAAGATGTAAGGTTTATAAGCCGCCAAATCTAAGGCAGAATTTATTTTTGTGTTTCGAGGTTAAATGATGGGTTAAGATTACTGTTACCGTGAAAGCCTTTCCTTAGGGACTTCCTTTATCAAAAGATGAGGTTAGGGAAGGTCATGGGACCTTATTCCGGCTATTCGCAGCCGCACAGCAGCACCGATTCGTAAGCTGCGATGTCTGCCGTGTGGCTGCGGCAGTGCCCGCAAAATGACGGAGACGCGATGGGACCGTCGCGTCGGTCACCTATCGCGTCGCGCGTCGCGTGCACACTAAACGAGCCCTCAGTAATTTTAACCCATCATTTAGCCTCGAAACACAAAAATAAATTCTGCCTTAGATTTGGCGGCTTATAAACCTCACATCTACAGAGAACATAATTGATATGTACCCTACAGCCAAATGAGGTTCCCAGATCCTGGCCCTTATGCTTTTTTACAGGTTTATCCAGGGTCCAATCGAGAAATTCTACGTTTAAAACGCAGGGGACGATCTCATAATTGATTTTTCTCATTTCTGAGATTTGGAAATCTCTCCACTCATTAAACCTTATAATGTGTCAACGTCATTTAATTTTATTTTTGTCTGTGTTTCTCTTCGAAGATTTCATTACATATGTGCCAGAAAAGTACCTTGTTTCACCTAGTTTGGAGCGATTCATATCGTCAGAAATGCTGAATATTGGCAGAAGTAATTCTTGGAGATGAACTTGAGAAGTTATCATTTTCGTATGTATCAAGCGACGCAGAAGCTACCCATTTAGGATAACATCAGTCTTGCTAAGACTAGTATGTGCAATGACACACAGCACAGTTGGATGGACGTCTACGATCGGTCCGCGCGATGCACACTAAACGGGGTGCGACGCGAATTCGCGTCGCGAATTATTGATTTTGCATCTTTTGCATGGGTTCGCGTCGCGCGTCGCGTGCACACTAAACGAGCCCTAACGGCGAGGCGGTTGCGCTCAGGTTTCAATTTTCTGGAGAAAATTTCATGCCGCAACGGACTATTTTTGCAAAATTTCATTTCCTATTTCACTGGTGAAAACATTAGCAACATATCTAACTATTCATCAAAACGAAATACATATACTAAAACTACAAACAATTCTCTATCGAACAGTATACTTTCCTATTGAACTTGCAGAAGGACGTTGAAAAAAACGGCAAGGACTTATGAAATGACCCAATATATGCTCGTTTTGTTCCTAGAACATGTTATAAGCAAATAATTCACCAACTACGGGAATCCTCAGCAAGGAGGGTTGGCTGTAGAATGAATTGAGCGACTTGAACTATGAACAACTTCCTTCACCCAAGGAATATTAATAAGTGGTGATAGAAAAGTAGTCTGTGGAACGATATGCAATAGCAAATGAAACTACAACAATGTTACATTAGCCACATACAGTTGCTACTAATTCGTTAACATCTTCATTACTTGAATAAAGCTGGAGATTGTACTGATATATTATAAAATGATTGTTGTAAACACATCGAAGCAGAAATCTGTGAAAATAGTTCACCCTGTAAAAAAATGAAAGTGTTTCCGAAAAGTGAAGTACGTGGTAAATCACTCTTCCAATATTTGAAATCACTTAGACGACTACAATTCTTAGGGTCTCACTGTAAGCACTGATATTATCATGAAAAAATCAATCAGCAAGCGGTCTGAAGAAAGTGAATTTCAGAATTGATAGGACTTCGCTGTTATACATTTTTGCTTGTTTTGTTCAATTTATCTATCCGTATATTAAGGCAAGATAACTGCAACTAAATTCACTTGCACAACCTATTTCTAAATGTATTTCTTCCTCATATACTACATCCGAAATACATATGTATGTACTATTAATGACTGCCATGCTATGTGTTGTGTTTTATAAGCAAACCATCCATATATCTGAACGGCTTGAATGCTCCATCCCTTCGAAGATTAGGAACGGACAACATTACGTCGACATTACGGTGCGGTTAGATTCAACCAACAGTGTATGTACTAAAGTGCCTGGCACTCTAATCATTTATTCAAATTTTAATTACATTAACAAATTGGTAGTAACTGCTTAGTAGGAGTTCAACCCATATCACAGTAACGGACGTGCCACAACGAGAAGATGGCGCTTTGTAGCCCAAAAACCGCCTTTCATCTAAATTTTCCTTGAAAGTGATTTATTCGCCGAAAGATGCCGTTTTTGGGGTCTACGCGTGGTGACCCGTTCGGAGTCTGTCTCATTTCCTTTGGTTCTTAGTATACGCCCGTTGTCCGTCGCCGGGGGGCTGGGCAACTGTACTCGTCGCAGTGAATGGCGGTCGACGGCACAGTTGTCCGCTGCCACGCCCCCGGTCAGCGATCGACGGCGACGGCCGGCGACGAGACTATGGCCTATGGTATATTCCGGCAACGGGTCGGTCGCAGCGGAGCTATAAATGCATGCCCCCCCCTTTATACAGCACTGCAGCTGGGTTCTTTGTCTGCAGCTGTGTGCGACGACTCGGATAGTTTACCGCAAGGACAAAAAGGATGGTGCAGATCCTCTTAGGATAGTACTGTGGTAGGAGCCGCAGCTAGCTGTGACAAGCTGGCGCCAGCTGTGATGGTCAGGCAGCACTGCTCCGAGTCCCAGCACACAGCAGCACACAAAAAACCAGGCTGCAGTGCTGTACAGAGGGGAGCCATGCATTTTTAGGTCCGCTGCGAGTTATAGTCCCGCCAGCGATCGCCGACGGTCGACGGCGGAGGCGATGAGATCCCATGGCCGTCGCTGGCCGTCGCAGCGCTGTGCACAGCGACGGCCAGCAACGCGCATGGACTATTGATGGGTGTCATTTTTTGTATTTGTCTCCCATTTTTTGCACGTTTGCTATCTTTGTTCTTGTTTTAGCTCAGAGTTTGTTAAAATTATGCTATTTAAAAGTTTCTTTCGCTGTTTCTTTTTCTCAATTTAGTTTATAAAAATTAGGAGATAAATAAAAAATAAATTCGGTCCAATTCAAATTCTTATATTCAATCTAAATATGAATCATATTCACTCTCAAGTTTTCTCTAAATTTAAATTCAAAAAATGGAAATGCATTCAATATAAAGTTTTTGAATTCAACATTCAGTTCAAGGAGAAATTTCAGCTGAAGTGAATTTCAATTTATTACTCATTTACTTTACAATTTACCTAAAGAAAAGAAACAGAATCTCGAAACAACGAAAGAAAGCTTCAAAGTAATACTATGATAGCGGACATCGTCGCAAAACAGAAGCACTGTCCGAAAAATAACAATAGAAAGGTTAGACACACAACTAAATCAGAAATATGCATTTGGCATCCGCTTCCGGAATTTTTGCCTGGAGACCACCCATACTTCCGGCAGAAGCAATCTGGGTAATGAAGGTACTATCACCGATTTGGTTGAAATTCCGTCTACTGTGGTAAGCCCGACGGGGTCCCAGCATGGTAGTCCGGTCTATGGCGGAGCCTCGTCGACCGATTAGTAACCAAACGAGGAATCGAAGGGGCAAGGGACTGAAAATCGAGTTGTCAAAATATCACTTGTTAGCGTGCTCCACGAATATGGAAAATTTGTGTATGAAAAGAGAGATAGAGCTCGCTGAGTTCAAACACATACCCATCTCCACAAACGAATCATTTTAAAAGAAAATTCAGAAGAACGGCACTTTCTACGCAACAAAGTGCCGTTTTGTTTTGTCGCTGCGGCACGTCCGGTACTGTAGAACATCTATCTGGCAAAGTAATCATAACTGTATAATCGCCCATATCAATGTGAAATATATTTCTATTGAAGATTAAATTAAATTAAATTAAAATATTGAAGATGTCACATGTCTCCTTCGCGTAGAAAATTATCAATTATCATTGCAGTTAATGAAAATATCAATCCAAAGTTGGTGCAAAAATTAGGTAGAATTCAAGTCGCTATCACAGGTTAGTAGCTCAGAATGTAGTAGGCCCTAAAAATAATTCAGAGCATTGAAAAACGCAAAGAGGTTGAAAATCTATTCCTATGGAAAGGCCATACCAGGTATTGTCTAAAGGGTCGTTCACAGTCGACGACCAATACGACGCGACAGTGATAAGAGATAGCGGCCGGTGTCGTATTGGTCGTGTCGCGCTTGTCGTATACGACAAGTTCGACAAGGCATTTGCGTTGCCGAAGTTGTCGTACACGACGAGTACGACACCGCGTGTGCGGCGTCGTGTCGTACAGGGTTGTGTGGAATTGCGTGCGAGAAACACGCGCTTTTGCACCAATCCTTTTTTTCTTTTTTCCCCGCTAGAAAATAGTATTTGTTAATTTTTACGTTGCTTCACCCTTTTTTTAATCATCTTGAATTACTTGCTTTTGTTTGCGTGTGTCAGAGCATTTCGACGTAGTTTTTGCTACTTTCTTGCTGTTTCAAGCTTCCTAATAGGTTTTTGTCTCAGGAAAAAGAACCCAGCCTAACAGAAAATGTATCTAACATCAAAACTGTGGCACTATAAACATAGAAACTAACCACCACAACGAAGTTGGAACAAAATTTAACATTGGGAGGAAATTAAAATGGCAATTGATACAAAAAATACGTTTGAAAAAAGAAATACAACGACAGGGACGCCTACGACCCTTAACAATACGGTTGATCAAAGGGGTGGTCGTAGCTTCTTAAAAAATTGAACAACCTTCTATACTCTGGACTGGGACACGGAGTCCATCGAGCTGGAAGTTATCCATGTATGACTAATAGAAAACCTGTTAACAAAATCTGGAACAACTCTAAAAAAATTCTAGCCAGATGAGTCCAAGGAAGATCGAGCTCTATCGGATACATCTGACGCAGAAGTACGACGGCAGGCTCAATTTGGCGAGAGAATCAGGAAGCCGCGACAGAACTCCGTGTGTTATATATATATATATGTTTATATATATATATATATGTATATATATATATATATATATATATATATATATATATATATATATATATATATATATATATATATATGTATATATATGTATATATATATCTTGAAAAAAACTGTAACCTAATTGTTTACAGGATCAGAGGCTTCATCCGCAATCTCGAGCGATAAAGTACTTTGGTGAGTATGATAGGGAAATTTAGTGTTTGTCTATTCGATCGCGTATATTCCCATTGTTTTTATTTGTGTCGCAGACTCATCGGCAAATATCCACCAACAGCAAGCACGTCGGCTGTATCAACAGCAACAAACTCAAGAACCTCAACAGCGACAGTCGGTCCCGAACTTGGAACGCTACCCACCTTTTGTCTTCAGGTTTTTTTTTGAAAAATGAAGCCTTTGAAAGAGAAGTAAAGCAATGAGTGTTCAGGCCAAAAGCACCTCCTTTACAACGAGAACCTGAATACAACAACTTATTGGCAGAGATAGAAGAATACGACGACTTCCTGGTTTGTTTGTTTTTTCACCACTGAGATGGCGGAAGCGTCCATTCTGGCAATATGACGACCACATTCTTCAACAAATGCCATAGCTAAACAATTCGTATGAAGCGGGATAAATACTGCGGTCCGAAGTAAGCCTTGATATGATTTTGCTCAGAATTTCGAGCCCTATCGTGTGAGCTTAATATTTCCAACGTCATTCATATTTTGAGGTGGTGACGTCGCGATGAACAAATACTTTGTTACTATTATAGTATGTCTAAGTTACTCATACCATTTTAAGTGGAATTGCCTCAGACATTCAAATCAACTACTATTTCACATGAATCAATCTAAACAATTTAGGAGCAACAGCGCGTCTATCGTGCCAGGTATCCTAATGCTGCACTTCAAAATCCATATCGGGACCTTCCTTCTGGGCAGCTTCCAGCAGCCGGCTCGTACACGGTATAGTATAATCTTCAATCAATCTGAAGAGATTCAGATATATGGATGGATCCTTTCAGTATGTGAAACGCATTCAACTTTCTGGTGTTCGCCTCAATTATAGTTGAATATCCTACATCTCTGAAGGTCCCGCGTGAGGCAGTGGTAAGAGGCGCTACTGATAGTCGCACAGTCCTTGCCTCCAGTCCGTGCCTCGGCTATTCAAGCCTTCCATCAATCCGGGGCCTGGTGAGAAGGTACCGGACTTCTCTGGGAAAGTAAAAACTATTATTGTTGTACGTGATAGATTGAGTGAAGCCAAGTAATATGCCACATCGCTAGCGTCAGCGACCGTGTTGGCACGAGCGAACTGAACGCCAGTCGCTGCCAATACGCCGCGCGCTCGTTCCGCAAATACGTGGCTCCTACAGTGCGCTTGGGTCATCCTTTCAGCTCTCTTTGATGTGCTTAGCCTACATCATATATACATGTACAGTGGCGGCAATATATTTACAGACGCCTGCCCTCTGCGTGGTTTTTTGCCCATAACTTTGGAATCAGAGGAGTATGAGAAATAATGAGCACGTATTTAGAATTCTCGAAAAATTCTCTACAAAACGCACTAAACTGCATCCAACGTCTCTTTGAAATTGTGGAAAAAAATCGAGTGGAAATAAATTGGTCATAAAATAGTAAATGGTAAACACATTCCTAAAATCACAATAAACCACAACGCATCATCAAAACATGTTTATTATTAAACAACAAGTCAATTTTCAGTAGGATAACCCTTGCTCTTGATCAAAGCCAAACGGTTCCGCATTGAGTCGACCAACTTCATACATCGCTCCATAGGAATAGCACTCCACGTTTCCTTGATGACTGCTTCCAACTTGTCAAGATTTCATGGCTTCAAGCGCTTCAAAACTCTATCCAAGGAGATGTTCGATAGGATTCAGAATGAAAGCGCTTGAAGGCACAGAATCTTCACGAGTTGGAAGCAACCATCAAGGAAACGTGGAGTGCTATTCCTGTGGAGCGATGTATGAAGTTCGTCGACTCAATCTGAAACCGAACTGTTTCGCTGTGATCAAGAGCAAGGGCTATCCTACTGAATGTTGACTTGTTCTTTTATAATAAACATGTTTTGATGATGCATTGTAGTTTATTGTGGTTTTGAGAATGTTTTTACCATTTACTATCTCATAACCAATTCATTTCCACTCAATTTTTTTCTACAATTTCGAAAAAACGTTGAATGCAATTTATTGTATTTTGTAGAGAATTTTTCAAGGATTCTAAATGTATGCACAGTACTTCTAGTGCTCCTCTGGTTCCAAACTTATGGCCAAAAAACCACGCAGAGGGCAGGCGTCTGTAAATATATTGCCGCCACTGTATGTATATATACATACATATATACATGTATATATGTGTATATATGTGTATATATATATATATATACATATATTCATGTATATATACATACATATGTATATACATGTATATATATACATGTATATATGTATTTTATTTATTATATGTATATATATGTGTATATATATATGTGTATATGTATATGTGTAAATATATATATATATGTATATATATATATATATACAGGGTGTCTCAAAAAAATGTACCTCCTGTTTAAAGTGCCATGACTTCAGAGAAAGTGAACCAATCAAAACGAGTCATAGCTTGAATAAAAGCTAAGAAAAAAGTAAATTTTCCTGTATGTAGCTGGTGAGGATTGCGCCATGTACTCGACCGAGGTATCGGATTTTGTAACTGATTGATAGTGCATGGATTATATGCTTGCTCTATTTTGGTCATAAACAGGTGATGTTGCTGTTATCAGTTACTCCTCAGGCAATGAACATATTCACTTGCTGCAGCTTTTGATTCAGCGTGGAATACCATCAATATCGATCAATAATTGTAACCACTGTTTGAGAAGCTAAAACTCCTCCAACAGTGATGCAATCAAAAGAAATGAATTGAGAGGAATGTAAAATGTTTGAACCATAAAGATTGCGCCATGCATCCGTCCGAATCGTCGGTTTCTAGACCTGATTGAAAGGTCACGGATAACATGCTTGTTCTCCTTTGGTCGCAAACGGGTCGTATCATTGCGTTACACTTGAGGCAGCGAACAAAACAACTCAGCTTTTGGTTAGAGACTGATTAGCATCACTATCAGTCACTGAGTGTTCATTTTGATCTGAATAAAAAACATTGTCGTATTGTGTAAGTGCATCTCAACGTGCATGTTAAATTTGTTACGTCTTGATGTTTTAATGTTTACTGCATCACGAGAAACGCGTATCGGCGATATCACCTCTTGGCGACCAAAGTGGAGCAAGCATGTTATCGGTGATTCAATCAGGTCTAAAATCTGATGATTCGGACAGATGCACAGCGCAATCTTTATGGTTTATACATTCTACATTCCTCTAACCCATGGGTCTGATAAGCCCAAGGTCGCAGTGGGCCCGCGTGGTACAGTGGTAAGAGGCGCAGCTGACACCCGCACGGTCGAGCGATCGATCCCGGCCCGGGCTAACCAAACCTTCCATCCCTCCGGGGTCGGGCGAATTGGTACCAGACTTGTCTGTGAAGGTAAAGACTCTGACCTGGTATAGCGGCTGGCCCCCGCAGGTCATTGTATAGGCCAAATACGCATTCACTATGCCATTCTACGACTTGAATGGAACACGAATGCGGCGGCGCGTCCTCAGGGGACTGATCAACGCCGACACCTTTTCCTTTACCTTTTACCTTTACATTCCTCTAAATGCTTTTCTTATGACTGAATCACAGTTGGAAGAGTTTTAGCTTCTCAAACAGTGGTTACAATTATTGATCGATACTGGTGTCGTTCCATGAGTAACCAAAAGCTGCGGCAGGTAGATATGTTCGTTGCCTCAGGAGTAACTAATAACAGCAATATCACCCGTTTACGACCAAAAAAGAGGAAGCATATAACCCATGCACTATCAATCAGGTACAAAATCCGAGGCCTCGGTCGAGTACATGGCGCAATCTTCACACAACACGAACGAGAAAATTTCCTTTTTTCTTAGCTTTCATTCAAGCTATGACTGGTTTCGATATATATATATATATATATATATATATATATATATATATATATATATATATATATATATATATATATATATATATATATATATATATATATATATATATATATATATATATATATAATGGGACGGGGAAAGAAGTGCCTCACACGAGCGAACTGCCGAATCGCAGTGCAATGCGCTGCGACGAGCGAGGGGGTGCGCGATCGTTGCGAAATCGCGCCAGCGCAACGGCATGACACCCTGCCAGCGAGCCCTCGCACGCGCGCGCGCGACAACTGACACAGACACGTCTGCTACCACGTGTCTGATACTGGGTAGTGTCAGTTGCGCAGCCGAGCGTCGAGCGAAATTGCTGGCATGACAATGGCCTAAGAGACTGATCAATGACGATACCTTCGCCTTCACCTTTACCCTTCATCTTGTTTTTCTACCCGAGTGCGGTTGCGTGTATTATCGAATTGCAATAGAATGACGACGTTCTTTGATACAATTTCTGTCATGTGCTGTTGAAAAATCGGTGGCTACCGAGTTTGCTGGCGCCTGATCCCAGCCATCTACTCTTTTGTCTTCTCCTTAATGCATATGCCTGCTATATCGTTACCATTCATGGTCGAAAATAGGTGACGTGCTCGTCAAGGAAAAATTTCGGGACCTCCTCACCATGTTCAATCAACATCCAACGTCTTTAACTCAGGCGGCAAACTCACCACGACAACCCGACGTTCCTGCGCCAAGACGCATCCCAAATCAAGCGACTGACACCTGGAGCTCACAACCAGCAGAATCACCGGTTCAATCACAAAACTGTAAGGGATCTATGACTTCCTACATATTTGCAGATATTAAGTCCTACAAAACCCTCTGAGAAAATTCAATGAAGCTGAGATTTTTTTAGATTTTCCGTATGGAAGTGGTAATCTTACAAGAAATTTTGCGCACTATTCCACTTACTGCATTTCAATAGTCGGAGAATTTTTGTTCATCTAGTTCTTTTTCGAGAATTTTCAAGTGGGTATTACTTTGGGTGCTGATCATGAATCTATGTAGCATCCATTTTCGAATTTCGCACGGACCATCTCTGTACGGTGGTTGGGACGCAATTTCAGATTTGGTTCAAAATTTGCCTGGTAGGTTGTTTGGCATGCTGATCCCGATTGACGTTGCTTTTACGAATTCATGCCGATTTCGGGCACGTACCACGGTAAGCCATGAAGGCGTGGGGTGGCAACGGTTAAGACCTTGGAAGTACCTTTCCGCAAAATCGATCGAAATATGCGAAAAAGACATCAGATTGGTAGGAAGCATCTCAAGCCAAATCGGTGACTCTAGCTGAACCACCCTTCTAGCACTGCAAGGGCAAGAAGGGTGGTCCTCGCTCGAAATTCGAAATACTCATGTCAGCGCTAACAGCAGCACTGAAAACGCCCAGGGGCAAAAATTCGGCCAAATTCAAAAGAAGAAATCTTCGACGGCTGGAATGCAACAAGTGGAATTTCGAACGAATTTCTCACAAAGTGACGATTTCTACAACAATGTTTTCATGCATGCCTATAGTGATCTGAAGTAGTAGTTGTGTCTATAGCAGTCGTTCCAGGGTTTCAAGCTCAGCGGAACACACCGGAATATCCTCCGTCAGCCACTCAAAATCCACTCGTCAACCTTTTCAGCCTCTTCTCAATTCCCCATGCGGTATCATAGTTGCTGTTTTATCGATTTGAAATTAAAATGACAGGAGTTACGTCATAAATAGCGTTAACGTCGCATAGGAATAACAGTAAGCGCTCTAGAGAAGCTTTTGAACGTGTGAAAAAGTGAAAACTGGGCCGAACTATTAGGGTGACCCGAAAGTTTGTGACTTCCTGTATTCATAACTCAATAAAAACAGATAGATCACTAATAAGGTTATCCTAGTTAGGCGCAACTATTTACCAACGATCCTGCACGAAAGAAGGGAGGTTTGCTCAAAGTCTAGAAAACTATCTTTGTTGATTTCCTTCCCTTAACATCGTCTCGCTCTTTTTGAAAAAAACTACCGCTAGAAACAAAACTGGAAACGGGAGACCAAGGTGGCTACGGAGACTTTCACCGATTAATAGGAGTTCCAGTGGTTAGGCAATGGATTGGGGTCCCCCACCATTTTCTAGTCTGTTTTTACGTTGAGTTTGTCACAAAGGGCTCAATCAAGGTCCAATCGAGGTGTTTCTTAAAACGATCCTGAAAGTCGTTTCTGAACAATATATGGATTCACTGTTTTGACTTGCATACCCATAGTCGAAGAGAAGTTCACGTGTCGCAGCCTGCTTTACTTCTCTGGACTGTCTACGTTTTTTGCTCATAACACTGCTATTGCTTCGACACGCTCAGACGCCTAGTTCAGGTGAATGAGGAAAATTAGGTTTGATCGTCTGTGAAGAGGAATGCTGAGCATTGTGGCCACAAAGTGCACTTCAAGATAAAAAGATAAGATAAACATGCTGGACTTGCAGCAGTTAGAAGGCACCCTCCCACGGCGTAAAGGTGGTATCAATGGTCACCACTTCTCCATGTACATACATATTGCAGCACTCCTCGCCACTTTTAACACCTTGAACGCTACCTGAAACAATGCGGAAGAAAGGCTGCCTTCCCGAAAAGGATCGCGCCTGTACTGCCGCGAGGGGGCCTGTCGGAATCACCTCAACCGCTTCGTTTTTGCTATGATTGCGAACCAGAAGTTGTGGAACGCGCATGATACGATCAGGACAACATTTGAAGCCGAATTTGCATCCTCTCAATGTGGCTAAGACGTGCACGAGCTGCTTCTATCGGATGGACAGACGACTACAGCAAACTTGCTTATTCAAGATATACTGGTGATGGAATGTGTATTGCTTGATACCCAATGCCCTTCAAGCATTATTGGATTGCACATCCGCAGCCAGCGAAAAGAACGAAGGAAGCAGTGAGTGGCGCGTCGTACACATCGCCGGTCCTTGTGTCTATTCAGCCTTCAGAAGTCTTCCTCACCTTTCATGAATAAAGGTTAACAACGTCCAGACAGCAACCATTGACAGTTCTACTAACTCTTATTGAAAATACACTATTATTTGCCCTTGTTGGAAACTATAGATTTTTTAGAAAGTTTTAAATTCATTTTCATACGCATTTTTAAACGGATGTATCTTAGGAACCACTTAGCTTCTGCATGTCTAGTGGTGACAGTCAGATAGAGCATGATTAGCTTATTCTTATAGGCTATGAATTTATAGCTTCACGTCATTAGAAAACCATAGATTTTTTTGCGTAAATTTTTTTATCGTCAAAAAACAGTGAAATCTTGAGGCAGTCTTTTGTATAAAATGCTATATCTTAGTAACTAGTAAATAAAATCTCATCAAACTTGGATGTGTGATAGAATGGAATATTATCTTACCAAGGCGTATCGAAGTTTCAGAAACTGTCCTCCATTTACAGAGAAAACAGCTCTTAAAATTGCATTTCCATAAATTGCCGTTTGAAGAATACCCGGGGGTATTTGGATTCCAAAACTTCCATATGTGTTAGGAAGAGAATATCTTACGCCATCACACCCCCGAGTTTGATGCCATTTCATTTATTAGCTACTACGATATAGAATTTTATATAAAAGACTGTCTCGAGATTTCACCATTTTTTTGACCATAAAAAATTCACGCAAAAAATCTATTGTTTTTTAATGACTTGAAACTAAAGTTCATAGGCTAATTAAGAATAAGCTAATCATGCTCTATCGGAATATCACCACTAGACATGCGGAAGCTCAGTGGTTCCTAAGATACATTCGTTTAAAAATGCATATGAAGATGAATTTAAAATTTTCTAAAAAAATCTAGAATTTTCAACAGTGGCGCATATTAGGGTGTTGTCAATAAGAGTTATTAGAGCTGTCAACTGGAACCAAATTCCTTCCAATTTCAGCGATCTCCGCCCAAAAATGCAAGATGACATATCTTTTCGCGAACTACTGTAAATGTTTCAAAAATGTAGCGCAAAGTGTTGCTCACCCATGGAGCAAAATTGAGTCAGTGAGATTCAGTGATTTAATTCAATTATGAAGACAAAATTTCAGCATGCGCTGGCAGCACCACATGTGAGCCTTGATAATACACCATCTACGGCCCCGCAATCATCGACTGCATCACCAACGCCGGTAATTTTTTATGCTGCTCCAACGGGGTTGAGTTCTTTTTTTTTGAAATGAGGAGCCTACGCGTTTCTCCTCTCCACCATCCTGCCTCTACCATACCAACGTCATTAATATCGAGCATAATTAGTTGTAGATAGTTCAATACTATGCTCTTATTTTATTTATTTATTTATTTTACTTGCACTGTTAGGTGCGCCAAATAAAACACTTGAATATCATCAAACAACGACACCGTGCCAAATCTCGAATAAAAAACCTACAATAAAACAAAGTGTTGGTAATTTTTGCGGCATCCCAGTCTTTAGTAGAGACTAACATGTGTGCGAATAGATGTGAGGAACGCCTTCTCGGTTCATTAGAAGATAGTCGAATGGTTTCATCGTAGAGATCAGTGCTACTAGGATAACTTTGGTCCGACAGGCTCTAGGGCCTAGCCAGCTTAGTGCAACAAAGGGGGTGGAAGACACCAGAACGTCCGGGCTACAACCGTGCGAATTCGGGCGGACTTTGTCTCTTTCAGTTTCCACTAGCGTTGCAGCCCAAAGTGCCTAGTAGCGAGTTAATAGTAATAGATAACTTTAGCCCTAGCAAATAAAATGTCGAGGACAAAAGATAGGAGGCTTCCTCAGAAGGTAACGAAAATGGGTGCGCAAAAACCACTCCAAGTAAAAGTCTGGGATGTTGAAAAAATTACCCACACAGGACAACAGTCGAACGAAGGCAAGAAATTCACGAAACCGTATACTCTAAAAATGAATGACAAGAGAAAACACAACAACAACCAATTCAAGGAATACAGATCTCTAAGCAAAATACTGTAACACTTATGTTGTCAACACACAGTAGTCAGGAGGTCAAAGTGGTCAGGATAAATGCCAGCAAAGCCTGAAAGTATATCGGAATCAAAACCTCTATGATGAGATTTTAGGATCTCATCATAGAGGTTTTGATCTTAGATTACTCTGGAATGTTTTGTGTTTTCTTCTTCCAACTGAACTATTTGCCAAATCAAACATAGAAGTCAGTATACGTGTCTGGCAGCAGCAGGTTAATAAACACAGCGCCCTCGCTAATCCGCAAAAATTTCTCTTTTCAAACTCAGCAATCCGAATTATTAAATATTTGTTTTGGATCAGAATAGCATGATCCATAGTTCACCGGGCACCTAGAATTTTTGAGAATTTTGATATCGATATGAGCGTTCTTTGACATCGCTGCAACGACCACCAAACTAAGTCGACCACGTCTTCTCGTTCTTCGCAGGTTCAACGGGTACGCCTACACCTACATAACTGGATCGCAACAAATTTTTTCAAAACTACAACCAAGGCAAACTCTAACAGTATATTCGAAGGGCGTGTCTGAGGCGGTCGTTCCAATACCAAACTCGAAAAATGTTTCAGTGTGGTGTTGACTATCAGAAGAAAATAGAGGAGAGTTTTCACGCCCTTTAACCAAGTCATTCAATAGTTGGGGTAGCACCAGAGACTTCGACAAGAACCAACATCCGAGACAATGTCACGAAACCTGCTGCAAAAACGATAGCCTACAAGATCCCACCCTACTAACATCGTTCCGGACATAAAAACAAATCGCAATCGTGGTCCCGTTCCTTATGCCAAAAAAACAAAAACTAAAATTTGTGGCATTAGAATTCGCTTCCCTAATGAATTCGACTGAAGTCTCATATTCTAACAAGGGTAGAAAATCTACAGGTCACGTTTTCGCTTTTCCCTTGCTTAAATTTCCCATGGCTCTTGAAGGCTCTTCTGTCAGGCTCTTCTCAAAAACTGGTCGATTTATAAGGCCATGTTTCAAATCAAATTCTATATCTCTGTCCCCTTGGTAACGAAATGTATCAAGCCGGAGTGTCTCGAAAAAATAGATCTTCTCTTGATAACACATGTTTTAATTTTGGACTACTTTAAGAGAAAATACTTCTTGAAATTGAAGTTGCATAAACTGGTATATTCCAAAAACTTCAGGAGGAATCAACTCGGTTTTTCTCAGCACACAGTATATTTATAGTTCTTCTTAAACTGAGCATTCGCTAAAATAAATTCAACTCCTTCATAAAAATTGAATTGAATTACTCGCCACCGTACACTGTGCTGGTGGTGACGGCGCATACAGCGTGTGTTAGTCGAAGAGATATATTTTTATGATGGACTTTGTTTTATTCAAGCGTACGTATACTGTGAAAAGAACCGTAGAGAGAAAATGGAGTCGATTTCTCTCGAACGTTTTTAAATATAACACTTTACGAATTCTCAAGTTTGAACGAAGTTTTCTCACAAAATTAGAGACAAACCTCGATACATAAATGAGCACTTTGAGAAGAAAATCATTCTCATAAACGTAATTAAACTTGATTAAATTACGTTGGAAAGTTAAAAAGATATAAAACTTCGTTTGAAACATGGTCCTAAAATTTGATCAGTTTTTGACCGCGAGAATGTTTGCTCAGAAAATCTATAATTTAGCGGTCATCTGAATCGAATGTTTGTAACACATTGTAATAACCTTGCTATGCTCTATCAGAGTATCATCTTAGATTGAACCTTCAGTCAGCGATTTTTGAGATATTTTCGTTTAAAATAGCATATGAAAATTAATATAAGATATTTTTTAAAACACAGACTTCGCAGCAACGGTATGTTTTAACATGTGTTGGAAATTTGTTTGGAAATTTTGAAGTTCTCAAGGTGTGAAGTGAACGGTCGTTGACCTCACGAGAGCGGCGAGTTAATGAGGTCGACCTCACTATACCGTCCTGCGTAATTACAGCCTGTGGGTACACATAGCTGAATCACAACTGAAATTATACAATTCTTCAGCGGAATCAAATTTCATCTTCATATTCGAAGAGAGAGTGTGAAGCCGATCATTTCTATATCTAGCACAGCAGAAAAATGTTTCAGATGAAATTGACGGTCACGAAAACTTTGGAAGATGCAGACTTTCCACGATACGTTGAAATAGATTCAGCTATGTGCACCCACAGGCTGTAACTACGGAGGACGGTATAATGAGGTCGACCTCATTTACTCGTCGCTCTCGCGAGGTCAACGACCGTTCACCTCACACCTTGAAAACTTCAAAATTTCCAAACGATTGCTAAACCAGAAGATGGATCACGCTATTCTGATTCCAACCATGGGTTTTTTTATTCAAAATAAATAAAATTGGCGAGAGTTATAACGAAGCGGCACTCGCGGCAGTGTCTTGTGCCGCCGACCGCATTTTGGCCAACGTTTACCGGCGGGGCTGTAGAGTCGTCGAAACTATGGATTAGCATAAGATTCGTTCAGATTTGACCTGTTCGTGCATGAAAATGAAAAGTGACATATCATTTTGACCGCTACTGTATGTATGTATTAGGTTGGTAAGAAAAATCCCGCCGTTTTTTTCAAACGACTATTGTAAGCTGAGTTCAAAAGCTCTTGTTGAGTGTGACACAGCGTTCGGAAGGGAAGTATTTGCTCTTTCAAGCAGTGTATTTGTAATTTGTGATAACTTTAAGAGTCATTGTTTTTTGGCTGGTAAATTGGAAAACGAAGAAGTGAAAAAATAACCTCATCGACAGCGATTTTCTTCTGCTTAGTTTCAGAGGATTAAATAAAATGTTATATACTTTTCGAGAGACGATCATTCTTTCTATCAGATAGTACATATATTACTCTCCCCTATTTGCCATGGAAATTGCGAAGTTTCAAAGCCCCAAAGTTTGACTTTCAAAAGACAAGAATAACATTTCGATGCTGCTCCCGGTTTCTTTCTGAAAGTCCCAGTTGATTTCCGTACAGTTTTCTAAATAGAATTTCTCGCTTTATCAGAGGATATGTTTGTTTTTCAACCGCACTCCGTTTCAAAGCTTTTTCGCGAAAAAAGCGTCTCGAAGTTTCTCAGCCGAGCGAACCTCCAGCTTCAATCTTTTCACCAAATCTCATTCAATATTCGAAAGAGGACGATACGCTCTACAAGATGGTATACGAAGCGTTTCCAACCGTCTTGGTTATCAGTGTTTTTAGGCCGTCAAAGTGGATATAAATCGCAAGCGCGGCGCATAGGGCTTGCGCGCTGCGGCGTTGAACCTCCCGGAAGCGCAGTTTTACGTCCACTTTGACAACCTAAAAAACCTTGATAACCAGGACGTTTCAAAACGCTTTGTATGCCATCTCGTAGAGCGTATCGTCCTCCTTCGAATATTGCATGAGATTTGGTGAAAAGATTGAAACTGGAGGTTTGCTCGGCTGAGAAACTTAATGAGGCTTTTCTCGCGAGAATTTTTTGAAATCGAGCATTATTGAAAACTAAACATATCATGCGATAGAGCGAGAAATTCTGCTCCGAAAACTGCGCAGGAATCAACTCGAACGTTCAGAAGGAAACCAGGAGCAGCATCGAAAAATCATTCTTGTCTTTCGAACGACAAACTTTGGGGGTTTGAGACTTCGCAATTTCCATGACAAATAGGGAAAAATAGTATGCCGTGTAATAGAGAAAATCATCGTCCTTCAAATGGCATACAACATTTTATTTAAGCCACTAAAGCTAAGCAGAAAATAATCGCTGTCTATGAGGTTTTTTTTCACTTTTCGCGTTCCACCTTACTAGTTAAAAAACAATGAATAAACAATGAAAATACTTTCGAACGCTGTGTCACACTCTGCAAAAGCTTTCGAACTCAACTTACAACAGTCGTTTGCACAAAGCGGCGGGAACTTTCTTACCAACCTAATATCTCCTGAACGGCGCCATATAATCCATCATTTCTGTAGCGATGTTTTGGTCAGGTCGATTACGCCCAGATCAATGATTTTTCTCAAATGTAGTATATATAACATAGTCCTTCCATTCCTTCATTGGTTGGTCTCGCGTTGTCGCAGGTTCTGTTGCGAACTAATCCTAAATATGAATGTTGTCCAGAAAGTGAAGCATTAACTTGCGTGAGGAAGCCTGTGACGACATAGTAGTATACATGTAAGTGGGCTGATAAAGAATAAGGTCAGAAGCGAAGGGAATTAATTCAGTACCCATTCTTTCTGGAGGTGGGATTCATCGAAATAGAAAATCTAGGTGGCAGCTAGTCGGCGCCATACTCTTCGCTAACCAGAGGATGCGAATTTTTATCGCCATTTTCATCGTACATTCTGATCCACAATCAATTTCAGTTGCCTCGACCAAATCCCTACCAGCTGGGTATGCTGCCTCCTCCAGCTAATGTAATTAACTTGGTTGACATTCAGCAACAACCTCTGGTGAGTCCTTCTTTGCGTAAATTTCGAAACAACATGTATTAGGTTGTTAACTAATTATTTGGCGTTTTTTTCAAGCTTCTGTTGTGCGTCTAGTAGAGAAGCTTCCGAAAACATCCAGATAGCATTCGATAGAGAATTATTTACGCTTTCATGACACGTATCCGCTATTCACAAAACCTTGAAATTTTGATAACTTTTTGACCATTGAAGTTGAAATCAAAAATGAGAGAAATTGACCCCACGATCAGTGAGTTTTCCCTGCTTCGCTTCGCGACTTCCTGCAAAAACGTATACATTTTCTGAAAGTAGACGAATTTCTCTATAAAACTTTGTACAGTTTGTTTTGGTTTTCCTTGGTTTTTGTTTACTTACAGAGCGTCAAAGTGGGGTATCTCAAAGAAGACAATAATTTTTGGATGCTTGTGCTGCCTTTCTGCCGAACGTTTTGTATGAGCTCTAAACACGCCGCGACAGGGCATTAGTTGCTCTACCAGGTAGTATGTTTATTTTTCCATGCTAGCCTTTTTTTTAGAACTTTTATCATGAAAGTGTTTGCAAAATTCCTCGACGTGTAAAACTTTTCGTTGGAAACCTTCTGCAGAATTCCAGGTACCATTCGAAGACGAGGATTTGGGCTATAAGAGGACGTATAACAGTTTTCTAATTGCGCCAGGTTTTGTTAACTTTTAGGTCGACAAAGTGGAGGTTAGACGGCTCACGTGGCCGCGTTGTGCGGCCAACGCGACGGCCGCACGCGCACCCCCTCAGTAGTTGCGCGGCGATGCGGCGGTCGCGTTGGTTGCACAGCGCGGCCAGGCGAGCCGTCGAACCTCCACTTTGTCGACCTAAAAGTTAACAAAACCTGGTCCGATTGAAAAACTCTGATGCATCTTCTCATAGCCCGAATCCTCCTCTTTCGAACGGTACCTGAAATTCTGCAGAAGGTTTCAAACGAAAGGTTTCACACGTCGAGGAATTTTGAAAACACTTTCATGATAAAAGTTCTAAAAAACGGCTAGCATGGAAAAATAAACGTACTAACTGGTAGAGCAACTGATGCCCTATCGCGGCTTAGAGCTCATGGCAAACGTTCGGCAGGATGGCAGCACAAGCATCCAAAAACTATTGTCTTCTTTTTCCCACTTTGACGCTCTGTAAGTAAACAAAAACCAAGGAACCTAATACTTTTTCAAAAGAAAACCTTGCAACCAGTATCAATGATTTCTTCTTCTGTTGTTGACGACAATTTTGTCCAAGATCATGATTTTTCCTCCTCTCTGGAACAAATGATAATTTCAGAGTTTCCCACAACTTGGCAGCCCGCTTGTGCTAACACCATTATTTAGTCATGGAAAGTAATTCAAATCATGCAATTCCAGTGGATGTTGTTCTCGTCATAATGACCTCGTACCTGTATAATAATTAACTTAATGTATTTTCCTTTGTTGATAGCGTTCGTATAGACAGCGTTCAATACACGTACTTAAGATGCTTGAGTGTTACTCAATACATTATGAATGCATGTAACTGGTCGTGAACCAAATGCGAGTGACCTGTTGATAATTTTGAAATTGTCACGTAGTAGTTGTGATGTTGTAAACAGTGTTGAGTTATGAGAACAGCCTTGCTTGTGTTGCTCACTTTCCGCATTAGAAAAATTCCTTCTCCCTCATCTCAAGGAATTCTCGAGCTGGCAGTACTTAGGATATGACCTGCCTGAATAAATTCCTTATATAAGTGACATCTTTGCGGGCTGGATTTTTGAGTACCAAATTTCCAATAATTTTTGAGACAAATAGGAAGTTATTCGCAGGATAACGAATCATTCAGATGACGACACTTGGAAATTGCATAATACTCTGAATGAATCTCAAGGAAACCTTTCTTCATAACAGAGGTGGTTACATATGTACAGAACCGGTCGAACATTTTTTCCATCAGCTTCGTTGGAAACCGTAGCAGTAATAAATCAATGGGAGAATAAGAGTTCCGCTTCGGAAACAGAGCCTTAGAAACAACTGCCGCATTCGAGGAAAGCAGCAATCGTGAACTCTATCCAACCTTTGTGAGAAACGGGATAGATATGTAGATAAAGTATGACCATGCACACTAACAGCTTATTATAAAGTTTATTTATTCATTTATTACGTTGCATAGAGCGCACCAACTACAGGGTGGCGCCGTAAAATACGTGCGCCGTAAAAAGTGTTATAACTTTCTTTTTTGCCAACGAATATCAAAACAAATATGTTTGTGGCTGTGAAGATAATGGGAATGAGATTCACCGTCCGAGGGTCACCGTTATAGGGGACATCCAGCTGTCGAATAACGCCCTATCGGTGTTGGACCTGGGGCCCGGTTTCGCTCCTAAGCAATCGTTATGCCAGACTGCCATGCGTCGTATCGTTGGCAACTTGCAGTCACTTCACGACAAGTTGCGGCAGAAGGCCGCGATCGATGAATGCACCGGGGGATAGAACCCGACGGCCACTGCTGCCTTTAGGCTCTTTCAAGGCAGACGTCATCCGTCAAGCGTCGTGCGCTGGGGTTTCGCCGCTCGGTTCGCCGCGCGCGAACTGCTCGTAATGTCCGGCGCGTGTGGTGCGGCGCCAACCGCCAGCCAGCGCGACGTCGATCGCACGAGTTACTCGTAATGACGCGTGATAACCCGATCAACCGATGACGCTGACCTACCTATCCTTCATCACACACGCGTCACGCGTCACTTTATCGACGCGTCGTCTGAAAGAGCCTTTTAGGCTCTTTCAAGGCAGACGTCATCCGTCAAGCGTCGTGCGCTGGGGTTTCGCCGCTCGGTTCGCCGCGCGCGAACTGCTCGTAATGTCCGACGCCAACGCGACGTCGATCGGACGAGTTACTCGTAATGACGCGTGATAACCCGATCAACCGATGACGCTGACCTACCTATCCTTCATCACACACGCGTCGCGCGTCACTTTATCGACGCGTCGTCTGAAAGAGGCCTTTCCACCCGCTCCTTTTCCTGTCACGTTCTTGAGGCCGCAACAGCCGCATAGCGCAGTGGATAAGAAGTTCCGCGCGTTCACCACTTCGCTCCTGCCAGTGCTGCGCTCTTTTAGCGGGAAACGGCTGCGCTCAAACCTAACGTTCGCGCATAGGAAGGGACTCAAGGGACTAAGGGAATTGGTAGAGTGTGGTGCTATTAAGGTTGGGGTAAGTGACAAGGGTGGGGAGTTTGTAGTTCTGCCACAGGATCTAGACCGCGCGATAACCCGGTACCATCTTCGGGAGACTACAGTTTACCATCCGCCCTCTTCAGGGGAGTTCGTAAAGCAGTACCGCAAGCTAAACAAAAGATGGACGGACATCGCTAAGACAACAACCTACCCAAGTCCATAGTAACGCGACTAAGGTGTGAGCTGCCCCTATGCCCCGTACTATACGTACTCATCAAGACCCATAAGCTCACCCTTAACAGCCTGTCGGTACCCGACCCCGCCACTTTCAAGGTTCGACCTATTATCAGTAACACCGGTGGACCTACGGATCGCATTGCATGGTTTCTAAACCTGATTATAGGCCAGCTTCTTCGTCACATCCCTGCCCACCTACCGAACACCAATGCATTCCTTCAAAAGCTACAGTCATGTAGACTTGAAAAAGGGTGCGTTATGGAATCGTTCGGTGTAACCGCATTGTACACTAACGTCTCCAACAACCAAGCTCTCCAGGCTGTGTCAGAAATGATGACTCAGCGTCAAGCGGTCATGAACTTGTACGGTTTGAATGCATCACAGGTCATGACGCTGCTGAATGAGTGCTTACAGTGCAATGTGTTCAGGTAGTCTGGCGAATACTATAAACAGGTTAGAGTCCTTGCTATGAGTCAGAGGTTAGCCCCAGTCCTGGCTGTGACGTTCATGTCCAAAGTTGAGTCGCCAGTACTGCAACGGATGCCGACCCTCTATTGTCGGTAAATTGACGACTGCTTTGTAGTGTGCCCAACGCAAGAGGATATGGATGACTGCTTTGCGATACTCAATGAGCAGTCAGAACACATATCGTTTACACGAGAAAAACCCACAGACGGCTGGCTGGCTTTCCTCAACGTCCACGTCCAACTCACCGCGGGGGGTTTCAAAACAAGATGGTACCGGAAGCCTGCGTCCAGAAATATCATCGTGCATTACTCTTCTGCTCATCGTGTGGCAGTTAAGAAAGCTATCGCACGTAACATGTTCCGTACCGCATCTCTGGTCTCATCCGATGCCATCCAAAAGCGGCTCTCTTTGTGTATGGCCCGCGACATCGCTAAACGCATCGGCTATCCATGTCCGGAGCGGTCAAATGGAAGCAGAAGAAGATCGGCTGGTGCAGACAGACTTGGAGAAGACAGAACGAAAATTGCATTTCCTGTGCCGTTCATCTCTGACGGTATAAGTCATGCAATACGAACAAGTCTCAGAAAGGCTGATCTGCATGAGTTAGTAAGGGTGGTAGAAATACCGCCTAGAAACCTCAAAAGCCAGCTTGTTCGTAACCGCTTGTATGACCGCATATGTACCACAACGGGTTTGTCCCATCTGCCCCTTTGGGAAACCGGGAGACTGCATGGTTGCCGGTACCGTTTATCTCATCAAGTGCCTGTCATGCGAACATGAGTATGTGGGGAAAACATCTAGGCCGCTTTGTGTAAGGGTAAAGGAGCATCTTGATGGGTTGGGAAAGTCCAATCCGGCAACCCCTCTGGGCGACCACAGGGTGCGCGCGCACGAAAACAGCTGTTTTAGCGTCGCAGTCTCCATCGTAGCGCGTGAAACCGAAATCGCGGCGCGACGTACGCTAGAAGCGCTTTGGATTGCGGCCAGGTCTCCTAGAATCAATAGGAAGGACGAGTGTGTGGCGGTGACCCAGGAGCTGGCACCGTTCGTCGACATGTGTGGTCTTGACCTACCAAGTCATGCCCCAGAAGTTCTCTAGGCGGGTGGTCCCTAGGCGTGAACCCTCAGTCACCCACGTATCCTACCAGCTACTGGTGTGTAGTGGACCTCTCTAGTCCACTTATAAAAGGTTAGCCTTTTTCTGACCCCCCTTTCATTTGCTCGATGATCATTCAGTTTTCTCTTATTTTTTTCGGAAAATTTGATGCTTTGTTGAGTGGGTAGTTTCTCAGGTTGAACTCGACTTGTTCCAGGCTCTGAAGAAGGCGAGGACGCCGAAACGACAGCCCGAATAAACTGAATATCAATCTTGGTTTTTGGCTCCAAGTACCAGACTTTCCACATAAAAACAAATATGATTATATATAAGAGTAGGACATAGCATTGCATAATTAACGAAGAGTCTCAGAGTAGATCCCATGAGCTTTGATATCGGCTCTCTTTCCTCCATTCATCGAATACGTGGTGCGCAGCAGGTACCTCCCGCCTATATTGCTTTATACAGGAATATACATGTATTTCAGGAAAGGCTCGTCGAAATGTGGCGAATATCTTGCTGTAGACTCCGAAGATATTCCAAAACATATTTGACGGCGAGGTTAAAGCGGATTCAAGATGGGACCATTCGAAGGCCATAAATCTTTCGTCGGAAAAGAGCCGATTTCGGTCACAAGAAGCGCATTTTCGTTCTGATTCCATGGAGCGAAGCGCTACTCCACTGAAGAGACTATTCGGCACGATTTCGTTTTCCGAGCACTGCGGTTTTCCTATGAAAATAATGCTGATGGATCTTAACATAATTTATCATCCTATTTATCGATAAAACCGAAACGGTCCTACCATGAGCCCCGAAACTCTTCTAAAACATGAAGGATTCAAAAAGCACACTTTCTGCGTTAATTCTTTCATTGTAATTACAAGTGGGGATTGGGCTAATGAGATGATGATGATTGCGAGAGTTTCTAGGTACCTGCACGGTAAAAATTTTGACCTAAGGTAGAAGGACGCCCTTGCTGCGGCGTACCCCGAGAAATTTCCGCAATTTCTTTGATTTTTTATTGCGATTTTTCTCCACTTCATCGGTGAGGACTTGTACCTTCCACATATGATAACTACAAAGCCCAAGCTGTTCTTCAGTCATCAATCGAACCGATTTGCAAGAAAAGGTCGAGCTGCTTGGACATCTTTTCAAAGCTAACATCATCTTGTCGGCACGTTCTCTTTTTAATAATCCTATGCCCCACTAGTGTGTCTACCGTCCGCTTCGTTACCTTCGCAGATTGAGTGGAGTATGCCCTCCCTATACTCACTGCTTATGAGTCTTCTACATGCTTCTTTGAGGAACTACGAGCCATGAAAGTATCAGCGAGCCCAACATGCTTCTCTGAGCTTCTTGCGCAATTGCGTTACAACTTGAATAGTTCCTCGCTACGGTTTGAAAAATAAATTTCTTTCATAAAGAACGAATAAGAGATGTCGCGTTAATATTTTGAGAAAAAAAGTGCGCTCAAAGGTTTCCTACAATATTTCGTCCAACTTCTACTAGGAGATGTTCTTATAACCTTCACTATCCCAGGATAACCCTCCAACATCATAGTTCTCTCCACAATATCGTATAATATTTTTCCGCTTTGTGCGTTGGCTCCAATACCTACCTTCGAGTTTTCGACTGGATGTGCCGAGTAATATTTTTAAAAGACAACTTAATAGAATTGATTTGCTTCGGTTACTTAACATTGAAGATCTCTCTTCTCAATAAGGTCCGTTTGATATCACTATAGGGCCCTTGGCTATGTAATTCTCATCACGCTGGAATATATATTCCTTAATGATCAGCCACGGCATGCCCAGATTCCATTATTTCATGCTAAATTTGTAATTTATTTTTACTATATACTGTGATTAACTCTTTTAATTCTTTCGCTGGAGATCCCTGCTGTGGTACTGCATATTTGATGTATTGTCGATGGATTTCGATTCATTCATAAGTTCTATATAATATGATATCGTTTCCGAAATAATATTTATTAAATCATTATTTTTCATCTGCGATGGGCTGGGCAATGACTGTAATTGATTTATAAGCTTTATCAACAAAAGTTTAACAGCGATGACGTCCTAGCCATAGGTCAAATAGTGATATCACAAGTAGTTCGTTTTTTGTATTGTATTGTTTGTTCGCGTTTTCGTATTGTACGGCGCACGTTAAGTGCATGGTAAATAAATAAATAAATAAATTTCCAAAATTGAGTCGAATTTCACGCGCACGTATTTATTCGCCGCCCTGTATAAGAGCAGAGGACATTAAACAAGCAGAATATACCATAATTCGGTGAGAATGAATTCAAGTGACTGAACATTTGAAATGGTAATAAACCTATACAGAAGACTATGACCATGAACACTAACAGCCATTCATCTTTACGTAGACGTCACTACTCAGGGAACGACCGAGGACATCCCCTCTGTCGGGGTCTGAGTGTCCCCCTTCGGTGGCAACGGCCACGATGCCACTACTCTGCGTCCCTGAGCATGCTTAACCATTGCCATGCAGCCCTGCCACCGGCTCTGAATGGGCTCTGATCTCCCCGAATCTGAATTATTTCGACGATAAAGTATTTTCTGGATTCCGAAAAAGCAACGTACGGCGGTGGGATTTCTTATCATTGCCGAACAATCTTGTCAAGAAAAATCAGTATTCACCACCTGCTCTTGTTTAACATCTCGTAGTGGTAGACAGTTTCGAAAATCTGCTATATCATAAATTTTTGCAGTGATTTCCAACCAAGACGCGGTCTCGGAGTTTTTCCGAAAAGAATCACTGCTTTCGATTCAAGTGTTGGTTAGAATACAATTACCGCTGCACTGCATTTGACTATTGACTGCAATCAGTGTACAGTGGTGCGAGGCGCTTCTCTTCCGCGCGGTCGAGCGACCGATCCACGCTTGGGCTAAGCTCCCAATTAGAGACAGGTATAGCGAGCCGTCTTCCTGATCGACCATCGGTGGTGATATTCTCTCCCAGCTCCACTACCACAGTCTAGATTCTGACTGCAGCTACGCTTATCTCCTTCAACGTTTTTGGGAGTTCTCACCACGAAAGTCTGTTGTAATATGGAGAGTCAAGATTAAGCTAACTGTACAGAAATCGGTTAGAAAAGGCGAAAACGTTTGTTCTACCTTCGGATTAAGGTCAGTATGATGACCTATGTGAGTGTACTCACCAGAAACGAATTTTGACGACGTGATCAGAAAAGGAGGTATTGGCACTTGTTAGACACTCGACGGACCAGGCCTAAATCAGAAAAAAATCATCGAATGTCCGCATACGGGGGACATGCAGGCAATGATCACGAATCTAATGTCCGCTTCATGAATTTCGGAGGAAGACCATCCATACCGCCTTCAAGAGTAGCAGGTCCAACCAAGGCCACTGATTTGGTTTGCCCTTCGTTTGGAGCGATTATTTTGCAAGCTGCTGACGATTATAACATTAGATTTACGAATATCCGCCGAGAGCCACCAATATCGTTAACATTAGTGAACTGGCGAAAATCACCGATTTGGCAGAAATCTCTGCGCATTCACAAAGAATGTCCTTCTATACCGACTTTCAGAGACAGCGAGTCAAATTTGCAGACACAGAGCTGCACGTCTAGCGTGCTTGGTGCTCTATCATGGAGTGTAGCTTTATCAATTGCTGGTCTTTATGAGTTCGAAGCGAAGTGGCACTAGTCAGTTGCACAGTTTAATAGACTTTTTCGGGTGACAGCCACATGGACGGCTGCGTTCCGTTATGCATGTAATTGGCGATTAAAGGGCCAATTCGGCATTTTCATGTACAATGAAACACAATTTTTCCCGTAAATGTCGCCACTACGGGAATCTCCACCAAATGATTTAGTAGGCAACTGAGCTTGACTGTAGTGTCACTACGCTTATCGTTCGTAACCCACTGAAGCAATTGATAAAGCTATACTCTCGTTTCATTGCCCACGCAGTAGAATACTTCGCAGTAGTATAATTCGAGAACTCGTTTAGAATACGGATAATGTTTTCCGTTGAGCTCGTCTGCAGAGAGAGGCAATACTATCTTGCTAAAAGTTGCCGTAGCTTATAAGTCACGGAAACGCCTTTATATCCGCACTTCGAGTTCCTGACATTTTCGATTGACCTATTCATTGATTTGCCTATTCATTGTTCATCCCCTGTGATTGCAGAGTGACGCCTAAAATTGCTGCGAGAGCCATGTACAAATCATTCAGAGCACTGTTTGCAAGGAATGGCGCTTTCCTCTTCCGAGCATACACACATTTCATCGAACTTATTTTGAAAAGTGACTAGAACAATACTCCTGTATGCTATGCTGGAATGCTTCCTCGTTGGCCCGTTTATCACTTGTTAGGACATTCTCGCTGTAGTCTGCAAGGAGTTGCACGCATACGCTCATGTCATCTCCTTTTTCTCATGCTTTGTCAGTGTCTCAAACCCCCAGTCAAATCTATAATCAAAAAACCATGCTTCGAAAATAGTGTCTGGTAACTTCGGTAAAAATTATTTTGCAATGAAGCCAAAGTATGGCTACCCGACTACACACATCCGAACATGAATAAATTTATTTTGACCCAATCATTTTTACTATCTGATCGCCAACAAGGACTCCGTGCTGATAAACTGATCTGTGCTAGACTGTAGCGGAGACCGTTGTACACATCGGAACCCGTTCTTATCAGGAATCGATCAATCAGTGTTGATTTGCCATCGCGCTGGAATTAGAAGGTGTGGTGTTCTTCATCGCCTATCATTCAAATTGTTCTCGAGCACAACGATTGCTCTTCACGAACTCATCTACTCTACCAATCCACGGTTCACTTCGTTTCTATTGCTTGTCCCCCTCTAATAAACTGCAGCCCAACAAAACAATTTGCGTCTTATTTTGGACTCACGTTACCAAGCTAATTTGGCGCGAGCACAAATTGTGCTGCTGTAATATGTTTTATTTGTACTTTATCAATGGGGGTGCTCCTATGATTCTTGGAATTTTAAGTTGGCGTTCGCCAAGCAGTCGCCCTCGGCGACCTGTTGCAACTGTTGATTTCTGATGTACATATTTATAAAGGACTGGCTGCAGTAATGGGTGCATTGAACTGAGCTTTTCGCTGTCTGCTTTGTACATCAGTGTCGAAGGGTTGTTTGAATTTTTGGCTGTTTGCATTTTGGCGATTCTGAGTGAATTGACTCTCTTTTCATGTAAATCTTTTTCACAACCATTCTAGCAGAACATAGCCAGCGCATTAGGCTTTCTGAAATGATTCTTCCATTTTTTGTTTGGCATCGCTAATTTAATTTTGTTCTATACGAATGTAAATTGTTGTTAACCGTTTAGAGATGAGTCTTCGATTTGACGGTCGTGTTGCCATTGTGACAGGAGCTGGTGGTGGTCTTGGCAGGACATATGCGTTGGAGCTGGCCAAGCGAGGATGTAAAGTTGTAGGTTCGTATCGATTTTCCGACTCAAACTTCCATTTTTGTTGAATTGAATACAATTTTATTGAAATAGCGCTGGTACCGTATACATTTACTGACAGAACATCTTTCTATTGTCAGGAACTTTTTAATTCCCTTCAATGTCGCAGAACTTGTAGTATCTTAGAGACTAGGTACGGTGCATGTTCACTAAGTTCGCATTTTAGCGCGGAACACGGAGCCGAACCCTCCAGCTCACTATTCTTGAAACCACGGCATGATCTTACTATTGTGTTAAGTTTTTGTAAAGGGCGAGGAGAGTAGGGGGATCAAGTTTCTTCGGCCTAATGCTTTGACCTGTTCGTCGTATTTGCATGCACAGCAATACAACACAGAAACGTAGAGGGATATTTCGTCATTCTCCTTCTCCTTCTTGTCAGACTCTAGTTCAATCATTTTCTCTCTGAACCATCTTTTCATGCTAGGACAAGAGGTGGATTAGGAAGTTGAAAACGAAAGCCGTTTCTCTCTGTTCTTGGACAATATTTCGCTAAACAACACCTGCAACTAAGCAGGTACTTGTGGCTTATATGTAAGTTAAGGATCATCAATCATTAGAAGAAGTGATCAACAGTGTACCTTTGAAATTACTAGTGCATTCTGCTAGGACAATTATACTATGAGTCTCGTACTGAGCAGCGCTCTTGAGTTAATCATAAAACAATAACAAAGAGAATTTACAGTGAATGACCTCGGAGGCGATGCTCACGGAACATCGGCATCGACATCGATGGCAGACAAGGTGGGAAAAGATAGCAGTTGGACCCAATATAGCAGCTAACGTGTTCTCATCTCTGTGAAAACGAAAGTGATACTTTTCATGAAGCCGCTCCACTAGGCGTTTATGTTGTTCATTACAAACAGTCTAAACAATTGATTCCCTGATTAACTTAAGGGTAGCGACGTGAAAGATTCCTTGAGGTCGTGTGAGTTTAGTAAACAACACTGTTGTCTTCTTACCAACTGAGAAGTTCACCATTGGCAGAGGACGTGAAGACCCATTTAGAGCCGGCGGCAGGGCGGCGTTGCAATTATTACGCATAGCGCAGGGACGCAGAGTAGCGGCAATGCGGCAGTTAGGAGGGCATTCAGACCAAGTGGCAGCGGCACCGCTCAGTGGCACTGCCGCCGCTGGCGCGGAAGGAAATAACCTCTATCATTCTCCGAAAGGCGGCAACGGCGGCGGGCCAATGAGAAGTGGAGTGCGCGGCAAGTGAAGGCGACCCTTTACAGCATGCGTTGCCGCTGCCGCCAACTCTGAATGGGTCTTAAGACTATGGTCATGCCTTAAAGGTTCAGCCGAAATGAATATCATTCGCACCTATTATTTCAACCATCGTGCACAATAGCCTTCAAATCTCGGTTTGCTACTGGTCGTTCAACAATTTTCTATTGAACTCTATGTAAAAATACGAAGTAGTTTGAATAGTGATTCCGTAACAAGCGAACGAATGTGGTCTTAGTGCATTCAGAAAACAACTGGATAATTACAAAAGTGGTAATAGCTAAACATAAAATTCACACCTGCTTCTACCTTTTTGAAACTGTCGTACAGTTACCATCACTGCATCACCACCTAATTTTCGTACTTTTTTCATGGTTCGCACGCATCTCGTCGTTTTCTTTCTTAGGTTCATCTTAGCTTTATGGTTTCATTTGTCTGAAAGAACGTGTTATGCTGCTATGTTCACGTCTCTGTTTTCTGTGACTATATGATCCGAGAGCTTGTTCCTTACTTGCTTAAGCAAACCAGCAGAGATAAACAACTACTGGCAAAATGCTTGACCATTGATCCCTGTACGATCTCGAAATGTGTTGGGCCATGTTTCGTGCTTTAGGTTGTCAAGGAAATCAGGGCAGCTGGTGGACAAGCTGTTGCCAATTATGACAGCGTTGAATTCGGAGACAAGATCGTAAAAACTGCTATTGATAGCTTCGGAAGAGTAGGTGAGTTACCACGACCCGCTGATATTACCGAATTGATCTTCCATACGAAACTGGTGATGGTTATTTTAAGCGTATTTGGTCTAGGGAAGGATTGAGGCTGTGGGAGCCGAATTTGTTGTTATTACTATACTCCCCATCCCTTACACTTCGCATTCCAATTAGTCAATCCCGGACTGATTGTTGGTTTTGTTTGCCGTCCAGGATTGATTGTGAAGTTGAGGTAAAAAGGTGTATGCTACCGCTTAAGTAGTGCTTCAAGTGTGCATCATTTTCTTATTTGGGAAATCATTTGAAACAAGAAAAAGTATTCCTGCCGTCAGCTACCGGCTTAGCACACTTCAACATGTGAGCCGATAGGAGTTGCGCTGAAAGATCGCGTGTTTTAGCTCCCATTGGCTTAGAAAAGTAGGAGCTTTTGAAATGAGTGACTTCATTCCCTGCCTACTGTCTAAACAGTTGGATGCGTTATGTAATCTGTGCAAAAGAACATTTCACCGAAATTGTAGTTTGTATATTTGCAATTTTATCAGTACGAAATAGTTCGCGTCGGAAATCGTGAGAAAGACTCATTTTTATTTAGACATAGTGATCAACAATGCTGGAATTCTACGCGATACCTCCCTCGTGAAAATGACGGACCTTGATTGGGGTATAAATTTCATCTTTTTAATTCGAAAATGGCATAAACCCAATGGAGACGTTTTTCAGATATCATTTTTAAAGTGCACGTGAAGGGAGCATATTCTGTCACAAAAGCTGCATGGCCACACATGAGGCAACAGAACTACGGAAGAATTATTGTCACCTCGTCGAACGCTGGAGTATACGGGAACTTTGGACAGACCAACTATGCCGCTGGTTAGTTCCTCCAATGTTAACCTCTACATCAAGGAAGCTGATAAAATGTGCTTCAGCCAAGAGCGCACTGATTGGTTTCTCGAACTCTTTGGCGCTTGAGGGAGCAAAGCACAATATTGTAGCAAATGCTCTAATCCCTACGGCTGGCTCACGTTTGACTCAGACGGTGTTGCCTGAAGTGAGATCGTTCAATCTAAGTTTTGTTGTTCCGTTGAAAGCAGAAGTCTCATTCTCATGAATACATTTCAGTCTCTCATCGAGGCACTCAAACCAGAATATGTTACACCACTGGCGGTTTACCTTTGTCACGAATCCTTTACTGAAAGTGGTAAAGTGTTTGAAGCTGGAGCAGGATGGTATGGAACATGTAAGTGAAGCGTACTATTACTTCGTCACAGGTTCTATAGAAATTTTTGCAGTGAAATTCTACAGATCTTCCGGCAAAGTTATACCGCATGCCACACCTGAGAATTGTAAGCAACCGTAAATTTAGCATCCCTAACAATGGGTGTTCCATAATGCTGCTGAATTTAAGTGCAGAAGAATTGGAGCTGTATCACTGATATGCGGGACGCGAAGCATTTCGAGAGCATGCGAGATTTGATGACGGAACTGTTCGGTGCCCTGTCTGAAGCACAGTCTACTGAGGTGCGTTTCTGTGATATTTTTTGAGAAGAGCAAGAAGGAAGGTCGCTGGCCTAATATCCAGAGCTTGCTGCCACGTTGGCAACGCTCCAGCGGTTGATCACGGGCCTCTAAAAACGACGAAAGGGTCGTACCATCGGGCCATAATAAAGATTAGATCCACCTACTAATCTCGTCCGATAGGGCATTACAAGACACTGCTTGAGACTGGTACAGGGTGGGAGGGTACATTAAGCGGAATCCCCAATGAAGAGACATGATTTGCAACTCCATTAAGACAGGACCGTTGTGGGGAATTCCACTTTGACGATACTATGCAAGCTATGAGGATAATTTTCTGATAGCCATCGGATTTTGAACGCAGATGGAGTTTTGTACATTGTAAAAGGTGCTATTTTGTACAAGAACTGTGAAACGGATGTGAATATACTTCTAAGGCGTGTTGATCTGTGCAAGTACCGACCGCTTCAAGCTTCGCAATGTATTGCGATGGAGCAGGAGTGGCTCGGTACCCTGGAGAGAGCATGCAACTCATTAGATGGACCACACCAATAGAACACTTCGAAAACTTAGTGGCTCTCTTGAGAGAAACGTCATAAATGAAACTATTTGCAGAATGATGGATCTCACGACAAACAAACATCTGCGGGATCCGATGGTTTTCCATCGAACATCAAGTGCTCACCCCTATTCCACGAAATGAATGAAGGAGTAAAGGTGTGTGGCGAAAACTACATAGTTCGGAGTGCGTTAGTGAAATCAGCGACGTTCTTCTATGTAATTCAGAGTAATCCCAGTCTTGTGAGTAATGTGAAAGCAATTATTCTCTACGTAATAACCGACGGCACAAAGGAAATCGCGAAATTCAGTGAGTTACAGCCAATCAGCTGTTGTTTCACGATGATTACTCCGAGGGCAGTGTTCTCAGCTTTCATTTTAATTCAGCTCTCGATTTCAAGAGCACATCTCCATCAGTGTACTACGGTGATGTCAGAAACGGTGAAAATCCTACTGTAACTGTTACGGTGTCTGATGCCGACTTTTTCGAGATTGCCAGCGGAAAACTGAATCCAGCGAAGGTAATGCTTTTCTTCAGTGAGCCGTTACGCTTTCTCTAGCAGTGCGAGTATGATAGCCCTACAGTAGTTCTAACTTTTTGAACTGAAAGTTCATGAACGAAGGGGGCAAAAACTTCTGCAACCGTCTCCGTATTCTGCTGAACAGTCCACACAAATGAGAAATTGCATAATATATTGTCTTAGTTGAGGAGGAAAAGTAAACGTTACGTCGTACAAATAGCCTTCCTCGAACGATGATTGTCCGACAATAACTGCACACATATCATGCCTGCTTTGAAATGCTCTACATTGTCCAGATATAAATGGTGGCGTGCATTCATATTGTGCTTTCAGGCATTCATGAGCGGAAAGCTGAAGGTGAAAGGAAATGTGATGCTGCTTCAGAAACTTCAGGAAATTCTTGATAAGAATAGGAAGGCGAAACTGTAAAATGTTCCATGCGTTGTGCTATCAACCAGAGCTCTTAATCTTCTGATAATCGAATAAATACCTCATTAATTTTTGGTCAGTGGGTAGGAATCGCAGTCTGACGAATTTCCAATCACCCAGAGAATAACCGTGGTAATCCTCAAGAGATCAAACGCTGTTCAATGTCGCTCTGGAACAGCACTTTATCTGGGCGAGCTTTTCTGGAACCGGCTATTCCAGTTTCACGCACTTCATCGCCTCATTAATTCAAGCAACTATAAAATGTGCTAAATTCGTAGAAGACGTCGGTGAGTTTCTATCAATTAAATTCTATCAATCTATCTATCAATTGGCGTGAAAATATTAATTCCCTTATGTTAAAATACGGGCGTAACAAAGGCGCGCGTGGTGCAGTGGTACGAGACGCTGCTGATACCCGGTACCAGACTCATCTGGGTAAGTAAAAATACCTGGTATAGCGGCTGGCTCCTGAAAGTCATTTTATAGACCAAATACGCATTCATCAAGCCTCTAGATTTGAATGGAACACGAATAGTGCGGCACGTCCTTCTGGGAGTGATCAACGCCAACTCCTTCACATTCACCTTCACCTTCATGTTAAAATACACAAGATTAGCGATCAGTTTTACAAACATTAACACTTTCCTCGCTTAATTGAATAGCTATAGCGAGTTGTACATATACATATTAGTTGTACATATTGAAGGATGATAAAATAGTCCATCTCATTGCAGCTGATTTCTCGATCGTCTCCCGTATAATCAAGCCAAAAGAGTATCTCGCTCAAAAACATGTGTTTTCTATTTTGTTTTGTTTTTGGATATGGTTATCGGTAAAGTAAATCGCTCGGTGTTTCCAGTGTGCGTTTCTCAGAGTGGTCTCCTCACATATTGTATCAGTTTCGCAGCACACGGATCTGTAGTCTGTTCCAATCCCTTGTACGATTTGTTTCGGAAAAACGACTGTCAATGCATGGAACACCACAGCACCATCTTTGTTCAGTTGCTCTTGCTAACAAACTGAAAGCAAAAACACGAAACGTTAGCTTTTCCTTATCCGCTTGATAATGGAACCCCTTGAAATCGAAGGTCGTTTTTCTATTTATGCGAGCTTTGTTTGCATTGCAACTTGATGCAGGGCTTTCTAACGAATGAATTTGCTTTCTAACAGATGCCATTTTTCACGTTCCACTTACATACACTTGTTTTATTTTCACCTTCCACCTACATTTTCCAGAAGGAACATAAAAGAGAAATAAAAATGTCACGCTGTTCTGCCAAACGAGGTCAGTAAGGTGATCACCCTCATCTGGCATGTCGCTTGGCCCCTCAGATTGCTTCAAAATCGAAAATGAAGCTGCTCTCCCACAGGTGAGCTTAAAATAATTTGGAGACTCCAATATCGAGGTAGTTTTACTACCTGGGCATTGGAGTCCCCAAATAATTTTAATTCCCTTTATCTTCCTAACACCGTTAGGCCCAATTAGGGAGCATCGCAGAGCGGTTTACCCACCATCAATAGTGATGGTGCGAAAACTAGCAGAAAGATAATTAACATCCAGATAGCCGGGCAATCGTGGCTCGAACCCCCTCCGTTGCCCATTTGTTCGTCCCTCTTTTTCCCACTTGCCGGTTCTTTTTTTTCGCGTTCATTGGTTCTATTTCAAAAACGAACCTTTGTAGGACTCCTCTGCCTTTCTCAGTAGTAGTTATGTGTGTGAAAAAACACTGTGGAACTTGAGAACCCAAAAAAAGCTCCTAGAAATAGGTCACAGTACAATACCGCTCATAACTTTTGTCCCAAAACGCGTGCTGCACGCGCCTGCACGGGCACTAAAGCGTGCAAATCGTTCTCAGTGAACTTTGAGCAAATTTATAAACACCATTCAATTCGTCTTCTGATGCTGAGCTTAAATTTTCCTTTACATTTACTCCAGCTGTAACAGGTGACCTAGTTATGGGCGGTTTTCTTCGGAGCCCTGCTAATTGTTTTACGACCACCCGAACCTTGCCACTGGAGTGTCCTAGGACACCTTGCCTACAGGAGATTGCAAACTGTAGAAATTCCAAATTTTATCATCAGATTTGGCTTCAGCACATCATTATCATCACTTTGATACCGAACATGTCCTCAGCAGGAACCCCACAGAAACGTTTCACTCGATGGAAAAAATGGATTTTTCTAACTTTGAAGACATTTTCTAAGATGACATTTTCCGTTAGAACAGAAAGACTTAGCTTTTATTATTGAATGGTTGTTGTTTCATTCTAATCTAAAGCCAATTCAGACAACGTACAGAGTGTTATTGAGATTTTCAGTCTGAATCTGCACTATACGTAACATCTTTACGTGCGATACACGGTTTTTCTCATTTTTGACGAGCTGTAGTGTGAACACAGAGTTAGGCAAAAGTATGATTTCAAAATATTTTAGCAGTATATCGCACAGGATTTGACTACGACCTGATGAAGCAATTTCTAGTATCACGCATTTCGTGTAATTTGTCCCCAAATTAACTCACCTACATGAAATCAGCTACATGAGGCACGTTCATAATTCTTAGGCCTTCGTTATAGGTTCGCTCGAGCCGAGCGAAACTCGTCCATTGAGCATGAGACGCGCGTGAGGTCAGACGCGCGCGTACGAGTTAACGGGGTGACGCCGTCGCGGGGACGCGCACGGGCTATTACTTAATGGACGGGTTTCGCTCGGTTCGAGCGAACCTATAACGAAGGCCTTAGACAATTTCTCCATTCCCCTAAACAGCGTACATTTTATCTGAATTAATCATGCTAATTCCAAATTTTTTAACTTTATTTTGGAAAGCTTCAGCTTCAACTATCAGAAAGAAATCAATTCAAAAACTTTTGATAATGTCATTCTCCTTCGGTATATATTGTTTGGAATTCCGTTTGAATATTTTTTCGATCGCTGTAGGTGAGAGCTATAAGAAATTAGTACTTCTGGTTTACGACAGCCATTAATGGACGTCAAAGGACTCCAAGGGAAAGAAGGGCTTCTCAGGCGCATCAGGCGCTAATTACCCCCACTGGATGTTGCAGCGGTGTCGTCAGAGGTCGGGTTCACCGACCATCGGCTCACCGCCGACTGGCGAGCATGATGGGAAGAGTTCGAGTCGCGCTCACCATATATGCATGAAAAATTAAGTTCCACCAAAATGCGAAAGCTATACACCGTTGGATTCACGGTTTTGCGCTGGTTAGCGCTGCAAAAGAGAAATTTGATATAAACCATCCGTTGAGAAGAGATGAAGGATTGAACAATCATATATGAATTTTGCTTCAAAATGAGCCACGATTTACACGAGACGCGGATTCCTAAACTTCTTTTCGTCAGGCTGCAGATGAACACAGCAATGTGTTCTGCTGGTGTCCAAAGAATTACCCCTTCGCCTTTCTCCGCGTTCCCACTACAACTTGCCAGAAATGAGGAAAATTGCATAGCAGAAGTGAGAATGTCGTATTGTGAAATTTGAGGCAGCAAATCTCCACAACTCTCTGCGTGTCGTCAAAGGGTTGTTCAGATTTGAGTAGTACATCCCTCATTTAATAAAACTAAGCTATTCTGTTGGAGCTGATAAAGCTATCTTGGAATGTGTCCTCAAAGTTAGGAAAATCCCATTCTTTGTATCAAGCAAAAAATTCCACTGGAGTTCTTATTGAGGGCGTCTTTGGTACCAAAATGTTGACAATGATGTGAAGAACCCAAATCTGATGAGAACATTTGGCATTTCCACAATTTGCAATCTTCTATAGGCAAGGTGTCCCTAGGACACTCCAGTGGCAAGGTTCGGGTGGTCGTAAAACAATTAGCAGGGCTCCGAAGAAAACCGCCCATAACTAGGTCACCTATTACAGCTGCAGTAAATGTAAAGGAATATTTGAGCTCAGCATCAGAAGACGAATCGAATGGTGTTTTTAGGTTTGCCCAAAGTTCACTGAGAACGATTTGCACGCTTTTGCAGGCGCGTGCAGCACGCGTTTTGGGACAAAAGTATGAGCGGTATTGTAGGTGGACACCGCTACACTTCAGAATTGAAACTCTGTAACGTATTATATTTCCTCTCTTGCTCCTGAAACCCATAGTTGTCTTCTTTTACTTTTTTAAACCACCCTGGTACAGCGTAACAGAGAGTGAGAGCTTCATGCCTTACAGGGTTAATTTTGTATTGTCAGACGATAGCGAACCGTCCTTGTCGAAACTCTTGAACTCCATGCAGTACGAACTTTCACCTTTTGATTTCTACATATTGTGGTAATTCTAGCAAGATTGAATAAATCGAAAACGCATGCATTCTCCGAGAGAGCTTGAGCGCACTGTACGTGAAAGTTATGAAAAAAATTCAGATGCATTTGCAAGGATTTAGTGGCGCTACGAAAAACGCATCCCGAACCCTTGCGACGAAATTGTTTCCCACATCGAGTCGAAAAAGTGAAAAGTCCTCGTGAAACATCAAGGGTGCCGAGCTGGCTTTCTGTTTAATTAACGGGCTGAACCACGATCGCACTCACATGGTACGTAATTGAATTGTGTGACCGCATTTCCAATCCAGAACACACTCAGTATTGACCACGTGACAGCTCGTGTTGACTCACTGCTAAGGAATTAGATTTGCGTCACTCACACGGTCTGGCACAACGTTTGTGGTTGCTGACATATGCACCCGGTTCAAAGTGTTTTACGCTCTTCTCTCGAATGAAGTGCATTATTGCCTACGTCAACAGCTGAATGGCAGGGTTTCAAAACGTGTACACCAGTAGCGTTTCCGTCGGTGCGAATTCCACGCGAATAGTTGCTGCCGATCTTAAGTTTTTCACGTGTTCAAGAAATTTCCAGCTGGAGGCAGAAACCGAGACCTTTCCGACATCTTCGAATCGGCTTCGCAGCCAACTGGTTCAACAGAGCAAGATATTGTGATGTTCGGACATCAGGACGGAACCTCGATCGAAGGATTGGTATCCGCTGTCCTACATGAAGGGGTATCAAGTGTGCTCATCACGATTCTGGCATTCGTTTCTTGAATCTCGACAGGTATTGCTAGCAGTCAATTCATAGGGTTTCGCAGCGATAGGGCCAGAAAAAAGGCGGAGGCGTTATCATCCTAATCGAAAACCACTACTCAGGACAAGTTATTTTCAAGGAATCAGTTGATAAGTCGCATGAAATTTTGGTGTGCAACGTCTCCATAGGTGCGAAATGTGTGAGAGTCATACTTGTATACAGAGCCACAGATAGTTGTGCAGGCGACACTTACGAACTAGTCAAAGCTTCTAGCGATTTTTCAACTTCTACGTTTCCTTTCTTTCTCATGGGAGACTTCAATCTTCCATACTTATATAAAAGCATGAAGCAAAGTAGCTCCAACATTTCTCAGGACTTTCTCGAATTCTTAAAAAAAACCACAACTTCCAGCAGTTAGTCAATTTCCCAACAAGACTCAACACTGTTCTTGACCTATTACACTGCAATGATGGTTCTTTAATTAAGAACATTACAGAATTGGCACCCACTGGTAATAGTGATCATGCAGCCATAGATTTCGATATAGATCTTGGTAGCTTGGCAGAAACCATTGAGTGGAGGCGTGACTCTAAAAATGTCAACTTCTCTGAAATCCAGAACTACTTGAGTAATGTTGACTGGACAGGTTCTTCCTGCACCTGTACCTCCGTGGATGAGTCTTACGAGCTGTTTTTGGCCGTTTCACATCACACTATCGATCAATTCGTGCCTTGGTGCAAAAGTCGGGGTGATCAGAGATTTCTGCCGGATTATTTAAGACGAAAACTGGATTACCGCAACGTAGCTGGAGGGATGCGGTAACAAGAAATAATGTCGAAAGTTAGAACTACTACAAAAAAGTTGACTAAAGAACGGAAAATGCATTGCATAAATACTTTGTCCATTTACAGGGAAAGGTAGTCGAGTCTAGCGATAGATTTAAGTTTTCCAGTACATGAATTCGCAGGTAAAAATAAACCCATTTCAACTCTTGCCGAGTATGGTGAGCCTGTTATATCGGACCCAGGGAAAGCCGAACTTCTAGCCAAATGTTTTCATAGGTCCTTCAATAATGATCATTCTACAGGTCCATCGTTTCAGTGTTCTACTGAACAGAAATCCCCTCAAATGGAATACGGTGTGTGGTTCTACAAGGAGGAAATTGATAAGTTGATTCAAAATGGCCTTCATCTTACTCTCTCACTCCAGACATGATTCCTATATCATTTATCAAGAAAACTGTTTCCTGGCCAGGCTTTTTGGAACCTCTCTTCTCGTCATGCTCAAATTGAAGATGCATTCCAAAGGACTCTTCGTCCTTTGGAATGCATCTTCAATTTGAGCATGACGAGAAGAGAGGGCCCGGCACGATGGAGGCAGACTCTAGTCACTCCAATTCCCAAGAAGACATTTTCAAATGACCCAAAAAATTTTCGTCCATTCAGCATTACATCAATCTTCCCTCGGGTCTTCGGAAAAATAGTGAAAAAGCGAACTGTAGGCCAGGAGAAGAGCACGATATTATCTCGTCTAATCAATTTGTTTTACTAAAAGGTAGATCTGCAGAACTCGCGGTGATCTCGTCATTGAATGACTGGACTAGAGCCCTTGATCGCAATAAAAAAACAGATGTTGTCTATTTTAATTTCAAGAAGCCTTTCGACAAAGTCCCCTTCACGAAATCAATCGTTAAATTGAAGGTGGTAGAAATTAATCCCAAGACAGTTGAGTGGATGAACAATTTTCTTACGAACAGATCGTATCAGGTGCGAGTTGGGAAGGCTTTCTCCTCGGTACATCAAACTAGCAGTGGACTGCCCCAGGGCGGTGTGCTGTCCCCAATACTGTTCCTTATCTATACCTTTGAAGATCCTTCAAATGTTGCTTCATTGAATGTTAGTTGCAAACTCTACAGAGTTATTGAAGCTCCCAGCGACGTAGAGAAGCTTCAGACGGCTATTACCTTTATCAGCGAGCGGTCTAAACTTTGGGAACTGCCCCTCTCTGTTGGAAAACCATTCACCTTACCAGTCATGCGTCACCCCACTCCTGCATACCATATAAATGGCACCCCGTCTTCTATTTCTAGCGGGGCTCGCGACCTGGGTATCCTCATTAATACCTAATTGGACTTCTCTAATCACTTAAAAATGATAGCAAACATGTCAATTAGTCGAACGCATAATTTATTTAAGACGCTGATATCTAGCAATCCAAACGTTCTGTTGCGTGCCTACAAAACATATGTTCGCTCCGTGGTAGAAAATGGTACCACAGTGTTTAACCCTTCAAGAAAGAAGGATATTTATTTGCTTGAAAGCGTACAGAATAATTTCGCTCGCTAAGTGGCTTTGAGATATTTCAAACTCCATTGTTCCCTACTTCCGAGCGGCGCGGACAGAGCTCGACAAACAGGGTTCTCTTCACTTAAGGCGATAAGGACTATAAATGATATAATTATAGTATTTGAGATTCTCAAAGGTATTGCTAAGGTTGGCCTCGCCGACTTCTTCCACTTTATACATGATGGAACTAGGACCAGGCATGGCGGTATAAGACTCTCTGGCTCGGTGGCGAAAAGCCAGATCAGAGCAAACTTCTTCTCCCACAGAACATTGCGGTTGTTTCATTCCTTTATCAACGAAGAGGCTTTGAAAATGTCCATGAATCGTTTTAGAAATTTTCTTGGCCACCGACTTTAACAATCACTTACATCGAACTTCTAGCTCCCTTCTAGTTCATCATCCTTTCATCCTAATGCTAAATTTGCTGTTTCTGTTTTTTTGTTCCTTTTTCTTTATTACCATTTCGTTGTACGTATCCCTCTTGCTTAGGGAAATCGTGTTTTCAGTTGTCTTTTTCAATTGGCCAATGTGTCTGATATTACGTGGGACGGAATGTGCACTTCTCAATAAAGAAAGTAAAAAATTCTCGACAGGCTCATGTATGCACATGTACTTACTTTGATACTTTGATACTTTGATGGTCCTTTCTTCAGCTGGAGATCTTCTCAGCGGGGACCACAACTCTTCCAGACCGCTCGATCTCTGGCAACTTGCATCCAGTGAGGGAGACTCCGTTCTCTGAAAGACTTTGCAAATGAGTCTGCCCATCTTGTTGGCGGTCGTCCCAGTGGTCTCTTATGGTCTCTTGGGAGCCATTCTGTGACACGGAGGCTCCATCTATCGTCCTTCCGTCGAAGCAGGTGTCCAGCCCAACGATATTTTGACTTCTTCATGTACTGCAGTGGATCTGCTAACTGCGGTTTCTCCCTTAGCTCTGAGCTTCGTATGCCTTGTTGCCGTTGTTGGCGAAGGCTCGTCTTCAGAAAGCATCTCTCCAGAGCACGAGGCGTGGTTTGCATGGCTTTGGCAACGGCTTTGTTATCAGGCCAGGTTTCGGTCGCGTAACACATTGCTGGCAGTACAGAGGCGTTAAATATCGAGGCCCTAAGGCCGGCATCTTTGACCTGATCGGTGACTTCGCGGATCGAACTGAAGGCTGCCCATGCTGCGCGTCTCCTGCGGGCAATTTCAGGAGCCAGGTCGTTCTCCATGTTCAGCTCTCGTCCCAGATAGACGTAGGAGTCGACTCGTTGCAAAGCAACTCCGCTTAACTTCACGAGTCCCGTGTCACACCACTGGTTGACCATAAATTGCGTTTTGGACATATTCATGTCCAATCCAATCTTCATACCTGCCATATCGAGCTCGCTCAGCATTTCTTCGGCTTCTGCTGTGCTGTTAGAGATGAGCACTATATCGTCAGCGAAGCGAAGATTGCTGATCCGTTTACCATTCACAAGGTAGCCTTTGGCGTCCCAGTCCAAGTTCTTCATAGCATCTTGAAGTGCCGCTGTGAATAGTTTCGGGGAGATCGTGTCTCCCTGCCGTACTCCTTTCTCGATAGGAATTGTAAGCTTCCGATCGAACAACTGGATAGTAGTTGACGTATTCGAGAAGCATTCGTCAAGAAGTTGGACGTAGGGCGACGGTACAGCAGCATGCACAAGAGCGTTCAGAACGGCGTTGATTTCCACCGAGTCGAACGCTTTCCGATAATCCACGAAGACAAGGACAAGTGGGATGTGATATTCGCGGCTCCTTTCGATGAGCTGTGCGACAGTCTGAATTTGGTCCATGCAGGAGAAATTCTTGTGGAACCCTGCTTGCTCTACGGGCTGATTATCGTCCAAGATTCGCTCCATCCGATTAAGCAGTATTCTGGTGAAGATCTTGTAGACAACCGAGAGAAGGCTGATGGGTCGGTAGTTGCCGATGTCTTCCCGCTGGCCTTTTTTGAAGATTAAAACTGTCCTCGATTCCTTCCACACGTTCGGAATCCTACCTAAACGGAGGTAGTGATTGAAGTGCTTGGTGAGGAGTGAGCAAAGGGCACTACCACCGGCCCGAAGTAGATCGGCAGAAATACCATCGGGTCCAGGGGCAGTACCTGGCTTCATCCTTCTGATGGCGTAAGCGACTTCTGACTCCAGAATGGGAGGTGCTTCTTCAGCCGGAGGCATCACGCATTTTGCGACAGGGATGGAAGAGCGAAACAAATCCGTGTAGAAGTCTTGAACGACGGCTTCAATCGCTCTTCGAGACGTTTGCGTTACTCCGTCCTTATCCATTAGCGCTGACATTAAGGTCTTCTGATCACAGAGATCTCGTTTGCAGCGCTTTATGCTTGAGCCTTTTTGGGCGGCTTCTAACAGTTTCAGTCTTCTGTAGGCCTGTATGGACTCCTTCACTGCAAGTCGACATGCCTTGGAGATGGTGACTTTTTCGAGATGGGAGGCGTTAGGATCCAGCTTGACAGCTCTTCTTTGCTCCAGAAGTTCCATCGCACGCGCGTCAAGTCTTGAAGCGAGTGACGACGTGGTTAGACACGAGCTGCTAGCACACCTCAACAGTCCGCTGACGAGGAGATCGTAGTCTTCTGATGGATCTTCACAACATTTCCAATCATAGGACTCTATGGCGTGTTCCAACTCCTGCGAACTGAATGACGGAATCCTCAACGGTGCCGGTTTATGCGTGTCACGTTTGAAGATCTTCTTCTTGAGAGTCAGCTTCGCACGGACAAGACGGTGATCCGAACCGGTGTCAAACGAAGGAAGCACGGAGACGTCGAACAGACTCCATCGTCTGCTCACGAGAACATGGTCGATCTCCGAACGTACTTCTCCATTTGGGCTCTCCCAGGTCCATCGTCGGTGTGAAGGCTTCTCAAACATGGAATTCCCATGAAAGAGGCGGCATGCGGACAGGAAGTCTATCAGACGCATTCCGTTGTCGTTTCTTGGGGAAGATCCATGCGGTCCAAGCCTCCATTCGTCGCAGTCGTTGGTACCGACGGTGGCGTTGAAGTCACCAACTACAACTTTGTAGTAGCTCTTTTCGTCGTTAACAGTCCTTTCAAGTAGTTCGTAGAATGCTTCTTTCTCTTCGTCTGTTGCCGCAGATGTCGGAGCATATCCATTTATGATGGAGATGTTTCCTTGGTCTTTGACTTCCAAACGAAGAACGGCTATTCGTGGACTGATGATCTTACACGAGTCTACTAGGTGGTGTACTGTCGAATTGACGAGGAATCCAACTCCGCCAATGTTTCTTCTGTCCACCTTTGCTCCGATGATGAGAAGCTCGTTGTGGTCAGTCTTAGTTATGGTTTCCGTTTTGCCTTTCGTTTCCTGCAGTGCAATGATGTCGTATTTGATGTTGCGGCTTCTGTGCAACAGGGTCCGAAGATCCTGCTCAGAAGCGATCGTACGACAGTTGTAGGTGCAGACGAATAGGCAATTTCCGTGTCGTGGTGGGTGGGGGTTTCCGGTAGTCCGAATCCAATGACGTCCAGATAGTTTAACTCCGAGATTAGATGGCCCCTCGCCGGAAGTGGATTCTTCTGACGTCGTAGAAGAGCATCTCCGGCGCGCGGAGGACTAGGGCACAGGATTGGTTGTTTGTGCCGATAGGGTGGTCTGATTACTCACATGTTCCTAGCCAGGGATACACGGAGCCGCCCATACACGACAGAGTATCGCGTACTACGTGACCATTTGTGCCGTTGGCCATCACTAAAAGTGACGTTCACCCCTTGACCGCTGTGAGGTGGCACATGAAGAGGTAAGCACATGTAGGTGCAAGTAAGTGAGGGAAACGACGCCGATTATGAGAAACTCTACGGGAGTTATTGTGCAGGGTGATCAGGAATCTTATGTTTATATCTTGAATTTTGGCCGGTCCACAAGGGTACACGTGTGCAAAGGTATTTGAGTGTGATGATAAAACGAAGCTCTTTGGAGCGGTTTGATCTGATTCCGTTTCTCAGGGTTCAGTCAGAAACAACCCACATCGTTGACCGTGTTTATTTAATACAGGGTGACTGGAAAGTATGGTCCACTATATTTTACTCCAAAACAAGTGAATGAAAACAACAATCTTGACGATATTTTTATTATAAAACTACAGGACAATAATGAATCATTCACTCAAGGTATTGTTCAAAATGGTCTCCTTTTGCTCGGATGCACGCCTCTAGTCGCTTGGTGACTGCACCTACTGTGGGACGCAAGTAGTCGACATCTATCTTCTGCCACTCTCTCACCTGGGCTGCTTTCAAACTGTCCAAACTTCGATGGGAATTCAACGAGACCTACTTCTGCAAATAGTCCCAAACCGAGAAGTCTATTGGGTTTGGGTCAGGAGAGTTTGACGGCCGTGGGGCAATCGTGGATTTCGACCCATGTGCTGGCGTCCAGTCCTGCTGGGGTATAAATTGTCGTCCTGCAAAGCGCTCTTTAGCCCATGGAACCAGATTTTCCTCCAAAATGACATTCTGGTGAACATCAGAGTTGATTGTAATGTTCTTGTCGACAAAAACAAGCGGAGCCCGATGCCCCCAGATCTTATGCTAGCCCAAACCATCACAAACTTTGTGAACAAGGTCCTTGAATGGACACGACGGATTCGAGACTTTTTCTGTCGGCGGCAAGAGTTGGCGATTTTTTTGACTGTTACGAGCGACCTCAATAGTAAAAAGTTTTTTCATCTGTCCAAATGATGGCAGAAAGGCGGCCCGCGCGAATGAAGTCAAGAAGTTTCCGGCACTTCTCGAGCCTATCCCCTTTCGCAGATTCCGCGAGGGCTTGTCCGCAATAAATTTGATAACTGCGAAGACCCAGTTCATTTTTCACAATGTTTTGAACACTCCATCGCGAGGTAATCAAGTGGGAAGCAATTTCGTTGAGGCTCACCTCGTCGTTCCTTTGGATCCTTTTCTTGATGATCTTACAGATCCCTGAAGTATTCACGGTTCTCGGTCGACCTGGTTTAGCAAGTGCACGACAGTGTCCTTGCTGCTTGGACTGTGCCAGGATTCGTCGTACAGTCCTAGCATTGATCTTGAGCCTTCTCGATATCTCCGCGGGTCGTAGTCCGTCGTCCCCAAGGTGCGCGATTGTGGCTCGATGAGAAGAAGGCTGCATATCTTGAGACTTGAGGATCCGATTGATGTACTACTCGAGCAGGAACACATATCAAGTCGTTACTTCCAACCTTATATACAATGCCTTTCAAATGGGAATCTGCTCGAAAGAGCCGTTGCTGAGAATTTGCGGACCATGCTTTCCAGCCACCCAGTTGATGACCTTCACATGTGGAGCTCCTCAGAGTAGACTTTTCGTGGACAGGTACACTCAGTGCTGTAGAGAGGGAAATCGATTAACCACTTGTTCGTCGGACCACCTCTTTTGTAAATGAACTTCATCTAACCGCCCACGAAGAAAACGCTATGTAGTAGACCACCCAAAAAAGTTGAATAAGATGAATGCATCAGTTTAACACACCACCGCAAGGAACATAAATTTTCTTGGCAATTCGGCTACAGTCATTCCATCAGCTACTACTATATTCACCATGCCAAGATTCAACGACTCGATCATGGAATAAATTTTACATTAATCACCAACACGGTTTTGCAGGTTACTGCCATGTAGAACAGCCTGTTTCCAGCATTAGAACATCATTAGAACATCTTCTATTTATGGTAGCTTCATACATACAGAGTAACCTGCAGAAACGTGGTAATGAGAAAGTAGATATTCACGTTAACGCTAATAAAGCCCTCAACAAAACTGGTTCCACGCGCAGACCGGCTCACCAGCTTATACGGCTATGGCGGCTGTGTGCTGGAAGCAAAAGCGTCTCTTTTTAAGGAAGTGCCAAGAGGACTTAGAGAGGAAGAGCCGTTGGCTCGGTGATGTATGTAGTTGTATAGCATCACGCTGTCCCCATTTGGTCCAAGCGCGGGTTGGAATTTCGCACGAGCCTATTTATTTGCGATGGCCCTAGTAAACACTACTAAATTGCTCATGTGCTTTAACTATTCAAGACATCAACCTACCAAAAGCGCTAATAGAAAGTAGACATCACAGTCCTACTATTTTGACAGCATTGCTAAAAATCTCTCGCGAAAGATTGGGGATTTTAACCAAGTCAACGATGCTTTTACGTGCCAAGCTGTTGGCTTTTTGAGATTCCGCACGAAGGGGGCATTGAACTTCATTCAGCTCAGGTAAGGTTGCGGATTTGCCTTCTACAGATTCCGAAAAAAGATGCTCTCACAAAAATGAAAGGTAAAGATGCTGGCATTGACCAGTCCCCTGAGGACGCTCCTCCGCATTCGTGTTCCATTCAAATAGCATAGGCGTGGTGAATGAGTATTTGGCCTATACAATGACCTGCGGGGACCAGCCGCTATACCAAGTCAGTGCTTTCACCTTCTCACACAAGCCTGGTTCCAATTTACACGAACCTGGAGGGATGGAGATCTTGGCTAACGAGCTCAACCGTGCGACTGTCAGTAGCACTTCTTACAGTTGTACCACACGCCCCCTTTAGCATATTGTTTAGGAATCAACCTCAACGCTACCGGAATTTGCGGACACGGACAGAAAAGGAAGGGGAACAGAAATCGACCACACCTAGCCATGGACCGTGACGCGATCAGGACAGTAATACAGATCAGGGTCAAGCATGGGGTGCGATTTTCGTAAAACTAGTACGACCCCCCTCTCCGGCCGGTATAGTACGACCCCCCCCCCTTCGTCCTCCGTTCACTTGTGAAAGCTGATAATTCACTGATGTGTGCTAAATGAATATATAAAAATATTGAAAAAAGAAATAAATAAAAAATAAATTAAAAATCAAACAATATATTAAAAATAAATAAACAAATGAAGCCTAAGAATAGATATAGTGACAAAGATATACTCAAAATATTACTCGAATAAATATAAATATAGCACTCGAATAAATATAACAATATTTGATGTAACGATTGGAAGCTAATCGACGTAAACGTCTTCGATATGTTGTCTAAACGTCCTGAACCGTCTATACAGAATCCTCAGCAACACCAGCAGCTTGCTTCTCCTGAATCAAAAATAGCGAAAGTTATTACAAAAGTTTCTGTACAACGGAGCCATCAGTTGGCCATGGATCTTAGTCAGGTGAGGGAAAATGAGTTCGCAAAATCAATGATCTCCGAAAATGTGTGCAGCTCAAACATTCAATTGTCGTTCGAAGTGACAGAAATATTGGAGGTTGTTCTACGTGTTAAATATGACTTTAAGCTATAGCAGTGAAATCTGGACCACATGAGGGGGCGGGGCTTGATTTTCACATGCTGAACAGGTATAATTCGAATGAATAGTACGCGGTAAGTTTCTTCAGTTACCGAGAAATGTGCATAGGATTAAAAACTAGTGGCAAATTAGATTTCGACAGTATAAAAACATTCGTTCACAAGTCAATTTCTACGGGACATGGTGTGAGTGGAAGAAAAAACAAAGCTTCTGCGTTCAAATGAAAATAACTCACGGATTTCGTGGTCCTAAGGATTCTTTATAGACGGTTCAGGATATTTAGGCAATATATTAAAGATGTTTACGTCGATTAGCTTCCAACCGTTACACCAAAATTTGTAAACCTTTATTCACTGATAGGACTTCTAGAAAAATTGTGCGTGAATCTTCTACCTCACTTTCAAAGAAGAGCGAGGATTTTGGGCTATTCATGCAAAAAAAACGTCGTGTTTTCTCCGCTTTACTCGAAATTGTATGTCGGTATTCTATGTCTTTTCAGAACATCTTTATTTATATATTTTTATTCTTTCACGGATACATCATTTATGGAATAACTGAGAATGAAAAATCTGTCTATAATGTGTGAAACACCGGAATACTCGAACTCTTGAGTGTCACGCTGCTAGGGAGATCTGAAAAAATTACTTCAAATAAATGTATTCGAATAAATGATAAATAGTGAATGAATAAATAAATAAACATTAAACGAATAAATATTATTCGTACATAAACTAAATTCAAACGCATATAAATAGGTAACTTAGTAGAACGCAGGCGATTGTACGACCCCCCGGGCCCTCCGAGCTCTCGGTACGACTCCACCCTGCGATTTCCGCACCCCATGCTTGACCCTGGTACAAATACAGTACCGGACGCGCCGCAACGACAAAACGGCGGCGGCGGCGCTTCGGTATGCCGAAAAGCACCGTCCGTTTAAGGGGTTCACGCGTGGTGACCCGGGCGGATTCGACCGCAGTTCATTTGCGCCACATTCCCACCGGGGGCCACACGTGTAAGCTTCTTCGAGTTACCCCGTGGGGACTCATATTGCTAGCATGGGACGCTAGGAAAAGACGCGCTTTAGGTAAAACTCTGCACAGCGGCTGCGAAATAACATTTCAATGACGTAGAGGATGCGCCTACTCAGGAAGATGTTCTTCTTTATCTCCCTTGCAACAACATCATCTTCGGAAGGGTAATCAGATGCTGGGTGCTGGAGTGATGTTGCAGATTCAGGTTTTCCAGCGATCATTGTAATAAACGATTCCGTCGCTGTGATAAACTCAACAGGTGGTCCTTAAGAGAGGCTTTGACCTTTCGCAATGAGTGGTCTTGTGAGAAATTTAAGCAACTTAGAGAGTTACTCGGAAATGATGTACTCTTTGTGGAGAGCCTAATAAAACATGTCTGTAGGAAAGATGGAGTTATCATCGACAGTAGCACTCTGCAACTTCGTCTCGAATTCAAAGAACGCCGTCAGGAGCTCTTTGTCGGTAATAATCGGGAAAGTCATTTTCAGTGGTAATTCTCACGTTCAGGCGTGGCAGAAAATTTCGATTTTGGAGCTGAAGTAAAAAGTGAATTGGTTGACGATGATCAGACTCCTAGCGAAAAAAGAAAAAGTTGGCAACAACTCTTGTAGCTGATCGACTATGTCAACGAGCCGGGAGTGTTCAGGCAGAGATCATGGAATACGTTATCAACCAGATTCGGTATACGGTAGCGTGGCGGGTCGTTGTAGTGTGGAGGTGGTGAAACCATATTGTGTGGAGACGGTAAAACATCGACCTGACCAGCAGATGAACCCACAAGTTGTGGTACAGGACGAGGGCGCATTCACCATGTCGACGACTTTGAATGAAAAACTAGTGCCAACCTTCAAATTATTTTTGCATTCATATCAAGACTGTCATCACTCCTTCTTTTCAATGAGTACGGCCAACGAGCGCCCCATATTCAAAGTGTATATGGAGGGATAGAGCTCGAGCTGCTGAGCTCAAAGATATGCTTATTCTTGCAAATAAATAAATTATCAAGAATGCTATCAAAAAACGGCGGTTTCAGAGCACGAAAGCGCCGCTGCCGCCGCTTTATTGTTTCAGCACGTCCGGTACTGCAGTACCAGACGAATTTGTATCCCGGCTAAAATGCTAATCGAAGGTATGGGCATGGAGGCATGGAGTGGATGTAAAGTTTTCCCAATGTGGCTATCGGCGCAGACAAGACAGGGAATCATGTAAACTGCACTGGAAACGGCAGTCTCTTTCCTTTCCAGTAGAACAAACAACGCAAGCTATGGCAGCACAGATGCAGTCGTAAATGTGATTGCTCTCCACCCAGCGTTCAAGACTAATTTAGGAAAAAAATACTTATTCAGTCATCCTCAGGCAGCCACTAGTCGAAATACTCAGCTGATTAGAGATGATGAGCCCAGTAATTGTAGACAAAGAATATTGGGAGGTAGAATCTCTCTAGTACTACCTTTATTTTTAAAGCTGTTTTTATTGTTTTTGAATTCGCGTGGCCATTTGATGAGGCAATTTCCAGTGCCAGTGCCACTGTGCAGAACAAGGTCCTACTTACCACAACTCTTTTCTTCTGAATAGGGTGGATTGAACGGCGTGCACAATGTTTTTATTGCTGGGTTAGCGGATACCAATTAGCGATACGTCTACCCAATAGTCAGTGGGAATTTAGCAAATTGAGTGTATTCATTCGATGTCCAAAGTGGAGATGAGGATATGTTTCGAGTTTGGGTAGAAGCACACCAAGATCCCTTCATAACATGTTTCTGAAGATATCTGTGACTTGAGTCAAGTCAGTAACACTTTTCTATCTTTCTCTCTAATGCATGTTGTCTTGAAATCAAATTACATCTACCCTTAATCTACGCTTAATCTTCGACAATGCGGCGTATGTGAGACCTTTTTAATCGTCCTCTGATCAACCTTAGCTTATCCAAATTCATGTTTCCAGTGTGAAGTTGGCAATCAATCCTCCTTAAAATGAAATGGTCGTATTTCATTTTTCCGAATATCGACCCACTCGAAGTGTTAGTAAGGAGCTCCGTTATGACTGTCAGGTTGAGTCATAAGTAATCGGATATTTTTTCATGTGTTGAGATTCAAAGTCAAATTTTTGGTCAACGACGGCACCGTCCAGAATGCGTAAGATACTATTCGATAGAGCGATGCATTGCGAAAAGGTTTGCCACCCTCACTTTGGCAACGTTGCATATTGTTACAATGGTCCCGAAATTGCATATAATCACCATTTGCCGTGCTTGTCGGGTTTTGAATCGTCCTCTGCCTTTCAGTTTTAGTCGCCCCACTGGACACGGCTGTGACGGTTGGAGCAGAGCACGTACTTCTCATGACCTGTGACTTATTGCTCAATCAACCATATGGGCGCTTCAGCATAAGAAAAGAAAATGCCGCGTCTACTCGGCGACGCACGTTGCGCTGAATCAATGGTTGAGGTATCTGTCGACCAAGTTTTCTAACCTCATCGATCAGATTTCATCCATGAACGTTAGATGACTGAAGAGCACCAAGGATGTCTGATAATTAACGAGGGGTTTGGTATGGTTCTGCCTCCACTCCGCTCAGGTCTATCGAAACGTATCTCAATCGTTTTGATGGGTGCCGTTGTCGACGGGGAATATGGCTTTGAATGCGAACATATGGAAACGTCCGATTACTTTATTACTTGTGACTCAACCTAATAGTTTTGACGATTTCATAATTAAATGTTAATGCTCCTCTGCTCTTCATTGCTTTTTACAATTACAAATTCCAATGTTAAACGTCGCCTACAAGAGAAATGAAATACGCAAACGACTTCGGTGTTACGCAACATGTTGTCCCATCAACCGCCAGAGGTACAGTACCGTCGGTAAATTTCCGCCAAACTGCGATATGAACGATACAGAATGTTTTTTATCGTTCAGCCGCCATAAATCTCTTCAGAATCAATTGTATTGAATAAAAAATGCATGGACGGAATCAGAAAAGCGTGATCTATCCAACAGTGAAGAATGCGTAGTGAAATTCTAAAAATTTTGATTTCCATGTGCGTGTTCCTTGACCTCATCAAGGCGACGGCCACACAAGGTCAACCTCATTAGGCCGTCCTCGCTAATTACACCCTGTGGATATTTCCAATCAAGTTACATCTGAAGTTATATCGTAACACTTAAGTAACTATGTAACATCAAAAACAAAGAATATCATACCTGAATAGAAGATGCCGAGACGATCATTTTAATATACAACAAGCCTGAGAAAAGTGTACGTTCAAAAATGGGCGGAAGTCAAATTTGAAATATGGCTTTTTTCATGAAGCGTTGCACCGCGAGTTCCGTAATTTCGTTCCAATGGACATTATTATCTCAAAAACCAACAAGTGAGGTCTTTGAATTTATAAATTCTGCAGATGTAGTCGACAAATTTAAAGAGTTATTTACACTCGAAGTAGGCAACTCGTAACATTTCGGACAAGAAATTGTTCCATATCGGCACATTCATAAACGAAAATCACGATCATGAGAAGACAGGAAGTGGTGAGCTTTTGTGAAACGATCACCAACATGTTTGTCATTCGTGATGTAGGCGAATATCATGTAGAGCAGGCTTGACAGAATAGAAAAAATGCATTAAAAAAGCCGTTTTCGCGTTTTTCATGAAATTTCAAAATGGTCAGAAATTGCTGGGCTTTTGTAGATAAGCTCATAGCAGCTCATAGTAGCTTGCTAGCAAGAAAAATGGTCCGTAGCAACTCAATGGCGCAAACGTGAAGCCTTCCTTGAAACAGTCAACGATGGCTGTATTAATTAATGGCCACGCAGAGGCTCGCTGACGGAGTCCGCCAGAGGTCACCGGTCGCCGGCCGCGACCTGCGAAAGTAGCCCTGTGGCAAACATCTCACCTCAAACGGGTTATTTCAGTCAGGTGACTTTGTTTGGAATGCTACCCTAAACCCATGTACAAAAGCCCAGCAATTTCTGACCATTTTGAAATTTCATAAAAAATGCGAAAACGCCTTTTTTGATCCATCTTTTCTATTCTGTCAAGCCTGCTCTACACGATATTCACCTACATCACGAATGATAAACATGTTGGTAATCGTCCCACAAGAGCTCACCACTTCCTGTCTTCTCATGATCGTGATTTTTGTTTACGATTGTGTCGATATCGAACGATTTCTTTTCTGAAATGTTACGGGTTGCCTACTCCGGGTGTAAATAACTCTTTAAATTTGTCGACTACATCTGCAAAATTTATAAATTCAAAGACCTCAAGACCTCACTTGTTGGTTTTTGAGATAATAATGTCCATTGGAACGAAATTACGGAACTCGCGGTGCAACGCTTCATGAAAAAAGCCATATTTCAAATTTGACTTCCGCCCATTTTTGAACGTACACTTTTCTCAGGCTTGTTGTATATTAAAATGATCGTCTCGGCTTCTTCTGCTCAGGCATGATATTCTCTTTTGATGTTACATAGTTACTTAAGTGTTACGATATAACTTCAGATGTAACTTGATTGGAAATATCCACAGGGTGTAATTAGCGAGGACGGCCTAATGAGGTTGACCTTGTGTGGCCGTCGCCTTGATGAGGTCAAGGAACACGCACATGGAAATCAAAATTTTTAGAATTTCACTACGCATTCTTCACTGTTGGATAGATCACGCTTTTCTGATTCCGTCCTTGCATTTTTTATTCAATACAATTGATTCTGAAGTGATTTGTGGCGGCTGAACGATAAAAACATTCTGTATCGTTCATATCGCAGTTTGGCGGATATTTACCGACGGTACTGTATACACAGTTCATCATGTTTTGAGTGTGCAACAGTGGTTCACGCGGCTAAATATGAGAACCACGAAGTGTCATTGTTTTTGCGGAAGTCGCACAGCCTTAGAAAACATGACTGCTTTGAGACAGCCGTTCTATAGAGCGATTTTGCATAGCAATTATGTCACCACAAGAACTAATAACCATTTGTTTGCGAAGCTATCCAACTCGCAAACCAGTACGATTTTTGCACAGCTCCATGCTCATGTGGCATCACTTGCATTACATCTTCACACCAATATACTATGTCTTAACAAAAATAAACACTCAAATCCGAAACACCAACAAACAGGCCATTATTGAAATGTAAAGCAAGGTCGGTCATAGTTCGCAGTACTTTTTAGAATAGCCCTAAATTGAGCCGTTTTACTCGACGTGGGCATCACTCGATTTCTACCACTATGAGGCAACCTTTGACGTTTTCTGGGACGCATCGTCAACATCACTTCCCTTTTTTGATGTGATGCTCCTCCAAATGCGATCTAAATGAACTTTTACTAGGATGGCAACTAATTCCGTTTAGTCTTTTTTTGTTATGATTGTGTAGTAGGGCATATCGGCTATGTTCAATCATTTTGCTTAAGTTGTTTTCTGTTACTACCTGCATAAGTACCTACTTATGTAATAAATATATATAATTCCGTCGTTTCTCAAGTACCTTTATCAAAAGCGCTAATTACCAGAAAACGAAGAGCCTTCTGAAACCAAAGTATCAACCATTGAAACCCACAAGTACATACTTCGTAATTCTCAGGTAGCTGCTCTGTCCCATTTCCTCAGAATTCTAGAGTTTCTGAAGGAGAACATTTTTGGGTGCATTTTTTTTCATGGGTTCCAGTAACCTAGTGGCCAAGTAGATCACCCGGATGAGCATTTTCGTACTGAAGTGACGGAATGTGCTGATTCACATATTGCTGCTGGATCTAGTCTTCACATGTGTTTTCCTTGTCTGCTCATTAAGCAACGTTTAATGAGCAGACAAGGAAAACAAGGAGGAAAGACGAGGAATACAGCTGCAGTATAACAGACTGTAGTCATTGCCTTGCCCATTGCAGGAACTATGCCGGAGAGGCGTTCAAAAGAAAAAATGTTTGCAGTTATTGTCGTGAGTGAGCAAGAGCACTCCTCATTATCGTAAAGTATGCATTTATAATCGAGTCAGAGTGTCAGGACGAACAAACGGTGGTCTTACAACTACTGCCTCGCCTTCATGCAGTTCGCTTCCAAAACATAGCTGACCAAACTAGACAATTCGATCTGCTAGCGACACATCAGAATGAAGTACATATTTGCAACTGAACTCATCACTGTTGGTCCACGCTTCAAGTCTTTCTGTAGAACTTCTCAGAAAACCGCTCTAGCTAGGTTGTATCTGTGATTTCCTGATGGACAAGAAATCTTAGCAAAACGTTTTTGAATCTTCACTTTTTTAACGAATTAGTAGAGCTGATTTTCACTCCATCATCAACAAATTGTCGACACCATTTTTCCTCAAATTCATAATACCAGAACGGACACAATTTCTTACGAAGTAATTCAACTGACTTAACCTGAAACGTTTCCGAGGAGCGTTGTTCTTCGCACGAGTACTGGATGAGACATGTGTCGGCTCGATTCATTAGCAAACGAATGCACTTGATCGACGAAGTTGATTGCCCCTCTGACTCGTTGAAGCAGGGCAGTATTTTTACTTTCTCCTCATTTTTCATGTTTCCGACAGAATACTTTACCCACAGCTCTCAAACCTACGCAGTTTCATGTGCAGCGTATTATACATGCGAAGGCGCAAGTCAGAATACCAAACTGCCAATTCACTATAGAATTGCCCTCACAATATTTCCATTTGTATTTCAGCTAGAACAAACTCCACTTACCTCATCGTCATCATTTACAACAGAGCTGAATGTTTTCTCGTTTGGGCTTCCTACACTTATCAATACAACCGTAAATTTGAAGGTCCCGGAAGCTAGATTTCGTCACTCACGGCTCAATTAATTATATAGAAATGTAGGAGCCCGAATTCAAGCATATTTTGACGTCGTTTCGTATTTGCAACGTCGTTTCGTATTTTCGCTTCCAGACAGATTGTTTGTCACGCAGCGGCTTAAGACCTTAACATCCCTTCGTTGCTTTGTTGTAAACGTTCATCCATTACACGTAACTCATATGAACATATCATTTTTTCCATTATCTATCAGATCATTCGAGATGCTTCGACTTCTACCAAGCGCACGTGTTGTGACAAATTGCCTCTATAAGTGTAGGTTCTCCACATTGATACATATAGCCAATTCCTTCGCCTTCATTTATGGTTTAGCTAGTCAAAACGGTTATCGTGCGAAATGTTGCAGCACACCAAAGAGACCGCGAGATAAATTTCTTGGAGTAGCATTCCTCTATTGAAGCAAGATTAAATGCTGAAAGACTTATTTATTTATTTATTTACTTATTTAAAAATGGAACAAAGTGCGCACAACTCAGAAAACATATGGAAAACACATGTAGAATTACTAACAGTAGTGCTTATACAACATAACAACGTCAGCTGAATAATTGGGAAAACAAAACAGAATCTTATGTAAAACGGTCATTATCCAGAGCAAGAAAATTTGAAAAACAAAAAAAAACAGAACTAGAACGACTGACAAGAACATCTCATCTCCAGATCCGTTTAGCTCTTAGGGCGAGTGTGGAAGCCCAATGGTGAAGAGCAGTGAGAGGCCAGCACTGCAAGTCGTTGAGGTGGGCGACTGCGGATACCAGCTTAGTAAGTCCGTCAACTCCATCAGGCCCCACACACCGACCGGAAGGGGATGCTTTGTAGGTAAGGATCTGGACGGCAGTTGAACTAAGGCAGGAACAAACTAAAGTGATACAGAAACCTCGTAGTAATACAGAAACCCGTAAGGAAAAGAAAATGGAAGATACTAAAGCAGACTATATCGCTTCATGGCCTTTTTGACTAAACGTTATCATCACACTACTCAGCTAATGTTACGAAAGGCTCGAACAATCGATAACGTTCTTTCGCTGAAGCATTCGTTTGAGAGCATGGCTATCTTTAACTCCAAAAATTTCTGCTGGCAGCAAATCAAACCACCTGGCTGTTCTGGAAAATAAACAGTTAAAGAGCTGAGAGTAGTTCTTGTTTAGAATTTTACGGTACTCTATGTGAAAGGCACCTTTTCTTACGCTGCCAGGCCTGAAAAATCCAATACTCGCTAGGTTTCAACTTTATCTCCATGCGAATAAGGCGAAAAGCAAATGCCAGATCAGCTGTAGTCTCCCTATATTGCAGGCTCTTGAAATCAAGTACTTTCAGTCGTTCTTTGTAAATGGGAAGAGTGGTGTATGAAACTTCCCGATTGAAGCGATGAAACGCTAGCCTGGTAAATGTTTTCTGCACCTTCTCCAAAAGAAAAACATCCTTCTTCAAGATGGGGTTCCAAATCTGAGAACAGTATTCTAAGTGTGGAAGAACATAGGTTTTATATAGGCGAGTAAGTATCTTGGGATCATTGACACGAACATTACGTAAGTTCATAAATAGAATATTACACGCCCTCTTACCAGTTAGTTAATGTGGTCGAAGAAATACAGCTTGGAGTCAACTAAGACGCCTAGATCTTTAGCGTATACCCTAGAATCGAGGACTGTTTGTTAATCTTGTACTTATAAGCAACTTCTCTACGTATATGTAGAAAAAAACATTTGTCGAAATTTATCGACCGGTCCAGATTCGAGGCCCACATACTCAACTTATCACTTTCCATCGTCCTAAATATTTCGCTCGAATTGCTATCGTCATGCATTCCACAAATTTTTATATCATCTGCATATATTTGGATTTTGCTGCTAGGAGGTAACTCTTATACCTTGGGAAGATCCATAGTATAAATCAAAACAATAGAGGAGATAAAACTCCACCTTGAGGCACTTCACTGGAGCAGAGGTACCTCTCGAAGAAATATTTCCCATTCTTTACAGTCATACAGTGCCGGCCAAAAAGGTATTCGTTTTCACCTTTTTGCATGTAACCCCCTTAGAGACTAAAGCGTTTGAACTGATTTTTATAGCGGAGAGTTACAACCGTGCACATATGCTTGCTTCGTTTCGATGAGGGCTTGAAATTTCTTGAATTTTTCCATCAGTAAAATAAAATGCCCACTTTCAGAAAAGCGGCCTCATAGACAGCAAATTTTTCGTACTCTAAAACAAGTAACGTTTTTGCAACAGCTTATGTGTCTTTTGAAAGGAGAAGATTTTCCACACAAAATAACATATTGTTGCCTTTTGTTACTCTTAGCTTTTATTATTTTTTAGGTGGTCCAATGGGAGCGTGTACACGAGGTGTGAATTACCTTTGGATGCAACTGGTGCTTTGTATACAAAGGCTTTCACAGAGTCCTATACGGCGTTTGAAAGAGAATCAAAAGCGCTATCGGACACTGTCTTCATTCTTTTCTGAAGCTGAGTTTCTAGAGATTTTATTCAAGAAAAACAACAAATTAGAAGCGTTATTTTCGCCCTTACAATTTTTTCGGCTTAGAAGATTTTCCAAAACCTCAAGCACCGTTCGTAAGAAGAAACCTCGCTCTACACGAAGGTGTTTTTGAAAATTCCCCATATATTGATTTCTGTTCGATTTTAAGCAATTAAAGTGAGGACGTCCTTAACCACTGATTTCCGCGCGCGAAAGCTGAACGCCGCGTGCGGCGTTGGCTGCAGGGGCCTCTAACGTCGCGCGCGGCGCTCAACCATCGCGCGCGGAAATTGGTGGTGAATGACGTACACACTTTAATTGCTTAAAAACAATCAAAACCCGATATCTCGAAACTTTTCGAAAACACCTCCGTATAGAGCGAGGTTTCTTCTTACGAAAGGTGTTCGAGGTTCTGAAAAATCTTTTGAGCAGAAAAAATTGTAGGGGGCTTAAAATGACGCTTCTAATTTGCAATTTTTCGAAAATAAAATTCTAGAAACTCAGCTTCATGAGAGATTGAAAGCGGTATCCGATAGCGCATATAATTCTCTTTTGAACGGCATATAAGAATCTGTGAAAGCTTCTGTATGCAAAGCACGAGTTGCATCCAAATGTAATTCACTCCTCTAGGACACGCCCCCATTGGACCACGTAAAAAATAGTAAAAGCTAAGAGTAACAAAAAACATCAATATATCGTTATGTAGGAAAAACCTACTTCTTTCAAACAGCACATATGCGGTTGCAAAAACGTTGCTTAATTTGGAGTAGAAAGAATTTATTGTCAATGAGGCCGATTTTCCGAAAGTGCCCATTTTACTTTATTGATGGAAAAATTCACGAATTTCCAGGCCCTCATCGGAACGAAGCTGGCATATGTACACCCATGTCACTCTTCGTTAACTGTGTAGATATGAGTTCAAACGCTTCAATCTCGAAGGAGTTACATGCAAATAGTAAAAACGATTACCTTTTTGGCCGGCACTGTATATCTGTCATTTAAATAGGACCTAAGCCAACTAAGAAGAATCACTTCGTACACCTAGCGATAATACGCAAAAGTTTCTTGTGGTTAACTTTATCAAACACTTTGGACAAATCAGATAACATCAATAGATTTGCCTTGATTAAGGGCTAGCTTCCAATCAAACAAGCTATCCACGAGATTAGTGACCGCGGAGGCAACAGGAATAAAGCCATGTTGTTCTTGAGGGATCAGGTGACTATTCTGTAAACAAATCAGAAGTTTAGTTTACGTTCTTTAGTTAACGTTCTGGCGAAACCTTAGTAAGATTGAGGCTGATGAAGTTGGGATGCAGTTAGGTGTCTTCTGATAGTGAAGATGAGTAACGAAAAGTAGATAAAAGTAAGTTTTATCGAATGACGCCAAAAAGGTAACGCGACGTGGCCATGTTAGGTTCATCTGCTAGACGGAAGGGCAGCTCGAGGCTCTTGAGTATGAAATTATTCCAGCGTACAAGAAAGCTCAGAGGGCTATGGGTCTACTATGCAATGAGAGAATTTGAGATCGATACCTAGAAAAGCAAGGATGAAGTGACTAACAATTCTGGCGTTCATGATCACGGCCACTATTGAGTTCGCCTTCCTTCCTACTGACTCTAAAGCTGTTGCTGCTCTCAAGAGATGTTTTTTCCATTTCTAAAAGAGCATGTAATGTGAGCACCAACATTATTGTTGTGAACAATATGATTTCAACAAACTACAGCGCAGACTTTTTGACGAGTGTGTTGTCAGCGATCCATAGTAATCAAATAAGGTGAAAAGTCATTTGACGTATCCTCACTGATTGGCAATGTCTACAGTGATCTGAAATACTGACGAACTGTCCAAGTTCTCTCTTCTTGAAGCCTAGACATGATGTTGCAATTAACAGCACAGCAGCACACGATAACTGTCAAACTGATTGTGGTCTCCTACTTTTAGTCACCATTAATTCTCTATTGCAAGGGATACAAAATCAGGCCTGAATACATTTCGTTCTATTTACTAAATCCGTTCGGCAAAGGAACATAAATTCAATGAACATGCCTAGGTATAATAATAAAACGAACAATTCTATGAACACTGCCGCTTTATATTTGTCTCTGAGATCACGCAACGCTGTGCCTCACATCGGCACATATTGGAACATCGGATGAAGCTTTATGTTGAAAATCTATTACTTTACGATTTGTCTAACATGATAGTAATGTCAGAGGGGAGTCCGAAAACGGTTCTCCCGTGTTAATTATTGCGATTAGAATAACAACTTCCGAGAACCTACAATTTAACCAAGATGACCGTAATTGCAGGTTTTGTAGTTTTATTTACTCCCCTGGTAACAGCCGCAAGATACTTATTGACCGGTGTGCAAATGCAGTGATAGCCGTACTTTATGTAGTGTTTGACCAACGATGTCAACATGCCACTTTGACTCGTCACTTCTCCTTCCAATGAAGTACTAGCACTCAGGTGATATTATTAATAATATGTGCGCTTGGAAATTAGTTTGCCTGAAAAACCAAGGAAGCATTTTGTTTCTGATATTATTTAACAAATAACCTAGTAAGCTAGCCTCTAATCCAATTCCCCTTTTGTAGTGACTCTGTTTAGGTGCTTTATACGAGCATCCGTTGAGGTGGCTACTTATTGAATTGTTAACTTACTGCAGAAGACGAAATATATTGCAAGCGCCTCGATTTGCTTTCTATAATTGCCTGGCCTGAAGCCTATACGTCAACAGAAAATTGAATTATTGTAGCTTTGTGCGTACCTTAGCTCTAGGCTGACGAATAACGACGAAGACGAGGCAGTTGATATTGTTCGTCTCCATCTCGCGAACATTAGCATGTCTGGAGGCGGCAACTCGATTTTCTTGTTTTTGTCTTAACGGCAGCATCGCGTACGGGTAACGTGAATGCAATTATTAAATTAACGAATTAACACTTGAAAATTGTTTGAGGAAAAAACTTTTTAAAAGTGATCTCATCGCAATTTCTCTCTTTGTTCCTTCATGGATCATGTTTTCGAAGCTGTTTTCATGTCATTCCCTCGTGAATAGCTGCGACGTGAAGACATTCGTCTCCGATACGCGTCGGTCGGAATCCAAAGAGCGAATTTCATTCCAAAGCCCACGTTCTGCAGTCGACCATCCACACCGTCATTAGCATTTGCATGTAATGTAGGTAGACCTGTCCAATATAGGTTTTCACGTTGTGCTCTTACAGCAATTTCTTCCCTCGCATTCATTTTAATGACTAATCACATATGACTGACAACTGCTTAGCGTGTGGTTGATTTCACCAGGTGTCTCATTTTTGTCACCTATAAAACTGTCGTTGAAGGCTAGAAATGGACTGATTGAAGCGGGAAGTAGTCTTTCTGGCTGTAGTAAATCTCCCCATAGGCAACTGTACTTACAATATACGCTGCAACACCTGCAACATGTTGTAACTTTTTTATTTTTACGTCTCAATAGAAAAGTGTGCCTCCATCAGGGAGGATCCCAGTGCTTGATATTGTTGCTGCTGAAAATATCCTCTTTTAAACCCCATTCCGTGTACGTTTTTTTTGAGATACTTTGCAATGAAGACTGCGCTCGCTCTGTCAACCCATTCTGCTATCGTAATTAAATACCTTACGCCGGATAATTAGATTTGGAATGACCACACTAGAGGATGCGCCCATACGCCCTCCCGACTTTCTCGTTTTTGTGACTAATCTTTCAATTCCCGCCATCTTTGTTACTGATATTCGCTTTTCACGATGTCTACGCGGAAGCTATGATGAACATTGTGCACTTCATCGCTTTCTTCCATACATTTAACCAGCACTGTTGAAACTAACTTGGCTCACCACCTGTTTCTCCACGAGTCTACTAAGTACAGTTATGTCGTAATTATAAAGTGACACACTAGTGTTAACTACTTTACGTTTGTTTGATTTAATACAGCCTCCGGTAAGCTACAGAGGGGGTGAGACTCTAATAAATCATTGAACAGGATCAACTGAGCAACCTACGAGAACAAATATGTATAACTTTGCAGTCAATGTCTGATCCAATGAATTGGAAACCTTGGCGTCTCATTAGAAGAGCTAATTTTAGAAAAATTCAAGAAAAAAACGGTGGCGACTTAGATTGCAATGATCTCCGCTCTTAGACCTCACATCATCGTGCTTGAATTGTGGTTCGATATTAATCATAATTCGAAGGAGAATGGTTACCTAAAAAATAGCCTCGGGAAAGAGACAATCGTTATGATGAGATTTTACTCCCTTTCGATTCTTTGCTCTATTAATTGCATGGTTCTTCATAAAAAACACACACGTATTGGATGAAACTTATACGCTATATCATTGGATACAATATACCCAAAAACGTTAAGGAACAGAAGCTGAATTCTATGCAGAAATGTTGAATTGTTGAATCCATGGCATCGCCGTTTTGAGACGAACTCGAAAGTGGCCAAAGGTATTCCAATGTAAAATTTGTGACTACAACTTATACTTAATTTTGTTGTATGAAACAGTTTTGGGCTGTGCTCTCAAAAAAGTGATCGGCCCAACTTTCCTCGGGCTAACACATTCCCTTGTGGGGCTTTGAGATTATCGCTCTTCGAATAGAATCCGCTGGGAGCTGTAAGAATCAACAGCGAAAGCTCTGCACCCTACATATGTAGGTTTAAAACGAAGAACAGTGGTAATATTTCCAGCAAAGCTTCTACTCTCGTTTTTCTCGCAATCGTCGTTCAACTTGATAAAGTCTACTGTGACAAAGTCGACATTCAACAGGTTTGGTATAAGTCACATTCTGAACGCGTAGGACAAGCACAGCAAATCGTTTGGAAGACGTTTCTCAACGAGGCCGCGTGCAACTTCGCGGCAGCCACTCCACCGTACTTTCGTGTTCATCTATCATCTCCTCCTCTCATTACATTATCACTAATCTCCTCTGTCCCGGAGCGCGTCACCTCAACGGGTTTCAGCGTCGGTATCGTTATCCTTTTTGTCGCTAAGGTTTCCAACTTTTTGAAAATTTGAGCATACTACTCGTATCCCAACCGTGAGTTCAAGAATTTCATTTCATTACTCCAGCTGTAAACGATGATGTAGTAATCGGTAGTTTTCTTCGGAGCCATGCTAACTAACTTACGCCGACAAGAACCTTGCCATTGGGGGATCCTGGGGGCACTCTGCCTAAAAGAAGTGAAAAGTTGTGGAATTTCCAAAAATTTCTCGTTACATTTCGCTGCAGGGCGTCACTGTGTTTACATTGACACACAACATGTCACCAATAGGAACTCTCAAAGAACTATTCCCGTAGATAAAATGTGCGATTTTTCTAACACTAAAAACACTTTCCAAGATCGCTCTAGAAACACGAACAGAATGTCTCGGTTTGTCATTAGATTTGAGTTGTCGCATCCAAATAAAAGGAGACCTTGACTACGCGCAGGGCAATGCGGAGATTTTTCGCCTCAAACTGCACTATACGCAACATTTTCGCTTGCGCTATGTGATTTTTCCCATTTTTGACGAAACTTTTTTTAGTGAGAACGTGGAGGTAAAGGAGAGCGTTTTTTGGATACTAGCAGAACAGCTTATTGTTCTCAACGACGACCAGATAAAGCGAAATTTAGAAATACACATCCTGTGTAATTCGGCACCCTTTTTGGAGCAGAATTTTCATATGACTATTCAACCTCTCATTTCCTCTCCAATTCATCTCTTGTTTGCCACCACCATGAGCGGTTGGTTTTGTTTCGGTCCGCTCTCTCGATCACCTTATACTTATCACACTGTCTCTACTCTTTGGATCGTTGGCGTAATTTCGCGTGAACTTCAAAAATGGTTTTCAATGTGAGATTGAACTGCGTGTTTCTTCTCAGAACCCAATGTTGGATCTTCCTTATGCGGCTGATTTACATTTCGATTGATGCTTTGACGCAGTTGATTTATGCTTCGTTTCTATTTAGCCAGCTCTGCTTGATTCTACATAGAGCTACGCGCAAACAAGTTCCCCTAAAAAGTCTTCCTAGTTCTCAAAGAGACTGCCTTCTCTCCATTTATGTACTGTCGATGCCTTTAACCTTTTTACGGGCTATAATAACGCAGACCATTGTATGAATATTGGCTAACAATCCCATCCCATCGATCATGAAGCACGTATTGATGCTGTTGCTTTGGCCATCCTTAACCCATAACGTACCGCGTGCGCCACATGGTGGCGCACGCCCTTCTTAGCCTATGGTACAAGTGTGGCACTTGGATACCACCCTGGAAGCTCCATCCAGGACCAGCAATTTCGCTGAAACTTCAAATATGGGATCCTTTTGGTTGATGATCACGAATCTGATGTTTATTCAGCGTATTTGGAACAGGTATAGCACTTGGCCACCACCCTGGAAACTCCATTCAGGACCACTAATCTCACTGAAACTTTGCCTAAGAGGTTCTGGTTCTGCAACGTCTCTATGATTATGTGTAGTTGATGAGTGGTTGGTGCATCCCTTGTAAACCTTGTAGATCGGTTTACAAGGGATGCACCAACCACTCATCAACTACATAGAATCATAGAGACATTGCAGAACCAGAGCCTCTTAGGCAAAGTTTCAGTGAGAGTGGTGGTCCTGAATGGAGTTTCCAGGGTGGCCAAGTGCTATACTTGTTCCAAATACGCTGAATAACCACCGATCGACACCTACCACTTCACCAGTTGAACGATTTAAAATCTCTCAAAGATTTTCCTTTTTTTGGTCTGGAAGCGGTCCGGTATAAACGGTTCGCACGTTTGCTGAATGCACTGAATTCAAGAAGGGTCCTCCAGAAGTTTTTTTTTGTGTAGGGCCGTTTGTGAGGCATAACGAGACCCTTTGTGAGGCATAACGAGAACGAGAACATTTGATTTTGCACGAGCACGTCGTCGCTGACCCTGCCCTCTGATTTACCACAAAAAGGGCGAAATTACGAAGGTCCTCCCACAAATCGTGAAACTCTGCTAAGTGGGCTGATGTCGAACGTCTTCCTGATGTGCGTTCCAGGGACTTTGAGAACTAAAGGGGCAATTCGACTTGCGTGTAATGAACCTTAGCTTTTTGCGAAAATCTAGCTAAGCGGTTTCTACCCCCTTGGGGAGCACTTCGCTTCCTCTCAAAAGAGCTCTACTCTATAAAAGCACGTTCTCTCGTGAAGCGAAAAGTGAACTAATGGAAAAGAATCATAGCTTGGATGAAAGCTTCAGAAGTCACAGCAACGATATCGCCTGTTTACGACATAAGTAGAGCAGGCATATTATAACCCATGCAATGTCGATCAAGTCCGAAATCCGAGGCCTTAGTCGAGTACATGGCGCAATCCCCACCAAACGCATGCCAGAATATTTTCTTATTTCTTAGCTTTCATCCAAGCTATGACTCGTTTCGATTGGTTCACTTTCGCCAAAGTTGTGGTTGGCGATACATTAGTAATACCATGGAAGGACAATAAGATTTGTCCTAGGGACCGCGTGCGTCACCATGTGGCGCACGCGTGACCTACGCGCGCGGTCCGAGTGGCCAGCCACCGCGAAACGGCCTCGGTACGCTATGGGTTAAGGTTGTTGGACTGCAAACTATGTACAAGGAGGTCGAAAAATGAGGCAGGACAACCGTTGTTGTAGGAATCAACGAGACTAGCCTCACTTCTTTTCCTCGAAGACCACAGAATGGGGAAGCCTGACCTGTCACGCCTCATTCTGGTCAAAATTGTTCTTCCGTCGTCATACCACTGCAGAGGGCGCTCGCAATTGCACGGCATCTCAGATCTGCTGAATTTCCGAATATTTACGGTGGGAAAAGTATGACTGCTATGGCAAGAAAAAACCGCTCCTAAACGATGCAAAAGGTAGGTGAAGAAACCGCGGTAAGCCTGAAGTGAATGGGTGGTCTACAGAGGCCAGAGTAGTTCACCTCAAATGCAGCGCCGCCCCCTTGCTGGCTCTGCAGCCGGATGACTCATGTCATCAGCTGCTGAGAGAGCGGAGAAGGACCATTTTATCGCATGATGAGTAGAGTGAGAGGATGAGATGTTTTGACAGAACCTTAATTAACAAGTATTCATATCAAAAAAGATTTCTTCAGACCTTGAGACGCGGCGAGACCCTAAGAGTGAGTGCTTGTTGAGTAATAGGTTGTAAACCTTCCGACTGAATATTTTTTCATCGCATAGTAAAAGATCTGCTGTAGCTTTTGCATTTTTTCGGTAATACATCAGTAGGGTGGGTGAAGCTCATCTAAAGTATTTATCGCCCATTCGATTTTGTTGGAATTCCTTCAAATTATAAAGCCTAAACTGTAGAGCGTCAACTACATCTGTTCAACGAGCTTTGCGTAGGGCGTTCTGCAGTGTTCGAGCTCGAAACTTCGCATCGTAATGGAGTCAGGACTTCGGTATATTCCTTCAGAACATGTTGGTCTTAGGAGGTTGAAGAAGACTACGGTGGGCTTGAGAATGAACTGGTCCGCCAAGTACACATAGTTCTGATTAGGGTGGGGTATAAGCCGCCACCTAAGTCGAACCATGAAGCACCACTCATCCATCGTGGAGGAGTTTCAGTGCTCATATTCCGTAGCTACAAAGCCTCATTTAGTTTAGAGAATGGTACGAAAGTACGGCCAAAAGATTACCCACAACATGTCGCCTATACAGCTCAACGCTGGGGTTACCTCGCGTACGGAATTTCTAAGTTTCGAAATGAACTTCAAGTGGTAAAATACCTTGGCTATAGCAGATCAGAAGTGGATGAAGTACGCTTCTCATAGGCGTAGATCCCAACGGCTTGGTCCTGGTAAGCCAAGAAAATCTACACCATTACTAATTGCACCTCAAGGAGGAGATTCTACACTTATTGTGGAGTTCTTCTGCATTTATAGAACAAGAGCTTTTATCTAAAGATGTACTAGTGACTATCAAACCTTCTGTGAGCAATTGGATTGTATGGCTTGCAACCAAAGGATAAGCAGAGCTGAGTACGCTACCCACCCAACCGCCGAAGACGTCTTCAAAAAAGTCACATGGAAAAATTTCTGAAGAATTGTTGGAGATCGCTACCCCATTCAACGTAATCTCCAGAGAGTACCCTACAGAATACCATTTGGTTGCGTTGCTTACGAATCTCACGGGAGAAAAATATCTCAACAAGTAGGGCCAGCTCAAACGGGAGTGTAAAGGTTTTTCGTGAATAAACTGACAGGCTTCCACGCGTATGTGGTAAAGTGATTACCAGCAGTAAGGCGACACATGGTAGTCCCACATTGTTCCTTATGCATCTCAACTGGGTTTCTTTTCAACGAAATATATTTGAAAGATTAAGATGTGGCAAACACTCATTCGGAAGGTTTAAAACATGATATTTTGTCTGTCTGTGAGTTTGTGTGTTTCCCAGTCAAAGGCACATTCTCACAACGGGTCTAATCGTGGATATACAGAGCGTGCCTGCTGCGGAGTGCGACAGACGTCGATGGTGCCAGGGGAGAATACGTTGAAGCGCAAGAGGGTGTCAGACGGCGTGCAAAAAACCGCGCGTCGCCTTGGCTCGCTGCCTCGTGTACGAGATGACCGGCAATGAAGTCGCACTCCAGGGCCTAAATTCATGAGCGAAAATTTGGGCTATATAACACTCCTGGCGAGATTAAACCGGTCCATTCCCCCAATATTCGCATCGTTGACAATCGAGTTTGCGATACTCGACGTGAAGCAATGCAACAGCAACGGCCGTGATCACGGCTGTTATGTTATTTAAGCGGCCGTCAGTCCATAAATCGATAGGTCCGATTTTTTATCAGAAATTTTTCTAGAGTGTATTCGGTCGCTTTTCGCTTTGGTTTTTGCGCTGTAATTTTAAGTACGTTCTCTGCTCATTAACAGAATTATTTTCCTTTTAGACTCTGAAAAGGTAAAGTTGAAAATGGAAACTGAACGGCATATCAGCTGATGTGCGGGTACTAGCATTGGAGCGCTCTCACTACAGCAGGCCGCTCGATACATCGCCGCGCCAGCGGAGTGGAATAGACCCGCAATATCCCCAAATAAACTCCGTGACGCGTTCATGGATGCGAATACTCGCGCTGACCGGGGTTTATTATATTGTGCCGATACCCGTCATGAATTTAGGCCCAGGATGGTTCGACGTCGCGCCGCGCGATCCCTATGCGCCGCGCCGGCGAACACTGTAGCCCGCACACAGCTCGCAGTGATCGCAGGCGCGGCGCATAGGGCTCGCGCGGCGCGACGTCGAACCATCCTGGAGTGCGTTTTAGGTTAACTTTGGCTACCTAAAAACAATGAAAACCAAGACGGCTCAAAACACTCTGTGTACCATCTTGTAGCGCGTAGCGTGGTCTTTCGAATACTGTATAAGATTGAAACTACTTACTTGGTGAAAAGGTTGAAACTAGAGGTTTGCTCGGCTGAGAAACTTCCAGACGCTTTTCTCGTGAGAATTTTTCTAAATCGAGCATTGTTCAAAATCAAGCATACCGTACTGTAGAGCAAACAATTCTGCTCGGAAAACTGCACAGAAATCAACTCGAACGTTTAGAAGAAAACCAGGAGCAGCATCGAAATCTTATTCCTGTCTTTCGAATGACAAACTTTGTGGGATTGAAACTTTGTGATTCTTCAAAGCAAATCATAATATTCGATAGATTTTCTGATAGAGAAAATTCTCGTTCTTCGAAAGGTATATCACGTTTTATTTAGGCCGTCGGAACTGAACAGAAAAAATTCGCTGTGGGTGAGCTTATTTTTTTCACTTTTTGGCTTTTCACTTTACTAGCCAAAAAACAATGAAATTTGAGGTTATCACAAATTAGTTATAGATTGCTTGAAAGAGTGAATGCTGTGTAACACTCTGCAGAAGTTTTCGAACTGAATTCACAACAGTCCTTTGAAAAAATGCACGAACTTATGAACCAACCTAACACACATTTCAGTTCTACTGTTCAGTTTGTTGATGTTCCTACCCGTTAATTTGTCAATACTGCCACCTAAAATAAATGAATGGGGTTGGCATCTGTCATCGATCCTTACATTTTTACTAGAAGCCAAGAAACCTAATTGTCAAGAAGTCTTCCTTTTCCGCAAGGCGAATTAGTTTCTTGGTTACATAGCCGGTTGAGCAGCAGTCTGAGCTTGTTGAAGGAGTTCTACTCGTTTTATGTTACGGCGGTGCCCCCCTGGAAGGCTGGAAGGATAACGAAACCGAGTACGCGACGGAGAATCGTCATCTTCAGTTATTCGATTAAATCTCAGTTCAAAGTCTGAAATGGAAAAATCACGTCCTGAAGTTTAAAACATTGAAGAAAAATGCTATCGTTTGATATGTATTATAAATCGATTCTCAAAATCGATCGCCAGGTGGCGTCGAGGGGGCGTCGTTTTTTGACCGCAATTTTTTCAGATATCGTCCTGGGCACTTAGCTCCTTTGCAGACGATGAAACGGTGCTCGGACTCATTGTGGACATACGCCCGCCCCTACTGCCGGCCGGCCAACATCTCGTCCATCCTCCCCCAGGTTCAAGCTTGATTTCGAGAATCGAAACTGGGGGAGGGGGGTGGACGAGGGGTTGGCCGGCCCTCAGTAGGGGTATTTGCAAAACGTATTTGCATGGGAAGAGGGGAGGGGGCAGGCTCAAGCGTGAGTTTCGATTTCTGCCCCAAATTTACGACCCCGCTCCTCAGAAGAGGTTTTGGTACGACCCCTCCATTATCTCAAAAGCTGCGAATACAGCGTTATGAACGGAAAAAAATTGTATGAAATTTGAAAATTCTTTAATTGCTCTCTCTCATCCAAGGAAATACAAAAATGTAATGAAATAAACCTGTTCATTATGTGAGTTCAGGGACCGTATGCTCGTCTCTCCCGGCCGGGCGATGGGCGCCCTTCGCCCGGCCGGGTTAGTGCGAATAGACACAACTCAGTGTGTCTATTCGCCCACACCCTGCCGGGCGAAGGGCGCCCATCGCCCGGCCGGGAGAGACGAGCATACGGCCCCAGGTGCGCCAATGTCGATGAGGAATGATGAGTGGAGTTTCTAAACAAGGACAAGAGAGGACGGCATGTGAACTACAAGAAGAAAGGCGGCATGTGAGAACAATTTATTTGTTGCCTGGTGTGATTTTGCAGTAGCAACAGTCGTGAAAGGAACAATAGTAGCTTGATGTTTTCCACATTAGGGTAATTGAGACGTATAGTTTTCACTACCGAAAGAACGCATCTAATCGGAGCGAAACTTCTCACAAGGAATATTCCTATCCAGCCCAAACTTTAGTGTAAAAATCAGAATCCAATGAAACTTCCCTCTTGGCGAACAGGTTAATTTCTATTTAGTTTCGATTTCTGGCAGAAATCGAAACAAAATCGAAACTGCTGTGTTCACCAGGAAGGGATTTCTGGAAGCGACCTCTACGATGAAAGAAAGCAGGAATCCTCTACTGTTCAACGCTGTGTTTAGATTTCTAAAATCCCTTGAACTTTTGAAATTATAAGCACTTAACTAACACCACTGCCTTCCTGCAGTAGCGCGTCTCGTCGCGAAGGATTTTGCCGCGCTGCCTCTTGAAAATAGTGCCGTTGGAATGAATGGTTATTGTACTGCAAGGACTGATCGATTTGGAACGAAACTTCACACAAGGAATATTCCTATCCAGTCCAAACTTTGAAGTAGAATTCAGAATCCAATGAATCTTCCTTCCTGGTGAACAAGGCAGGTTCGATTTAGTTTCCATTTCTCCCAGAAATCGAAACAAACTCGAATCTATCCTGTTCACCAGGAAGAAGGTGATTTCTGGAGCTGACTGCTATGGAAAAAATCTGGAATCCCCCTACTGTTCAATGCTGCGTTTAGATTTCCAAAATCCCTTGAACTTTTAAAATTACAAGCACTTAACTAACACTGCCGCCTTCCCTACAGTAGCGCGTCACGCGCGAAGGATTTCGCCGCGCCGCCTCTGCTAGAAATCGAAACTGAATCGAAATTACCCTGTTCACCAGGAAGGAAGTTTCATTGAACTCTGAATTTTACGTCAATGTTTGGGCTGGATAGGAATATTCTTTGCGTGAAGTTTCGCTCCGATTAGATGCGTTCTTTCGGTAGTGAAAACTATACGTCGCAATTACCCTAACGTGGAAATCATCAAGTTACTATTGTTCTCTTCACGACTGTTGCTATTGCAAAATCGTACCAGGCAACAATAAGTTCTTTTACTGCATACATTTTCGAGATCACATGCCACCTTTTTTTCTTCTAGCAGTTCACATGCCGTCCTCTCCTGTCCTTGTTTAAAAACTCCACATTGACGTACCAAAACTCACGTAATCAACAGGTTTAATTCATTACATATTTGTATTTCCTTGGATGATGGAGAGCAAGTAATGCATTTTCATTCCAGTCATAACGCTGTATTCGCTGTTTTTGAGATAAAGGAGGGGTCGTACCAAAGCCTCTTCTGGTGAGGCGGGTCGTAAATTTTCGGCAGAAATCGAAACTCACGCTTCAGCCTGCTCCCCCCCCCCTACCCTCCATCAATAGTCGTTATTGGCACGCCATTGGCATACGTTGATGGACCGCCCAGCCGACGCTATTGGCTGGTTGGCAGCAGGGGCGGGCGCGTGTCCACGATGAGTCCAAGCACCGACGAAACAGTTAGTTTTGTGGTGTCAAGGATTTTGAGAATTTTTGGATTCCATACTTTTTCTGATGTAACAAGTGCATCAAACTCGAAACTCAGTTTTGACAACCTTGAATCTACGTAAATTTTTTTAGAGATTATTTTTGTAACGTAGCATATTCTTTCCTTCTAGTTTTCAAAGCGTATAACGTTGTTTAAAATTTGAAGTGTTTGCTGAGTTATTCTTATATTGATGTGGAAGCCCCATCCTGCGGAAACCGTGTTCGGTTGCATGTGAGATCCACGTTTTCTGAAATGGTGTACTAACTTTTTGTAATGGTGTACTAACTACTATTTGAGCACAAACACGACTGAAACATTCTATTTCGAGGAATTCCAAAGGTTCTCAGTCTTTCAGTTCACTAGATGAACACAGTAATGGTATGCATTTTATTTCATTTTTTCAACGCTTTCATTCTTTGTTTAGTTTTTATTAATTTTCAATATATTATCGGTATTAACTTTTGTTTTTTATTTTATTGCTATTCCTCGAACCTGCTTTTGCTTCTATAGACTGCTCTTCCACAAGATCAAGTCCTAGTGCGACCCCCCCCCCCCTTCAGATGACCACACCTGCGACCCCTCCCTTCAATTCTCGAACAGCAAGCTTGAGCCTGGTCGGTTTAAACTTCATAATTCAAAAAAATTCCAACGGAATTGAATGGGCAACAAATAGTTTAGAAGAGTTTAGCTACCTTCCTGAGATAATATCGAAGGAGAAATTCACAAGCTCCAGCAGAAGATTTACTTTGCGATGAAAAGCTGTTCAAGCGGAAGGTTTACAGCCTAATAGGTATGGCTGCGGCCGATATTAGAACATCGCCTTCAAAAGCTCGGGTAATTAGGCACTCATTAAGCGATAAAAATAGGTATTACCAAGTGCCAACAAGTAAAGTAGTGTTGATTATGCATCCGACGTCTCCGACGTCGGATGGTACGACAACCGGTGAGAGGCGAAGAAACCTCGGGTTGTGCAGGACGTCATGGATTCTGGACAATGACGGCACATCTGGAGCACGATATGGAGACTGTTTTATGCTTTGTACCTACAATGCTCGAACAATTTCCTCAAACACCGACCTTTACGCTCTTCTCGAAGCTGCCGGTCGCATAAAATATCATGTGATCGCACTACACCAAGAACAGGAAAGCCGACATTCGTCAACACAACGACGGGACTCTTATTATCCGCGGAGAGAAGATACCGTCTCGGAACGTCGGTGGCGTTGGATTCATCGTGCACCCGTCTGTCGCCCACCTCGTCGACTCTCACGAGATCCTGTCTCCTCGCCTAGCCATTTTGCGCCTTCATCCGCCGCATCAGAATACCATTTCAATCATCAACTGCTACTCACCACATGCAGTAGCTGTTGATTCGGAGCTAGATGTGTTCTACGGACAGCTAGAAGAAGTCATTCGAAAAGAGAAGTCCTTTTACAAGTTCGTCGTCGGTGACTTCAACGCAAGGACCGGAAAGGGCAATGGCGAAGATCACAGGATTGGAAGATTTGGGATAGGCGACAGGAATGAGAATAGAAATCGTCTGGCTGACCTCATGTCCGCTGCACGTCTCTTCCACGGCAACTCGCTGTTTGAGAAGAAAGAACACCGTCGCTGGGCATGGGAATCACCTATCGGCCCGACTTATGCTGAGATCGACCACATCATGACCAACAGAATTGGTGCCTTTACGAAACTTCCGCGGTACCATCTTTTTGAAGAGGATCCGATCACCGCCTCCTTCTGGCTTAGATCAGGTTCGATCACCATCTGGAGAAGAACACCTGTCATAGACCGAAGGGAAGGAAGCAAGCCGTGTTCGACGAAGACCTTCTGAACGATGCTCTATCCCTTTACGACTGGCGAGTCGCTGAGGACCCGACCGAGGACCACGAGCTGCTTCTGAGAGGACTACGAACGTGTGCTGACGCTACTTCTCGTTCATTATCGAGCAGAAACGCCGGCATCTCTACGAACATCAAGGCGCTGCTTGAGAAGAGGAGAAGTTTGAGGATGGATCCGAATGCAACCAACCTCGAGCGGCTGGTGGCTAATACCAGCTGCAGAAAGGCTTTGCAGGAGGATCTCATTCAGCACAGGAGGAAGATGATTCTGGAAGCGGCACAAGAAAGACGAAATCTGAAGAAATGTCGACGGGAACTCAACGAGTTCAGTATTCCGCTATCGGCATGAAACGTGAAGACGGAACCATCACCGTTTCGAGATGGAATCGATCGCAGAAAGGTTTTACACCAATCTGTTCCGTTCTACACAACCTGTACCAGACCCCGATATCCCCGCTGGTGTGACACCGCTAAGGATTCTACCATCTGAGGTACGAGTCGCGATTAGGAGTATGAAGAACGGCACGGCTCCAGGGCCAGACAAGATCTCTGGCGATCTTCTCCGTGCAGGAAACCATACTCTGCACTCCCTTCTTGCGGCACACATGACATCCTACCTTTGGAAGGAACGAATCCCGGATCAGTGGAGGAATTCACGCACTGTCATCTTGCACAAAAAAGGTGACATGGATGATCTTCGTAACTACCGCCCGATTAGCTTGTTGAGCGTGCTCTGCAAGCTTTTCACGAAGATCATCCTGACACGGATATCGCGAACATTGGATGAAGCACAACCGCCTGAGCAAGCTGGGTTCCGTCAGGGATTCAGCTGTGTCGACCACATCCAAAGTGTCGCGATGGTCATCGAGGTCTGTCGGGAGTACCATCTGCCCCTCGTCTTAATCTTCGTTGACTACGAAAATGCCTTTGACAGCGTCGAAACGAATGCTATCATGTCTGCGTTAGTCGATCAAGGAGTGGACTCGTTCTACATAAAAACGCTGGCCGACTGCTACCGCCACTGTTCTACGACAGTATAGCTTTTCCGACGTCCAATCAACATCCCCATCGAGAAGGGCGTCAGGCAAGGCGATACTATTTCGCCCAAGCTGTTTGCTGCCGCATTGCAGTGGGTGATGAAGTCGCTCGACTGGGACGAAAAGGGCATACGTGTGGCATACGTGTAATTTCTCTCAGACCTCTGTTTTGCAGACGACATCGTCATCTTCGTGAAAAGCACAACTGAAGCAGAGACGAGGCTCCGAGAGCTAGACGAAGCCGGAAGGAGGATTGGACTGCGCATCAATCGGAAGAAGACACAGTTCATGAAGAACTCCTGGTGTGATGGGGGGCCCATCGAACTCGATGGATCTCCCATTGCCAAAACGAAGTCCTACGTTTACCTGGGGCGCTCTATGAACATGGACAACGACATGAAGGAAGAACTCATCAGAAGAACGAGAGCCGCGTGTTCAGCCTACGGGTCTCTCAAAGAGGCCACCGACCAACTCCAGGATGCTGACCTCCGTGCTCATTTGTTCGATTCGGCAGTTCTTCCTGCTCTGTGCTACACGGCTGAGACGTGGCCTGATACGTCAGCCACGGCGAAGTCCCTGCAAGTCACACACAGAGCGTTGGAACGGTGTCTTCTGAAGTTCACCCGGCTATCTCAACACCGAGCCGGACTTCGCAGCTCCGATCTAAGGCAGATGTCCCGTCTGCGAGACCCTGCGGACTACATATCGAAAGCCAAGCATCGATGGGCCGGTCACATAATGAGAAGAGACGACGACCGTTGGACAAGAAGAACGGTGGAATGGCTGCCGCGCGATTGCACGCGGCCTCGAGGAAGACCACCTGCCAGATGGTCTGATGTGTTCGTCGAACGTATTAGGACTATTCTGTATTCCAGAACGGCTGACTCTCGCCTTCGTCACAGTCGACTCCGACCAACAAGCTGGATGGCGATCGCGAGACAACGACGCGAATGGAAGTCGTGAAGGGGCGCGAACGTCCAAAGCCGGACCATCTAAGTATCTAAGTAAGTAATATCTCGGATGTCGAGTGCAGTAAAGGAGAGAAACAAATTTGAAAAGAATGGCAGAAGTGGCGGGAAACTTTATCGACGACCTAATAATAACGATTCTAACGTTTGTTATGCCTATTTCGACAGAGGACCACCCATACCGCCAAGTTGGGCGCTTCTGTTAAAATTACCGGTTTGGCTGAAACTTCGCCTAGGTACGTTACTAGGAACGTTGATTACGAATCTGATGTCTTCTTATTCTGATGGATTTATATTGATTTTGGGAGATTCAGGTAGGTACTTCTCCGCGCCGTCAACCTGACTCCGATGTTTACCTGGACGTTGTACCTGTGACAGCCGAAATCTGTGGAAATTCGGAAAATCAATGTCAGAATCGTAGTAAGCATACAAAATAACATATTCGACGAATAAAATAAATAAATAAATAAAATCAAGCCAAATCTGAGAATTTGACCAGACCGCTCAAATGACAATATGGGTGGCCCTAAATTCGCACAACGGACCTTAGATTCATGATCAGCGCCCTAAATAACTCACACGGGCGAAGTTTCAGCGAAAATTGTATGTTTGATGCAACTTCGGCCCGTGGATTCGGAACTTTTAACATGTGCCGATTTGATTTTGGGTGACGATGTTCAGCAGTACTAGGAAGCATTTTGGGCCACTGGGCTCCACACGTGCTGTATGTACGTTTGATGCTGCCTTGATCGCAGCACTAAATTCTAAAAAGGAATTCGAAAAGTCCGTTCGTATTTTTCTCCAACGAGCATTCCATTGCCGCAAAGCTTTGGTCTCAATACTAAGGTCGCCGATTCACACTCTCGAGAATTTGTGGGAACCGCTCAAAGTATGTGTAATTAGCTAAATTATCAGCGCAACGTGCTAACCACGCTGTAGTGAACAACGAGGATATTTCTTTTCTGTTGAAGTTGCTTTGCACTAGTCTTTCAAATTGTGAATTGAATTATGATTTTAAATTTTAAATTATTCTATCTACCAAACCTACGCTGCTGATCGAGAACGATGTTCGCTGGCGTGAAATTTACTTTAAATTTACTTGCACTTCCACAGTCACTTGGTTGCCTTCGATTCGTATAGACGTCTAAGCGTTGAATAATGTTCTACGAACTTTTAGGTTTCCGAAGACCTTCTACTCAAAAAATACCCAAAAAACGAGCACATGCTGCTTTGATAGGCTAGTGAGCTATCTCGTTGAGAGCAAAGCTCAAAATCCTGACCTATGTATCTGCTTGTAAAAAAATTCTGTCACGTTTTGCAAGTCAGAAAATAGGTCATATGGTTTCGATCCCAACCATTTACTTTTCTGTTGAAATAATGCTAACTTTTTCGGGATCAAATAGAGTTATGAAGAACGGGCAGAAACGGCACGCTTATCTGCCACGAGCACTGTTTCGATGATTAATTAACGGCGCCAAGTGTAACATCGCCCATGATTCATCTGTCAACTACCGTTTCGTTTATTACTGATTTCCTCAAGCTCACTAGCTGAAACTGCATCCAGAAGACATAGACACCTCCCCCACTCAATTTCTTGTCTCAGCGATTCGCTCGATAAATTCTTACTCTGAATCTAAACAAGCAAATTGCGAACAAACATACATAGGGTTGTGAGATTTAGGCATCTGATTTAGAAGGTGAAATTTTGAGAGTGATGTTTGCAATTTAGGGAGACGGAACCACTTCCGAGAACGGATAGAAACATATACAAAGAAGACCCAGCTGAAAAGGCAAAATGGTGAAAACTACTTTCTTTGACAATATTCATCTGAACAAAATTTTAAGCGTTATTATGGATCATAGAGCGGCGGTCTTAGCAAAAGAGCAAACCCAAATTGAAGCTTCCGAAGAAATAAGGACTAGGTTGACAAACTTCGCTCATGTCTGAGAGGAACGCATCGAGGAAACTGAGTTCATTTGAACCTGATATCGAACGAACATGGGCAATTTTCTCGATACCAACGAAGGTCCTGAATTCAAACGGAAAAAGAAAGGCGAGCTATTACTCAACAAGTAATCCTGTTCGCGGACCTTCAACGTACGGATTGAAATAAAGCGACAGCTCTATCTGTGGGCATCAGCACCAGCGTTCTCATCGGGTATTTCTAAACATGCAGTAAAATCGATTTTTCATAGCCCAATAGTTGTTTGGAGCATAATGGTTAAGCTCGTTCAGTAGGTCTAGAAACCATGGCCACGTTTCTAACGCAGTGAAATCTTGAACTCACTTCCATTCGTCGAGTCTGCCTAGCTGTAGATTATGTTCAAGGGCCCACTCACCCATCTGCCATGTTCAACTCGCTGACTACACCGCCTTGGCACCTACTCCTTCGGAAACAAAAATTCCCACTTGAATAGATGTGCCCGTAGGTCAGGGGGCCACCCGTTGGAAAAAGTGTTCCGTAGCAGACTATCTACGAAATTCTTCTCGTTGAGAACACCACATTGGCACCACCCTCTAGGAGAGGAAGAGTTTCCCTTACAAGGGAGGTTGCTCAACGTGCTCCGAAGATTCACAACGAGACCCATATTGTTTTGCAGAACATCGAATGGCGATTACAACGGTATAGGTTGTTTTTGCTATGGACAAGTGGTTCGCCCAAAAAAGGCAAACAAAACCTTGAAAACTAACCAGTGGCAAATGGGTTTCTAGATCGCAAACACCAGAGATGCCACCAGAATCGACCTAAATTCAAAAACAAATGTCAGATTCGTGATCAGCGCCCTAAATAACCCCATCAGACAAAGTTTGAGCTAAATCGGTGGTTTTGACCCAATCAACCTTACTAGTGTTGAGTAGTTGTACGAAGGTCCACTTACCGAGTATATTCCTTATTCTATCGCTCTACTTTTTCGACTCTAAAGAACACAGAGACGCCGGTTTGGATGAGTTTCTTACAAGTTCCATCGAGAAAGATTACTTGGGTAGCTGACAAATCCACAATTCACAAATCTGACATCGACTTTTCCCATTGTGTCTGGCGTGAGCTTGCTAGGGTCCGTAGTAACAAAGTTGAGTAGTTGGGTCGAAATCACCGATTTAGTCCAAACTTTGTCTACGGGGGTTATTCGCGAAGCTGATCACGAATCTGACAGTTTCTGAATTTGGGGTCGATTTGGGTTGGTTACGGTAGATATGGGTCACATACATATGTGCGTACCAGAAGACATTGTCGTTTGTGTGTACTTCGTTGGCCATGCTCCTCCCAAACGCGATTCCATCGCGCAACTGCGGCAAAATTCCAAAAGGAGCGTATATTGGTATCTAGCGTAGGAAGGCAAAAGGAAGGGACAGCAAAGGGATCGATCCACCGACCATCAGACTGAGAGTCCTGCATGCCACCCACCGAGCGATCATGATACGGTTTCCGTTCGTCAAAACCTAGAAGTGCTTTCGCCACTAGTTTCTCGCCACTAGTTAGTGGTCAAGATTTCTTGCTTTTTTCGGGCCATCCACTTGCCCATAGCAAAAACAACCTATACCGTTGTAATCGCCATTCGATGCGCCATTCTACAAAACAGTATGGGTCTCGTTGCGAATCTTCGGAGCACGCTGAGCAACCACCCTCGTTAAACCCTTGAGCATGTAGATGATCTTAGGGTGGATCTGACCGGTGTGCATCTTCTTTTGTTCGAGTGGGCTTCTCGGTGAGGAGAGGGTGTTCTTGTTCGTCGAATACGCCCACTTTTTAGATGATCTTCATGAGACTATTTGAAAATTCTTCTTCTGGAGACCACTCAAGAAGTGTAAGAAGTTTACTTCGACCTGTAGCAATCACCTTGGCATTTAATAATGGGTGGATCTCTTCGCGAAGAATTGTTGTTGGACATGAAACGCATCCTCCCACTGACCGGAGACCGGACGCAGGACAGTGCCGGTCGGACGGACGTTTGACATCGGTTGGGCTTCGCTTATGTGCTGTAAAGATAAGGATAGCACATGATTTGGATTGCGAACTATTAGCTTTTCTTATGTATTCGTTGCAGTCTAGTGAAGGCATCACATCGGATATCGCGATAGGAACTGTCTTGCCACTCGCTATGAAGAGAGCTCGATAATAAGCGATCATCAGTGTCGCACTGCGATGCCAACGACGCTTACGTCGGTCCTTTCCACTAAGAACCTCGAAGACTATGTCAAAAATCTCCGCTTTTCATTCAAGTTCGATGCTGCTATGCTCAGAATAGCGGTCGGATTTTTTCTAGATCAAGCCATTAGTCACGTACGTGTATTCGTTGCAGTCTAGTGAAGGCATCACATCGGATATCGCGATAGGAACTGTCTTGCCACTCGCTATGAAGAGAGCTCGATAATAAGCGATCATCAGTGTCGCACTGCGATGCCAACGACGCTTACGTCGGTCCTTTCCACTAAGAACCTCGAAGACTATGTCAAAAATCTCCGCTTTTCATTCAAGTTCGATGCTGCTATGCTCAGAATAGCGGTCGGATTTTTTCTAGATCAAGCCATTAGTCACGTACGTGTATTCGTTGCAGTCTAGTGAAGGCATCACATCGGATATCGCGATAGGAACTGTCTTGCCACTCGCTATGAAGAGAGCTCGATAATAAGCGATCATCAGTGTCGCACTGCGATGCCAACGACGCTTACGTCGGTCCTTTCCACTAAGAACCTCGAAGACTATGTCAAAAATCTCCGCTTTTCATTCAAGTTCGATGCTGCTATGCTCAGAATAGCGGTCGGATTTTTTCTAGATCAAGCCATTAGTCACGTACGCAGCACTGCGGCGGCGTCGGCGGCAGCGGCAGTTGGTGGGAGGAGCAACGTTCCTCCCACCAACTGCCGCTGCCGCTGCCGCAGCCGCTGGCACCAAAAGTGTGCATACACCCAAACAGCGACAAAAAACATGGAAAAAAGAAACAAACAATGAAAAAAGTAAAGAAAATACAAAAAACACGAAAAATTGAATTGAAATCCTTTGGTTACTGGTCCAGGACGGTGTACCGTCCTGTTTGTGCAGTGGTAGCAGGCGCACCAATTGCATCGGGGCCACGTCACAGGGGACGTCGCCGGCGACGCCGCCACAAAAATGAAAAAAAACATTCGGCGACGTCGGCGGTGGCGTCGTCGGCGATGTCGCCGCTGCCACCGCCGCCGCCGAAGTATGCGTACCCGCCTCTCCGGCGGCATCGCGGCGAGGTCGCCGGCGACGCCGCTGGATCGATACTCCCTTATCTTTCATCATTGCCGCTGCCGCCGCCGCTCGCCGCTCCAGTGGGTGTGCCGAGCCCTAAAGGCTGCTCCGCGTCATCCTATCTACCGATCATGCCCTACAAAAGAGGTAATGACATAAAAATAATGGTTCTGAGGGAGCCTTTACGTCCATCGATGTACATATTTCAACGGCTCCATTATGCACAGCTGTCAACCCTATAGCAATGAAGGTGTGTGACTTATCCAAAGCATATGTATTATGAGCGCCAATGAAGAGCTGCGTTTATGCTGGTGACGCTCTCTGTAAAATGTTTCGCTTTGATCACGTGATGATTGTAATTGCAGTTCCGGCTATGTATTTGTGAGGAGGATCCGTTTCAACATAATTCTAATTTCGCACGACTTTGTAATCGATCAAATCTCATATTCAGGACACGCTTAGAAGCACATTCGGGAATGGTTTCAATATTATTTTATGTTTCGGTATTGGTGTGTCAATAACGGAAGCGGAATAATGTAACGTTGTGTGGTGAAAGTTCATTACCATTAATTCTACATATATCGATGATGTTGATTATCCTCAGTGGTGTTGATTTATTACAACAATATGCAACTTTGGCACCTCCAAAAAAGCAACGTCCAACATACCTGTAGCTCTGAGCGTAGAAAATTGCAGGAGGACTTGTCATATGTTCGAGCAATTTGATCAGCTTCCCTATACTGTCGGTAAAAATGTCTGCATGATCAGCACTTGCAATAATTAAATCATGTAGGTGAAACTGCAGCTCTAATTTCAGCCCTTGTGCTTGTTGATCACAATTTAGAATGTTTCAAATGTTTTTCGTATGCGAAGGCTGCAACCACTTTGTATGCGTCTAGTGGACTCCGAACCGATAATTATTCGTGTCTTTCCTATAATTGGTATTCTGTAGAATCCCGCCATCAGCTCTCCACGAAGCCGATACATTTCTGTGATTTCAAAATAACCATGCTGATTGAATGCCGATGGAATGAAATGAATCAACCTCCTGTTCCGCCCGCTCATTTCCCGTTTGACAGCCATTGGTTCCGGCATTCTGTTTTCTAAGCGTTGAGCAATCCAAAGATCAGTGATCATGCGTGCCATGCTATTGTTGTTGTTCTCTGGAACACAGTACAGTAGGAATCCGCGGTAACTGAGGGTGTTCTTACTTGTCAACCATAGGCAGTGGTATTGATATGCTGCAAAAAGAATTATCGGTGTTGCTAGCTGTGCTGAGACTGGCTCTGGACGCACTAAACGCGCACGGGTACAATCATGTATGCTCATTGTGGGCTAACTTTGTGGCTGCGTGGAACTTCCTTGTGCCTTCAATCTTCCAAACGCCAATGTACAATTATCTAATACTCCAATGATGCCTTTTCATGCGTGGTGCATTCGTCGGTTCATTAACTTATTGATCATTTTTTAACCATTTTTGAATCAAACGTTTTGCACGCATGGTGTATTTCAAAAAGACCCCACTATCTATCGATGGATCATCGAGCGGGATAACCTAGCTTTTCATCCCTCCAAAATCGTGCATGCTGGTAGACTACAGTACCGGACGCGTCGCAACGATAAAACGGCGGTAGCGGCGCTCCGGAGCGCCGAAAGCCGCCGTTCCAGTGTCCACGCGCAAGTGACCCGGGCAAAGCCAACCGCAGTTCATTTGCGCCCCATGCCCTACGCAAGCTTATGAAAATAAAAACGATTCACGGCACAAAGACCGTAGCATCGACATCCTGACTGTGAGTCCGCGCTGCTATTTCACCGTGCCTCTACGCTATCCGATAGCCGCAGCTTAGAGGGCGGTTTTTTTTTAAATTTTTGGGCCATCCACAGTTATTCGGCTGATAATATTCGGCTGATAATATTCGGCTGATAATAAATTACATTTCTATGATCAGCGTTCGAAGTCCTGCATGAAAATAAAATCCTCAATGAGATTTAAGGGAGGAAGCCCACTCTTCCCTCTTATTAGATCCCACAAATAAACACACGAGCATCCGCATGTTTGTGACTCTTTACTCAACCACTATGCTCCTTAGCAATAAATGAATGTGTATTGTTTAGTAAGCCGAGATAAAGTATCGTGACGTCGATTAGTACTATGAGCCAGCGGATTCGGCTTCCATTCATGATTGTTGAGGCAAGCTGGATATGCCCTTTTCCTGAACAATGACACGTTTGATCAATCTGTCAGCGTCTTCCCGGGACTGATTTGGTACAACTTTCCACAACAGCGTTCTAAGAATGCCGTATTGTCTAGTGAGCAGCAAACACAAAAAACAACGGTGATTTGTCCAGCAATTAAGTATCCACTGTTACATTACTTGATATAGAATGGCACGGAAAGCTTAGTTTTGTTTAAAAATAAGGAAAACTCAAGAACTTGTGGAGGCTTGCGTGAAGTTCTCGTCAATCTCTATACAGTACTGGCCATAAGAATTGCCATTTTCACGGAAAAGCCGAAAAAAATCGGCTTTTTCGTCTTTTCTGAATAACTTCCTTAGAATTCAACATTCTGCGAAACCGAGCACATGGCTGAGCTCAGCAGCTCAAGCTCTATCGAACGGTATAGAAATCTTACCTGAAACCCTTTTAGTTAGCCGAATGTGACGATTTTCGCGACGCGACGTCGCATTGCCGCGGACGAGTTGCCCGTTCAACAGTGTTCACCGTTATCCTCTTGTTCTTCCAACTTCGGACTCCTGTATCTCAGTTCCTAAGCGATGCTATTCGAACTGCTCTTTTGATTCTGGCAGAGTAGTCACTGGAGAATACCACACTGTTGAAATTCCTCTCCAGATTCTTCTATACTCGTCCAGAAAATCGCCCAAAGTGGGCACCAGATCGACTTGTGAACAATTTTTTGGTTAATAACTCGTGAAGATTTCAATGTTTTAGGAAAGTAAACATACTGTTTTGTTCAGCAGCTCGAGCTCTATCCAACAGTATTCAGCTTATCTCGATTTCTTTAGTTTTCCGAAAATCGGATTTTCATCGATTTTCCAATTTTCGAGTCCCCGTCTCCCGATTTACAAGCGATCTCCGGAGCCTATCTTCTCGTGTTTCAATAGGGTAGTCTGTTGAAAATAAAATTCCGTAGAAAACCTTCTCTACATTGTACTGGATGTTTCCAGAAACTCATTCAAAGTAGGCATCAAATCCACTTGTGAAAAATGTTTCGCTGAATAACTCGTGAAAATTACGGTATTTCAGGAAAGTAAACATACTGTGCTGTTCAGCAGCTCAAGCTCTATCCAACAGTATACAATACGCCCCAATGTATCGAACACGGTTTTCACCAATTTTTTGCCAAGTCACGACCCCCCCCCCCCTCGCTCAACTGTGGTCATTCGAGTCAACGATCTTCTGACTTTGAACCCTCGTCTCTCAATATTCGAGAGAGACACGACGACCAACTTTTCTCCTTTCAACAGAATAGCCACTGTAGGAAAGGAACACGTAGCAGAACTTGCCCAAATTGTTTCGGATTCTCCTAAAAATTCTTCCAAAGTCGGCACTTCGTTCACCTGGCATTGGTAGTGTGAGTTTTCGCCCAATAACTCATCAGAATTTCAACATTTTAGGAAGGTGGACATACCGTATTGCTCAGCAGCACAAGCTCTATCTAATTGTGTACAGCTTATCTCGATTCCTGTAGTTTCCCGAAAATCGAATTTTTATCCATTTTCCAATTTTCGAGCACCCGTCTTCCGATTTACAAGCGATCTCCGGAGCCTATCTTCTCTTGTTTCATTGACTGCTCTCGATAGTTGGCAGCCCCTACTGCCAAGAATCGATTGGCTGATTTGACTCGATAGTTGGCAGCCCCTACCCCTACTACACGCGAACACGTGTTAGACGAGTGAGGTTTGACATGGTCAAACAAGTTTAACAGGTCAACACAACAGCCCCTACTGCCAACTATCGAGTCAAATCAACCAATCGATTCTTGGCAGTAGGGGCTGCCAACTATCGAGAGCAGTCAATGAAACAAGAGAAGATAGGCTCCGGAGATCGCTTGTATTAGGGTGTTCCATAAGTTTCTGGTCTATTTGGACCATGAGCGTTACACATGTCATAACTTCTTTATAAAAGATCCAAACAAGATGAAATCTTGGCATGATGAGGTTGTTCGATGATAGTTCCTAGCGGCATAATGATCGACTGTTTTGCTCTACTGTCTGCGTTTCGGTGATTTCTTGAAAATGAAGCAGAGATCGACCTATCTCGACGTGCTTCTTCATTACTTCCGTTCTGGTCTGTTTGCCTACACTGCTTATCAAGCAATCATGCCTTTGTTAGGCGATGATGCCTGTTGCAGGTCAACGTGCCAAAGTTGGTTTAAGCGCTTTCAGAAAGGAATATTTGACATCACGGATAACAAGCGTGTTGGAAGTCCGATTGGGCCGAACAAAAGTGATGTTCTAGCCGCAGTTAGAAGGCAGCTGCCCGGAGCGTAAAAATGATATCGAAGGTTACCTACACTCCATGTACCACTGTCTATCGCTACCTGAAACGGAGTGGAAGAAGAGCAGTCTTGCAAGGATGATTCCCCATGCAATGACTCCGACTCAGAAGCGGCAACGAGTGGTCATCTGCCAAAACCATCCCAACCGTTCCAGAACAACTTCGTGGTTGACCTCAATCGTGGCACAGGAAGAGAAGTGGTGCACCAACGATAACACCACATGGGTGATCCAGTGGCTTCCGCAGAACGTGAAGCCTGAACGAATCCCAAAGTCGGCCCCTCATGTGAAGAAGATCCTGCTCTCATTCTGGTTCATAGTCGTGGAGTCATGCACTGTTCGCTTCTACCGGATGAGCAGACAATTACAGCAGACTTGTTCGTTGAAGATGTGTTAGAAATGGAGCGTAAGCTTCTTGAGAAGCACCCGAGATTTAGAACTATTCGGGTGTTGATGGCATGATAGACCAGTTATTTATGGAACAACCTAATAAATCGGAAGACGGGGGCTCGAAAATTGGAAAATGGATAAAAATTCGATTTTCGGGAAACTACAGGAATCGAGATAAGCTGTACACAATTAGATAGAGCTTGTGCTGCTGAGCAATACGGTATGTCCACCTTCCTAAAATGTTGAAATTCTGATGAGTTATTGGGCGAAAACTCACACTACCAATGCCAGGTGAACGAAGTGCCGACTTTGGAAGAATTTTTAGGAGAATCCGAAACAATTTGGGCAAGTTCTGCTACGTGTTCCTTTCCTACAGTGGCTATTCTGTTGAAAGGAGAAAAGTTGGTCGTCGTGTCTCTCTCGAATATTGAGAGACGAGGGTTCAAAGTCAGAAGATCGTTGACTCGAATGACCACAGTTGAGCGAGGGGGGGGGGGTCGTGACTTGGCAAAAAATTGGTGAAAACCGTGTTCGATACATTGGGGCGTATTGTATACTGTTGGATAGAGCTTGAGCTGCTGAACAGCACAGTATGTTTACTTTCCTGAAATACCGTAATTTTCACGAGTTATTCAGCGAAACATTTTTCACAAGTGGATTTGATGCCTACTTTGAATGAGTTTCTGGAAACATCCAGTACAATGTAGAGAAGGTTTTCTACGGAATTTTATTTTCAACAGACTACCCTATTGAAACACGAGAAGATAGGCTCCGGAGATCGCTTGTAAATCGGGAGACGGGGACTCGAAAATTGGAAAATCGATGAAAATCCGATTTTCGGAAAACTAAAGAAATCGAGATAAGCTGAATACTGTTGGATAGAGCTCGAGCTGCTGAACAAAACAGTATGTTTACTTTCCTAAAACATTGAAATCTTCACGAGTTATTAACCAAAAAATTGTTCACAAGTCGATCTGGTGCCCACTTTGGGCGATTTTCTGGACGAGTATAGAAGAATCTGGAGAGGAATTTCAACAGTGTGGTATTCTCCAGTGACTACTCTGCCAGAATCAAAAGAGCAGTTCGAATAGCATCGCTTAGGAACTGAGATACAGGAGTCCGAAGTTGGAAGAACAAGAGGATAACGGTGAACACTGTTGAACGGGCAACTCGTCCGCGGCAATGCGACGTCGCGTCGCGAAAATCGTCACATTCGGCTAACTAAAAGGGTTTCAGGTAAGATTTCTATACCGTTCGATAGAGCTTGAGCTGCTGAGCTCAGCCATGTGCTCGGTTTCGCAGAATGTTGAATTCTAAGGAAGTTATTCAGAAAAGACGAAAAAGCCGATTTTTTTCGGCTTTTCCGTGAAAATGGCAATTCTTATGGCCAGTATTGTACATTTGCGAAGAGCGCAATTAGCCATTGCGTTAAAAGTTTGAAAAAAAGCTACAGTGGTGAGTTTCAACTAAAAAGGTGCTCAGCAGCCCATTCCGTACGTCATGAACGGCCTTTTCATTTTTTCGGTGACTGCACCACCACGGTGTCATTAAACGGTGTCGAGACAACGAAGTAGAATTGGATACTTTGGATTTCATTCTGAGCACATGCTGGTTTGTTGTTTTGTTGATCAGTTCTATTTGTCTCACATTTCCGATGGACTGTCTAGTTTTCGCATCGAAGTTCCGCTCATCGCTGCGGATACCTCATCTCCATCGGTCCCACAAAAAATTCCGTCATATCGTTTTCTCTAAGAATGTAAAATGAAAACATATACGGTGGTGGTGATATCAGGTGAACAGGAAGGGTGACTATTTGCTTCACATCCAACTACTAAGAGTTCGGTGGGTTAACTTTGACGCAAGTGGCCTTGCGTTATCGCGACGGGGATAAATCACGTCGAGATGAGAGAGATTGACTCGGTATGAAAATATAACCGAGCTTTTGCAGCACGTGAAAGTAAACTTAACCGTTTACAGTGCTAGCGACGGAAAGCTCTCAGTATGCCTCTCAACGCCCATCCTCGTTGAAGGGCGTGTTTGAAGTGACAACTAGCTTTTACTCACCAGGTTCCCATGGTGGTTCGATATGATACACAAATAGGATTCAAATCTCGTCTCCTGTTACGTGCTAGTCTAACAAATCAGAACGGCAAGAACGGGTTAGACTGCAAGTACTATATGCATCAGCCTTTGCGGAATACTAGTTTAGTGTCTAATAACACTTTTATCGACAAGCTCTCTAGGCGGAACCAAGCTCTCGTAAGCTTCGTATAACGGAGGACTGGCCAGTGCTGGTGATCGTCGTAAAGAAGCGAGTGGATTAAGGCGAATCCGATATGATGGCAGAAAACAAAGGATCGATACCAATGTGACCCACGTCAAGGCTTCCTTGTTGGAGAAGGATTAGTTTGCGTGTTTCTATAGGAACTTGTAAAGGAAGCAGTGGCGGAAATGCAATTTCGTCGATTCCACAACTGTTCTCGCAAAAAAGGGGATTCTTCCTACACACTGCTAATATTTTACAAAAGCACGATCGGGCCTTTGAGCACTACAATAACCTATGACGACATCGGCTGCGTGACTTACATTAATCAAGTGAGTTAAATTTTTAGGCTCCACACCTCATCATGCACTTGTTAAATTTCCAGTCTTTTAAATCTTTTTCTTTGTTTCCAAAATGTTCTTCTTCCATTTTTATTGATGAGTGGAAGACAACGACACGAAACAGGATATTGAATTTTCTATTTCGGCACTATTGCACTTCATGGACTCCACTGGCCGGACTTCGTCTCTAAGGGTTTTCTGGGGTGCTGATCACGAATCTGACATCCGTTTCCCGAATTTCGGCTGGAGACCACACATATCACTTGCACGGCCTAGCTGGGTGTGGTCCAGGTAGGATCACCGATTTAGTTATAATTTTGTATAGAGTGGTTGTTTTGTATGCTGATAACGATCCTGACGTTTGTTTTTCGAATTTCGGCCGTGGACAAAATCAACGAGTTCGCTGAAACCTGGCCTAGAACGGTTATCTGCTACGCAGGCTACGAATGCGATGTCCTTTTCTCAGATCTCGAGATTTTCTCAGACCTGACTGATCCAGGCACCTCCTCCCTCATGACTACCCACCCCCGCCCCACGCCTGGCTTACCTAAATCCCTCCATAACGGCACAATTCGGGTGAAATTCGAAAAACCAACATAATAATCGTGATCTGCATGTAAAACATCCCTGCTGGGCGAGTTTCGAGCCAAATCTGAAATTTTGACTACAGGGTGGCTGGAAAGTATGGTCCCCAAATTCTCAGGAACGGTTCTTTCGAGCAGATTCCCATTTCAAAGGCATTGTGTGTAGGGTTGGTAGTAGCGACTCGACATATGTTTCTGCTCAACTGATACATGGATCGGATCAGCAAGTCTCAAGATATGCAGCCTTCTTCTCATCGAGTCACGATCGCGCATCTTGTGGGAGAAGGACTACGACCCGCGGAGATATTGAGAAGGCTCATGATCAGTGCTAGGACTATGCGACAAATCGGGGCACAGTACAAGCAGCGAGGACACTGTAGTACACTTGCTAAAGCAGGCCGATCAAGAACCGTGAATACTTCTGGGAACCGTAAGATCATCAAGAAAAGGATCCAAAGGTAGGACGAGGTGAGCCTCAACAAAATTGCTTCCGACTTCAATATCTCGCGATGGAGTGTTCAAAACATTATGAAAAACGAACTGGGTCTTCGCAGTTTTCGAATCTATCGCGAACAGGCCCTCAAGGAATCTGCGAAAAGGGATAGGCTCGATAAGTGCCGGAAACTTCTTGACTTCATTCGCGCGGGCCGCCTTTCTAACGTCATTTGGACACATGAAAAACTTTTTGCAGTTGGGGGCGCTCATAACAGTCAAAACCTTCGCCAACTCTTGCCGCCGACAGAAAAAAGTCTCTCGAATCCGTTGTGTCCATGAAAGAACCTTGCTCCCAAAATCTGTGATGATTTGGGGTGGAATAACATCTGGGGGCAAAACTCTGTTTGTTTTTGTCGATAAGAACAATAAAATCAACTCTGATGCTTAGCACAATGTCATTTTGAAGGTTAATCTGATTCCATGGGCTAAAGAGCTCTTTACAGGACGACAATTTATATGCAGCAGGACTGGGCGCCAGCACATGGGTCGAAGTCCAAGATTGCCTTCTGCCAGGAGCACTGTCCGGAATTTTCGGGGCAAAGATATGTGGCCATCAAACTCCCCAGACCTAATTCCAATGGGCTTCTCGATTTGGGGCTATGTGCAGCAGAAGGTCTCGTTGAATTCTCATCGAAGTTTGAACAGTTTGAAAGCAGCCCTAGTGAGAGAGTGGCAGAAGATAGATGTTGATTACATGCGGCCCACAGAAGGTGCAGTCACCAAGCGACTAGAGGCCTGCATCCGAGCAAAAGGGATCATTTCGAACAATACCTCAAGTGACTGATCCACTATTGTCCTGTAGTTTTATAACAAAAATATCGTCAAGATTGGTTTTGTCTTTCAGTTGTTTTGGAGAAAAATATAGCGGACCATGCTTTCCAGCCACCCTGTAGATCACCCAAATGAACGATCTGCGTGGTCTCCGACCGAAATTCGAAAAGTGGATGCAAGAATCGTGATCAGCGGCACATGTTACCCTTATAGGTGAAGTTCGGGTACGATTGAGTGAAAAAAGTTTCCTCTGGCCAATGGAGTCCGTGAAGTGGAACAGTGCCTCTGTTTCAATTGAGCGATTGTGAACGGTGTTGATTCAAAGGAGAGCACTAATTTTCGAGAGAAAATGGAGCTCTCAATATGTACGACTAGCAAATTGTGAGACTAAACAGGGTGGTGACGATGGTCATAGCACAAGTGGAGATTTTCTTGCCGATTACGGGTAGAGAGTCAAATCAATTTAAAAATTAACCAAATTCAAATCCCCAGAACATGTACACAGTCCTATCCTACACCTTGAGAACGTTTCTCAATCCAGCCAAACTAAACTCAGATAGTTGTCCTTTAATTGCAAAACGAAATCCTTAACAAACGCGCTGCAGGTTTTTAATGAATTTAGGCCGTAGCCACAGCGGTAGTGCATTTTTTTGTGGAGACTCCAATTAGAGAAAGGTTAGTTTCATATGATGCGAGATATTTGACCACAGTACGCAAGTGGCAAATTGTTGGTTGTCAGTAACTCCTTTTTTCATTCAAAATCGTCACCAAAATTTCTAAAGAAGCAGTTGAATTAATGTATTTTTGTAGCTGTTTATCTGAAACTCCGAAATTCAATTCAGCGGTGAAAAATATCAACTAACCACCAAATGTTTTCGAATGATATAGCTTTTTGAGCTTAGAACACAGAGAACCTTCCTCAACCAATTTTCGTTGCTGAAATTGTGTGGCGAAAGTCACGAGATCCACTATCTGCAGTACTAAATATTTAACCCATAACGTACCGCGTGCGCCACATGGTGGCGCACGCGTTGTCTGGCCATACGGCCCACGTGCGCCACATGGTGGCGCACGCCCTTCATAGCAAGAAAATATTTTTTACAAATCTTTTTTAGTTGGGAATGTTACCGATCACCCACGGAGAACACGATACATACGTTGGTCCGCTGAAAGCTGTGGTATAAGTGTGGCACTTGGCCACCACCCTGGAAGCTCCATCCAGGAGCAGCAATTTCGCTGAAACTTCACCTATGGGATCCTTTTGGTTGACAATCACGAATCTGTTGTTTATTTAGCGTATTTGGAACAAGTATAGCACCTGGCCACCTCCCTGAAAACTCCAATCAGAACCATCAATCTCACTGAAACTTTGCCTAAAAGGTTCTGGTTCTGCAATGTCTCTATGATTCTATGTAGTTGATGAGTGGTGGGTGCATCCCTTGTAAACCGATCGACTCCACCCACTTCACCAGTTGAATAATTTAAAATCTCTCCAACATTTTCTTCTTTTGGTCTGGAAGCGGTCCGGTATAAGCGGTTCGCACGTTCGCAGAATGCACCGAATTCGAGAACGGCTCCCCAGAAGTTTTATTGTATAGAGCCGTTTGTGATGCATAACGAGACCCTGATTAGGGATTTTATACGAGCGCTCCTGTTTACGACCTAGGTAGAGCAAGCATATAACCCATGTACTATCAATCAGGTTCGAAATCCGAGGCCCTGATCGAGTACATAGCGCAATCCTCACCAAATACATGCCAGAAAATTTTCTATTTTTTTAGCTCTCATCCAAGCTATGATTCGTTTCTATCGGTTTACTTTCGTCAAAGTTGTGGTTGGCGATACATTAGTAATACCATCGAATGATGATAAGATTTGTCCTAGGGACCGCGTGCGCCACATGGTGGCGCACGCGTGACCTACGCGCGCGGTCCGAGTGGCCAGCCACCGCGAAACGGCCTCGGTACGTTATGGGTTAAGAGATGCGTTTCTGGAGTATCGCAAATGTTCGAACAGCGGATATACGTAGTTGCGTCATCATCCAAAAATGACGCACCACAAGTTTCATTGTCGTGCTTCTCCGGGGAATTGTTGACGAGTACTTGAGGAGCGAGCGCGTCAAGAAAGCTGCAATGAAATGAAATTCGCGCGAATAAAGGAACGCTAGCTGAAATCCATCAGGCATTATAGGGGCGTGGAAGTATACGGCCAGTTCCTCAGAGCAGCACCTGATGTGAAAAAGTAAACTAAAGGAAGACTTACGTCTTTATTCAGTGCCCTATGGAAGTGTCACCGCATTTGTGTTCAAATCAGAATCGTAGAGGCATGCTGAAATGCGTATTTAGTCTATACAATTGATGGTACTATGCCATGTCAGTGTCTTCACATTTCCAAGCAGGTCTGGTACCTCGGAGGCATGGAAGACTTGGGCGAGGATCAATCTCGCGACTTTGTACAGGTGTGGGTGTCAGTAGCGCCTCTCAGTGCTGCATCGGAGTTGATATTTAGGGGAAAATGTAGTATCACCATGTGTCTTGTATATTTCATACGCCGATTTTTTCATGAAAAAATGTCACTTCCGTTTGATGGTCTAGGATGGATCATGAGTAATCTATGTTGGATCATTTCTTCGATGTGGTGTTGAATCGACTGGTAGAGCGGGGAATTCTGTAGGAGCCATATCTGGAAAGTAGGGTGGACGGTCTACCAAAGTTCAATAATTTTTAAATAATTTCTGAAACTTTCACATGTCAGTTTGGCTTTTCTGAGATGACATTTCTCGGACGAACGCACTCAGTCTTGCCTGCCCTTGAGCTTGCAAGAAGTACGATCCAATTACAGATAGAACAGTGTACACTGTAGCACCTTGACCTAATAGCTCCTACTATCTAACTTTAGAGTAACTCTTTATGCGAAGCATCTTCTCCTGTTTGAGGTGTAAATCGGACTTTCTTGTTACTTTTCCACCGAAAGGTTTGCGCCTCCCGCTGTGAGTAGCGTGTTTCACCCATTTCTCGTCTGCATTACCTACATAGAATAATCAGTCAGTTGAAGATGATTTCATGACGTAGCGAAATCGTGCATGCTGTTGTCCTAGTTTTAGCTTGTAAGGGACATGTGGTAGGTAGTCTTTGTTTTTTTTTTGAGTGTCCTACACAGTTCACTGTTATTGAGAATAAAATGGAAAATTCCACTATCGCTGTGGAAAAATTAAGTCGAAAGGTTTGCTTAATTGACTTAATTTTAATAGACTCCAATTAAATACATCCGAGTAAGAACCGAGGGTATGGCTTCGAACTTGCTCAAAGACTCAACCTATTTATTGACAATTCATTCATTGGAAGGTGCTCTTGGATCTGTGATGATTTGCTGGCGGACTCCATGTGTGGGCTAGAATGGAACTTCATGTAAATTACGGTACAACATGCATGTAAAATTTAGAATAATGAAGTAATAGTTGTTGTTCGAGGTTCACAAACTATTCCACTTATTCGGAAGCGCGGTCAATTTCTCGGATCAATTTTACTTCGTCGTTACCTAGTCGAGGTGTCAGGGTGCTAACAAATCAATGGAATCGCGATAATCGATCTCTTAGAGTTTGTTCATAGGCAACATAGGCTAACGTGCCAAAATAGCTCACTGGTATTATACTTGATATTTTCATAAGTTTTGTCATAAATGGCAATTGTCAACATGCTGGCAAAGAAAGCTACCTTCGCAAACATTGGAGTGTTTCATGGCACTTGCTCTGCATCGCTCATATCGTATCGGTGACGATAAACTGAGCGGCGTGACCTATTCGATGTTAGAGTTGACGTGTAGATGTCGTTCAACATGTCCGAGTTGACTGAAAGAGGAAGAGGAGGGAGTTCTGCCTTTTTCATGAGCGCACTTCATACACACCCACTCTAGCTCACTCATGAACGTACTCAAAATTCACCCAACTCAATAAGGAATTGGTGTGGCCATCCGTCTCACACATGACCGCCTTCGACCCAGCGTACGAAGGTGGTTTCCACAGAACTATCGACTAAAAACCTTCTCCTTCATCATCTCAACATTTTGGTTCGTCTTCCAGCACAACCTTTCAACAAGTCAGCTTTCTGTGTGGTCAGATTTTTCTCTTGTCTCATAAGCATTACAAGTGTTGACAGTTCATTGATCATCTTCGATGCGACTATGCCTTTGTATTCTTAGGGTATGCCTTTGTATTCTTAGGGTATTCAATGAATGCATTGTGCACAGTTCTGACCAAAATCTCTCACCATTATGCAGCATAGAAAACGACCTCATTTGAAACGGAATCAAACGATCAGATGGTGCCGCTTTTGATAACATTCGCACCTAATTACTCTGCGCCTTTGAGCACACACATCGCCAATAATTATATTGATAAAAACGACTTCTTTCTCAGAAGAACTTCAGATAGAGTTTTACACTTCAACGCATGGTTCATTCACGTTTTAGTGAACAATTCGTTCTAGTAAACAATTCAATAAGAAACGACAGGACTATCTGTCAGAGAAACATCATTTACATTCAAGGTGTTTATCGCACCGCGTGTAAGCGCCCCCACTAGAAAAGTGTGGCCTCACAATAACTTTGCGAACGCCTAGATTTCGGCAGTCGTCTGAAACGTCCCATTCCGGCGCAATGCTGTTCGAACGAATCGATGTTCATGGCAAAGTTCGTGTTGATGAGGACATCAACACTACCAGCGCCTCTGCTGTCGTATGTGCCTAGGAACAGTTCTTCCACTGTATCGAACACGGAGTGTGGTGGGCGTGTCTTCTAGTCTTGGTCAGTATGATGACGATGTACTTGGCCTTCCGTGCATTAATTATGAGGTCTTTGACAGACGCATCTGATGCAAGCGTTCGAGCGTTGAAATTACAGATCGTCATCCTGGTCATAAGATTTTAGCAGCCGCTCCGTACTCGTCCCTTCCAACGCTGCCGTATTGAGGGCTCCTTCGATGTCAGGGCAATGAGTGTCTTTGTTGCTACAGTACCGGACGTGTCTTCTGATTAAAAGCCGAAAAAGCTGGCAAAAACCGCTCCAAAGCGGCTTTTCCGAATAACTTTCTTATGATTCAACTATTTGTGAAATTAGGCCTAGATTTGAGCTCAGCAGCTCGAGCTCTATCCCTCCATATACACTCAGTCGACCCCTCGATTTTCGGATTCCGTTGCCGCTTCAGTCCCTCGCTTGGTGACTCACCACCGACTAACCTCCGCCCTCTCCTCGCCGCTTATAAATATGCGGCGCTCATTGCACCGAGCCAGGGGTGGGAGTCCCCACGGGGTGGCTCGAAGAGGCACCAATGACGAGGTAATCGATGGATACCTGGGACACGCAAAAAATCGATATTTTGTTAAAACTCTCAGGTGTGGGGGATTTATATACCAAACGATAGGACTCGAGCTGCTGAGCTCAAATCTATGCCTGATTTCACAAATAGTCGAATTATAAGAAAGTTATATATTAGGAGATGCTAGGTTATTCGCAAAACACTGACATCGGACGGGAATTGAACCCGCATCTTTCTGTTTCCGGCAGACTGCACTAACCACTGTGCTACCGATGTACTACGCTCCGAATCTCCTAGCTTCTCTTTCTTTAGCCCGGTCGGGCTGTTGCTATCAGCACTCACCCGTAATCACGGGAATGAGCCGGTAAGCCGATATCGGCAGTTACCAGTTAAGCTGATAGCATTTTTTGATATACCACGAAACTAGTCTGTTAATTGCCGCTTTTTGTTTAGCGGTTTATAGACGAGAACTAGTTGAAAAACTTATATATATTAGGAGATGCTAGGTTATTCGCAAAACACTGACATCGGACGGGAATTGAACCCGCGTCTTTCTGTTTCCGGCAGACTGCACTAACCACTGTGCTACCGATGTACTACGCTGCGAATCTCCTAGCTTCTCTTTCTTTAGCCCGGTCGGGAAAACGAATAGGGTTAGACTAGTTGGAAAATCCTAAAAGAAACCTTACGACGATTTTTAATGTAATCTTGAACTCAATTCAAGGTGAAAGATAACATAGCAATTAACTTGTACAGAGAAAAACTTGTATCTCAGATCACTAAAATTTGGTGCATTCGAATGGTGATGATAACGTGGAAAATTTCGTTGTAGTGCAGTCCACCTGGAGATTGTCAAGTTCGTTGTCTGGAGGGCGGGTTTCTGGAACTGCGAGTTACTACGGATGGTGGTCGTCGACATGATGAACTCTGACAGCCTTTCACCCTGTTCTCCATAGCATAGACGCCGATGTGAAGCTCTTCCACGACTTTCTAGGCTCGATCTTCGCGTTGAAATCTCCGACGATGACCTTGTAGTAGGTATGATCTTCTTCGTAGAGCTTCTTCAACTCCATATAAAATGCCTCGACTTCTTCGCGATCGTGATCCGATGTTTTACGGGTCTCCTCCATACGCCCGGATGGAACCCTCACGTCCTCCAGAAGGGCTATGGAGAAGGTCATTCCACGATATCTACTCCGATCTCCTCGATATCCACGTCCATCTTCCCGAATACCCAATCCCGAACGATGAACATGTCATCCCTGCGAACCTCCCTTCCGAGATTCGTCATGCGATTTCATCGATGAATAATCGCACAGCTCCCGGTCCCGACAGGATCTGACCCGAGCATCTGAAGAATCTTCCGCCAGTTCTCATCAACACCCTGGCCAGGCTTGTCACACGATACCTGTCGGACTGCAAAGTACCAGTAATTTGGAAAATTGGCAAGACTCTGTTGCTGTATGAGAAGGGGCCCCAGCACGACATCGGGAACTATCACCCTGTCTACCTGCTACCTGAAGTTTACTAGTTATTCACACGTGTCATTCTGAATAGGATCGACCGAACGATAGATGAAGGACTGCTGTGCAAGCCCGGCTTCGAAAGGGGTTCGGCACATTCGATCATATCCACACCGTGGTCAGGCTCATTGAGGTGTCCCGAGAGTACAAGGCGCCATTATGCCCCATACTCATCGATCTCATGGAGTTTTTCGACTCTGTCGAAGCGGGAACGGTAATTGACGCTCTATGAAAACAAGGCGTCTCCACTCAGAACGTGAAGATCTTCTCCATTGAAGATTCGTGACAGTAATCGAAGGGTTAGCGACCGTGATCACACACCGGCGGAACGCGTGCTGGCCGACTTAGATCGTGCGTGTGGGAAGATTGGTTTGCAGCTGAAGATGACGAAGACGACGTTATGGGGAATGGATACGTTTCTGATGCCCCATTTTCGCTAAACGGAACGAATATGTCTGCGTGCTCATGCTATATGTACCTGGGTCGGAAAGTCAACATGGCCAACGACTTGAGTCCAGAGCTGGGCAGGAGGAAACAAGTAGCTTGGGGCGCTTTCAAGAGTGTTGAAGAACTAGTGAGGAACACGAAGAACACCCGACTACGCGCCCATCTCTTCGATTCTACGGTTCTTCCTGTGTTGACGTACGCATCAGAATCAGAATCCTTGGTGTTATGAACATACGATCTGCGTTGCACAACGAGGTATCCAGGCGAGAGACGGTATATGGAGCTCCGAGCTCCAATGACAGTCGAAGATCAGAGCGGACTCGCATGGATCATATTGTCGAAGAGCAGGTGGGGCGACACGTAATGTGATTCCGCGACGACTGCTTTACGAGGGCCGTTACTGTATTCCACAGGATGTAAGGCCCCCCCTGCATACTCGACGACGCGACGACGACCATTCTCATCCAACGTGGCCGTCGTGCAATGCAGTGTGTTGAGTGTACTCAGCGAACAGCTACCGCGTTGGACGAGAATGCTCGTCGTCGCGTGTTTTGCGCAATTGCACTTATAACGGGAAATTCGTCGCGCAAACTACTCGTCGTCGAGTACGCAGGGGCCCTAAGAAGGAGACCTTTGCGCTGTCCGGGCTTCTTCGTCAAATCGTGGAAAATCGATTCGATGCTCTTTGCGTTCTTCGATCGAGCGAGAACCAGTGGTCAACATTGGCGCTCGGCAGAGAAGAATGGAGATGTTACTGGCGCCTGCTGGAGCAAGTCGATGATTATCGGAAAGACAGATGATACAGGTGACAAGTGGTTCGTAACTTCTTGTCCTCCGCGCACAGAAGTGATTGTAGTAGCAAGCTCAGATCATACATTAAGATGATGTATTGCGATCAAGATGAATCATTTCAGCGCACGATAAATTTAGAGGGAAATTAGTCTAATATGCATTGGAGAAACGTAGGAGCGGGATGGTCGAAAGGTAATGAGCCTGGGCACATGAACTCGATGATCAGTGTTCAATTCCGTCCGCAACCTCTAGAACGAGGCAAGATGGGAGTGTGGTATTTCATTGAAGCGGGAGCTGCACCCCGTAGTTGATATAGATAAAAACGTTGTGGAATGATAATTGCATTGCGGAAACTTGGAGTCAGTCACTTCACAAGATTTTTGTATGCCCAATGAGGGCAATTCAGGCTTAGCGTTGTGGTGACAAAGTTGGAGAAGTTTTAGAGTTACTCTGAGTATGAGAGTGAACCAATTGGGTCATTCCCTTCTGCGTTTCAGAAAGTGTCCCCCAACGTAATTCAGGGCGCTCGTGGTACAGCTGTAAGAGGCGCTACAGACACCCGCACGTTCGAGCTGCCTATTCCCACTTGAAGTAACCAAGCCTTCCAATCTTCTGGGGTTGGGTAAATTGATACCACACTTGTATGGGACGTGGAAGACCACTGCCTTGCTATTGCGGTTGACCCGCGAGCCGAAGTACGGACCAAATGCGCATTCGCCATGGTTCTATGATTTGAATGGAAGATGAACGCGGTGGCGCGCCCTCAGGGAACTGATCAAAGCCGGCACCCTTACAACTTTCTTTTACCATTAACATAATAATTCAGCTGCCAGCTACTGCTTTCGGAGTGGTGTCTAATATTAAGTGCGAATTGTACATTCTTTCGAGCTCATGTCCTAAATAAATAAATGTAGCAGATTATGGGATCTTAGCGGTGACTTTTCTCCATAAGTACAAGACCGTCGCTATTCATCCGCCAAAGATCTGTTGGGGACAGACCCGTCGTTCTGTCGTTGCGCCATCACTCAAACCTAACCATTTTGACCATAAAATGCGTAATAGTTGCAATCAGAGTAACATAGGTTCTCGTTTCCATGGCATCTAGAATATTCGAATTTCCCTATATCGAGTTGAGCGTTCTTCGGGCTCGTTGCAAGGACGAGCTAACGATTTCGGCCTCATTGGGACGTACTTTATTACACCGACGACGGCTGCGCTTAATTGAATGGCAACAAAAATTTTCAAAACTTCGTCTAAATCGAATCCGCTTTGTATATATGGAGAGAGGAAAGAAGAGCATATCAGTACCGAGCACGAATTGGAGAGGTTTCAGGTGACGTTGACGGTCGAGAGAAATTTGGTAGGAGACTTTTCACGCTGCGCTAAACTAACAATAAGTCATCAAACGGTGATGATATAAAGATAGTTCAACAGGAATGTGCTCGTAGTCCACAGTTTTTACTCACGAAAACGCACCTCCTTTCATTTGTACATGGATAAACTACTCACTTTCGGATTTCAACAGTCTTATATAGACAACAATAAAGTATGGGAATGGAATAGCATGAAAAATAGTGTTGGTCCTACTTGGAGTTTCGAATGTTAGTCGCAGTCTTCCACAAAACGACTCTTATTGGAATTTCAGGTTAGTAACCCGTTTTCGTAAATTTTTAGCCGAGAATGAAGTGATATTAAAATGCCGAAATTCGTTCCTTAGGGGTTGGGACAATGTCAGAAACTGGTCCGCAGCAAAAAGCTTGCTCAACATGAGCGAATTGACGAGATCGCACACTCACGTACATACAGTGCCGGCCAAAAAGGTATTCGTTTTCACCTTTTTGCATGTATTCCTTAGAGACCAAAACGTTTGAACTGATTTTCATACAGTTAGCGGAAAGTGACAACCGTGCACATATGGTTGCTTTGTTTCGATGACGGTTCGAAATTTCTTGAATTTTTCCATCAGTAAAGTAAAATGCCCAGTTTCAGAAAAGCTGCCTCATTGACAATAAATTTTTCCTACTCTAAAACAAGTAACGTTTTTGCAACAGCTTATGTGCCTTTTGAAAGGAGGAGATTTTCCACACAAAATGATATATTGTTGTCTTTTGTTACTCTTAGCTTTTATTATTTTTTAGGTGGTCCAATGGGGGCGCATCCAAGAGGTGTGAATTACATTTGGATGCAACTGATGCTTTGTATACAGAGGCTTTCACGGAGCCCTATATGGCGTTCAAAAGAGGATCAAAAGCACTATCGGACACTGTCTTCATTCTTTCCTGACGCTGAGTTTCTAGAAATTTTATTCCAGAAAAACCACAAATTAGAAGCGTCATTTTCACCCCCTTACAATTTTTTCTGCTCAGAAGATTTTCCAAAACCTCAAGCACCGTTAGTAAGAAAAACATCGCTCTACGCGAAGGTAATTTTAAAATTTTTCCACATCCCGGTTTTTGTTCGTTTTCAAGCAATTAAAGTGAGTACGTCCTTGACCACTGATTCCCGCGCGCGAAGACTGCGCGCCGCGTGCGGCGTTGGCTGCAGTAGCCTCTAACGTCGTGCGCGGAAATCGGTGGTGAATGACGTACACACTTTAAATGCTTGAAAGCCCTCAAAACCCATTATGTGGAAACTTTTCGAAAACACCTCCGTGTAGAGTGAGGTTTCTTCTTACGAACGGTGTTTGAGGCTCTAAAAATCTTTTGAGCAGAAAAAAATTGTAGGGGGCTTAAAATGACGTCTCTAATTTGCAGTTTTTCGAAAATGAAGTTCGAGGAACTCAGCTTTATGAGAGAATGAAGGCAGTATCCGATAGCGCCTTTGATTCTCTTTCAAACGGCATATAAGAATCTGTGAAAGCTTCTGTACGCAAAGCACGAGTTGCATCCAAACGTAATTCACTCCTCTTGGACACGCTCCCATTGGACCACCTAAAAAATAGTAAAAGCTAGTAGTAACAAAAAAAAACTTCAATATATCGTTATGTAGGAAAAACCTCCTTCTTTCAAACGGCAAATAAGCGGTTGCAAAAACATTGTTTACTCTAGAGTAGAAAAAATTTATTGTCAATGAGACCGATTTTCTGAAAGTGCGCATTTTGCATTATTGATGGAAAATTTCACGAATTTCCAGGCCCTCATCAAAACGAAGCTGGCATATGTACACCCTTGTCACTCTTCGTTAACTGTAAAAATACAAGTTCAAACGCTTCAATCTCTAAGGAATTACATGCAAAAAAGTGAACACGAATACCTTTTTGGCCGGCACTGTAGCTCGCTGTGTACAGGCACATACATATAACTGTTGCCGAAGCCTCTAAGGTCAAAATCTGTACGGGTTCTGTTCTTGCCATCGGGTTTTTTTTTTGCGGCAGGCTTTTCACTGCCAACATTTCCAACCGGGAAACCGAATTTTGGTCCTTCTTTTGCTCGAAATTCGTGAAAACGGCTTTTCAAGCCGGAATTTCTCGCAATTGAAGTCACCTGCTTAAGACATTCGGCTAAAATCTCAAACATCAAACAAGGTGGAGAATACGCTGGTAGAGTTCTGGCGTTTTTACCAAATTTCCCAATTTCATCCTTTTCAAATGACAAAATCGGTTACTTTTGTGTGTTTTAGTTGTGTTTTAGTGTGACAAAAAGCCTCCTCCGAAGTTGGGGACATCTCCCCAGCTCGGGAGGCGCGAGCATACGCCCAGATGGGCTTGTTTTATTATACAAAAGTAGATATTCGCCTGGTAAATTTGTTGGAACATATTTTGCCCGCTCTAAAGTGGCGCGGTAGTATCAAAATTTATTACTTTTATATTAATTGCGCTTTCACGTTGCGATGTTTTCGAGGATTATATGAGGCGGAACGAGAAATCTGTTTGCTTGTGTCACAAGGTCAGGAGATTAGGAACTACTAGTAATTAAACGACATGTAGGAAAGTCTCCCAACCAGATGGCAATTGTTAAAGGTTTATGTTGAATGGCAGCTTACCAGATCTACTGCGAAAGCACTCACTGTCAAAAGAATTTGCTCAAAAATTGAACTCGTCGCCTGACACTGCCTTTGATGTTCTTGAAATGTTACTGCAACTTGCAACCATCATCTCAAGCTTCATTAACTCATAATCATTAACTTTCACATGCGTGCCAATTAATCACTAGTATAACTGGTTCAGCTGAAGAAAATTCACTGGTGGGTAAGTACTTATTGAAGATCTTACTCTGTTCGACTCTTTCAAAAAGCAAGTAGTAGAGGGAGACCTTCAGAGCCCTGCAGCGTGGAAGAAGCCAGTTTGAAAAAACACCAATTAAGTTAAGCAAGATATTGCGTGAAATATAGCGAAACACGAACACGGCAATACTTGGCATGGTCTGCGATCCCTTATGATGATCCTTCTTAAACGCATACGCAGAGAAAGTACGCTTTTTCTCCTGCATAATTTGTTAGAGGAATTAAGAGGATCTCCGATATTGTAGTGACCACGTTGATTAATGAGATAATAATTATTGCACTTCCACCACATTGTTATTATACTGACATCGAATTGTCTCAGTATTAAGTCAACTTTCCGCCTTTTCAACACTCAAGGTATAAATCAGCAAAATAAAAAAAATGGAAAACAAAAGAATGAGGTCAAATGGCTTACACTAGAAAGGGTCCCAACGACCTAGACAAGCTCCAGTTTCTTGACGTACGCTGAATAGTTTGGTGAAAGTGAATTTCTATATGTTGGGACTTCAATTCCAATTCACTTGACTATTAAATAGACCTGTTGCACTAAATGGACACTCTGAGATATCAGTACACCTTACGAATAGTCTCCTGATACTGTAAGAAAAAGCCAAGCTTTTGAGTGTACGTCAGGGCAATGCGAGCGGCATGCGGACTATGCTAATGCTACCAAACAACTCAAAGAGTTTTTAGTCGAACAAACTCTCACGCAGTGAACTCGATGAGAAAACCACAGCAGCAACTTTAATCAGCTTTAAAACCGAATTTCCTTCCTGAGTGTTGGAAGGCAAAATGACTCCTCCGTTTTTGACTCTAACCAAGAAGTCTGCTGGGACCCGAATTCTGGCTTTTCTAAATTTAAACGGCAGATTTCATCACATATCAGTTATTATAAATGCATCAGTTCATACACTGTGTCCAGAAAAGATAGGGACACCCCGAAATTTCTTGTTTCAAGGATTTGCTTGATGCTCTCTGACTCCGAAGCTATCCTAGTAAATTCAGCACGGCAAAAAACATGCGGTTAAGCGATTTGAGCGTCTGATTTGAACGGTGAAGGTTTTGAGGACGAATTTCGCAATCAGTGCGACGGAACCACTGTCCAGAAATGATAGGGACACCTACAAAGAAGAGCCGGTTGAATGGGCAAATTGATAAAAACTGATTTTTTGAACGATATTCATTTCAACAAAATGTTTCGTGTTAGAATAGACCATAGAACGCTGTGCTCAATAAAATAACACAGCCAAATTAAGGCTCTTGAAAAAATAAGGCCTGGTGTCGCGAAATTTCGCCTGCGGTGAAAACCTCGAGAACGATTATCGACGTTTTATGATAGATTATGAAACGGAGAGTTTTCCCGGAGGTGATACGTCTTTCTCTGATCTAAAACAAGCAAACGTTTGCAAATAATATCCGATGTACAGCCTAACTAGAGCAAGTAAGCAAGAGCCTACCATGAAAAAATTCAATAAATTTATCAGCTATTGTATGAAACGCCACGGAAACATTCCATAAATAAATTTTATGTCCACCTCACACTTAGCAGCAGCGCACAAGGAGAACCGTTTTGAATTTCTCTAAAGAAACAAAATCCGTTCTTGGATCAAGGCACGACAGACATTCACTTGGTTCCTAGGCTAATTATTCTGAAAATAAAATGATTTTTTTCGATGCGAAGCGACTTTCCTGGAGCTGTTCAGATGGCATACAGTAACACAACACGGTTTAGTCGAGAACAACTAGTTTTTACGAAGGAGGGGCTCGAGGTGCTGTGCAGCCTTAATGTAGGTGGCAGTTTTACTCTGAAAAAAAAAACCTTGATTGATTTTAGTTCAGCAAATTTGAATTGATTGGAGTACCCACAGGTACTAGCAACTTATCTGTTGCTGTTCCTAGAGGATAGGCATAGGCACAGCTTGTTCTTCCAACAGGAACTTGGCCCGCCTCATGAGATAAGGTGGACCCCAGGCTCTTTAAGGACTTGTTTTGTCGATACTCTCGAGTGAGCAGCGAGTTCTTGTGAGCTAGTTCTGATGAAAAATCTCTGCGAACACCTTTATTGGAGGAATGACGCGATTAACAGGATGTACTCCTGCGTTGAATAGCTCAAGACAGCGATCCATCGGTCTACGGCGATTTAATTAACAAAATTCTCCAAAACTCCGTCGCGTTAATCCCAACTCCACTTATTTACGTTGCACTGAATAGTGAAGCGTCCACCAATTACTAATTTCAGTGGGCTAATTAGTATCTGGTTCGTAAAGCCGTTTTTTCTCGGGTGTCCCTATCATTTCTGGACAGCGGTTCCGTCGCACTCATTGCAAAAATCGTCCTCAATACCTTCACCGTTCGAACCAGAAGCTCAAATCGCTTGGTCCCATGTTTTTTGCTGTGCTGAATTTACTAGTAAAGATTTGGAATCAAATAGTATCAAGCAGTTCCTTGAATCAAGAAATTAGGGGGTGTCCCTATCTTTTCTGGACGCAGTGTAATAATAATGTTAATGCGAAATAAAGAGGCAGATAGAAATAATATAATTTGGTTGTAAAGAATGTTCTGCCGTTTTTGCATCTCATTTTCAAAACGTCATAACTCAGCTCAAGGCTAACCCCTTTTCATAATTTAAACACCATTCGAAAGTGTACATCTTATTCTGATATTGAAGTCGGGTTCGATGTTTCACGAATATAGTAGAGAATTTCAATCTACAGTTCGGCTGAATTCTGGAAGACCACAACTGCAACACGCCGTTGCGCATTGTAGTGAGAAACTAGAAGGGTATAATGGTTTCTACATCTTATAGCTTAAGCTGCAACAATTTGAGTGTCACACGAATTATTGATATACACCTTCTTTCATTGCTTGGTGAGGACGAAGAACCAAAATTAGTAGGGTGTTCCATAAATAACTGGTCTATCGTACCATATTTACTTCAAGTAATTTTAACAAGATAGCGATCATAGGTGATCAACCGATATAGTCAGTGAAAAAGTCTGTTGTAATTGTTTGCCCATCCGGTAGAAGCGAATAGTGCACGACTCCACGACTACTGAACCAGAATGAGAGCAAAATCGTCATCACATGAGGCTTTGAAATTCGTTCAGGCTTCACGTGCTTCGGAAGCCACTGGATCACCCGAATGGTGTTATCGTAGGTGCACTACTTGTTGTCCTGCGCCACGATTGAGCTCAACCACAAAGCTGTTCTGGAACGGTTGAGATGGTTCTGGCAGGTGACTACTCGTTGCCGTTCCTGAGCCGGAGTCAGTGTATGGCGATCCATCCTTGCAAGACTGACCTTCTTCCACTCCGCTTCAGATAGCGATAGACAGTGGTACATGGAGTGTTGGTAACCTTCGATATCATTCTTACGCTCAGGGCAGGCTATCTTCTAACTGCTACTAGGACAGCACTTTTGTTCGGCCCAATCGGACTTCCAACACGCTTCTAATACGTGATGTCAAATATTCCTTTCGAAAGCGCTTGAACCAGCTTTGGCACAATGACTTGCCACAGGCATCCTTGCCTAACAAAGCCACGATAGCCTGATAGGCAACGTAGGAAGACAGACCAGAACAGTAGTTATGAAGAAGCATGTTGTGATAGTTCGATCTCTGCTGCATTTTCAAGAAGTCACCAAAGTGCAGACAAGGGAGCAAAACAGACGACCAATATGCCGTTGGGAACTATCTTCAAACACCTTCATCATGCAAAAATTCCACCTCCTTTGGATCTTACATAAACAAGTTATAACATGTACAACGTACAGGGTCCAAATAGACCAGAAACTTATGGAACACCCTAATAGATTGGAAGAGCTCCTATAGGTCAGTCCATGACAATTGTCTTGAGGGGAAATCCACCTTCTGAAAGGTCTTGGACGGCATGTCGACATGAAATAGTGTGCAGATCTATTTTATCATAGTAGACGATCCACGATGAACTTGCTACCGTTACTCCCTTCAGATGCCAAATCTCCTTGATGATGTAATATTTGGCACTGAGTCGTCAAGTTTTTTTCACCATCTCAAACAGCTCACAGTGACGAAAAGCAACTGTGTGGAATTTGCATATGTTCACTGCTCTCTAATGACGTTGCTGTGATGGCTCCTCTTTCTCTGTTCTCCTCAGAACACACAAATCAATGAGCGATAGTCCTTTAAGTGATGTCCTATCTTCAACCGATTTGCTTATTGGGTCCACCAACGAAAGTACCTCATGGAAGCGCACTTTTTCATGTTCTTATACAGTGTGGCGAATAAATACGTGCGCGTGTAATTCGGCTCAATTTTCGAAATTGTGGGACACCTTTGAGCGTACTTTTTCTTCTCAAAATATTCACGTGACACTTCTTATTCGTTCTGTATGAAAGGAATTTGGTTTTCAAACTGTAGCGAGGAACTATTTAAGTTATAACGCGATAGCGCAAGATGCTCAGAGGGGCATCGTGGGCTGGCTGATTCTTTCGAGGCGCGAGCTTGGACTTTATAGTTATCATACATGGAAGGCACAACTCCTCGAAATTTCTCAAGGTGCGCCGCAGTAACGTTAAAATTTCTATCGTCGAGAAGCTTAAAAGCCTTCACAATCAGGGCTGTGCGTTAACTTCTGGCCGTTAAATTTTTAACGACTTTTTTTAACGGCAAAATTTGCCGTTAAAAACCGTTAAATCCGATAAATTTTTGAAATTTTGCAAAAAAAAGTTGAAATTCCAGAAATAATGGTTTTTTCACCGTAATATCGCGAAAATAAACGACACTAATATATAAGCGTTTATTTTACTGTTCTGCCGGAACGATCAATTCGTCGGTTAGTACACTAGAGCGCCTATTATTAACAACAGCTAACGAAAGCTAAGTCTCTTACAAAGAAAGCATATTCAAAGTCAGGAATGATCAACGGTCGAAGCCAATCTGTGGAATATTAAGTTTGAGAAACAGAAGAGCTGCAAAATTTGCAGGTGTTAGCGACTTACGAAAGTCGGTCAAAACTTGACCCGCAGATGAGAAAACCCTTTCAATTTCAACTGTTCCCGGAGGAGCGCAAAAGTACTTCGGAATTAAAGAAGTTATGTGAGGAAAAAGAGATCGTGTCAGTGTTTGTTTGTTTGAATCACACTTGCCATTTACTTACCTTGTGCTTGATTTCGAAAGACTCGAAGAGGTCTTCCAACTTATCCTTTATGATAACGCCTCGATGGCTGTCGTTTTTAATATCTATCAGGCCCAACACGCGATATACTTGAGTAAAATCTTTCACGAAATGCACAACTGCTCGTTATTGCTATTATTTGATGAATGTTGCCTTCATCGGCAAAGAGATCAGATGACACGGTCATCTATACAATTTCTCTGAGTTCAGTCTTCAGCCGATTTTCGTATTCTTAAAAAAAAGTCTCGGAAGTTCGCTTCTTGTGAAATGCGTACGCGACTTGAGATGTTTCCACTGAGGAATGATGGTTTTCAACAAATTTTTGAATCCGGGTTTCTCGACTGTTTGTATTGGGAGCGTGTCCACACATATGAATTGCATGATGGCTCTCTCAATATCACGTGTCTTCTGCCCCTCTTACAATGCCCAGATTGCTTCTAATGTTGTGGAAGAGAGAAGCTGGGTGGTACTGACACGATTGCGTGCAATTTGGACCTGCTGCCACTCCCGCGCGGGCAATTCAAAAGCCGTTAAATTTTCCGTTAAATTTCGAAAATTTGCCGTTAAATCCGTTAAATAATTTTTAACGGAAAAAGCCGTTGAATCCGTTAAAACCGTTAAACCGTTAGCCGTTAAATGCACAGCCCTGTTCACAATCACCACCATTTCATTAATCCAACCCCCACGTGCAATAACTGTCCAAGAACTGATGCAAAAAGTGTGTTTCCTGAATCCTTCATGTTTTAGAAGAGTATCGGTGCTCTGAGCAGGACTGTTTTGATTTTATGGATAAAAAACCCATTAAATCATGCTAAGCTCTGTCAGTATTGCATTCACAGGAAAGCCACAGTGCTCGGGAAACAGAAACAAGTCAAATAGTTCCCTCAAAGAAGTTGCGGTTTGCTTCATGGAGCAAAAATAAAAATGCGCTTTTTTTTGACCGAAATCAGCACTTCTCCGGCGAAAGATTGATGGCCTTCAAATAACCCCATTTTGAATCCGTTTTAGCTCGCCGTCGAATATGTTTTGGGAGAATATCTTGAGAGTCTACATCGAAAAATTCGTCGAATTTCGACAAGCCTTTTCGGAAATATGAAGCAATATAGGTGACAGTTACCTGCGGCGCACCACGCATTCTATGAATAAAGGAAAGGGAGCCGATATCGTTACTCATGGGAGCTACTCTGAGAACCTTCCTCAATTATGCAATGCTATGTCCCACTCTTATATATAATCATAGTTGTTTTGATATTCGTTCGCAAAAAAAGAAAGTTATAACACTTTTTACCGCGCACGTATTTATTCGCCGCCCTGTATTATATAAGGCGAGACAGCAGAAGCAGACATTCCGAATTACGGCCCTCTCTTCAACTACTCAACAAAGATTGGACTGTTCGAGTAAATTCGAGTGATCTGCAGCGCTGTGCTCCGGTGAACATGTTAGGGTGACCCAATAGTTCTAGTGCATTTTAGATTCTTTATCCCTTTTCGTTATTCATAAATCAAATTACCAAGTACGTCACCAATAAGATCATCGTGGTAAGTAAAATTCTTTACCAGTGATTTGGTAAAGAACTGTGCTCAATAGTGATAACCCTCATTGGCCATTCACTTGTTTTCATGAGTAATGAATATAGGAAGTCAGTACCTGGAATGCACATGACCTTTTCGGTCACCCTAATAGCTAAAGATTTTCACGGTGTTCTCCACTAGAATACAGAACGGATTTTCAATGCTATTCTAGTTAGATAGACGGATTTTCACACTTCTTTGAAAAATTCGGAGGAATCTGTGTCGAGAACTTTTGTTGACAATGCCTTCATCCGTTTTGAAGTTATATAACAAATGTTACTTCTGCAAAAAAAGATAAAGAGAGCTTATATGATATGTGTTTCGATCTTTTGTAACCTACATGTCATGCTCTAATTTTCGAGGTGATTGTGTACTGCCAACACTACACAACAGGTCAACTTTTGCCAACTGCTACGAATCGATGATAATCTGCTTTCTCCTCCTTTCGGCGCCATGCTTAAACGTCGGATTTATTTTATTTAAACAGATAGTAGATTCGTTGCATTATCAAAGCTTTGTTGGTTACACTTTCATTTGCATATTGTTTGATGCGTGATTCATTTGAATATAAGCAGGGTGCGCGCTTTCAGTAATTAGCCGTTTCAGCACTTATAATGATGTCTATATTATTCACATATTAATTTATGCAAGTTTTTATAAACTAGCCATAGTTACAGATATACAACCGAAATATTTGTCATCGTTTGACTGGAATGAAATCACATTATGTTGCTTGTGCTCAGTTTCACTCGACTTCAAGCATATGTGAATGATGAAGATATTGATGGCTAAAGCGTTTCTCTTCAACTGTTTACCTATGCATCACGTGAGCTATGATAGATTTACGTCAATTTTCTCCAATAATAACGACCATCCGGTCTTGCGACTTGTGAAGGAATTGACGCAACATTTTCTTTGGCCAAACGTTCCTGCTGCATATCATATCTGTTCTAGTTTGGTACCGATTTCTGTCAGCCACATACGCTGAGAGCAACTTCTTCTCCGAATTCTGGAGAAAGACATTTGAATAGCAATTATGCGTAGGAATAATTAAAGGATGTGGAAACTTGGTTCAAATTCTGAAAATAAACAAACACGCCGTGTAATCGTTCTGAAAGGTTCCACACTCACGCAAAGCGGTAATAATCTCAATTCCTTAATTGTTTTGGATGCCTTTGACTACTGAAATGTCAAAGATCAAATGAGTATACGTCTACTCGGACCTCTTAATAAACCAACGTGTTTATGATGACATTATGGGATTTTATAAGAGATTGTTTGCATGAGGAGACTTTCGTTGGCATCAGTCATGCATGTCCCGTTCCGGTTCATATCCTCAGTTTGCCTCCCTTTATGGTTATTTCACCACTGAACGATAATAAGAACGAGCGTAATTCTCACACTTCTGATGATTTGTAATTCCATTTGAAAGTAGTCAACTGACTGTGTTAAGTCGTAAAGCGTCGTGGAAAGCGTTTCGCCGATGAATAAGACAACAATATCGAACCATCACCTTAACAACAGAAGAAAAGAGAAAAAGATGCCCTAACAACTTTAGTCACACGTCTCGAGATAGAATCTGAATAAAACTCAACATAACCACATGTTACAGTCGAACGTGAGTTCTAAGAATCGCAAAAATGAGAGCGAGGAGATATGGCCGTCCCTATATAGCAAGTTCTTTAGTTGGCTGCTATTGAAAGACAGATATCGGTCTTACTATACTGAGAAAAGCATTCCATCGAGATAGGAACTCGCTGAAGCGAATTTAATTCGCCCGTTTTGTTCAATGTAGTGCCCCGGAGATTCTTAAAAGTACATAGATATGTTATTCGAAAAACTCAGTGGACATTTTCGGGTAGGTCTCATAGAAAAGTTACACCTGACATGGAAACAATCCATTTAAAGAACAACTGAGGCTGTTAAATTATACTCACATGAATTTTACAGCCTGTAAATGCATCAATTCGCATACATTATTGATACCAATCCTGGTTGGTGCTACAAATGCCGAACTTCATACATCGCTTTGGCATCATTTAATCTTCATATTAGAGTATTTCAAAGGTATTATGTTTGTTATTCCGACTTTGATCTCTGTGACTACAAATACAGATCAAATACATACTATGGAATCACGAAACAATCAACAATTACATATCTAATCGTAAGGCAACAGATCGTTGTTCACGAGCAAGGTTTGAAATGGACTAAGCCGCGTAGGGAAGTGGTGCCTTCATCTACAATTACGGTTTCAAACATGCAGACTTTGTTTTCACACGTACGTCGAAAATGTTTCATCTTACGCTTTTCTAGCCATATTCGAATCCTCACGAAATAATTCCCACGGGAAGACCTCCATCACGCATTTCACCAGCTATCATAACCATTTTCCTTTCTTCTTGAAACGGTTATTATTGCCTATCAAAATTCGCATAGAAATGGGTAATTAGCATCGCATAGGCCTCATTATTAAGCGTCTTCACGCCTTTTCCTAAATTCAGTGTTGGAATGCGCGATTCGCGGTTCGGCTGGGCTGTCACACCAAGCCACAGCTTTGAAAAGAAGTGGGCGGGTCTGCCATCCCATCAGCCCACTTCTGTTTCCTTCTGTTTCAGTGGCACATGGGTCGGCTTTTCCTCCTACTTCGGGCACCATTCATAGTTTAGTATCTGTTTAGCAAAGTTGCCAGGAGATCAGATATCAGATCCACATTTCTTCGCTGTGCTCTACCACATAGTAATCCAAATAGCTTATACGAAAGTAGGGAAGTTTCTTCATAGTCCTTATCAAGGAGAACTACGAGCTATTCGTCACATTTTGTTGTTTTACATCGTAACAAATATTTACAGATTTTGCGGCACCATTCACAAAAAAATTAGTCAGAGGTTCATCAAAGAAACATTCATTTTCTTCTCTTTTCAAGTAATTTAAAAAACCATCGCTGTTGACTCAACATTAGGACATAATGTTCAAAATGATTAATGTTTACGGTATCACTTACACGCATTTTCGTCGAACACGTTCCCTTCCTTTTCTACGGATGTCTCAGAAAGGAGCCTATTGTCTATCCTGCAAAAGAGTTTCTGACCTCTTGCTTAAGCTTCCGAACAGTTGATAGATTTTCAATCATAATGCAGAACGAATCAATTCGATGCAGTATACCCCGGACTGTAGATCGATCGAAAAGAGCATATTGGACATAAAAGATAACAAAAAAGTTGTCTCTAGCGACGAATGTTCAGGTGGAAGGTGAGATTTATGCCACACACATTTCGCAGAGGTTATCATCCTCTCGCCTCAAACGCCTTACTAAATTCGATTGTGTGGGTAAAATTGTCTTCAACACCGAGCTTTGTGTAGTGTAAATGTCGCTGGCTGACACTCTGATTTCGTGATTTCCTTTTGAGATGGTCTCTAGAAGGGCTTGGACATCAAATGCATCTTCCTATATTTGCTCGTTTTGTTAAGCAGTTGCGCTTTGAGTAGATTCTGCTGTCAAGGTGTATACATAGAAGTTTGAAATAGCTTGGCGAGGTGATTCTTAAGAAAAATGACCTCCTTACTTGGAAATTGCACTGTCGGGCTTGCGATTCCGGATTCCTTTTCTGCGCTTCGTTCCCTTACCTTCCATAGAAATATCAACAAGGAACTGCAGTGATTGTTACAAAATCTCATGCTGAATCAGATTTTCTTCCGAATGCTGTGCATTAAATTCCGAAAGACAACTACTCGTGCATCAAAGTTGTTTTTGCACTCAGCCTACAAGCCTTTCCAATGTTGGGAATTCTTATGTGATTTCCGATGTCTGACGCATTGAAGTATCGCAAAAATCGTTCTCTCCATTGAAACAAAGCCCACCTCTATAAACGTCTGAGCTTCACAACTTAAGCGCAATAAGACAGCGATCCATCTAGTGAGAAATAGAGCCGTTATCTTTAAAGCTGTTTATGTGATGTTATTTGCTACACGAGCAAAAGAAAGGCTCAAGGCAACTATCTAAACGACAGTTGTTCATATACATCAGTTTGGAGCACAGAACCGGGGCTGATATAATATAGTACAGTGCCACTCTAGGCGTGCGAGGTGCAGTGGTAAGCGGCGCAGCTGGCACCCGCAGGGTCGAACGATATTCGCCCGGCCCAACCAAGACTTCCATCCTTCCGTTGGTACCAGACTTTTCTGGGAAGATACAAACACTGACTTTGTATAGCGGCTGGCCCCCGCAAGCCATTTCATAGGCCAAATACGCATTCATCAAGCCTCCTCGATTCTGAGTGGATCACGAATGCGGCGGCGCATTCTTCGGGGACTGATCAACGCAGACACCTCTACCTTTATCTTTTACTGTACCAGTCCTGGTTCTGAGCTTACAACTATCATATGCCAGCGCTCTCCGTTATGCCGATGTTCATCGAGAATCACACGTGGCAACTATTTACACATCATAATTCCAGCTATTCGAAAACACATCATAATTCCGCCAATGAATTTGAATGGCGATGGAACAGTTTCTTGAAGGTTGCTAAATAAGGATTTATACTTTTCTGTAGCATTTTTGAATTCTGCTGATGGGAAATGTGGGTGACGTATAGTAGAACACTGTCACCCTTCATATTTGAACGCTGGCCAGTCAAAATACTAACCATATCACTACTAGTAGTTGCTAATTCTCCTTTATTCCAGCGATGCAGGAGGCGAGACCGGTCTAACAAAGCGATCAAAAAGCGACGACCCCTCTGTTGTGTTTTCACCACGTCCGTACCAAGTATTTTCCACCTGCAGCTTTATCACAGCTCTTGGAGAGAATCCTATATGGAACGAGTGCGGTCAGCAGACGACACATAAAGTTCGTTACCAGCCAATACCAATACATAAGACCAATATCTTTATTAACACCATCTGATCTGATACGATTCCAGATAAAACTCAAACGCACAACAAACATCCTGAACAAATTTTCGACGAAATGAGATCGCCGTGCCCGTACAGCCTTTCCATATTCATACCCAACATAACGTGCTGTGTTCGCTCGCAAATCAAGAGATACGATCAGTAAAACAATTCTAGGCGTAATAAGAACAAAAACGGTGATACTGACCATACGGACCTCACACCTGGCTGTGAAACTCAGTACATATTCCACTGATACTATTCGCCCCACTATTCGGACTCAAACGTCCACGTATATATGAACCAGTTTCTAATTTCCTTCAATGTTCGCCCGCCTTGAAGGTTAGCTACAGTGCTGATCGGTTAGCTAAAGCGCTGATCGATGTCAGACATACGCTTCCGGCATTTCAGCTGGTCAGCCATTGTTTTGGAGTTATGACAAGGTGAACGTGACTGAGTCAGGATCACCCATTTCTTCCAAACTTGGTCTCGGGCGAGCTTCAGGTGCTGGCAAGAAACCGGACGGGTGTTTTTGGATTTGTGCCCGATCAAGATGTGTCAGTGTGGGTACCGGTCACATGTAGTAGTAGTAGTAGTAGTAGTAGTAGTAGTAGTAGTAGTAGTAGTAGTAGTAGTAGTAGTAGTAGTAGTAGTAGTAGTAGTAGTAGTAGTAGTAGTAGTAGTAGTAGTAGTAGTAGTAGTAGTAGTAGTAGTAGTAGTAGACATTGGCCAATTCTGTTACAGTTTTCGTGTGACGAATGATACCTTTCAGTGAACCCGAACCGATCCTTGCTTTATACTTCGTTCTCTCCTATGTACTCTTTCAATCGTGCTTTCGTTTCCCATACATCCATTTTTATGCAGACGCAGGCTCTGCGGTAAGGCTACTGTACGCGACGGTTTAACATTTTCTGAACACGTTACTTCAAGATACGGTCGTTTTGCTCGTGCCTTCGCTATAAAAAGTACGAGCTTGCCTAACTGCTTTATAGTAACAGCTGACTCTGATTTCTATATTTTTCGCACTCCGTTTTTCACCTGTTCGAAGTTTACCTTTCAGCTATTGAAATCCTGCACCTATTCTTGTTGCCTGTGGACGAACTTCTTCCCTCGCTATTACTGTTAATCGTTTCTCGCGACCATTTCTTTGTCGGGTTTCTGATTTTAATATCACAAGAGTTTCGTATGGTGAACCTAACCGAAGGGAATTAGTTGTTGGAATATAATTTCGTCGTAACGTGATGGGGAAGGATGCATTTCAAGGGCGAGGACGTAAACTATTTGTCATTATTTCTCCGTATTCTCATCCTTTTCATTTCGTTATTTCTATGGCCTTTCGCATCCTTACTGATCTTATACACTAGATGGCGAATTTTTTATCGAGAACACATTATGGCTGATTTCTGTGACATCGCGAACCTTTTTGATTATTTCCCTTCCGGTTGTGTGATCGATCGTCCTCTATGTGTACCTTTGAAGGCTCTTTTGGTGATATGTTAACGTCCGTCATCTGCCTTTCGAATATTTTAGTGATTCGACTCGACATCGGGTACCCTTCATGCTGTTTTCTCTGGCTCATTGTGCGGTGAGTTTCTAGTTTGTTGTGTTGATGTAATTTGATAGAGAGCAAACACGAGTGAAAAAGACGACATCGATCTCGGGCGTTCCACGCCATGCATAATCTATTTTCTAGGTTTCGTTACATCTTCGTTTTCTTTTTCATACCCAAAATGACAAAGCTGAGAAAATTTATGTGTGATGTAGATTGCCTGTGATCAATTTTCAGTTAATAGTTGGCGTCACACAGCTCGTCTGTGCTGTGCACCTTGCGACGCACTCACCTCCGGCTCTTGATGACCTGGAAGGAAATGGATTCAGTGATCTGAAAAGGACAATAAGTAGGTGGAGAAGAATTAGTTCTATGTATCTCAAGATTAAAACTTTCCCTTAGCAGCATGTGATGCTCACATGCTGCTAAGGGAAGATGCTCATTAATATAATAGAACAAATCACAATAATCACAGCACTACTGAGCACGTCTAAAGCTTCACAAGCTTACTGCCGATGGCGATTGATAATAGTGGTGCGTGCTCCCGGTGGAACGGTATAATAATGGGCACACTAAAGTATCGGAAAAATAACTTCCAGAGTCACTACCAACTGAACGCCCTGCGATTCATTTCTTGTCATTACATAACCACCTTTTGGTGGATGTGTAGCAACAAGAAATGAATAGCAGTGCGTTCAATCTACTGGAGTCACATTGTACTTCATTGTTCTCATTCTTCCTGCTTTTGTGTGGATCAAGTACGAAACAATATTTAGGTCGCCGAAAGCGAGCCCTTGATAGCCTAGAAGGCAAAGGATTCGGATTTGGCCGAAGAAGGAGAGCGTTAGATGAACTCGATGGCGCTGGCTTCGGATTTGATAAACGTGCTCTGAATTCACTCGAAGGCGACGGTTTCGGATTCGATAAGCGAGCGCTGAACTCGCTTGAAGGCACTGGATTTGGATTTGACAAGAGAGCTCTGAACTCACTAGAAGGCGAAGGCTTTGGATTTGATAAGCGAGCCCTTAACTCGCTTGAAGGTGAAGGATTTGGGTTCGATAAGCGAGCACTAAACTCGCTCGAAGGCGAAGGATTTGGGTTCGATAAACGAGCATTAAACTCACTCGAGGGTGAGGGATTTGGATTCGACAAGCGGGCCTTGAACTCAATAGAAGGTGTTGGATTCGGCTTCGACAAGAGATATCTTCCCCACCATATCATCAGCAGTACGTTTTTTCTTTTTTTTTTCTCTAATGAAGTAGTTGGCGTATGCAGTTAAAGAAGATATTATCGAACCAAAAAAGCTGATTTGAGTGGTGCCAATTTTGTTGAGAAAAATCGTCATTTATTCTCTCGATTAATTTTGAAATCTCATGAGGCTAAGCAATCGCATTATTTGGTATGAATATCCTAGCAGTCATTGGTTTGGAATCCTCGAAATTTCAGTATCTGTTCTACCTCAGTTATCTTTATTATCTAGATATCAACTGTAAGTTGGTAGCAGTTCAGCCTTTCCTAACTGACGAAGGGAGTACTGCTGGTTCTAAAGTATTGTCAGCATGATTTTACGAGTGGAAGTCTTATTGTACGACATGCTCACTCCGTATCAAAAAAAAAGCCGTGAACGCCCCAATTCTCCTTTGGTCAAAGAACAAAATATCCAAAATTCAGTCAAATAAAGAACTGGGTTTCAAGAAATTGCTGGTAGTCGTCATATCGCTTGATTTAGCATTTTTAGCTATAGTTTTACTCTTTCACTCTATAAAGGTGTATGCGTGTGAAATCAACAACTATTATAATATTTAGCCTCAATATAGCAGCTTTCAGCGCATCCGTTCCTAAGATTCTACAAGGACAAACCGTCGTTAGTTCAAGGACGACCGAAACAACTTTAACGGTATAAATACATGTGAGTGCTTTCCCAATTCGTTTTACGCGACAATGTTGACTACGAAAGGGGACGCTGAGCAGATTACACAGAGAATCAAATCGAATAGCATCAGCAATCATCATGATGAAATGCGAAGCACTCAAGGCTCATCTATCGTGACCACTTCTAGTGCTCGGCCAATGTACTGGACGAGCTTGTCAACTGGGTGAACATTATTACGAAGTTCTTGAACACCCCTGCTCAACAAACAGACCTGAAATTACTTCTAGAGTAATTTCTTCGGAGCTGGAGATGGTGCACCAGTCCTGATGTAAAGCGTAGGGGACACTAGAAACTTAATATGCTGAAGAAAATGGAATTGTATTTTTTGATTTCTTTCCCGTTTCCGAACTTCGAATTCTCATCCAATTCTCACTTCTCGCAGTTTAAGATCCCTGTTAGTCTTATTTCTGAGCCAACTCCTCCATATCGTTTTAGATTCCCTCACTTTTTTCGTAAATGTTGCCAGAGTCTGGTAAGCGTCTTGTACTTGTTTGGCGTTGAAAGGCGACAAATCATTTCACTGAAGCGAATTAGTTCACTTCTGTGTTCTCCACAAAGCCCCACTTGATTAACAACGTTTCCTCAAGAATCTTCGTCTAATTACCGCTAATGTTGCCCTCTTCCCAAATGACAGCACTTAAAGTATTCAGTGTTTCGCTCCCCACTATCAAGGGCTCGTTAATTGTCTCAGCGGAAAATAATGGCGCGTTCCACAGTGAAATAGATAACAAGAAGTGGGAAAGCACTGTTTTCTCTGAATTGACCCAAGGCGAATCGATTTTGTCGCCGTAGATTAAGGCAAACAAGGAGAATGATACAGCAGGGCTAAGATTTGTGATTATGTAATTTTAGCTTTCGACAATCGCACTATCGTACTTATTTCAACTCAATATTCTGTAATGCGAACTTAGAACTTATAAAATGACTTGTGTTTGTCGGTGGAAAGTAGGAAACCACTACATCATTCGGTACCATTTTATTTTATGGTCGGAGAACGTAGCTCAATCAGAAGGGACATTCTAGCTACACGCCGTTGTTTTCGAGCGAACAAAATGGAAATCAGATCAGTTCCTAAAATTGTAGATATGATTCTATACATGGCAAAATTGATCGTATGCCCTTCTCGCCATGGCAATTTCTTCGTAAGAACATATGTAGTTGACCGGTACACCTCTGATGCGCAAACCGCAGTAGTGGTGATACAACGTATTCCTTCATTTGGATGATTTCAGTTTTCAATACAAAACGCGACGACATAGAGGAATCGTGTTCTTCTTTCCAGATCCCCACGTCAACTAGTGTTCTCGTTCAACTGATGCTCGTTGCTGGCTCGGCACTCATTTATCCGTGAAGCTCTCATTTTTGTATGCATAAATAGTGTTATTCGTTTTCATTTTTCATGTTACATAGAGTTTTGGGAAAAATTCGAGCTCTTCTGAAGAAAGTTTACGCGTCAGCGGGTAGAACGCTATATAAATAAGAGGCTCCTGTGCATACAGACAACAGTTAATCGGTGACCATCGCAAGCACTCTTTGCTGTTGTTGGAAAAACAACGAAGCGGTATTACTTCCGACGTCATCTATATCACTACCATTGCCCAGAACGTATGGAACGAAGCTGACCCCTGCTCATATTACTGATAAGCTGTCGTGTCCACTCTCATGCTTCCTGCCGCAGTCAGTACCAACGTTTCGATCAAACTACCTTTTTCTAGAAGGAAGCGCAATGCTTTGCATGAACGCGTTCCTCAAATTACTGACGCTGCTCTGGCGTACGTGCAAAACAATCCACTGTCGGGTGTGAAGGAAATGGAGAAGACGATCTGTTCTCCGAGCTCAATGTTTCCGAGAATTCTTGATGGTAAGGCTAGTGAGACAGATGGCGTTATGAATTCCTAGTGAGTGGAAGCCCGTTTAACCTAGAGAGTCGGAGCCCTTTTAACCACCCAAACGTGCTGACTGCGGCAAAGTGCAGCTGTATTTATTTTTTTGATTTTTGGAGTGACAGAGAAACTGCGTTCTACATGACGTTAGGTCCCCGTGTCGTCTCGGCAAAGGTGATCCGTGGGTCCTGTGGATACAACTACCGACACCTGGAACCGTTGTACCCGCCACCATAGATTTCTACTCGACGAGCCATGGTCACCTCACCAGAGAGGCAGAGTGACCCGATGATGGCCCTCTCGCCAGCGATGGTCCCCCAAGTCGACCAGATTATCAAGAAATCAATGGTTGATTAGAGAGCTTGTGAGAAGCAGCCTCAAGTTTTCGTTTCTGTAGAGAGCCCGGTATGTTTCTGCTCAAAATTTCGTGCTCTATCAAGAAATATTAATAGTAATCTTCTCAAAACAACCCTCGGGCACGAAATTTTAGAGTTTGATATTTTTTCGAAATAGCTGGTCCTAGTCTGGATAGATGGTGTTCCGAATTCCTAGGTTAAAATTTCGTAGGAAATCCAAATATATCCATTACAATGTCCCTTTACGCAGTCTAACACTAAAATTTTTAGAGGAGAAGAACACCACATATGATTTCGATTATGACATGATTTTTCGATATGATTTAACAATGAGCGCATCTTTCTCAAATTCAACAGTTTTCTCCATCTGTGAGCAGAAATACCAACCTATGAGAAAGAATAAAAGGATGATGCTCACAACGTAATCGTAATGATAGGATGAAAATTTATGGTTCCAATCATACTATAGTACTTCATCTCAAATGATGAATGAATCCGCAAAAAGGATAGTCCTAGAAAGAGCCAAAGATTCTGGACCCTTCGCCAGTTTTTTATAATCACGACGCTTTGCTCGAAGGCTTAGCGTGCATAATATTATTCGAAGGTATCTACGAATAATATTATGCACTCCATTATTTTTCTATAAGTAGTTTGCCACTTCTACTTCACTAGAATCTTGTGATCATGCATTTGCATTTCATGTGAAATATCATCCTAGAAATTTGCTACACAATCTATCTTCTTTCGTCAAACTCCCGATTCGAAACAAAAATTTTTAGGTCAAAATTTTGTGCCCTGAGGGATGTTGCGGAAATATTTTTATTGAGCGCATTGGATAGAGCTCGAAATTCTGAGCGGAATCATGCATTGGAACGAAATTTGGAAGCTCCTTCTTGCAACCCCTTTAATAAAGCTATTGATTACCCGACAATCTGGTCGACTTTTGAACCATCTTTGGCGATAGGGTCACTCTGCCTCTCTGGAGAGGCGACCACGGCTCATCGAGCAGAAGTCTACGATGACGGGTGCCACGGTCCGAGTCGCCGTTAATTGCATCCACGGGACCCGCGGATCACCTTTACCGAGCCGACACGAGGGCCTAATGTCCCTCACCCGCGTTCCTTATGCTATCATGTTTTCAAGACCTTCAACAACTATTAGGTTGAGTCATAAGCAGGGGTGTGCGGAAATTTTTTTTCAAAAAAACGGAAGGCGGAAGACGGAACGGAAATGGACAAAAATGGCCGGAAACCGGAATGCGGAACACGGAAGCCGGAAATAGTGCAAAAATTACTAAATTAGGTATTGGAATTTAGCCAAAACTGGACCACAAAAAATTATCATTTGTCTCTAAAGGGGTACCCATAGAATACTTGTTTTGCTTCCACTCCACTTCCACTGTGTCTATTATTTTGGTGAAGGTGTTCAACGTTTGGTGATAGCTTCAAAGTAAACGGTGGAAATTCATACACTTCATTATAAGCCGAAGACAAGTACGTAGAGAAAGTCAGACTTTTAGGCATGATAGACAAGAATGCTTTCAAAATAGAATTGAAAGCTTAAAACAAGCATGGGCACTATTCCACTTGTTGGACACCAGCACTCAATTTTTTTCAGTCGTCGAAATTCGCTGAAACTTTGCACAGGGAGGTAACTGAGGGCGCTGATCACGAATCTGCTGTCCGTTTTCTGTGCGGGTGGTCTCGGACGACCCAAATCGTTACTTGGGTGATCCAGTCAGGATCACCAATTCTGCTGATCTTTGCCTATGGGCGTTATTTGGGGTCCAGAACACGAATCTGCTATCCTTTTTTTCACGTGGGTGGTCTCGGACCACCCAAATCGCTACTTGGGTGGTCCAGTCAGGATCACCGATTTTGCTGAAACTTTGTCTATGGGGGTTTTCTGGTGTCCTGGACACGATGGTGAAGTCCGTTCTTCAAATAGCGGCTGAATACGGCAGTTATAGGTGAGTCTCACCGAGTAAGGTCAGTAGGTACTTACTTATAACTGCCGTATTCGGCCGCCATTTGAAAAACGGACTTCACCATCGTGTTCATGACACCAGAGAACCCCCAAGGACGAAGTTTCAGCGAAATCGGTGATCCTGACTGGACCACCCAGGTAGCGATTTGGGTGGTCCGAGTCCACCCACGTGAAAAACGGACAGCAGATTCATGATCAGCGCCCCCAATCACCTCCATAGGCGAAGTTTCAGCGAATTTCAGTGGGAAAAATTTCTGGCTGAAAAAAATCGAGTGCTGGTGTCCAACAGGTGGAGTAGTGCCCAAGCATGTTATGGTGGAGAAACAGCATTTTTTTCATGATTTTGGGTAGAGGGCTTTTTCTCAGATCATTTACAATGAAACCAGCAGAAGAAAACAATCTCTCGCACTCGAACTATTTGAAGTACCGGTAAATACTTCATTACAAGTTTTCTTAAAGGGGTTTAATTCGCTGTATTGGTTTCACGCTTCTAGAATTTGAATAGATAATAGCGACGTCAGCACAATAACTTCAGTCTCTTTGTTAGCCTTCACAGTGAAGCTTTTTTGATTTTTCTTCCGTTTCCGTGTTCCGCCCAAAAACAAAGCGGAACACGAAACGGAACGGAAGGGCCAAAAACGGCCAGAAACCGGAATTCAGATCACGGAAACGGAAGTTCCGCACACCCCTGGTCATAGGTAATCGGACATTTGCGTGCGTTCGGATTCAAGATGAAATTTCTAGCCATTGAGGACACCTATCAACACGAGTAAGGTATCATTCGATAGATGGAGAAAAGCACTACAAAATATTTTGTCACATTTGCTTTAGTAACGTTGACCGCTGTTACGATGGCTCCGAAATTCATTCCATTAAAAATCGAGTATTTGCAACGTCATGCCTTTTCTGTCTGTATCTGGCCACTACTTGAACCAATCGTTGGAACGGTTCAACCCGAATTATAATGAAATTGTTCCTGTACAAGACGCTGTATACTCTTTGTTCTTGAACTTCTGTATTGGCTACTACGCCATCGAGAACAACGAGAAGTCAGGACGTCCTACGGGGTTGCATCTGGACCTACTGAGGAGCGAGGTGTGGGCCGATCCAAGCCAAACCACTCGTGAACTATCAGACACCTTTAGTGTTCTTCAGTCATCTGATGAGCGAGGACTAAAGTCGATCGATAGGGTTACGAAACTTGGTCGACGTATTCCTCAAGCTTTGACCCAGGGGCAGGCTCAAGCTTGAGTTTCGACAATCGAAACTGGGGGGTCGTATTTGCATGGTAAGAGGGAGGGGTCGTATAAAAAAGGTCGTTTTTTTATGGTTGAGATGCGGAAAAAGCGCTATTTTCAGCGAATACAGCGTTATGAATGGAAAAAAATTGTACAAAATTTGCAAATATACTAATTGCTCTCCCTCCTCCAAGGAAATACAAAAATGTAATGAAATAAGGCAATAGGACGGTATGTGAACTACAAGAAGAAGAAAAGGCGGCATGTGATCTTGAAAATGTATGCAGTGAAAGAATTTATTGTTGTCTGGTACGATTTTGCAATAGCAACAGTCGTAAAAAGAACAATAGTAGTTTGATGTTTTCCATATTAGGGTAACTGCGACATATAGTTTTCGCTACCGAAAGAACGCATCTAATCGAAGCGAAACTTCACACAAGGAATGTTCATATCCAGCCCGAACTTCGGTGTAAAATTCAGAGTCCAATGAAACTTCCTTCCTGGTGAACAAGGTAGTTTCGAATTAGTTTCGATTTCTGGCAGAAATCGAAACAAAATCGAAACTACCTGTTCACCAAGAAGAATGTGATTTCTGGAAGCGACTTTTCTACGGAAGAAAGCTGGAATCCTCCACTGTTCAACGCTGTGTTTAGATTTCCAAAATCCCTTCATCTTTTGAAATTATAAGCACTTAACTAACACTACTGCCTTCCCTGCAGTAGCGCGTCGCGCCGCCTTTGCCAGAAATCGAAAATAAATCGAAACTACCTTGTTTACCAGGAAAGAAGTTTCATTGGACTCTGAATTTCACACCGAAGTTTGGGCTGGATAGGATTATTCCTTGTGTGAAGTTTCGCTCCGATTAGATGCGTTCTTTCGATAGTGCAAACTATATGTCGCAGTTACCCTAATGTGGAAAACATCAAGCTACTATTGCTCTTTTCATGACTGTTGCTATTGCAAATCCAAGCAGCAATAAATTTTTTTGCTGCGTACATATTCAAGATCACACGCCGCCTTTTCTTCTTCTTGTAGTTCACATGCCGTACTTTCTTGTCCTTGTTCGAAAACTCCACTGATCTTTCCTCATCGACATTGGCGTACCTGAACTCACATAATCAACAGGTTTATTTCATTACATTTTTGTATTTCCTTGGATGAGGGAAAGCAATTATTGAATTTTCAAATTTCATACAATTTTTTTGTCATAACGCTGTATTCGCAGTTTTTGAAATAAAGGAGGGGTCATACCAAAACCTCTTCTGGTGAGGGGGTCGTAAATTTTCGGCAGAAATCGAAACTCACGCTTGAGCCTGCCCAGGGGGCGCGGGTCGCAGAGTAGACGCGGCAGTTTCTCGTCTCATTCTCAAGTACAGAAAGTATTGACTGAACAATTTAATCATTTTCGATGAGAAACGAGGGCTCTACACTAACCATCCCAGCCGTGTCCGGTTGATCGACAATGGTAGAAAGGCAGAAGACGTTCCAAAACCTGACAAGCACCCATTTGGTGGTAATGTGCGATTCCGGACTATTTGTAACGAAGAACAACGCTACCAAAGAAAATGTGTTGGATCACTGTGTAGCGCGTTTTTCCCTTTATCGAATAGTACCTCACTCATTTTGAGAGATGCATTTATTGTCGGAAAATTTTATATTGAATTCGGGCCCATGCGGAAATGTCCGATTACTTATGCGAAAAATTCAACTTTGCCGCCCCGCATAATGCTCTTATTTTCAGAAAAAGTTTTTAGATAGAAAAGATAGAGAATTTTTTTTAGTTTCTGGGCCGCTTGGCGCGTTTACCCAAATCGCACCATGAGCTGAGATATGGCCGTTTAAGTGACGCCACTCATGCTACCGCATTTTTTCAGCAGCGCGCCGGACAAACACAGAGTCGCGAGTGTTGTCATAAAAACGGTCATGTCTCAGCTCACAGTGCGATTTGGGTAAACGCACCAAGCGATTCAGAAACTAGATGATTTTTGCCCTCTTCCTATTTCAAAATAAAAAATTGAAAAAGGGATCTTCATGCGGGGCGGGGGTGTGCGATTTTCGTGCGATTTTCGTCAAAAATCGCACAAAAATCGCACTCCCCCCGCCGCGCATGAAGATCCTTTTTTCGAACTTTTGTTTTGCAACGATAAGAAGGCAAATATCGTCTGGTTTTCGAGTCGGTTGGTGCGCTTATCCAAATCGCATTTTGAGCTGAGATATGGCCGTTTAAGTAAGGAGCTTCTGTTTCCTTGATGCAGGTCACGAAAAAAGATTTTCACTTAAATGGACATATCTCAGCTCAAAGTGAGATTTGGGTAAAGGCACCAACCAATTTAAAAACAAGACGATATTTGCCATCTTCGTTTTGCAAAATAAGAGTTTGAAAAAGGGATCTTTTGAGGTGGGTGCCATTTTGATCGGCCATTTTGTAAGAGGAGGTGGTTCCATTCAGCCTTCCCGATCTCTAGTTCGACTAATTTTTTTTGTATCATGTGAAATACCGTAAAAATATCCGCTTTTGAGGAAATCTAAAAATGTGTTCACCTTTTCTTTAGAACCGTGAAATCCGTGAGTTGTTTTCGTTTAAACGCAGAAACTTTTCCACCCATTCCGTGTCTCGTAGAAATGGACTTGTGCTCGAATGTTTTTATACTGTCGAAATATACTTTGCCTCTAGTTTTTAATTCTACACACAATTCTCAGGAACTGAAAAAACTTACCGAGTACTATCCATTCGAATTATACCTGTTCAGCGTGTGAAAATCAAGCCGTTCCGTTGTACAGAAACTTTTGTAATAACTTTGGCTATTTTTGATTCAGGAAAAGCGAGCTGCTGGTGCTGCTGGTGCTGCTGAGGATTCCGTATAGGCGATTCAGGACGTTTAGACTGGACTTCTAGAAAAATTATGCGTGAATCTTCCACCTCGCTTTCAAAGAAGGGCGGGGATGTTGGGCTATTCAGGCAAAAATCATCGTGTTTTCTCCGCTTTACTCGAAATTGTATGTTGCTATTCTATATCCTTTCAGAACATCTTTATTCATATATTTTTATTTTTCCACGCATACATCATTTATGAAGCAACCGAGAATGAAGGATCTGTCTATAATGTGTGACTCAGTTCAGCATCTTGGACTTCCACTCCATGTTTCTCTTTTATTTTCATCAGAGCCGCTTCACTGCTTTAGGACATTGCTAGAGAACACGCACGTTCTTCACTAGACTGAAGTTTTTTCAGCAGCCTCATCATTTCCTGAAAAAATAATAGATATACCGGGAACATACTGTCCGTGAAATGAGAGCAAACTGTGAAAACAAAAAAAAGCACGCATATATTTCAACGGCAAGGATAGAAAAAGGGAGCGTGGTATCGATTAGTGAAACAACTCTTCAATTTTCACTGCTTCTCTACTCTTTTACTATAAACTACTACCAAATTTCAGCGTTGAATTTCTGTTAATGAATAATTTCGAAAAATTCTATTTCATCATTTAGTCTTGTTTTGTACGTTGCTATCAAGTTATATTTATTCGAGTAATATTTTGAGTATATTTTCGTCGCTATATCTATTTTTAAATTTTTAATCCAATTTTCTTATTTTTTATTTCTTTTTTTTCAGAATTTTTTAAATATTAATTTGGCATACAACAGTGAATTATTAGCTTTCACAAGTGAACGGAGGAGGAAGGGGGGGGGTCGTACAATACCGGCCTGTCGTGATTCTCACGATTTGAAGGACCGCGTTTTCGATCTACGTCTTGGTCCCGTCACGACTGCCGCATGCACCCGCGCCGCACGGACAGAGCACGCCCGTCCCACAATCAGTCTACTCGTCTTGTCGTCGCACTGACCGGTCGGTTCCCATCCCTGCTCTGCCAGATGTAACATCGTCGCACCGACCGAGGAACATCATCAACATCCGGACGAGGACTTCCAACGGAGTATGCAAGGACACCGCACAGTCGTAGGTAACATGTGCATCCAGCGCACGAGTTCAACCCAACATGCTATGCTGAGGGTTCGTGTGAGGGACGCACATGTCTTCGTCTTCTTGGTAGACCCCTAGTGACATGTAGTAGTATAGTGGTTCGGCAACTCGTAGTTGTAGGTGTTGTTTCCATATATTTTATTGTAGTGATATTTTCGTATATAGTGCCTAGACGAGTAAATGCGTGAGGTATTTCGTGTTATGTTCTGGTTATCATGTGTGGATCACGCAATGGTTCCTAATCGGTTTATTCGTTATATTCTGGCATATGTTCGTGGTATTCTTGGTGCACCGAGAGGGTGCTGGGAATGGGGGCTTGTCACGCACAGGTTGTATTATCACCGTCTCTCTGTTGTGGGCACTAGGGCCGTCCCGCCTATTCTCGCACAAGTCCCGCGTGGCAGGTAAGGTAAGCAAAGTCCCACATTGCGGGTTAGGCAGACCCCAATACAGAGCGGCGGCGACATGGTGCATCCGGCTGGACTTCGGTGCAGGTGAGGGAAGCCTGCACTGGGGTTTAGCGAACGGACCTCATGTCTGCTTACCTCTGTATTCCCCCCTTTTGCTCTTTCCCCAGGGAACTCATAGGTGCCTCTGCTGTGTACGCCTGGTGCTCCGTGGGTAACGCACGCGCGCTATAACTGGAGATGGGTCCCCCTGGTCGTCCTATTGCAGTCACTGCCCGATCCTACGTTGCACGTGTAGCACGTCGCAACGGGGTTGATGTCGCTCCTCTGGCGCATTTCCTCCCGGGACGCATCAGTGGTGGTGATGAGCTAGCTAGCTAGGACCACTGGGGCTGTTGCAACAGGTTCGGTCGCTCCTTTCGTGAACGGGTCGCAGTGGCAAAGAAGCCGCAAACGGGAATATCATCGTGGTGTGATTGTCACGGTGCCCCGCCCGCGACTTCGCTCGTTCCTTGGCCTTAGCTAACAGGCGAGTATACCCCACGTCCACGCAGTCGGCACAGCAAGCCCTATGAGCGTACGGTAAGTGATCCCGCCAGGAAAAACATCTCGCCCGCCACGGCGCACGCCATTACTTGCATGTGTTTGACATGTCTCGATTCTCGGTACCTTACCTAAAACATATGGCCTTCGTGTATCCACGCACACGTGTCCGCCGAAGGAGAGTCGCTGGCCACGACTCACCTTAGGCACGTAACGCACTCACTCACGTATCTGCTTTCAGACTTGGTTAGACAGTACCACCTCCTGTCAAGCGTACGACGATGTCACCAACAGCATCCGCCAAAGCCAACCTCACGAAAGCCCGCAAAGCGCTACTAACATCTCAAGCTGATCGCTCGTCGTGACGAACTTGTTGCTCGTTTAGAAGACCTACGCGCAGCGATTGCTGCAGTTGTTCAACGTCGCACAGAATTTCTTGCTACTTCGTTGGATTCCGATCAGTCGTCGCATGAAACTTATTTGCACGAACATTCCATTGACGATGTAGTGATCGAGGCTGAGTCCATCGCAGCCACGGTTCAGGCTCACCTCGATGAGGTGAATGGTCTGATCCACGCTCCGAGTGCAACGGATGCTTCGCAGCTGATGCCACAGGTTCCCGCGCATGAGGAGCAGCCGCACGAAGCATCGGTCAATACATCGCCAGCTCATGCTTGTAGTCCGCAGCTCGTTTCTAATTCCTCACCTCAAACGTTTGCGTATTCATCACCTGGTACGGTTCCTGATGTGCAAGAGACTGACGGGGCTTTAGTTGCCCTAGTGAGAATAGTGGTTCAGTGGGTTTCTGAGACCAGGATGAGGTAAGTAGAGGTGAACAGAAGACCAGCTAGTCGAACGTCTTTATCTTAGGCACGTTATAGGATGAGTGAGTAAAGTGTGGAGAGGTACACCTCGACCCCAAAAGGGGGCGGGGCGAGGGGGAAGGTCGTCGTCTCGACGACACTGCGGCCAGCCAGGGTTACAGCTTCGGGGTTTAAACTGCATAAATAGTACAACCAACATATTATCAATATTTGGGTGCCGTTGCGGCTGACCCCAGCTCGTTGACGAACGTTGTGGGCGCCATTGCGGCTGGCCCTTGGGTTGCGACGGCGAAGGGTGCCTTGGCGGCTGTCCCGGCCGATGCACCAAAACTGATGTGCAAGAGACTGACGGGGCTTTAGTTGCCCTAGTGAGAATAGTGGTTCAGTGGGTTTCACTGAGACCAGGATGAGGTAAGTAGAGGTGAACAGAAGACCAGCTAGTCGAACGTCTTTATCTTAGGCACGTTATAGGATGAGTGAGTAAAGTGTGGAGAGGTACACCTCGACCCCAAAAGGGGGCGGGGCGAGGGGGAAGGTCGTCGTCTCGACGACAGTTCCCGCACTTGTCCAGTCCACAAACAACAACATGTACCCTCCGCAGGTACCTCACGTTTCGCCTATTCACTTGGACAGACTTGTTCTGGAGCCGTTCTACGGAGATATCACGCAATTTCACAAGTTTTGGTGCTCGCTCGAGCTTGCGGTACGCAACGATCCCAACATTCACCCTATCCACAAGTTTCTGTATTTGCAAGGTTGGCTCAAAGGCGACGCACAGATTGTGTTGCAAGACCTTGATCCCGAACGTCCAAACTACAACCAGCTAGTCAGTCTGTTGCAAAAGCGTTACAATCGCCCGCACAAGATCAGGGCCACGCTTCATAAACAGCTCCAGCAAATTCCGTAATCACGTAGTTCAGGATCAGACCTTCGCAACACTTGGTTCCGCACTTCAGGTATTCTGCACGGTCTACGCAAATATGAAGAATTCAAGACGGTATTGCCTCTCCTTGACCTAGTCAAGAGTAAATTTCCTTTGGACGTCCGTCAGAAACTTCACGACCTCGAATTTCAGACCGGCACAGATTTCGACCTCGATCAAATTATAGTTCAGCTAGATTTGATAATATCGTCGCGTGAGAAATACGAGGACTCGTGCACTCTTGGAGACAGCATCGCAGTACAGACATCGCACAAGCGCAGTCCATCAGGCGCAAGGAGCCCATCGAACTCAGGTAGTGATTCTGAACGTTGTTCGTTTTGCGATTCGCATTCTCATGCCACGTATCGTTGTCGTCTTTCTATTCCGTCGGTTGTTCGTCGCAAGTTGGTCAAGGCGCATGGCCTTTGTTGGAAGTGTCTACGTGGTAGTCATTCTACTCGTTCCTGCAATTATCCTGTCTGTCGTCGTTGCGGTTCATCTCATCATGAGATGCTCTGTGACGACACGTCTCGCAGCGGTCCATCTCGCAGTAGTCCACCTCGTGGTAGTCCATCTCGTCACACTTCTCGACAACACGAAGAACGCCGCAGTCGACGCGATGATTATCGCACTCGCCATCGTTCTCCACGCAGCGACTATCCGTCTAGAAGTCCATCTCTGAATAGTCATCGTCATCACTACTACGGTTACTCGTCGTGTAGGGATCGCTCGAGATCACGCTCGCCGGATGGCAGTCGTTCGATAGAAGGCTGCATCCCTAGTGGTAAAACTATTACGCGATCACCACGACATCTCTATTCATTGCAGCTTGGCGCAATCGAGCTCACAGAAGACAATGCAGAACCTTTGCCTTCTTGTAGTAAGCAGTCTGGTCATAAAAGACAGTATTCCCTTCAGACTTTGCCTACTTCGCGCAAATAACCATCTAGACGCGCTAAGTCCATGCATCGGTTCATTCGCACTACATAAGATCAATCTTCCAATCAATTTCACCGTTTTATCCATCTTTCAGTTAGTTGTAGTAGCCTCAGGGTGCTCTAATCCGCATCCGTCACGCGCAAGTGCGCAACACCGCACTGTAGACCGCGGATTGCGAAACTTCAAAGTCATTCTTACGAGTAGTTGCGCCCCTACGATTGCTCGCTAAACTTTCTCTTCGAATTTGGCACCCTTTTCATTCGACGACTTTACGACTTCGCTGTATTCGCACTCAGTCGATTTCAATACCTTCGCAACAACACCGACAGATACAGGTATGCATTTTGAATTTTCGATTAAAATCCTGTGCAGAGACGAATTTCGTAAAAAATTTTTTATGTTTCCCTTTGCCCGCAGCGTTCTTTATTTCTTGTTTTGTTACTTATTGATGTGTTAGCTGTTGTTTTTCGTTCCGTATTTTACCCCATTTTCGCACGCAGCGCTAGATTTTGTGTTGATGAGTGTATTTTCGCACTTATGCTTCCCACACTCGCAAAAGTGGCTAGTGAAGCGTTTTGCCTAGACTGGTCACTACGCAAGTGTTCCCCAGACCCTGTTTTTAGTTTTAGACACGCACACTCATCACAAAATTATAGTAGTAAAAAATTCTCTGCACAGGTCATGTAAAAGTTCAAAATGCCAAAATCGACAAGTGCGTACAGCAAAATCATAAATTACTATTTTGCGCACTATACTCACGTTCGTAGATTAGTCTCTTCTTAGTATAACATTTATTTAGTGTAGTATTTTCTTAGTTTAGTCATCTCTATTTCTCTACTAGTTTCCTTTGATTCCTATTCTTTCCCCATTCGCCTTCTCTTCCTTCCTACTCTATTTAATTCGCTTTCTTTGCCTTTTTCTCTTTCACCCTTTTTGATCTCTCCTTCTTTTCAATTTTCTTCCTCTCTTTCTTTTTTCTTGCGTATTTTTCTATTGAAGTGCTCGCACATTCACATACCATTTCTGAGCATTTTCCTCTCGCATCTGAAATTTATTATCTGACATCGTAAATTCTTTTCCTTCTCCTTTCGGTCACATAGTTCAATCTCATAATGTTCCGCATGCCCCACCTTCTCTCTAGTATTTTCAAATCTGATTACTTTAAGTATTCCTCTCTTTATTACCCGCACTAGCTCTTTTCATTAATATTAGTTCTTCTTGTCCTCATCAAATTTCCACTCCACCTTATGATAGCGCTGACCTTCATCCTCCTTTCCCTTCCTGCTTCTACACCTTTATCCTTCTCTTTCTTCTCCCTTCTCTATCTTCTCGCACCATAGATTAGACCACAGATATATCCACATTAACCACTTCATGTCTTATCATTTGTCTTTAACCATATCACATTTATATTCGCACTGATAGATATAGTATTGCACTCGTAGATGTAGATACCAAACACTTTATTTTTTACGCACAAATAATACCTCTTATTCAATACAATTCACAGCCACTCAGCGGCATGGTCACCTAAATTAATATTCACGTCACACTGCATGTCCCAATAACATCACGCACCTTCCAGCATGACTTCTTGGCGTGAAGAGATGTACGGCGACTTGTCAGGATCGCCGCAATGGTCCTCGGAGTGCACTACAGACCTTAACGAAGACCATAGTCACCTCATGCATGTTATCGAGGCCCACGCACGACCAAGAAACCGTCGTCGTTCCCGCCGGAGGGCAGCTTCCCCGCCACGTTCGGACCCGGAATCGCCTCCCCATCGGGCTCGTCGCTTAGATTGCGAACAACGTTCGCCCCCAAGGTCCCCTTCACCACATAGGCCAGTGGCGATTCCGTTATCCCCCCAGCAGATTCCCTCGCACCAACACCGCCCGGGTTCTCCGCAGTTCGGGTCCGCACCGGTGGAACTCCACCCCGCACAGGTAGGCCCTGTGCGACCTCGTCGCATGCCCACTGTCGAGGCAGCGGATTGGCGCCGTCGTCATCATCCCCAGGATGAGGACTATGACCGCGTCGAACGTATGTACGACAACTGCCACCGCACGGATAGCAGGTTGAGAGGCGACGAGGACGCGCAACTGCGTCAGTACCAGTTGGAGCTGGCTAACATCCCACTCCCACTCATCTCGCAAAGGACCCGCAGGGGTGCAAGTTCCCCCTCGGACTACATCCCACAGGCAGCCTTGGGTGGTCGACCCCTCCGCACCACGGCATATGACGAGCAGGGTCGTCTTCGTTCCTCCTACCGCACCCAGCCAGGGGACCCCAACCACAACGCAAGGGTCAGGCGCTTTTTCTGTAGTCAGCACCATTATTCTTCTGGGTGTCCGGTGTTCGTTAACTTGGAGGGCCGCATCCTGCTTCATGCCCGCAACGGTAGGTGCTTCTGTTGTGGTGGCGACCATGGGGAGTCCCAGTGCCCGGATCGTAGGCGTTGTTATTTGTGCCGCAGCGGGTACCACCACACCGCTTTCTGTCCCTTTAATATGCACACGAGGTGGTGGCGAGGTCCGCTCCTCCTAGTTGGTGCCACTGGAAACTCCCCAACTGGTCTGGGGTGAGCTGATCGCGGACCAACGAGTTCCGGCGAGAGGCCCGTCTTGAGGAGCCCGCCGATGGACACAGGCCCTAGAAGGTGAGGGCATAGCCTGCTCGATGCAAGAAGGAAACATCGAGAGGTAGGCAGGCTAGTCTGAAGATGCCAGGTGTCGGCATGTTGTCAGGTCGCTCGAGCGAGTGTGCTGGCGCTCTGGAGCATCGCGAAGTGGGTCTGTGTGACACACTGAGGCAAAAAGCCATGCCGCGCAAGAATAGCAAAAATGGCAGCGATTCCAGCGTCAGGCCCAGGTTGACAGGCCGGCTGATGGTCAAACCCTGTCACAGAAATATGATTGAAAGTTGCCAAGAAAATAAAGTGAATGCTAGGACGTCACCCGGAAGTGGCGCGCAGGACCCCCGCCCGAGTCCTGTGGTCAGTATGCGAGGGCTACCGAGGAACGGACGACCTCGGTGAAAGAAGTTAGTTCGAATAGGGACCCTCAACGTCGGAACGCTGAGCGGTAAGTCCAAAGAGGTTGCTGATCTGATGAAGAGAAGAAATATCCAGATCCTGTGCCTTCAAGAGACGCGCTGGAAGGGAGAGAAGACCAAAGAGATCGGAGAAGGGATCAAACTCTTCTACAAGGGCGAAGATGGCAGGAAAAACGGCGTAGGCATAGCGATCTCAGAGTCTGTCAAAGATTCAGTGTCAGCTGTTCAAAGGATCAGCGATAGGGTCATGTCCGTGAGGATAGACATGAAGGAGGGAAGCTGGACAATAGTTTCAGTGTACGCACCACGGACCGGCTGTCCCGACAACGAGAAAGATGACTTCTATGAGGCACCAGATGACGTTATCAGATCTGTCCCAGAAGACGACTTCCTCACCATTGCGGGAGATCTGAATGGTCATGTAGGCTCAGACCGTAGAGGAGTGGAAAGAGTGCATGGAGGAAGAGGAGTTGGGTCCAAAAATGGAGATGGTGAGCGGATTCTAGACTTGGCGGTCGCCCACGACCTGGCCATATGCAGCTCATTCTTCGCTAACAGAGAGAGCCAGAAGATGACCTACAGCAGCGGAGGTCGTAAAACGGAAGTCGACCACATTTTGGTGCGTATGCGGGCTCTAAAAACAGTGCGAGACGTAGAGGTTCTACCTATCGAAGACGTGGCAACGCAACACAGACCACTGGTTGCAGACCTGAACGTCGTCCTACCTCCCAAGGTGAGGGTAAGAACGGAGCCCCGAATTCGATGGTGGAAACTGAGAGGTCCTGAGCAGAGCGAGCTCAAAAGGCGAGTATTAGCTGCGGGCCTTCCGAATCCTGATGGGCCAGTAAACGAGACGTGGCGGTTGGCGACCCGAACGATCTTGCAGTGCGCTAAGGATGTCCTTGGTGAAACCAAGGGAGGACAGAAGGGAGACAGAGCTGCCTGGTTTTGGAATGATGAGGTTCAGAAGGCGGTGTGGGAAAAGAAAAACGCGTTCAAGACGTGGCAGACGTCTAGAATACTGGAAGATCTCGCGAAATACAAGGAATACAAGAGACGTGCGAAGATTGCGGTGTCGCGGGCGAAAACTACATAGATGGATAGCCTATACGAAAAACTGGAACAACCACAGGCCGAGAAATTCGCCTTCCGCCTTGCAAAAGCGCGACATCGGGCAGGTCTAGACGTTAGAGTAGTGAGGGCGGTGAAGAGCGCTACAGGATCAGTGCTAAGAGCGCCAGTGGAAGTCAAGTCCAGATGGAAAGAGTACTTCAAAGGACTCCTAAATGAAGAATTTCCTCGAGAAAGTGTCCGAGATGCAGAACCTGTCGAAGGTCCTATACAGCTCTGGACTGAGGAGGAGGTCCAGAAAGCGGTGAAAAAGATGAAGGTTTGTAAGGCAGTTGGACCAGACCGAGTACCGGTGGAGATATGGAAGGTGCTAGGAGGTTATGGAATAGGATGGTTGACGAGATTCCTCAACAAGATCACAGCCGAGGGTAGGATGCCTGAAGCCTGGAGAGACAGCTTCATCGTACCGATTTTTAAGCAAAAGGGCGATGCGATGGAGTGCTCTAACTATAGAGGTATCAAGTTGATATCCCATACCATGAAGATCTACGAGCGACTGGTGGACAGCAGGCTGAGGGAAATGGTCTCGATCCCACAGGAACAATTCGGTTTCATGCCTGGTAGATCCACTGTGGATGCCATCTTCATAGCCAGGCAAGTAATGGAGAAATATCGAGAAAAGCGCAAAGCTTGCTACCTGGCATTTCTGGACCTGGAGAAGGCCTACGACAGGTTACCTCGAGAAGTACTCTAGAGATCTTCGCGGCAACGAGAGGTGCCAGAGCATTTGATCCAGATAATAAGGGATATGTATGCTGGATCCAGAGCAACAATCCGCACCCCGCACGGACTCACGAAGAAGGTGGATATTGCGGTTGGTGTGCATCAAGGATCAGCACTGAGCCCGTTTCTTTTCCTATTGACGCTCGATAGCATGGTCAGTCACCTGGTAGAAGGTCCACTCATGACCATCCTGTATGCAGACGATATAGCCCTGATAGCGGATACGAAGGACGAACTACAGGGAAAGGTTCAAGAGTGGCAGAAAACATTGGCCAAAAATGGTCTTCGGCTGAACGTGAAGAAAACCAAGTTCATCAGCTCGGAAGAAGGTTCGGAACCAATGGTCGACTGTTACCAGGAAGTCATAGAGAGGGTAAACCACTTTCGATACCTCGGGACCGAATTGGCGAACGACGGTCCCCTAGATCAGGCAGTGAAGGAAAGGATAAACGCAGCCTGGGCGAAGTGGAGAGAATCTACTGGAATCCTCTGTGACAAGAGGTGCTCAAGGGTCCTCAAAGGAAAGGTGTACCGGGCAGTTGTAAGACCGGCGCTGATCTACGGCAGCGAGTGCTGGCCCGTAACTAAGGCCCACGAAAAACGCATGCACTCTGCGGAAATGAGGATGAACAGGTGGACATGCGGATGGACACGACTGGATAGGGTCCGGAATGAGGACGTCAGAGAGGTTATGAGGACAGCTCCAGTGCATTCTAAGATGCGTGAGCAGAGGCTCAGGTGGTTCGGACGCGTGGTGAGAAGGCCTGATGACCACCCAGTACGAAAAGCACTGGAGTTTGTGGTTCCCGGAAAGCGACCACGAGGAGCGCCCAAGAAAAGGTGGAGCGACGTGATTAAGAACGACCTCAAGAAAGTTGGGGCAACGCTCCAAGACGCCCAGGATAGATGCAAATGGCGACTACTGACGAGAACAGCGGACCCCGCGACGGTGCGGGACTAAGCGCTAAGGAGATGATGATGAATATGCACACGAGATCGGACCTGTATTACAACCAATGGTCGATCCTCCTGGACAACGCACAGCAGCAAGCGGCCATCGTGAGACGCCAACGACCAGCCGCACGAGTCGCAAGGGCTCTGAACCAGCCGTATCCGTCGCAAGGAGACGGCAACTAGAGGTATTATTACACATCGCACTTAGTAGTTAGTTGCACGTAGTTAATTACGCACTTGCACATTTTGTAATTTCGCATGTCTTCTACCCTTTCCTGTCATACCATCTTTTCCTGCACGATTTGTCGCATCCATAGCTTAACGACTTTTGCAGTGCATCTCGACTCCACCGCACAGTACGCACTCCTGTTCGCCCGGAGGGTGCTGTCGCACTGACGTAGTAGTGGGAAAAGGGTTCAAAACTTCTTGTGATTTGCCCCGGGAAAAATTTATTTTTTCGCACACACCCCGCCTTTACTTTCGCATTTAAGCTGAGAGTAAAACCTCAGTCCAAATTCACCCGCACAGCTTGTCTGTGTCCCCTCAAATTGTCCATCGCTTCGCTTCTCCACACTCATCGTCACACTCATTCAACTACTACTGTTCAGTGCGTACCGGCACATCGACATGCACCGCACGGATGCAACTGTACATACTGTATATACGACACTATCCTGCACATATTCGACTCCAATACTCGCACTACTATCCAGCAATATCCTGCACGTATCAGCCACATACTCACATCTACTCTGGGAAGAATTCATTTATTTGTTGTTTTACCTCCGCATTAGCCATTGTATAACCTAGTGTAGTTTAGTCGTTTTATTGTATTAGAGGACCTCTCGTATTAACTTAACTCGTAGGCCGCAAAAGTCTTAAAGTCAACGACACTCGCACGGAAGCCCGCCCGTGCCGACCACTTAGGCCCTTCTGTCGCATATCGTGGCATCGCCCGCCACGGCGTCAGCCTGGTCCCGCTAGGTAGGGTTAGAACTTTTAAGTGACTTTGTCTGTAAGTTCTAGTCTAGGTAAGCAGAAGGCGTTGGTAGCCTCCCCCTACGATTCTCCGTCTTCGGCGCCCCCAGTGTCGTGATTCTCACGATTTGAAGGACCGCGTTTTCGATCTACGTCTTGGTCCCGTCACGACTGCCGCACGCACCCGCGCCGCACGGACAGAGCACGCCCGTCCCACAATCAGTCTACTCGTCTTGTCTTCGCACTGACCGGTCGGTTCCCATTCCTGCTCTGCCAGATGTAACATCGTCGCACCGACCGAGGAACATCATCAACATCCGGACGAGGACTTCCAACGGAGTATGCAAGGACACCGCACAGTCGTAGGTAACATGTGCATCCAGCGCACGAGTTCAACCCAACATGTTATGCTGAGGGTTCGTGTGAGGGACGCACATGTCTTCGTCTTCTTGGTAGACCCCTAGTGACATGTAATAGTATAGTGGTTCGGCAACTCGTAGTTGTAGGTGTTGTTTCCATATATTTTATTGTAGTGATATTTTCGTATATAGTGCCTAGTCGAGTAAATGCGTGAGGTATTTCGTGTTATGTTCTGGTTATCATGTGTGGATCACGCAATGGTTCCTAATCGGTTTATTCGTTATATTCTGGCATATGTTCGTGGTATTCTTGGTGCACCGAGAGGGTGCTGGGAATGGGGGCTTGTCACGCACAGGTTGTATTATCACCGTCTCTCTGTTGTGGGCACTAGGGCCGTCCCGCCTATTCTCGCACAAGTCCCGCGTGGCAGGTAAGGTAAGCAAAGTCCCACATTGCGGGTTAGGCAGACCCCAATACAGAGCGGCGGCGACACGGCCGTAGTGTGGGGGGTCGTAGTATTTTTACGAAAATCGCACCCCATGCTTGACCCTGACCAGAACGCAATGGTCGAAGCTCATTGAATTGATGCAGTTGGGGCCCTTGTTCCAACAAACTTCACTATGAGGCTTATTGTAAAAACAAATAAATAATTTGATCTGATCATAAGGGAAATCTTAATTGTTTCGCAAGATTATCATCAGTAACCTGTAATATTGAGAAGAAGTGCTTGGAATGAGGGTGAGGACGATGGCATTCTTCACCAGAACATTTTACACCAAATGACGAAGCACCCGTAAGTTCTGATCCGGTGGCTCCAGAATGCAGCGCTAAGCATTGATCGACACTGAAACTGCTACAAATACGGAGTCAACGGCTTGTGTGCGGTTTGGGTCTCTTCAGGTAACCAAAAATGTGGGAAAAGATTTCAAGGTAGTTTTCATTAGGAAAACACATCTTGCGGCTTCAGAAAATTGAAAGCTTTTTCTGTGGTCTAGAGACTAAATTACTTGGGGTCATTACGGAACGCACGGCTTTGTTTTGGTACCCAAAACTGACCTTCGATTGATCCGACTTCCACTTACATATCTGTTGATAGTCGTTGAACTGAATTGAGTCGTTGAACTCATTTTCATGATGTTTGGTGAGAACATTGGTCAAAACAACGTTTTCACCTATGACCACGATTTATAAAAGAATATTAGAATATCTTTATAATTTCGACTAGTTACGTAAATGTTAAATGCGCGTTAGTGTCATCAAAATTCTCAGCACAGAACAAGAACCATCTCAGATCCATGATCCTATTAACACATAACGCACCGTGTGCGCCACATGGTGGCGCACGATCTTATAATCAATTTTTTTGTATAATGCCTATTGTTTTCAGCTATCAGTCATGACACACTTTTTCATCTAAACTCTATGTACACAGAAAATATCTTGGTTCGTCAAAATCTGGGTTTATTACTGAGCTGTGGGACGAAAATATGATTTTTCGATCAAAAACCTCATCTAGTACTTTGTGTAGGACAACTTAAGAGGCATTTGTTTCTCCTTCAAGTGCATTAAAAATGGATAATCGAAATTACTGAATTGCATAAATACTAAATAATCGTAGTTCTTCAACTTTGTGGCAATTGAACAGTAAATTTCTACCACATCACAACAATTGAGCAGTCCGACGGCGAGCGGCGCCCCCGCCCCTTCACTGCTTGCTTGAACCTGCTCATAACGATGGAGGCTCGTAAAATCAACATCATATTTGTGATCAGTGTGCGAAATAACTCTTCTAGACGAAGTTTGAGCCAAATATAACCGGCGTGGCGCACGTAAAAGAGCGCGGAAAAACACGCGCGGTCCCACGCGCCAGCCAGCGGCAAAAGGGCTTGGTGCGTTATGTGTTAACCTTGACCTTTATTTTCATTCCAGTTGTCATCGTTAGTATAGTTCCTACAGCAAGGAGTATTGAGAGTTTTTGATGAGTACTCTGTGAAGGCTAACAACATGTAAAACTTGTTGCATCATGAATAACTTGTTTCAGTAAACGAATAGTATTTCAAGTGTTTCTGCTACAGATTCCAATACGCTTATGTTAATATCCAATTTTTTCAAAGGTCTAGTAAGCGTGAATTGGTAGCGGGATCGCATTGACTGGCTCAAGACCGTTGGCCTTTCGCATTGAAGCGCACTTCCGAAAGCACTACGAAGGCAGTGTGGCATAGTGGAATTCAGCCTGCGATAATGCCGCCGTGAGTTTGAAGGTAGCCGCCAACGTTTATTGCACATTTTGTCTACTCCCACACTGGTACCTTGGAGATTCTAATTTCAATAACCGTCTCTTTCAACTTGTAATCATAGTGGTCATTTGAGATTTTTGCCAGAACTTTGACCTGCTCATTCTTCCTTGATCACCCAGGTGCTGAACCATGCCTAGTTTTGTTTTCTGTTGGGTTTCGGTTTGATGAGTCTTTCATATCCCGCGGCACTAAACATAGTGCGTGATATGGAACAAGGTACAGAAGAGACAAGGGACGCTCCCCTACGTTTTACTATTGTTCCGAAGTTCATTTTCCAAATTTGCGAGATCATCTACAGCGTTGACTAGGACGTTAACTAGGTCGAATTCACAGGCTACACCAGAAACTTTGCCTTCCTGTACCTACCGAAATCATCTATCATTTTCATAGCGAACAGCATATTCCTGACTATCATGCATTTATACGCTCAAAAACCAAAAACGCGACGAACAAATGTTACCACGTAAGGAACATCTATGACACCGAAAGTGATGCGTAAGTGATGCTACGCTATAGTACGAATTCGGATTTATGTATTTCACGGTTTCTAACACCATTATATTAGATTGGAAACTAATTTCGTGGACTGTTTTGCAGTCATTATTTCGAGACACACTTGTTCAAGTGTCCACTAATTTCTATGATCTTTTGACCGATTGTTAGGCATATCAAGTAGTTTTCAAAACCATTCATAAACCCTGTTACTTTCGTTTGCTGGAAAGGTTTTTCTGCTTGAAATGAAAATATCCAGAACCAGCGTTTGCCAAGGTCTTCTTCATGAAAACCTGTTTAACCACTAGGTTTCTGAAGCGTTACAATTTGTGTTTCAAGAATCTGGGGATGATGTCTTGAAACGACTGATGGTACTCAACAATATCAAAAGATTTTGAGCAAGCAGTTCCAAACGAAAAGGGAAGTGCACTTCGGATCACCTACGGAGCTCGGTCGGAAGGTCGTAATTATTTCTTAGGAAAGAAACCAGAGCTCGGCAACACCTATGTTGACACTAGAAGTCAAGTGCTCAAAAAGCTCAACTGGAAAGGTTCTGCAGTATTTTAGTTTTTCTGTAAAACTGTCCAATAGGTGCCTTGCGATTCGCGGAAGAGGGATGAGGGACGTTTGGGCCGAATCGTAAAACGACGCCATGCAGGTGACAATACCTGCGGCGCTTCTCCGTCTGCGGACTCGTCGATCTGTCCCCTAGGGAGTCGGAGTCCCGCTCAGAATCGTAGAGGTATGGTGAATGCCCATTTGGCCGAAACAATTATGTACTTGCACGGACCTGATCAAGTCAATGTGCACATTCCACGTCCGGCTCTCGATGAATCTTGGCATTGTGGTCAACTTGGACACAAGTCAATGTGTCTTTACCGTCCTTGACATGCCCTCTACCACTCTACCAGACCGCGGAGAGATGGAAAGCTTGGTTAGCCTGGGCGTGGATCGATCCCTTGACCGTGCGGGCATCAGTAGCGCATCTTCGAACTGTACCATGCACACCCTGGCGCCTCTGTATCGGATTTAAACCTTCAGAAAAGGTGTTTTAAAACAACAAGAAAGTAAAACTCACAGATTGCGAATCATTTTCGGAGGCTTTTCCCATTAGGATTTGTGACAGCATTTGCCAAGCTCGTTGTAAGTTTTGATTAACTGAGTGCTCAGCTCGAGTTTTTTATACTTTTCATAATGCATGATCGTAATGCAGTATAAACTCATAGCACACTCTCAAATTTGATGATCGTGCTTCGAGCGATTGTTGTGCGCAGGTGAACACAGACAAGAGGTCATTGTGAGGTTTACAAACGTCCTCGCTGCGGTGACGATCGCCAAAGCGTCTGTGACGGGTAGATGATGTGCGCGAATGGGGACGCCCTGTGTGACGGAATTTACGAATGACTCGGCTTCGGCTCGTCAATCAAACAGCTGCCCTTACCTGAGTGTCAACGGTGGCTCGGTGTAACTCTGCTTGACGAGCTTCATAGCTTTGCTATTTATTCTTCTCCGCCTTCCTGTTTTTTGCTGTTTCTTTTAGTCCGACTCTTACTGTGTTCTAGCTGAGCCCACTCTTTTTTGTGGTTACAAGGCATAAGTAACCTCACGTACAGTTCTGTTTGTCTTGAAAAATTGTTGTTTGTCTTGAAACAAAACTACGGTGAAAGGTAAGGCGATCCGTAATGTTCGTTAACCTTAGCACAGATATAAGGAGTACGCATTTTGTCTGCACGATAACTAACGGGCTATTCTGTACACAATTCAGCGTTTTCGTACTCCCACACACGTTTGCAAATAATTTACATGGTTCTGAAAAATGGGAGGCACGGTTTGCCCTGAGCGACCACAACACTTACGTTGGAGAAATTAGCGGCACTTTTTTCCGCAAATGCGCAGCGGTGGTATCCCCGTAAATGCGGGACATGAATGAATGGACTTGCAAATGCTAATATGTTCACCAACGTTTTGTCCACAGATTTACACTTTCAGAGCTGCGGACTACGAAGCAAATTCATGGAGTGCGATACAATGTTTGTTACAGGGAGGTGTGATTTTCATACTAATGTTTCGTGCGGTATTTAAGCGACACCTGTTCTAAAAAATCTTGTTGCGCAGCACTGTTTAGACAGCCTTTTTCTCGTCTGCATCTTTCGATTTAGTCCTATTATTCTACCTATTTCCATCTCGTCTGAGTAAGTCTCGCAGGCTCGTTGAATTAGATTCATTAAGATCAGTAAAAGATAGGGCTAAGTGCATTTCAATTAGTATTGATTTGCCGTCTCATCATGACAATTTGCTTGCCTGAGCAGAAAACAGGGGGCAGTTATTGAAGGAAACCAATACTTTGATGCAAGCAACATTTTTAACCTTCAGTAACAGAAGGTAACTTCGTCTACGATCTAACAAGGGAGGTCAGTGAACTTCCCCCGACGATTCTTAACGAGACCTATATGATCTTATAGAGCTTGAAGCGTAAATCACAGATATGTAATTTATTTTTGCTGAATGGCAGTGGGTGGTCCGAAAATTGCAAAAAAAGTAAGCACTGCTCTGACACCACTGCTGAGGGGCGCTGAATAGCCCCTGAGGTGAGAGGTTCATCCAAGCGTGCTTCGGTAGCGCAGCGGTACCGCAGTGGACTGTTGTTCAGAAGGTCAAGGGTTTGGATCCTGTGGATGTGTTTTCGTTTTGCTTCAATTGCTTTGATACCAAATGGTGCTCATTTTGCGATTTTGTTATGTAGATTAAAGGAAATCATGTTTGGAGCAGCATAAAACACACAAATTTCAGTAAATGACAACATTAATATGGGTAGCCAATATCTACCGTAACTTACCTTAAACAGACGCAAATTCAGAAACTAATGTTGGATTCGTGATCAGCGACCCAAATAACCCCCACATACGAAGTTTGGACGAAATCGGTTATTTTGACCCAGGCACCTCACTTACTCACCCTTACCATTGCAAGGGCTCACCAGCCCATACACAACGAAACCCGTCATTAGATACCCTCACTTGTTTCAAATCACAAAACTAGTGCTATATTCGTGACCAGCGTCTCAAATAGTCTCATCAGCAAAGTGTGGGCGAAATGGGTGACCATGACGTCCTAAGCCTCATGTCAGGTGTCGGTAGAGTTGCCCAAGGTTGAGCCTATGATGAATTGCTTGTAATATTATGGTACCATTCGGACTCTAGCTGTCCGAAAATCGTCAGCATCCACTACCTTCGTTCCAGAAATTGCCTAGGAGTCTCACCTGGATTGCTGATCACGAATTTTACTTTTGCTTCTGGGTTTCTGACTGGTGAGCCCTTGCAATGGTAAGGGTGAGTAAGTGAGGTGCCTGGGTCAAAATAACCGATTTCGTCCAAACTTCGTATGTGGGGGTTATTTGGGTCGCTGATCACGAATCCAACATTAGTTTCTGAATTTGCGTCTGTTTAAGGTAAGTTACGGTAGATATTGGCTACCCATGTTAATGTTGTCATTTACTGAAATTTGTGTGTTTTATGCTGCTCCAAACATGATTTTCTTCAATCTACATAACAAAATCGCAAAATGAGCACCATTTGGTATCAAAGCAATTGAAGCAAAACGAAAACACATCCACAGGATCCAAACCCTTGACCTTCTGAACAACAGTCCACTGCGGTACCGCTGCGCTACCGAAGCACACTTGCATGAACCTCTCACCTCAGGGGCTATTCAGCGCCCCTCAGCAGTGGTGTCAGAGCAGTGCTTACTTTTTTTGCAATTTTCGGACCACCCACTGCCATTCAGCAAAAATAAATTACATATCTGTGATCTACGCTTCAAGCTCTATAAGACCATATAGGTCTCGTTAAGAATCGTCGGGGGAAGTTCACTGACCTCCCTTGTAAGAGTAAACAGCAGCCCAGCCTGCGAAAACTAAGCTGTCGTCAATGGCTATATTATGGTATCACTATCATAATTATCTGGTCTACCATATGATTTTCGGGAAAGGAATGCGAAATGAAGAACGACACGCCATGGTCAATCCACTCATTCCCATGTGTGGCCATCAATTTTCGTTGATACTATTAGGTTGTTAACTAATTATTTGCCGTTTTTTCAAGCTTCTGCTGTGCGCCTAGTAGAGAAGAAGAAAACATCCAGATAGCATTCGATAGAGAATTATTTGTTGAAATTTTAATAACTTTTTTACCATTGAAGATGAAATCCAAAATGAGAAAAATTGACCCCACCGACTATGAATTTTCGCTGTTTCGTTTCGAGGCTTTCTGCAAAACTGTATATACTTTCTGAAAGTGGACGATCTATAAAATGGTATACAGTTTGTTTTGGTTTTCCTTGGTTTTTGTTTACTTACAGAGCGTCAAAGTGGGGTATCTCAAAGAAAACAATAATTTTTGGATGCTTGTGCTGCCTTTCTGCCGAATCACGAGAGAGTATTTGCTGCTCTATCAGATAGTACGTTTATTGTTCCATGCTAGCCGTTTTTTTAAACTTTTATCATGAAAGCGTTTTCAAAATTCCTCGACGTGTAGAACTTTTCGTTGGGAACCTTTTGCAGAATTATAGACATCACACGAGAGAGGAGGATGTGGGCTATGAGAGGATGCAACACAGTCTTTCAATCGCACCAAGTTTTGTTAACTTTTAGGTCGTCAAAGTGGAGGTTAACAGGCGACTTCGACAGCTCGTGTGGCCGCGTTGCGCGGCCAACGCGACCACTTTGACGACTTAAAAGTTAACAATACCTAGTGCGGTTAAAAAACTGTGATGCAATCTCTTATGGTCCAAATCGTCCTCTTTCCAATGATGTCTGAAATTCTGCAAAAGGTTTCCAACAAAATGTTTTACACGTCGAGGAATTTTGAAAACGCTTTCATGATAAAAGTTTTGAAAGACGGCTAGCATGGAAAAATAAACATACCATCTGATAAAACAAGAAATGTTCATCGTGACCTGTTTAAAGCTGATGGAAAACGTTCGGCAGAAAGGCAGCACAAGCATCCAAAAATTATTGTTTTCTTTGAGATACCCCACTTTGACGGTCTGTAAGTAAACAAAAACCAAAGAAAACCAAAACAAACTGTATACCGTTTTTTAGAGAAATTTGTCTACTTTCAGGCGGTATATAGAGTTTTGCAGGAAGTATCGAAGCGAAGCAGGGAAAATTCACTAGTTGGATGTTTTCGGAAGCTTCTCTACTAGGCGCACAACAGAAGCTTGAAAAAACGGCAAATAATTAGTTAACAACCTAATATGTCAGAGATTTCCCTTCATTCTTCCAGAGAGAAGCTGGTTTGGTACTTATCAATTTGTTGACTGCGGTTCGAAATTCATAGCGCTTCCAGCACCGTTGGTTTTTGAACGAGTAAGCGAGAGTTCTGAATGTTGCCTAGATACAAGGGGATCTGTTGGGTTTGAGCGGTACTAGTGAAGTAGCTTAAATTTTCAATGAACAAGTCTGCCATGATCGTCTGTCCATATTGGGTCAGCTTCGGACTTTGTTCTGATCAGGAGTGCTTCTAGGATCGATCCTCGTTCCGGGCTATGTAAGTCTTCATTACCTCCAGATCCGGGTAAATTGATACCCGACCTGCCTGAGAAGATAAATTATTTGACTTGATCTAGTGGACATCCCACAATTAATTGTAAAGGCCAGGTACGCATTCACCATACCTCTGCGATTCTGAATTGAACGCGAATGCGGCAACGCATCCTTTGGGAACTGATCAACGCCGATTCCTCTACCTTTTTTACCTTTACCTAGTGTGCTTCTGATTAAATTGTGGTACTCGTGTGGTTTTACGCACATACACCTCTTATTGTCCTGTGTCACATTTGCGCTTACCAATGAAGTTGGTTAGGATAATTCTGGCAGATGACTACTAGCTGTCGCGATCAGCGTCAAGGAAATGGTCGGTGACCTCCTTGAGAGATCTGCAGGTAGACGCAGTTCCCTTTCCACTGAGTTCTATATTCATGCCGTTGTCCATGTTCATGGAAAGTACCAAATAGGCAAAAGACTTCGTTTCGGCGAAGAAAGGCCTGCCGAGTACGATGTGTTCCTTACCGCAATAGTAGCTCTACATGAACAGTGTCATCTTCCATTTAAAATTCAATCTTCCTTCCCATCCTTCCGTAAGCTCCTCATAACGTCTTCGTGTAGCTGCTGGTGAATCGTCTCTGCCTCAGCTGCACTTTTTGCGAAAGTGATGATGTCGTCCACAAAAAGAAAGCTCGAGAGGATTGTTGCGTTCACACGTAAGCGCTTTTCGTACCAGTCGAGTAACTTTATCACCCGCTGCAATTCTGCAGCAAGCAGCTTAGACAAAAGGGTATCGCTTTGCTTGCAATAGTAATGCTTTTTGAACGTGGAAAAAGCTTGTGCTTGTGTGGCTCTACTCCTTGGTCGACTAACGCAGACAGGATGAAAGTTGTTTCAAAGGTTAAGACGAGGTGCACCGCAAGCTAATCGGGTTATATTGGCAAAGATCATCCTTCCTACCCTTCTTGTGCAAGATGACTGAGCGTTAAATCCTCCACTGATCCGATTCATAGCTTCTGTAGGTAGAGTGTCGTGTTCCCAGCAAGAGAGGAGTGCAGGATATGGCTTGCTGCGTGAAGAATATTAGCACGAATCTTGTCTGGCCCTAGAGCCGATTGCGACGCGTATCACACATTGTTGAATCCTAAGCAAAGTTTGAGCTTGATGACAAGATGGCAGTGTGGAACCACAATGAAGCGGGAGCAGCACCAAATGAAAGAAGACGAGGCGACTGTTTAAAAAAAGACTTACCCGTAACTGATCGGGATAAGAACTTTGTGGAATGAAATAAAATACAGTCCACCAAAACTACCCCACAAGGATGGAAGGATTGGATAACTCGGGCGACGATTGATAGTTCAGCCGCTTTGGTGACAGTAACGCCTCTTTTCACTGCACCATACGCGCCGACTCGCGGCATTTAACTGTAAATAATGAATTACTTGATGAAATAAAAGGACTTGTCAATGTAGTTCCCTATGGAGGAGATTTCATCTGAACTGTATCGTCAGGGATATCGGTTCCTTCAAATCAGCCGACTTGACGATAGAAATTTTTCAGTGCGTCGCTGCTACATGTGAAGAGAAAGTGATGCGAAATTGACTGTTACAAGAATTCCAGTTGTAAATATCAGGACAGGGCATTCATTTGTTACACCCTCATTTTTGCACACGAGTGCTGAATAGGCAAGAGGTCCAGAGGCTAGGCTAATGATCATGAGAGTCAATCACATTTTGTAGAAACCCGTGCCGGGCGAGGAATGACAGAAAAGGTGTTAATACCACCATTAAATCTAAGATAAGAGGTCGGTTGATAGAGGAAAACGTCCACGATCCAAAGACTGATCGATCGATAGGACGTCATGAACAAAAAGAAAGACTGACTGTGTAGTGCAGCGGACATCGCTCTGACCACGATAAAACACTAAAGAATAAAAATGATATTCACTTTCGATTCGTTCACCGCCATACACGAGCATCACACCCTATGTAGAAATCATGGCAGCAAAGAGAACAAGCAGCTACACCAGTATGGATTGCCTTTTTGGTGTAGTGTGAATCGCGCTGCACTTTGAGACACAGTAAAGCACCTCTGCTTGTTTGGGTTCGTAGTTCAGAGTTTCCACATTTCAATCACTACTTCGTAACAATCACTCGTTGAGCCCGAGCGAATGGAGGGGAAATAGCGTACACAACAAGACAATAAGTTTAGAGGTTTCAGAATGAATTAAGAGTTATAGCCACCTTGTCATCCTCCTTAAGCAGCTACAGAGAAGTGTTGAATGAGCTCGGAAATTGAATGCTCCGCAACTTCATTGAGAAGCAGTAGCTGGTGTATGGATGCCTAGGAATCCACTATTAGGTTGTTAACTAATTATTTGCCGTTTTTTTTCAAGCTTCTGTTGTGCGCCTAATAGATAAGCTTCCGAATCCATCCAAATAGCTTTCGATAGAGAATCAGTTGCTCTTTCATGACATGTATCTGCTATTTACGAAATCTTGGAATTTTGATAACTTTTTGACCATTGAAGTTGGAAACAAAAATGAGAAAAACTGACCCCACCGACAGTGAATTTTCCCTGCTTCGTTTCGCGACTTCCTGCAAAACCGTATACAGCTCCTGAAAGTGGACGAATTTCTTTATGAAATTTTATACAGTTTGGTTTGGATTTCCTTGGTTTTTGTTTACTTACAGAGCGTCAAAGTGGGGTATCTCAATGATGACAATAATTTTTGGATGCTTGTGCTGCCTTTCTGTCGAACGTTTTTCATCAGCTCTAAACATGTCACGAGAGAGCATTTGTTGCTCTATCAGGCGGTATGTTTATTTTTCCATGCTAGCCGTATTTTAAACCTTTTATCATGAAAGCGTTTTTGAAATTCCTCGACGTGTAAAACTTTTCGTTGGGAACCTTTTGCAGAATTATAGACATCACACGAAAGAGGAGGATGTGGGCTATGAGGAGACTTATAACAGTTTTTCAAACGCACCAGGTTTTGTTAACTTTTAGGTCGACAAAGTGGAGGTTCGACGGCTCGCGTGGCCGCGCTGCGCGACCAACGCGACGGCCGCACGCGCACCCCCTCAGTAATTGCGCGGCGGTGCGGCCGTCGCGTTGGTCGCGCAGCGCGGCCACGCGAGCCGTCGAACCTCCACTTTGTCGACCTAAAAGTTAACAAAACCTAATGCAATTGAAAAACTGTGATGCATCTTTTCATAGCCCGAATCCTCCTCTTTCGAAAGGCGCATAAAATTTCGCAAAAGGTTCTCAACGAAAAGTTTTACACGTCGAGGAATTTTAAAAACGCTTTCATGATAAAAGGTTCAAATACCAGCTAGCATGGAAAAATAAACGTACCATCTGATAGAACAACAAGTGCACTCTCGTGACATGTTTAGAGCTGATAGAAAACGTTCGACAGAAAGGCAGCACAAGCATCCAAAAATTATTGTCATCTTTGAGATACCCCACTTTGACGCTATGTAAGTAAACAAAAACCAAGGAAAATCAAAACAAACTGTAAACCATTTCATAGAGAAATTCGTCTACTATCAGAAAGTGTATACGATTTCGCAGGAGGTCGCGAAACGAAGCAGGGAAAATTCACTGTCGGTGGGGTCAATTTTTCTCATTTTCGATTTCAACTTCAATGGTCAAAAAGTTATCAAAACTTCGAGGTTTCGTGAATAGCAGATAAATGTCATGAAAGAGCAAATGATTCTCTATCGAATGCTATTTAAATGGTTTCGGAAGCTTATCTACTAGGCGCACAACAGAAGCTTGAAAAAAACGGCAAATAATTAGTTAACAACCTTTAGAGCGGCCACACGACTACGACAAATATTGACTCGTGGGTTACAAAACAGGGTCAGTCCACGTTTCTTTCTTGCCATCCTGTGAAGTAGTAACGACAGAATTCTAGTGTAGGAAGTTGAGGAAACTGCATGCACATACAAATGAGGAAGCTGAGGAACCTCCTCCTGAATCGTCACCCCGTTGCACCCCTGCACGTTTCGATGATAGTCAAGAAACTAAACAATCTTCAGAAATAATCTCACTCACCATATCAACCCTGCGCCATCTGCCTTCCATTGTTCAATCACCTCCTCTTTAAGAGCAGAATATTTGAAATCCACGATGAAATGAAAGGGGCCTTACAATAATTTATTCAATTCAGTTTACTGTGAAAGTGGCATAATTAGGCACTCTTCACAGGAGTAGAACTGTGTTGAAATTATGAGTTCTTTTAAAATAATGAGGAAAAAATGACAAAGCTTTCTTTACAACATAATATCCGTTTCTTTGAAGCTTACAAGCTTCTAATACCTCTGTTATATAATCAATCTCAGATTGAAATCTTTGAAGCCAAAAATGATTGCATTCCCATGTTTCGTTCAGTTTTATGAAGCGAACGCTAATCTATTAATAATATATAATTTATTAATAATATAATGCATCCGTCGCCATATGGCCCCTGCATCAATCGTAATTGAAAGTGTTCTGGTGGTTGTATGCGTACTATGTTTTGTACAACTCAACGTTGACAAAAGGAAGAACCTGAAAACTAGATTGTGAACAAGTCAGTGAATGTGCTTCAGGGTGAAATCAGTGATAATGCTTACGACTGGACCGTCCCGCTTTTCTGCAAACACGTTGGAGCAATATTGTGGAGAGAAATTGAAAAACTATGCTAAAGTATGGTGGCAGTATAGAAGTACGTTCCGATTGCCTTTTTGTTTTGCAGATATGTATGTTAACGAAAAAAGCTGGGACATGAGCTCAAACAGTTGTATGGGTACAATCGCCTGACATGTAAATCAAGCACTCAGGTTTTTTATTGGACAGCTAGAAGCCGGTGCAGAGAGAAAGTGTTCTGACAGATCGACATTTTCTGACCCTCGGTGCACAATGCCTACGGCTCAGTAGTGCATGTCGCCTTCTAATCCCGAGCATTCCCTCTGCTTCGTCGTTGAACCGTCTACAAATGTACGCTATCATTTTTGAGATGTATTTCGATTTTTCTGTACGAATTGCGAGAGCGAACCATTACGCATTCTCTTCCTGATAAAAACTCTAACTCTACTGAACTCTACTGACTGAGATAAAGGATTTGAAGCATTTCGGCCCTATTTCGCGTCTAAGGTAAATGTGGGACCCATGGGAAACGTTTTTCTCCTATTTGAACACATCAGCACTACATACATGTATTTGTTCTACTCCACCGCACTATTTTGTGACTCTACATTTCTTTATCGCTTTGCTCCGTGAAAAGAAGAGATAACGAACTGGTAGAGTTAGGGATGCGGGAGCGTTAGCTACCAACAGAGATGATGAAACAGTTGATCATTTGAATGCAGAGCACCTTTTAAATATGAAAGTACTTAGGCGATTATTGTGGTAGGCCGTGATACTGAGGACACCGACGAAGTAGTGAACTGTGCGCTTCAACGCAGCTCAGAAATACCTGATACGGTCAAAATCTACGATGAATGAGGAGCTATGGTAGCAAACTCCCGTTTCGTTCTATAGTGCAATCATAGGACTTCGAACTTCAACATTAAACATACAATAGCGCAATCAGTTTTGAGATTTGCACGTGCGTCAATGATAACCTAAACAGCTTCTGGCATTCAACAGCCCTGAGTGAAAGTTTCTCGATGTCTCACATATGTCACTCAACTTTTTTGTGGCCTTCTAGCGACGATAGCCAATATCGCTGAGTAGAAATCGTATTAATATTAATAACTTAATATTATGTGTGCCTTATTGTTTGACTAAGAACGCATTACTTTTGCAGTATTGCAGAAGTATGGTGCTGTAGGAACTTTCGCTGTCCATAGTTTGATTCAGTTGCTTCTTCTAAAGTATGTCATCTGAATAATGCATTAATACATCTTCTGCAATGGAAATGGTAACGATTACGTCGTTCAATCACGTTATCACGTTTTCCTTGCTGTCGGGTTGAAGATCATCTATCTGTATTTTATTTTGCTCTTTACGTGTAAATTCCACGTGTCGCTATTCTTTTTCATGGTTTTTGAGCAAACGATTGTTTCTGACGCGGCAAATTTCTGAACCATTTACGGCACTGGTTGTCAAGTGCGTCTCTTTCATCACTCAGATTTTAATATGCGTTCATGGAAAGCGGGTCACCTGTTGGCCCTCGTCAAAGCTCGAAAAGATGACTACGACGAGCACAACGGACGCAGTGAAACGAAAGTGATCGCTGGCTGAGACCGCTCATATCCCGTTACATTTCAATGGTGCCCGATACACTTTCTCTTGCATAGACATTCGGGCCACAGTTTTTCATTGTACTACTAATCGGCTACAATACTCAGATTTACTGCTCCCGTCTTCACTGCTGAATTAAGGTTGAACCGATTAACTGAAATATTTCGAAAAACCATCTAGATACGTTGTATTCAGAGCATACTAATTAATCGGGAATAGGGAACAACTAGTCAAAGGAGTACTTTTATGAGATGAAGAACTATGTCCTAACCTAAAAAGCACGATTCGTTGACTATCCGCCTTGTTTTGTAGTCTGGTGTTCATTAAGATCGAAAACAGAAAAACACTCCTCTGCACCTAATATATCAGAAGAACGGCATCCTTGTAGAAAGATGACTTTTTCCGTGACGCCACCAAACTTCACACATTTATAACTTCAAGGAGCGCTGTTGAAATGTAACCGGTACGGTCGAAACTCATCCTTGAATTGTTTCGAAGGTGTGTAACAACTTGAAGAGACGGAATCAGCCCTGTTTATAAGCTAGCACGCCATGATGAAGCTTTCTACCCATTCTTCTTTCTTTCTCTTGTTCATATGCACCTTATTCGTCGAAATATTTCGAATGAAGCTCCTTCTGCCCTCGTTTGTGACACACTCATTCGTTCAAAAGGTGCTCTCCTGGTACGCTTTTTCTATGATGTTGTTGTTCTTGTGAATTAACCTTTCACATCATGGCAGCCCATTCGTCACGTCAATAATAAGAAGCTGATTACCTGAGCTTGAATGAGGACTTATATTTTGGAGGTTTCGCAGCTCTAAAGAAAGCAGTTGCTAACAGGAAGGATTAGGACGTCTTCGTTATCGATCTCGATAGCTGTACTATAATTCTATCCGTTATTATTCCACTATTTTCAGTATCTGATACGAAGGATTACCCTTAAATCTTTTAGTTGATAATATCACCGATATTGTGCGCGATAACATAGTTCGAGTGACAGGGAAAGGGATGGACTCCGAAACAAAATATACTGGTTTCTTTTGCAACATACCAAAGATTTCTTCTTATGAAACTCTCACAGATAAAATGTTAACATATCATGCTGCACAATGAAGGCGACGTTATCAGTCAAATGCATTCATAACGACGTTTTAACAGAAGTCGGTGATCCTTCGTTACAAAAACTAAAAAGGGTGGAACAATGGCAAGGAGAAATGTAATGCAGCTATCGAGATCGATATAATATCAGACGCCTTAATCGTTTTGTTAGCAATCGCTCTGTTTAAAGCTATAAAAATGAGACGCTTCGGGTTATTTTCTCAGCTTAAAGCGTTGGGGGACATCCGCAAAGGATGGGGTGTCAAAACGTCGGGTCGTAAGTGGCACCACCATGTCAAACAGCTGTAACTTGATACTGAGTGCGGTACTAGGGTGCCGCTCACCTACGATAATTTACCACCCACTTAACAAATTAGGTCGCGTGAACGCAGCCGCAAATTTTCTCTGTAGACCTGACGCCCTTCAAACAGCTATTATTAGCTCTCGAAAGCTTCAATGCCAGCAAATATGTATATTTCTATGAAGGAAAGTGATTCATTTCAGCGTAAGAACAATAAATGTACCATGCACAGAGAAAAAATGGAGTCGATTTCTCTTGAACCTTTTCGAGTATAACAGTCTACGCAATCTCAATTTTAGAAGGAATTTTTTCACAAAACAAGAAACCAGCCTCGAAACAAAAAAGGAACTTCAAAGAAAAAATAGTTCCCTATTAAAAATGAAATATAATATAATATTGATATAGTTGCGTCGAAAAGTTAGAAAGTATAGAACTTTGTTTGAAACGTGGTCCAAAAATATGACCAGTTTTTGACCACCAAAACGTTTGCTCAGAATTTAGCAGCGATCCGAATCACATGTTCGTAACACTCTATAAGACATTATTATAACTTTACAATGCTCTATCAGAATATCATCACCGATTGACCCTACGTTCGGGGATTTTTGAGATGTTTTAGTTAAAAATGGTATGTAAAAATCACTGTGAAATATTTTTCAAAAACACATAATTAGCAACAACGGTACGTTTCGACAAATATTTAAATATAGCCGTCAGAACTTTTTATTGGTGTCAGATTCTTTTCGATTTGAGCTACTTGTGCATAGAAAAGAAAAGTGACATACTTATTTACTCTTACCGTATATATTTGTGCGTGTATGTTTGTAAGTGTAAATGTGTTAATTTGGACATATCACTACTGTCGAACTGAGTCGAGCTGAATGCCCGACCAGTTAAACACTCTTTCGTAGTGATCCATCGTTTTCCCGTCAGCTTTACAGCATAGCGACACTGACCGCAGACGAATGCGTTCTGATGACGTCGTACTTTTCACTTTAATGCGCTATACTGGCATGTTCATGCATGGTTGCTTATATTCTGATGGAAATAAATTACATTACACAAATGGTCCACATTGAAAATTAAACGCTGCCTTCCTGAAACTGTCCTTAAATGGTACATCTCAACAGAAATTTAACCCACTATGTTCTCCTCTGGAGAACTGTTTCAGCATAGGTGAGGACAAAAGATAGTTTGGTACAGTACTTGAGGTTGAGAAGTTGGTGATATTCATAGCTTCCGAACTTCCGGACACCCTTCGGAAAGGCATATGTTGGAAACTACCTGTTGATTGATGGTTACCAAACATTTAACCTCCCACTCTTACGCATGAGTTAATGATCGGATTTATTTCTTAGCAAGGTAATGACGGCGGCAGAGTGAAGAGAGCTATAGGCGTGGGCCTAGTGTTTTGAATGGATTCTCTGGAAGTTTTCGAACGTCAAAGATCCCTCTGGAAATTAAATAGTACTAATTGATCTGATCTAGTGCTCAGGCCTCAAAAATTCGATATGAATGAGCGAATATGAGAACGTTTTGGACGGCATTGTACGACACCAAAGAAGCCCATGCAGGCCAAAACATTTTTTGCCTCAGAAAATATGGAGGATCTTCGAAGGCAATGTGGAGTGTGGAGTTTTCATATTGCTTACGACAGATCGAAAAAAATCTATTCACAGCTTTTTGAATATTTACTCCTAATGTTCCACAATTGGGTAACCTATGTTTGGTGAAACACATTTTAAGTGACGTCATCTTCAAACACCCTGTACATGGGTTGCAAATAGCGTTCTCAAAACTTCCGTTTTCGAAATCACAAGCTCGATTCTCACAGCCATATGTTGCGTGCCGTGCTGGATATGCTACTATAGATTCGTTGTAAGAATTTATTTACCTAATAGTTGAAACAAGAGGATATGTGGTTTCCCTATCTTTTCTGAACTGCGACATGTTTCTATATTATCATTATCTGATGCTGAAGGGTTTCTCGACATTAATTACGGACTTCGCTTCTCAAAATGCTCCACTTTGAATTCATACACTGCTCTGCTTTCGTTCCAGCCTACCCTCTGAGGTGGGCAGAATGTCAGTCACGCCGACTAAACCCTGGCTTACCCTCCGCTGGGGACAATCAGTTTGGTTGGGTGTCCGAACGGCGAACAAACGTGCTGAAAAGATTTCTCGTGGGAGCTGTCTGATGCACTTCCGAGAATAAGCGGTTACCATGCTATGCTATGCACAGATCGTTTGGAACCACTCTTATATTAGAAGAGTGGGAAATGACTGCGGAATGCAAGGAGTAAATGCCTAGGTGGAACCTATGCCCACACGAAATTTTAAAGACACTTGAAAAAGTTGCTGTTTTTGGTAGACTCATCAAAACATTGGTATCCTACGCAGATATCGCGTCCAATATGTCCATTGAAAGAAGAAAGAATCGAGGGAGTATATCAGAGTCTTTGTAGACATGTTCTAGAGAATACGGTATAAAGCTTTCTCAAACACGTTTGTTTGAAAAACCCCAGAGAGAATCGAGACTGAGAATCGTGAAAAGGCAACGACGGCAGTCTTTCGAGGCACTGAAACCCCACTTTTCTCTATGACAGTTCGCTCCACCATCGTCTCCACCATTTTTTTGAGCCAGAAGCACACGACCTTTGACCACTACTGACGAATTTGTATCAGCTCTCGGCGTCGTGCACTTGATTGCTGTCTGAATCAAAAGATTTAAAAACTCAGACTTTTATGCTGCCCCATTGAAGTTGTCGTACGAGCCTTTGCGCGACTAGCGTTTTGCTGTCCAAAACTTGTTATCTATTATAGCTAGTTGTCCTATGAAACATATCAAAGCGAGAACTAAACTTATTCAAAAGTCCAACGCTCTTGAAAAATCTCATCTACCACCTAGTTTCATTCCGATCAGTTACGGAGTATAAACACATATTTCGTATTTCTTGATCTCTGCCTCGCCTTTTTCTCTTTTCTTTCGCCTCTGAAAATCCCAACCTGGGTTTTTCAGGTATTTCTAGCAAGATTAATTTTTCTGCCTGAAACATTATCATCGCCTGATCATTAAGAAACCATCCACGAAAAGTATTTAACTACCGTCTAGAAATATATATATATATATATATATATATATATATATATATATATATATATATATATATATATATATATATATATGGCTGCTTTGCTTTTCTTTTCTCCGTCCCCCACCTTTCCTTATGGATTTATAACTGATTCACGGATTTACGTATTAAATTCGTATTCGTCCGAAAAGGACATCTGCCTCAAACAGGTGAACTTAAGCTTGATGTTAAAATAATTTGCATTCTTTCGAATAATCTGGGTCATATGAAATTTCGGAGACATCTTTCGACGTTTCCTCTCCGGAACTGGTAGGAATTGTGCTGTAGGCCACTTGTCGTGCATGTACAGTGCCGGCCAAAAAGGTGTTCGTTTTCACTTTCTTGCATGTACATAACTCCATAGGGACTGAGGCTTTTGAACTGATCTCTATATTTAACGGAGAGTTAACGGATTTAATAGTTAACGGAGAGTGGTACGGGTGTACATATGCTAGTTTTGTTTCGATGAGGACCTGAAATTTAGTGAATTTTTCCATCAATAAAGTAAAACGCACATTTTTAGAAAAGTGGCCCCATTGACAATAATTTTTTCCTGCTGTAAAACAAGTAATTTTTTGCAACACGTTATGTACCATTTCGAAGAAGGAGATTTTCCCTACAAATTGATACATGGGCGTTTTTTGCTACTCTTGGCTTTTATTATTTTTTTTAGGTGATCCAATGGTGGCGTGTCCAAGAGGTGTGAATTAACAACTGGTGCTTTGTATACAGAGGCATTCACAGAGTCCTGTATGCAGTTTGAAAGAGAATCAAATGCGCTATCGGGCAATGCCTTCATTCTCTCGTGAAGCTGAGTTTCTAGAAATTTATTCAAGAAGAACTACAAATTAGAAGCGTCATTTTCGCTCCCTTTCAATTTTTTCTACTTTTTTTGGTTTTGGTTTTTTTCTAAAAAAGGAAGGTTTTCTAAAACCTCAGGCACCGTTCGAAGAAACCTCGCTATATGCATAAGTGTTTTTGAAAAATCTCCATGTCTCGGTTTTATTCGTTTTCAAGCAATTAAAGTGAGTACGTCCTTGACCACGAAATTCCGCGCGCGATCACTGCGCGCCGCGTGCGATGTCGGAGGGTCGTGCAGTCATCGTCGCACGCGACGCGCCGTCATCGCGCACGGAAATCTATGGTTCAGGACGTACCCACTTTAATTGTTTGAAAACGAACAAAGACCAATATGTGAAAAATTTTCAAAAACACTTTCGCGAAGAGCGAGGTTTCTCCTTAGAACGGTGTTTGAGGTCCTGAAAAATCGTCTGAGCAGAAAAAATTGAAAGGTGGCGAAAATAGCGCTTCTAATTTGTAGTTTTTCTTGAATAAATTTCTAGAAACTCAGCTTCACGAGAGAATGAAGGTACTGCCCGATAGCGCATTTGATTCTCTTTCAAACGGCATACAGGAAAAGAATGCATACGAAGCACCAGTTGCATCCAAAGGTAATTCACACCTCTTGAACATGCCCCCAATGGACCACCTAAGAAAATAATGAAAGCTAGGAGTAACAAAAAAACTTCAATATATCGTTTTGTAGAAAAAAATCTTTTTCTTTCAAACGGCATATAAGCGGTTGCCAAAACTTTACTTGTTTCAGAGCAGGAAAAATTTATTGTCAATGAGCCCGCTTTTATAAAAATGTGCATTTTACTTTATTGATGGAAAAATTCACTAAATTCCAGGCCCTCATCGAAACGAAACTAGCGTATGTACGCCCTTACCGCTCTCCGTTATCTGTAGAAAAATCACTTCAAAAGCCTTCGTCCCTATGGAGTTACATGCAAAAAGTGAAAACGAATACCTTTTTGGCCGGCACTGTATGTTCAAGTAACTTAACGCTAAGAGTAAATAAAAGTTGAACCGAATCGATGAGGGAGGAGATTAGAATCAGTTTCGCACCTGTTCAACTGGGATCGAAGGATTGGGTTGATGTTTCACAGTAGCAACACTCGATTTTTCGTAAGGAAAATCACTCGACGTGTCAATAAGGGTTTCATTGTTCATTACCCTCATCGTCAGATGCCGTCATTTTAGAGGAGTTGTTTCCACTTGTTGAAGGCTGAAAGCCCAATCAGGGACGACGTTTAACAGAGAAGTTTAAGATAGTTGGTAGCTCGAAGAACATCGAAGTTTCTATGCAGTTACTTCTCTACGCCAAAAGGCTTGAAACAGACAAATAATCCAAAGTGCTATTGCTAGCTCGGTTGGGGTCGAGCCGGAAACTCAAGAAGGCGACTTTACTAGGGTATGGTACTATCCGATGAAGTACATTTATTTTCATTCGAGAAAGGTTCGCTGGTGTTCCGCGTAGTATACACAATGTAGGCAAGAAATCAATCTTCACCGAAGACGCATTTAAAAATTTCGAACAATTTTTCACTCCAATAAGAATACACTCGCAAAAAAGCCGTTTCATTACAAAAAGATACATGCAGTCATCTTTTCTAGCAGAGCTGCTTGTTAATCAATCTCTTTTAATACCGGGCAAATTAGTTAACCGATGTTCTTTCATTACATGGTCCACGTGCTTTCGCATTTAAATGGCTGACTCTTCTGCTTGCACCGCTGTCGTAGTACATTCATCGGTTTGTTCCATTCCCGACAACGACAATCATATAGGGTTCGGAACAATCTCTCTACACCCTCGACAGACTTATTATTATTATGTTTATTATTATTATTACGACTCTGGAGGATTTCACCGAATTTGTCTAATAAACATAAAAGTGTGAACCATTTGTTAAACACCATAACCATATCAAAGGTAGAAAAAAAGTCAAATCTTTTCTTCTGGATGGCGACGGTTGGAAATAATACAACGTTACGGGAACGAATGTGAGCTGTGCAAGTCCATCCAGCCACATCATTCGTAGTACTTTGTAATCCATCATTTTGAAACGCCGAGCGCTACAGCTCCCTAGATCCACGTGTGCTGTAGGCAGGGTGCCATCAGAGCTTGCCCACAACACTATTCATGGATAAAACAGAGTGCGCTACAGCCGGTACACTTTAACCCATTATTTCAATATTGCCGTGATTGGAAATAACCTGGCCTGATCTGAGAAGTTGTTGAGCGCTCAATTCAAGAAAAGAAATGAATCTTGCACTCGTCACACTAAATAAATCATTTATGGACATTTCAATTTTTTGAAATTTCTTATGGCATATTTCTTTCAGTAACAGCTCAAAACGGTAGCAGCTCCTCTCGTTCAAAAATATTCGATGCCTTTTGCCTCTATTCAGCACAAACGATCGATTTTTCACTTCATGCCTCCATAATGAGCTCGTTTCACAAAAGACGGTAGATGATTGCAATCCCTCTTGGAACAGGTTCCAAGCTGTTTTTCAGGAGACTGTCCTTATTATTTGGAATCCTGCGCTTTTGCTGACATCCTCTTGTGAAAGAACTCTATTGGTTTTATCGCTTCATCTGCCTGGCATGTTCAGAAACGTAATACATTTTCTAAGCACATGAACTGGGTTTTCTGTATCTAGTGTCCTTTACTATCAACAACTAAGTGAAAACAAGTACAAGAAAAATTGTTAGCACTCGCGATGCTCTCGAGAACATGTAGATTTTAGATTTGAAGTAATTCAAGCAGGTCGGAAAAGGACCTAAAATTTGGCCAACAGCTGTGAGCAACATCGGCACTCGTTTTCACCAAGGGTTTCAACTCTTCTATCTGAACAGCAACCCCGTTTTTATCGTCATGAACCGTAGGGTTCCACCTCCTGACGACAGAGTTTCGTTTGTTCAACCATTCTCCTGTTTCTCCTTTTCTGCAATCAAAGAGAGTGTATTCAACTAATGTTGCCTACATTTACAATTCAGCTTTCCTTCCTCCTCTTTTTCCTTCCTCCTACCTCTTTCTCCTTCTTTATTACTCAATAAAATTTCTATTTTAATCCGACCACTTCCGGAACTTGCCGCATTCCATTCACACAATAAGCAGCTACGTAGACGTACCTAGAATAGTGAAACTGCACGAACTTGAGATTCTATGGCGTTCACTTTGGTGAAGTTGTTAACTGTTTAAATGATCCCAGAATTCTGTCAGAGTCGCATATTGGCAAAATCTGGATTTCCCTCTTTCTATTTTTTGAACGTTCAAAGCAGAGTTTTGAGGAAAAGCACCATGTACTCCTGGTTCTGTGAATTCAGTATTGGCAAGGGTGCTAGGACTCATCGTGGACACGCGACCGCCCCTGCTGCCGGCCAATAGAGTCGCCGCCTCGCCCCACCCCCCCCCCCCTACCCGATGTTGTTTATAGTTAAAACGCCTCTCCAACCTATTATATTGAAACCGCGTGGCTTCGCCACGCGGTCAGGCTAGGGGAGGAACTCCGGGGTGGGTGAGTCATCCTAAACATTGCAAAACCGAAGGCTACGAAAGGAACCCTGAACTATCCAACAACGAGGCGGCGACACTATTGGCCGGCCGGCAGCAGGGGCGGGCGCGTGTCCACGATGAGTCCTAGCACCTTGACAAGTACAAGATCGAGAATAAGGACAAGTCAGGACGCCCGACGGGTTTGGAAGTGGTCGTACAAAGGAGCGAGGTGAAGACGGAACCATGCCTAACCACTCGTGAATTATCATGCACCCTTAGTATTCATCAGTCATTAGTGGTTCGTGAATTAAGGGTAAAACACTCGGTCGATGGATATCTGCGGTGTTCTAAATGTCCGACTACTTAGAACTCAACCTAATACTCCACCTCGATAACATACGTATGTCTGTGGTCGTTGAACTCGAGCTGCCTCGCAATGTCTAGAAAACCCGAACAAACTCAGATCTGTTTCAGGTGATTTCCGTGATTATTATTGTCTACTGCTGTGACGACTGATTGAAGTCTGAGCAGTATGGGCGGTCGTGGAGGCTGCACCAACAGCGCTGGCGGTGGTGTAGTCGTTCCGCACCTCGGTTACGCCGTCACGCCCACATTGGCGCCGTCGGCGGTCGCTTCGATGCCAATCGTCACCGCCCGACGAGAGTCACAAAATCTCAGAAATAACGCTGCTGACACTTCAAAAACCACACCAGATCGACCACCAGCTGACAATTCCAAGCATGAATCACTGGGCGATCGTGCCTCGTCCAAGCTCACTCTCGACGATGAATTGTTCGACATTCTGTACGCATTCGGGTGAGTCGAGATGTTCAATTTCTTCTTTCGTTGTTGTATTTGACGTTTTTTGCTAGATTATTCTGTTATCCATTCGTTTGTACATTCGTCTTGACTTATGTAGACTAAAGAATCACGACCATAAGTCATTGACAGTTCTCCCTGATATGTCGGCCGGCGTTACCTAACGCAAATTTAATTTTCATTTTTCATGCTGATTTTCTGTAAAGACTCGTTGTGACTATGCAAAAGGTGAACGTTCTTTCATTAGTTAGAAGACGGATTTAACACAAAATATTTTTGCCACTAAGCATAACATAACTGACAACCACATACAATTTCAACGGAGCCATACATGTCGAATCGATGGAATATGGCTTGTGCCTCTATATTAGATGTCGCTTTCGACAACTTCGCTGTGCGCATCTTCTACTTCACAATTTGTGTCGTGAGAGAATCATCTGACATCAACTGTTTTAGCCGATTCCTAAATTACCACTGGAAATTTTGCCTAAGGGATGCAGAATCCTAGCGAAGAATCGTCGTAGTTTAGTTTCTACCTAATTCGACAGTAGCGTCACAATTGAGCGAAGCTTTTTAGAACAGCTACATACATATGTTCATACACCTCCTTCAAAATTTATGTTTACTGAACTTTCGGGAGGTTTTCTTCACTTCAAATTCCCTCCATAATGTAGTAAGAACGCTGCTGTTGTACTGCACTGAAAAGTGGTTAGTGCTACTACATATTCTTCCCCAACTCTTCCATTATATTTGAAAAACCGTTCAACGCTGTGCTAAAAAATAAAAGTGAACGACATGAGCATCAGAACAATTGCAGTAAATTATAGAAATAAAAAGTATATTTTCACATCACCCGAAGAGATCATATTTCTATTACGATTGAGGCTGAGAACATCACAATATCGTTCTTAAACTATGCGCTGCTTACAATACTGCGCTATTATCTATTAGTAGTATTATTATAATGTACTATTACATTAGTATTGCTGTAAAGTACTACATATTAGTATTGTAACGCGTAGTACAACCTAAATATCAACTATCAGACTGGCGCGTTTCAACTTGAAGACATTTCGAACTATTATAATTAACTATGCAGATTAGCTCGCTACCATCTACTCTTTGTTTTCTTAGCTGTAATTACTTCCCAAAAAAAAAGTTGCTATGTCCTTGTTACGATGAGTGCGGCAAATAGCGAACCCAGTCCTCGCGAGTGCTCTAAAGCACCACCGCACATTATGTCCGAAACCTGTTCACTTCCAGCATTTACGCTCTTTCTCGTTTTCCAGTCGCTTTTTGAAACGCCATCTTTTTTTATTCCAAAGAGCTTCATGTCAATGTGATTCGTCATACGTTGAACATGCTCCGTGCACTTCCATGACATGCAATTGGGCCTTAATGGCTCTCCGAATTTGTTTGAGCTTCAACGTTGAATTTAGAAACACTTTCTAGAAGTGACTGCAGTCGTCACGCTGTTCTTTGTTGGAAATTGGGCTCAGCCGTTAAATTTTTCTATGACTTTTTTAACGGCGAAAGTTTCCGTCAAAACCGTTCAATCCGTTCAATCCGTTTAATTTTCAAAATGTTGCTAAAATAGATGAGTTTCCTAGAAATAGGAATTTTTTCACTGGAATTTGCGAAAATAAACGATACTAATGTAATGTATAAGAGTTTGTTTTACCGTGTTGCCGAAACCGTTGCTGGCACCATCACGAATAACTGCAACCACCTAAAACATCCCAGGAAACAAAGAACACTAAGCGATTGGAGTCATGTTTGAATCACACTCGACTTTTACTTACTTCGTGCTCTATTTCGGAGACTTGGAAGAGGGCTTCCGAATTTTTGACCTTGATGGCTGTCGTTCTTCAAATCTATTAGACCCAACACGCGATATACTATAATAATAATAGTAATTATCGTGTGCTGCTGTGCCGGACGAGGTTAGTAAGGTGGATCAGATTTATTTGGCCTAACGTTTCGACCTGTTCGTCGTCGTCAGAGGCCTAAAAGTGGTTCGAAACTACACATCCTTGGTCTGCCCGGCCAAGCGCCACAAAACGGTGCAAACGGTAGGAAGTCATTGCTTATCGAGAGACACTCATTTCGGTTGTTCATACAAGGATTCCTTGCGGGAATCCAAAACGCTTCCAATGCTTTCCTAGACGATATCTCGGTCTCATATGACAGAATTCTGCACTCGATGTCAAAATCATTCCCGTCATGCACTTCATATCTGTGCCTTCCCAGCGGGGCTGTTAAGGTACCCCTTCTCTTACTGGCCAGATGTTCATTTATACGTGTCAGCAAAACACGACCGGTCTCACCAATGTACTTGCCGTTGCAAGCCCTACATTCACTTTCATATACCACACCGGCTTTCTCAATAATACTTGACTTAACGAATCTTTCTTGAAATGAATTGATGAGTGTCACCTTCATCGGCAAAGAGATCAAATGAAACAGCCATCCCTGCGACTTTTCTGAGTTCAGCCTTGAGCTTGTTTTTGTACTTTTTGAAAAGCCAGAGAAGTTCACTTCTCTTAAAATGCGTCCGCAACTTTTGTGGATCGATGACTTTCACCAAATTTTTGAATTTGCGTTTCTCCACTGTTTGTATTGAATGTGTATTCACACAGATTAACTGCATGATGACTCGTTCAATATCTCTCGTCTCTTGTCCTTCTTCTGACCAGGTTGCAAAATGAATGGGATAAAAACTGTTGTGTAAGATGGGGCTTCTTCGAAGTTGTTTCCTTAAGGTCCTCAAGCGGCTCCTCCTCCGTTACAGATTTAGACTTTCCCGCGATCTGCGAATAAATGTGAGACAGTAATGGAGCGTATCCTGACAAGTCATGATGCTCTAGATTTGAATTTGGAACTTTAATCTAAAAATTGTTAAACGGATTTAACGGCAAGATTTTGCTGTTCAATCCGTTAGAAAATTTTTAACGGAAAATACCGATAAATCCGTCAAACCGTTTACCATTAAATGCACCCCTCTGGTTGGTAGGTAAATAGTAATGTGGAACACGGTAGTTCAGAGGGTTTTCAGAGGTATCGTCTTATCGACGGTGTTACCGCAAATGTGACGTCGCCGAGAATAGATTAAGCTTCTTTAGCATCTTTCCAAAATAGTTCTTGCTGGATTGAATTGCGGAGAGTTGCCGTCGAAGAACTCTTCTAAACAACGAAGTTTTCCGTTTTGAGCAATGATCTTCTCTTCTGGTTCTGCACTTCTGAGTGATTCAGTAGGAATTACGTCAAGTCTATGGTCAATCATCAGTATTTCAGCATTGGGAACAGAAGTCTCAGATGAACTTCAATCCAACAAAATGTAATCCATTTCCCATTCAAAAGATCTTCGATGCACGGAATTGAAAAAGATGCATATACACTCACAAATATTATGTCACCCAGCATTCCTGAGAACAAAATGATTAATACAGAAAAGCCCCGATTCAATTCGTAGTTTTGACATCATCACTCAAAAATAATCCGATTCATGACCCTGTCGCAAATTTGAGACTTCGAATTTTGCTAACAATGACTTTCATATGCGAATTCATACAACAACATTTCAAGAATCCACTTTCTACGCATAGTGCATAAGTACAGTGTATGTGCGTTAAAGGGCCGAATAGTTTTAGTTTTTTAGAGCAAAGACATCTCAGGAATTGTTTTTCTACGCATAGCGTACCGCTAAATACTTTATTTTATTTTATCTTATTTTATTTTATTTGCACTGTTAGGTGCGCCAAATAAAACACTTGAATATCATAAAAACAACGACACCGTGCCAAATCTCGAATAAAAACCCTAGAATAAAACAAAGTGTTGGTAATTTTTGCGGCATCCCAGTCTTTAGTAGAGACTAACATGTTGTAATATGTATGTGCCTTAGTTTCGTTTTCCAGAGCGAAGTTCTTCGTGGTTGAAAATATGTAAATTTTGGGACTAAATTTCATATGAACGCCTCTAAGCTTGTTCCGACAAATCTAACGACAATCTAATTCACGCTTTTGTGGCCTATTATAATAAATGAAACGTGCTCTGTCAGGATATCGCTTTACATCGCGCATGGAAATCATTGTGATTTTTTACAAAGTTTGAGAACGTCGTAGATTTCTGCGCAAATCTAAGGGAATTATCAACAGGACTAGGATTTCATCTGCTTTGATGAATTTGTACTCAAAAGTGCAAGGTGATAAATCTCTTTGACCGCTACCGTAGGTAAATATAAAGCTATATGTAGATCTAAGCAAGCGTGTATGGAGCTGCTGTTGTAATATTATATGTAGTTCAACAACGTTGAACGAATGAGAACGCTAGGGTAGTAGTTTCACGTAGTAGCTCGCTCAGGTGCAAGTTCAAAAGCGAACTAACAAAAAAGGACATGCAACGGATCTTTGCGTTTCCTTTCGCCGGTCCCATAATAGCTCACTTCCTTCGCGAACCTTAACACTTAGGTGCTGTTCGGCCACTAGTCCCGTGGTTATTCACTATTCATCATACACAATTCGGATGGCCTCTAGTAATTTTACATAGAAAACTTTTCCTATAACGAGGAATATTTTTCTGTGATATACAGAAAAAAGTTCGTTGAAATGCTCCATTTGTGCTATGAAAAAAGTGTCAGACATATGATCAATATGAGATATTTCTTTAAGGACCAAGATAAGTTCTCTGAAAAGGTATTGTATATCAGAAAAAGTGTCAGACATATGAACGAAGACCACGCTGAATATTAGTCGCTTTTTACATTCGTTTCGCTGCTTCGCAGCTACGACTGGAAAGAAATTATAACATTGTAATAAATAGTACTGTGCTACACCGCCAATCAAATGAAAAGAGCACAGTCAACAGGAAAGTTATAAGTCGCAGGGAAAACAGAGCACAACATTCTTCGAACAGCCAAAGTCAACTTGACTGCAAGATGTCTGAGTAGGGCGCAGGATACGCTTGATGAATATAAAGCTGAAGACCAAATGACAGCGAAACAAAAATTGCTCCTGCAACAGAGCAGAACCGTAGAAGAAGTATGGCTGTGATTAATGAAGCCGTCAGAAAAATGCAGATAGTGCAAAAATGAGTGAGGATGATTGAAGACGTTTGTCTAATCATAAATAATAGTTACTTGAATGATGACTCTGGACGGTTCACCTTCACCCTGATAGTTATGCACGTACATCAACAAATGTGACGATTCAAACAATGAATTGTGGGTTGATATTGTTCTCCTGAAAAGCGGTGCTGAAATGGGACGTATCGCAATTTGTGATACAACAATAAAATTCATATATCACCTGTAAGTGGCATGTTGGGCTTCAAACCAACGGAAATGAGGAGCTGAGTTTGAATCTGAGCAGCAAACTCCCAAAATTGAAAATTTTATATCCACTGTTTACTACCTACCCAGAGGGCACTCCTGTGGCAGCGTTTGAATGGTCGTAAAACAATTAGCATCGTTCAGAAGAAAATTGCCCATAACTAGGTCATACGTAACTTTGTAATAAAATTGGGCGTGTTTTTTGAACTCAGCGTAAGGAGACGAATCGAACGGTATCTTCCAATTTCCAAATAGTCCACAGGCAAAAATTCTGACGCTTAAATACATCGAAGCGCGTCGGCGACGCGTTTTGGGACACTAGTTATGAGCGGTATTGTAGAGAGGATCAAGCACCTGAGCATGTGAGCACCAATCCTTTCTCTTTCAGTTACGCTCTTTCACCCCAATCGCTAACAGCAGCAGAGAACTGGAAAAAACTTTGAGCACATTGACCCGTCAACTGCTTGATTTTCTTGAAGCACATTCCACGTCCGGCTCTCGATGCTTGATTTTTTTCAAATAAATTTCACAATTTCTACTGTAGCAAACATGCCCAGAATTTCGCCAGAATTCAAGACTATAACGACTTTGTCTTCGACGCTATATAAAGAAATAAACTATGCTTTACGGATAGACGAGATCATTCACCTCGTCCCAAAACAGTGCTTCCGATCTAAACTTGCTTCTGCTTCTGCTTCTGTTTTGCGGGTAATTACCTATGGCTCATGATAAACGACAACAAGGAAATTTTTAGTGAAGACATTTGTCAATCTGGATTCTGAAAAGGTCCTACTTCAAATACTATCTTGGATTTTAAACAACATGAAATTTGATTACTGAGTTGAAGTATTGAATGATTGGGCAAGAGCGAATTCAGATGTTGAAGTGGAATGCTGTGACCACGGTTTTCAATACAGGCCTTAGATTTGCGCGGCGAAGGTTTGTATCTTTGTGTTGTACATGAAAAAAAAACGCCGGATACTGTGTCCCCTAAAACCTAGCGCCAGTAGTGATCATCTTTAATTAAAGTCGACCATCCACTTCAGAAATACATGATTTTTTCACATTTTGCAGCTATGAAGTTTGAACCCACATAATCGCGCGGAATTGAAGGCGTGCAGTGCCAATCAGAGGAGTAGCATATTTGATGGTGAGCAAAGCGGTGTTGATAGGTTCAGCGTCTTCCTTTGAGTTAGTGGAGCAGTCCGGTGGCACAGCGTCTGAGCAAAAAAATTCGGCATATAATCACATAGGGAAGAAATCGAACGAAAAAATATATATCGTCAAAATGTCCATTAATAAGAAATAGCAGCCTTCTAAAAAACTCGAACGACCAGTAAGTTTGCCTATACGAGGCGCCACCGGACTGCGCCACTAATGCAAAGTAGGAAATTCGATCAAGGGCTTCAATTGTTGGTCGCGCTTCGATTTTGCATTTTCGCCCCGCGATGTCTAAACGAGCCCTTACGGACGGTGACTCAAATAGTCGTTTGCTCGGTAACGTTCGCGTATCTCATTCGCCTCATCTCTGATTTCTGCTTCAACACTTTGGAAAAGAATCTTTGCTTTCAAGTTCTAATGTGCGTTCAATATGCAGAATGCATGATCAATTCGATCAGGGGTGTGCGGGAATTTTTTTCAAAAAAGCGGAAGGCGGAAGACGGAACGGAAATGGCCGAAATGGCCCGAAACCGGAATGCGGAACACGGAAGCCGGGAATAGTGCAAAAATCACTAAATTATTGAAAATTAGCCAGAACTAGGCCACAAAAAAATTTCATTTCTGTTTCTAAAGGTACTCAGTAGAGTGCTCGTTTCGTTTCCACTAGAATGTTATTTCTTATTGAATAGGGGTTTCTTTTGAAGTTTTTCTTCGAACTGGCGGGAAGAAGGCGGAACAGTTTTTGTACGGTCACTATCTCCTACGCTTTTAACTTTTTCCTATGCTCATTTTTTTTCTGGAGAGGCCAATTGATTGTAGTGTTTCCGATCTCTCCTCTGATTTCTAATTCGATTATTGGCTGGAGTAAATAAATAAATAAATAAACAAATGTGTCTATTATTTTGGTGAAGGTGTTCAACGTTTGGTGTTAGCTTCAAAGTAAATGGTGGAAATTCTTCTTTATAAACTTCATTATAAGCCCAAGACAAGTTCGTAGAGAAAGGTAGACTTTTTTGGCGTGATAGACAAGAATGCTTTCAAAATAGAATTAAAAGCCCAAAACTAACATGTTATGGTGGAGAATCAGCAGTTTTTACATGATTTTGGGGTGTGAGGATTTTTCTCAGATCGTTTACAATGAAACGAGCAGAAGAAAACAATCTCTCACACTTGGACGATGTGGCAGGTGCCGACAAATTCTTCATTGCAAGTTTTCTTAGGAGAGAGGGGGGAGTGCACTTCCCTGCATTGGTTTCATTCTACCAAAATTCGAATGGATCGCATCGACGTCAGCACAATAACTTCAGTCCTCATTTTGGTTAGCTTGCACAGTGAAGGTCTTCGATTTCTTCTTCCGTTTCCGTGTTCCGCCCAAAAACAAAGCGTAACACGAACCGGAACGGAAGCGCCAAAAACGGCCGGAAACCGGAATTCGGAACACGGAAACGGAAGTTTCGCACACCCCTGATTTCGACTGTCTCCTTCGTCATCGATTTCTGCGATCTTTTCGCTCAATGCGGTCGCACGTTATCCATGACTATGTGAAAATTGCTCGAAAGGTGCCCGGAATCCATGAGTACTGGACCTCCTTGCACTTCTCGAGCAGTTCATGTTCCTACTCCTGCATATCTCAATGTGCAAATCTACTGTAATCGTTTGCACATATTCTAGAAGCGAGCGGTGTGTTACTCAGCCGCTTTATAGCCAAATGGACGCCAATTCTTCCATCTGCTTGCAGTTTTTTCGGCCTCGCTCGGGTTTTCTGCGATTCCGTAATCACTGGACGTCATCTGAGGTGTTATCATACAAACAATACCTCTCCATTTCACAATTCTGCTTAGTAATCGAGTGGTCCTTGAGGGGTCACGATGCTTCCGGTGGATGACCAGTCTATAGCTCCACGAAGGGTTCTTTCTCTGCTTAATTTCAGGTAGCGATGAGCAGGGCTACATTGTGTCTCCGGAAACTCCAGCATCACCTTCACGTCCCTAGCAGATTGTCTCCTAACTGTGCTGCACATCACGTTTATTCGGCCCGACCTGTGTTGCAATAGGCTTCTTGTCCGTGAAGCTGGGCATTCCTTCCCGATCCGATTAAACTAAGCCTTCATTTTTGACCTGCAATTGGTGTCCAGCTCGATGAATCAGTGATAGATTTATGCTTGGAGTTGAGAACGGAATCGGTGAAAAAGCAAGTTGCGATACATCTTTTTTTGTTCATTTTCAATGAGCTGCCAAAGTGCGCAGAGTGGTGCAAATGAGTGAGTCAACATATTATTGAAAGGTATTTTCGTACAATAATACCAATAGGAGATCTCCTCATTCCGTTTTCAACTGTAAGAATTTGGTCTTGCATGAGCAAGTAAGAAGTAGTGCAACAGTTGCTGTGAAGTGTAGTAATCCTTCATATAAAACCCTAATAGCATAAAGGTCTACGCCTCAAGTAACAATTAACAAAAGTTCGGTGCCGTGTCATACCTTCAACGTAATCTGACATAGCGCCTGTTGTCGTTTTTGTTAGCCTATTTATTTTTGGTTTTATGTTTCTCGAAAGCATACTTGTACTATGTGACAGCAAGGAAGCGACGTCACATGACAGTTCATCGTACTCATACATACAGCATCTTGCTCGAGTTTACTGCAGATCGTGACAGTTGTGTGAGGCATCGTTGCTGCTGAGCTTAGCAAGCGTCCAATTTTTACCAACACCAGCCTAGCTAGAGAGGCAGCTAGCTAACATTCCACAAATCATTCACTAATCGTCAGCTAAGTTCCTGTTCACAATGCACGTTGCATGCGACTCATTGATCGACAACTCGAACGCTGGGAGTTCGAGTAGTCGAGCGGATTTCTCACCCATTCGTACAGCCTTCATGACGACACTAACGTCAACCTCTCGCCACACATCTCGCAGCAGTTCAGTTGTCCTTCGTGCGATGTAAGTTGGTCTCCACGACACTTGGTCAGTTTGATTCAACCTCCCCTACAGTGGCAATGCCTTTGTGATGTGACTATTAAAACTAATCGGCCAGTTTGAAAAAGAACTTTCAGGGGCATGGAATCTGGAGAATCGTCATGGTAAACATTCCAGCACTATGAGGCGATTTTACTATGAACTTACTACGTGCTAGAACACTTTTTTCCAAGCTTAAGGAAGCTCAAAGCAGCGAGAATCGAGGGCAACTCTCCTATTATTTAGTAATGGAAGGTCTTTTACACAGCATCGGAGCTGTGAGATTTTTCGGGAACACGTCCGTTGTCTATTAGGCCGAGTTTCACGAGGTCCTGTCACTACGTTTAGCTGTTCCTCCGCACTAGTTGACCGGCATCAAGTGACGCTCATCCCACTCAGTGAATGAGAACTACTCTCCCATTCACATAATTGCCGAACGACGACTTTGCCGAACGTTATACGTCTAATTGAACCCATAGAGCATTCAACTTCCACCCGTTAGGTTGTGAACAAAGCTCTATCATTTTTTTTGCACTTTAGTGTTTGAATCTACATATAACTCCCATAGTCAAGCGTTGAGCTTAAGATGAGCAACATTCGCTCAGTCTTCGGGGGTAGATTCAACATTACGTTGGTTTTTTGAATCATCTGCCTCTCACGGCGCAATCCAAATCTGTGAAACGTAGCAGACAGTTGGCGCGATTCCTTCTGAAAGTGAAACGTGGAGGAGAATTTCGATCTGCAGTTCGTTTGATTTTCAGAGAACCACCTTTGAAACGCGCACCTGTGCATGTCGGAGACTACATAGAAGCCTAGGATGATGTTTCCTAGCTTAGGGTGGCAATGTCTGTAGTATTAGGTTGTAAGCCATCCAAAGGAACATTTGCCACATCTTAAAACTTCAAATTTATTTCTTTAAAACAGAACCCAATTGAGATATATATGGAGTATTGTTGGACTACTATACGTCGCCTTCCTGCTGGTAATTATATCACATCATACGCATGGAATCCTGCCGGTTGAATCACGACAAACTTTTACACTACCGTTCTGAGATGGTTTCAATTGTTGAAATTTTTTGTTCCGTGATAATCGGAATCGGTAGCAAATGGTACTCTGTAGAGGAACTGTGTGAAGACTATGATATATGGGGTAACGAAGTCCAATAATCCTCCAAAAATTTTCCATGTGACATTTTTGTGGACGTGCATGGCGGTGTCGGTGGGTAGCGTACTCAGCCCTGCTTACCCTACTGTTTGCAATCTATGCAATCCCATTGCTTATAGAATAGTTTCGTAGTCACTAAGGCATCTTTAGATGGGAACTGCAAATCGATGAATTTAGAAGAACATCATATGCCAAGAATCTCTTTGTGGTGCACTTCAAAACTTGGTGTTGATTTTCCTGTTTACCAGGACCAAACCATTGGGGTCTCCGACTATGACTAGCCTACTTTATCCTCTTCTCGTCTGCTACAGCAAAGTTATTAGTTATGGAAAGCCTGAATCTGTAGCATCACCCCATTACCCAGCATCTTATCACCCTTTAGAAGATGATGTTGTTGCATGGGAGATGAAGGATAATATCTTTCTGAGTAGGCGCATCCTCCGCGTAATAAAGCTGACTTTTTCGCAGCCGCTGTGCAGGGTTTTACCTAAGGCGCGTCTTTTCCTAGCATCCCAACCAATCAGTAGCAGTCCCTACGGGGTGACTCGAAGAGGCTACCACGCGGGACCCCCGTTGGATGCTGCGCAAATGAACCGCGGTTGACACCGCTCGGCTCACCGCGTGCGGACGTCCGAAACGGCGCTTTTCGGCGCACCGAAGCGCCGCTGCCGCTGATTTATCGTTCCCCCGCGTCCGGTACTGGATTTTTCATCGAAGATTACAAAGTAATTGAATGAGCACTTTGACTTGATCAGTCCACTGAGGACACTCACTGGTGTTACACTCAAATCGTATCTTGCCTTTACATTGACTTACAGGCGCCACCTGCTAGACCAAGTCACTGTATTTAGCTTCCCAGCAAGTCTGGTACCAATTTACCCTACCCAGAAGTCATTGAAGGCTTGGCTAACACGGACAGGGATGTGCTGTTCAATCGTGTGCGTGTCAGTACTGAATTCTACCACTGCAACACGCGCTTTCTAATTAAATGAACGCTCTTCGAAATTCTGTCCGAGTAGTGAACTCGGATCGTCCAGCGACGCTGGCGCGCCTCTGTGAGATTCTGTGGGACGTAACGTTGTACGAGTGCGGATTTCTTAACTTTCATTTTCATCACGAATCCTGTTGAATCGGACTAATAAGATTCCTTATGATAACATACCTTCTCATTTCTAGAAAATTTGGATTCTTCTCCCTCACCTCCACCGTTCCAGCAAAATACGAACTACTGAAGTTCAATCTTCTAAAAAATCGTTTCAGCCGCGTCGTAGTCGAAGCTTCATAATAAATCAGGAGCTGTGAAATAGGTGCTCCAGCAAGAGGTAGAACAATTTCTGCAATACAGAAAGCACAACTTATCGACTGCTTTCCCTGTCGCTTGGATTCGGTGTGTAATGCTACGACGTAGACACGTGTAAAATACCGTAACTTTTCCTATAACCTAATTAAGTGGTCAAGTTTCTCAACAGAATCTGTCTTGCTAATGGAGGATGCGCCACTACCAAACAGATATCAGCATGAGACGTATGCTACCAACCTATACAAGTTTAGTCGGAGCCTTCCCGTAGGTGATTTGGAGACTGCTAGATACATTGGGGCTCTGAAAAAATATTCTACTCCAACTTATTGCGATCACAACCAGCTCAAGTCATGAGCTTTGGATGCAGTTAATTCCTCCAAGGCAGCATCATGGTTTCTGAAGTGCTTCTCTTGTGAAAAGTTGTCAAGATGATTGAAGAACTGATAATAAAAGGGGGTAGGTGTGGCGAGTACTGCCGTTGAATCAGAGTTAGGAGTTTAGGAGACCTGGTCGCGATCCAAAGCGCTTCTAGCGTACACCGCGCTACGATTTCAGATTTTGTTGGGAGTAAATCTAAGTCACTCAGTATGAGGGTAAAGGAAAATCTTGATAGCTTGCGAGTATCCAATCGGACAACCGTCCTGAGTAATCACAAGGTACGCGCGATCTCAACTTTCCGAAGGAATTTTCATTCGCCCGGCAATTTGGTTAGTGGTACCAAGGAGTGGATAGAGTGCGCCTATCACATGCCAATTCTTCTGCTACTCACTTGCTGCAAACCAGTGAAAATTTCAAAATCCGCAACTCCACCCGAAATGGGAGATGACCGGTGTGCAGCTGATCTGCAAATGAGGCATTCGCTAGAAGCTGCCACCTACAGATGCTACTGCCACTAACGACATCTAAAGTAGCCACTTCGAGGGCGACGGAGCAGCTGTTCGTGGAAAATATGGGAACATCTTCTTCAGTCACAATGACGCGCACTCACCTATTGATAAAGAGACTTGGAAAAAGTTTCAAAATTTCCAATGGCGAATTCTGACCAATATGGGACATTCGTCGAACCTTGCCCCAACAAAAGAACATTTGTTCCATTCGTTCTCCATTCAGTTACTAGAGAACCAACTCGACGAGTGAGAGCACCTCAAAACGTGGCTCGATGAATTCTTTTCATCAAAACTCTAGAAATTCTGTACGAGGAGAGTTCAAAATTTATCTAGTAAATAACAAGATGTTGTTGATGGAAATCATGCATAAATATGTCGGATGTCGAGCGGAATAACGGAGAGAAACAACTTGAAAAGAATGGCCGAAGTGGCGGGAAACTTTTTCGACGACCAAATATTACGGCCAAGTCTCCTAAGCTCAATAAGAATGACGAGTGTGTGGCTGTGACCCGAGAGCTACCACCGTTCGTCGACAAGTGTGGTCGTGGCCTACATTGTCATGACCTAAAAGTCTTCCAGGCGGTTGGTACCCACATGTGCGTAGGTGACCCTCACTTGCGCTTCCTATCAGTCCACTTTATAAATGTTATCCTTTTCTGATCCTCACCCTTTATCCTTGTTTGATGGTTATTTAATGGTCTCTTACTTCTTCAAACAAATTGATATGGTATTGAAGTTTGCTCGGTAGATTGGATAATAAAATGGGTGCATATTGGTTGCGTAGAATTTCTACACTAAAAATCAGTGCAGTTGAAGAACAGCAGTTCTCTTTGCGTCTTCTACGAACACGTTGCTGTAAACATAGTAAGCAGATGCGATTTCCGTGTTCCAGCAAGCTTTACGTTGTTTTTCCATCCAAGGGATCCAATTTCTGAGCGTGAGGAGACAAGACAGAAAACACAGAAAACAAAGGAAGGACTAGTTCAGCAAGGTTTTGTAGTTCTGTGCTGTAATGATGAATTTTGACATATGCTCATAATATTGGTGCCGTATTGAGTACATTATTTATTTATTTATTTATCTATTTATATTATTTATATTATTTATTTATTTATTTATTTATTTATTTGTTTATTTATTTATTTATATATTTATATATTTATTTATTTATTTATTGTTTATTTTTTGATTTATCATCAAGGTACACGTGCACTCGTGGAAAAGGAATCGTCTGATCAGCTACCAAGCGGGGATCATGCTAAAACAGTTTACTCTGCCAAATATGAGTTGGCAATCCAAAAGCGGGATAAACCATCTCCTTTAAAGCTATTACGGCTAACAGACGATGGACACCATGATCTACGGTGGTATTTAGCTCACTGGTTAGCAGTGTGATTTACTCTGGTCAGTAATGAATAGTGCTCATTCTGCAACGAACTGCTGGAATTTGGTGGGAAATACATTTTCGTTGGGTAGAGTCCGAACCTTTGTTAAGTATCCAAGTTCCAAACTATGTAGGTCTCTGAATTCCCTTCCGAATTTTTTAAACCGACATATGCAACCTATTCCGCTCTTTTATATTTTCCTTGGTTCCTTTGTTAGTTACGGAATTAACGGAATTCATTTTAGCATGCGCTTAGTACTCGGGCTTTTCTTCATCTCGCCCTCTCTGTTCATTAAGATGCCAGTACTCGACAGCTCTTATACAATGATAGACGAAAGTTTTATGCTTGTATGTTTCTCGATTCGTAAGTCTCTTTTGAAGTATTCGCATTATTCGCGTGCTATATGTCGTACAAACACACGATCGAGTTGTTGCCAACGCTTTTTGATAGAGCAGTGGTTTAGGCATTTTCAATTTAAGAGGATTGTCAACGTAGACCAAGTTGGACTATTCGGTGCAACTGAAGGACACAATGTCGGATAATATGCGTGCTCTGTGTGGGTGTGTATGTTTGTGTAGGTCCGCAAAACGAAGTTACGCCCAGTTGAGCCCGAAATCGCACTGACCCTTCCTCCCGGAGGAGCCCAAGAGCTCCATCATAGATTCTGTTCGGACTGCTTCTCGCCATATTCGTCACCAAACTAACAATGGCGATCGCCACTCGAAATGCGAGCATCCAACCGTCGTTGAGCGAGTTCAGCCTCCTTCATCATCTTTTTCACAAGCAAGTTGATTCTATTTTCTTGTCACGTTTCTCCTATTTTCTCTTTATGGTCGCTGTCAAAGGCGAAAGTTCAACGGCGAGACAGCTTTCATGCGCCAGGGTCGTTTCATGGTGTGGATAGCTGCGAATGATTGTTGAGGCACCTACTTGAAGCACGATTAATGGTGGCGTAATTTCCTGATTTGGTGAGAATTCTAATTAAGAGCCGTCGTCGTTTTCGACTGATCCGTGATCGAAGCTGCGCGCCAATGCTACTAGGGGTCGTCGCGTATATTTCAGATATCCTTCTTGCACTCACAGTTTTCACTTAATGGTGGCTACCATCGCTCCAGAGTGTTAACGAGACCAAACGTGAAGCTAAGAAAACGGAGAACAACGTGTATTGCTCACATTCCAAAAAAATTCGAATCTATGTCGATCGACCAAGCTGCAGGGGATGAAAGGAATTCTACGAGTGACGAGGCAGTAAATCGTCTGTTTATACTTTACAAATAGGTCTATTGTATAGCAGATCAAGTGGGAATCTATAGTTTCTGTTGCTAGAGATGCCTATTCTCAAAGCCTTCGCGTTCTCGTTCTCTGTCCCTCCGTCCTCTTTCCATAGCTATCTCCTTTTTTCTATCAATTTGCTCAAAATATCTTTCATATCACGGTATATGTATAGCATCTATCGTAAAAGCCATATAGAATTTGAAGAAAACTGAAACATCGGTTTCTTTGGGCGAATAGCTCATTAATCGTCAAACCTGTTTAAATAACTAACAATTAGAAAATGCAAAACCTCTCGCTATGTACACAGAAGGCAATTACTTGATGAACAACACGGGTTGAGCAGAGATCTCCTCTTTTCTTGATCACGGCGTTCTATTGACACTTGTGGAACTCTATAGGAAGCAAGCATGACGGCTACGTTTTGACTGTATTGGCGTCGACTATCTCTCGTAGAGGTCCGTGGTCCTTTTGCTCAATAGGTAGCAAATTTTTGTCTCATCTACGTATGGCCTCCAGTGAAAAGCACGTAATGCCATCTTCGCTGTGAGAAAGCCGACAAAGTAACCACAATTTCAACTACTATGCCGTTTCTTTCTAGCAAAACCTCCAGTTCGGGTTTCTGCGCCGTTGGCAAGATTTATGCATTCGGGCATATGTGAACAGCGCTGTGCAATTGTCTTTTTCGTTGGAAGAGCCAAAGCAGCAGTTTCTTCCTTTCTGCAAGGTTAAACGTGTAAGTTTGAAAAGAGATAAGATGTATCCGGAGACGCTATTTGTGTTCCGTTCCAGTATCCAAATGGATGAGCTGCTGCTTCAGCTTGTCAGACTTGTTTCATCATTTTGCTGAGGATCTCCTCCCCAAAGTCATGGTGACTTCCATGTCAGAAATCTTGTGGAGTGACCACGAAGCAGACAGATGGGCGCCGAGTTTCCAAAGCTCGACATGTAACTGCTCTAATTCGCCCCATGGGGGAGCAGTGCTGCTGAAACAGCATTTTTTGAGAGAACTCGCAGGGTTGTTATGAAAAAACGCTGCAACAATCGAATCTCTTCCGTCCCGTCGTATAAAATTTTCGTCCTGTAAGTCACAGAATGTTGTGAACTTTGAAGTCGGGCACTGTTTGAGGGAACACAATTACAGCACATTCCACTAAATTCAAAGGGGAATACGGATCGAAGGGGGCAACGACAGTGGACGTTCCGCTCTTTTGCCTCTTTGCTAAGAATTTGTTTCAATCAACTCTCGTTCTGCAAAGGTGACCTGCTGGAATTGAAACGAAACGATCCATTCGGGAATGCGTGAGAAAGATTTAAGAGTGATCTCCGTGCAGATCCGAAAATCAGACGACTATCCGGCGAGTAGTGTACAGGGTGGCACCGCAGATTGTTCAAAATTGTTGGTGAATTACCAACGAGACTTACTAACTTTATTCTTCGAAACCTACTTTATATATGTATTTATAATATAAATCGAGGCCATATAATGGATATCGAGGCCACAAAGTTGATCGCTTCTTTTGGAATCGTGCGAACGAATTTGAGTGTAAGTGTTCATTTCTGAATCCATGAAAAGCAGCAACGCCTTCTCGTCAGATGTGATGAAGGCACACTCTTTGAGTCCACGTGGGTTAGCGTCTCCCATAGTAAGTCTACCAAGCTCACCGGCTTTTCTGAGTACTAATAAAACTGTTCTATCGTTTTGATTAGGTGTCGTTCATGGCGACGAAGTGTTCATTGGACAAAAGGAATGAAAGGTGTCGTCCATCAGCAGCGCAATGTAGCAATCTACGACAAATCTTAATCCTCTTTCGCGCATTCGGCTCCGAGAACGCATGGCACTTCCGCATTCTACTGCTGCTAGAATTTGTTTTTTTCCAATCCCATGTTGAACTCCCTAAATCGGCCCAGTTCTCTTGTTTGGCATCATTCTCATTGATCTCCTCGGATTACAGCGGCTTTCTTGCTCGCACATTTGTAGGGGTAACCACGGTCGGCGGTCTGTCATTTACTATGCATTCCGTATGAGATCTTGTTTTGGGAATTCGAGCCACTGTCTTCGGACTTGCTCGGGACTAGATCTTCGGCAAAACTCCAATGTCTTTCGTGGTGTGACTTGTGTGGTGATGACAACAGGCACTCGATTCTGTGACCTCATACTGTTAGGCTGGTGAGTTCACGGTTGGATGGTTCAAATAAAACATTGAATCTATGAAACCCCAAGTTAGAAGCAGCAAAAAGCCAATTAGGACCCATACATCTTTCGTCTTATGACCTATTCGTTGGGATGGGATGAAGCATGAAACCTTCGAACACTTTTTTGACATGCCAGTTTGGGTAACTTTAACATTCGAATCCTTTTTTTCGAATGGCATATGTTTAAAGATAAATAAATTTTGGAAGGAAGCAAGTTGGCTCTGGAAAACACTCAAAATTCGAACGTGCTCTACCTCGTTGAGTTCAAGCTCAGCAGTCTAGGATATGTCTTGAAATACGAAAACGATTTTTAAAATCCTTTTGAAAAAATCTGGAATTTGCAACAACTGCATGGGTTGAAATACCGTTAAGCAAAGTAGCGGAAATATCAGTTGGATCGGATTTCATTTGATTTAAACCTTTGTATTTCTCGTATTCGAGAGCGCAAGGGGATTTATTCAGACATATGTATATGTAGCGTATGTGCATATGTATGTGAAGTTTGGCGAGCATTCAAATTTCAATCAAGCTCTGAGATGAACGAAATAAGGAGCAAACGATAAGATTATCATAATGCAGTGGTACTCCCAAGATCAACCACCAAACTATTCATATCGTTCGGTACAAGCCACTATCTACGACCGCGAACTTTCCAACATCAAACTTACTTCCGTGATCTAGGAAATTGCATTGCAAAGAATTGCAAGCCATCTTTAGTTTTTTTTGCTTTTTGCTGCGCGTGTTAACGCTTACGTTAAGTGCGGAATCAACTCAATGTTTTATTATTTTTCAAGGAGGAAATCACAGGTTCAGCAGCAAGTTTTTCGCTTCTAGAAGCCACAAACCACATTGTTCCCCCAGCACAGAAGCGCTCGGAAGTGAGAAATTGAGCTACGTCCGTTCCAATGGGAATCACCCTGCAGCAGTCGCAAAGATGTGAAGCGCAATTCATCACGCCGCGTTTGACAGCGCAAGGTGTTACATTTAGGTGTGTTTCAGTAGTCAGAAATTTCATTCATGTTCAAGGAAAAGCGATGCGATATTCGTTTCATTGTGTTGTTGGTCGACAAGCCTCACGGAGAAATTATTTTCCCTGAAGGAAAGAGCTGGTGCAGTAAGTGAAGAGAATGAGTACGAGCAATTCTATAATATTAATCGTCTTATTGAAAATATCGGAGACCTTCTTGCCCTTCCTTTACCTGCTCCTGAAATGTTTAGCACGTTGACAACGATGTCGGTCAATGGTGCACAACAGGCAATCTGTCCCGTGAGGCGACGCCGAGCAGTGTTGTGCGAAAGTACATTGTTTATTTATTTCATTACTTTTGATCAACGGTCATGTTTATTTATTTCATTACTTTTGATCAACGGTCAGCAATTATGAGTTGACTAGACGAAGTTTGCTCCATTGAGAGCAAATTTCGTTCGTTGTAATTCTCGAAGTCGTCGTGAACTTCGTGGACATCGGCATAAGGGCATCCATATTTATGTTTGATAGTTTAGGGGCTTTCAGACTCGACGACGAGCAGTTTGCGCGTCGAATCCCCCGTTGTAAGTGCACTTGAGCAAAATACGCTTGGACGAGCATTCTCGTCCAAGCGGTGCCGAGTACTCTACAGTCAACACACTGCATTGCACGACGGCACCGCGTTGGACGAGAACGCTTGACGTCGCGTCGTCGAGTCTGCAAGCCCCTTTTAGGAGAATTCTTTCGAAGCAACTGGGGTGTGCGCAAAATACATATCTACTCGTCCGCGACAGGAGAAAAGGTGTCCTTGCAGCAGAAGCGCGTCAACACCGGATTCCAACCGAACAAGCGCACTTCTGTGCGACAAATCCTTAATCCGACGTTTAACTGGAGCCATTCCTCGCTGCTGCTGCTGCTGCAAAAGTGACATGTAGTGTACAGTTTCGTTTGTGAGCCTTTGCCCTTACTTCATTTTGCTACATGAGAGGCATCGATCCAAACGTCGTTGCTAATCCCAACGCAAAAATCACCATTTCCCAGCAGCACTGCAGCAAAGGCGATCAGAATTTGTGGAAATCACACACCTGAATCACCTGAATCACTTGGCGACCCGTTCATCAGCACGACGATTAGACTTTCGTGGTCCCAACTTCTTCTTCAACTTGAACGGTCACGGGCAGCAGTACGTCACTCGGCACGCAGCTTCATCGAATTGCCTTCGCGGGCGTTGTTTCTGTAAGCCAGATTCTTGCTATCGTAATGGCGGGCGACCGCGAGGTCTTTTCTTGTCGTACGGTCGCCATTGGATAACGCTCGTACTCCAACGAACGTGTCGCTGCACCTGAACACATGGACAGCGAAATGGTGTTAGGCCATTGTCATGCCAGCAATTTCGCTCGACGCTCGGCTGCGCCACTGACACTACCCAGTATCAGACACGTGGTAGCAGACGTGTCTGTGTCAGTTGTCGCGCGCGCGCGTGCGAGGGCTCGCTGGCGGGGTGTCATGCCGTTGCGCGGGCGCGATTTCGCAACGATCGCGCACCCTCCCCGCTCGTCGCAGCGCATTGCACTGCGATTCGGCAGTTCGCTCGTGTGAGGCACTTCTTTCCCCATCCCATTATATATATATATATATATATATATATATATATATATATATATATATATATATATATATATATATATATATATATATATATATATATATCCTATATATATATATATAGGATATATATATATATATATATAGGATGGGTTAGATAGGCTAAGCACATCAAAGAGAGCTGAAAGGATGACCCAAGCGCACTGTAGGAGCCACGTATTTGCGGCACGAGCGCGCGTGCGCGCGGCGTATTGGCAGCGACTGGCGCTCAGTTCGCTCGTGCCAACTCGGTCGCTGACGCTAGCGATGTGGCATGACAATGGCCTTAAGCTTCGTGCAGCACAATGCCTCAGACTTTGGACATGGCTCTCACGTCGTTATTGTGCAGTCTGAGTAGACGTTGCTTGCGAAGAGTCACCCCGGCCATCCTACACTCGATTGAGATCTGCACTCTGAGTAGCTGGTCCTCAGCTTTCTTGGTTAGAGACCAAGTTTCGCAAGCGTAGCACAGGGTCGGGAGATCCGTGGTGTTGAACAGATCGGCAGGTAGTTTAGGGTCGCTAGCACGCTCTAGCACTGTTTTGATGGATTTGTACGCTGCCCAGCCTGCTTTCGTCCTTCTTTCGATTTCCGGCTTCGAATCGTTCTTTATATTCACATGTACACCGAGGTGGACGGACCCTCTAACGTCCTCTAGTGCGACCTCTTGGAGCAGATCTTATGAACAGATGCTTTTTCGCAGGACTTTCGTTTTGGTGGTGTTGATAGTCAGTCTAGCTTCCTTCTCCGCCTCAGGTAATACGTGGAGCATCCGAGAAGCATCCTCTGCCGTATTGGCTACGAGAATGATGTCATCCGCGAACCATAGGTGATTCAATCGCACGCCATTCACCTCGTCTGCAAAGAGCTCCCAGTCGTAGCGACGGATTGTTGATTGTAAGCGTCCAGAAAAGAGACGTGGAGAAATAGAAATATTATCTATGTCGCACAACGCAAAATTGGTGAAATACCCTTTTTCGATTGCTACCTCGACGTCGCGGCAAAAAGGACGGAACACGGTATAGCATCCAGTGTACAGTAGCGGCCAAAATTATGTTAACACTCGGTCGCGTTGAAATTTCCACCCCTCTTTGACCGGCAGCCCACAAAAGAGTTAAAAACTTTTGAGGAAGCTGCGCACAGTTTCTGCCAGAGAAAATCTTCTCCTTCCAAACAGTGTACAAGAAATTTCTAGATGTGCTGAATCTGGAGAAATATAATAGGTTTTTTGAGACATACGTTTTTCTTCACTCAAAAATTCAGTTTGATGACGTTTACTTTTTCGGCAAAGAGCTATGCGAGAAAACTAAACAAAATTTTGACAGTGCAAACAATTCTTTTCCAAACGGTATATTTCGTTTTTCACTTTTCTATACAAATCCAGAATTACAGCCTTTTTAGTGAACTATTCGGTATTTTAGCAATTTTGCGTTGCGCCTTCTAGATAACATAACCGATGTGTTTCTCATGCCTTATTGCCTTCAAACAGCAACGTTCGGCGAAATACCTCGTGAGCGCAAGAGGACAGGATTTTTCGAACAAATTTCCAGCAAGCAGTGTGGTGCCAAATTATAGGTCCGCTCCAAATTTGCCTGATAGCTCACCAAGAGCGTGCTTTCGAAGACAGGAAATACAACCGTCGTATTCCACATAATCTGCTACCATCACGAAAAAAATTTGAACAAGATGTCTCGCCTACGCCGGAGGCCATGAATTTTTTAAAAATTTCAACTAGCGGAGTATTGCAAGACTATGAGTCTGCTCAAAATTTAGTTGATAGTACACCAACATCGCGATCTCGAGGGTTGATAAAAACACCATAGCAATCTACGTGTCAGATTACCTTCACGAAAAAATTACAAGCAGGATACCTTGTTAGCGCAGGACGCAATGAATTTTCAAAAAAAAAAAACAGCAAGTAGCGAGGATGATAGCTTGTGATAGCTTCCTCGAAACGGGGTTTATTAAAGGAGAAACTTCTTGATTTTCTGTTTTGCACATCGATTGTCTGCGAACATCTTCTAGTACCATACTATTAAAATACACTACTGTTGAATTACCCACAACTTTTTTTTCTAGAGCACTGTCAATCAGGTGTAAAAATTGGTCTGTCGTAGAGGTGCATGGCGCAGTCTACACCAATAACATGGCGTATGATCTGCTTCTCTTGTACTCTCGTATGGCCTATAACCTATCTTTGGATATTCTTTATCGGTAAGTTTATGGCTCCTCAAACAGTGAGCACATTCCTTGAGACACCCTGTAGTGTTGCATTTCTTCGTGAGTTTTCACTTTGAAATTGTCTGTAATTCTGGATTTGTAAAGAAAAGTTGAAAACAAAAACACCGTTTGGAAAAAAATTGTTTGCACTGTCAAAAATTTTGTTTAGTTTTTTTTTGAATAGCTGTTTCCGGAAAAAGTACACGTCACCAAAATGAATTTTCGAGGAAAGAAATATGTATGTCCCAAAAAAACTTCTTGTATTTCGCCAGATTCAGCAAATCTAGAAATTTCTTGTACACAGTTTGAAAGAGGAAGACTTGCTCTATCACAAACTGTGCACAGCTTCTTCGAAAGTTCTGGAATGTTTTGTGGGCTGCCGGTCAAAGAAGGGTGGAAATTTCTGCGCGACCGAGAAAACAGATTTTTGGCCGCCACTGTAGCATTCCCGCAGAATCTTCGTTTATCGAGTTTCTACACCTTGTTCCTCCAGTGCCTCCCAAACCTTCGCGAGTTTCATGGAATCGAGTGCTTTCCTGTAATCCACGAAAGCGAGCACCAGAGGCTCATGGTACTGAGCAACCCCTGTGAATCGTTTGACTAATGCACCGTATAAATTGTCTACACACGATTACAATACCTCTGCGCTTAGTTTATCGGTTCCTGGAGCCTTTCCGCAGGGAATGCTTTCGATAGCGCGTCGCACATCTGATGAGGAAATCGAAGGTACTCCTTCTCCAGCCAGCTCTAACCTGCTAGGACGAAGATTCGACTTGTAGAGGTCTATGTAAAAGTTCGAAACGATAGATTTCATCCCTGAGATCCATGATTTCTGTAAATGTCGTACCTAATTTGGCTTCACAGTTGTGTTTGAATGCCGCTAAACTTGTGCACCTTCTATCCTCCTCATGGCCAAGCTTCATTGTGGGAGGTCTCTGATCATCAGCGGTAGGGAATACGTAGGAAGTCCATGACGAAGCTGATTCTATTAGTGAGTATGTAGTTGCTTCGGTTGGATCGTTGTTCGCGAACGCACATGTGTGCATCTAAACTCCACCCTTCAAAGAACCGAAGGGTGAGGTTCCTAATAACTCCTTGATTCATGAGAGCTGACGTGCATTGTTTTAGAGCACCTAGATGTCTTTTTCTGGCATGGGGTATTCTATTAAGGCAAACCAAATCCTGTCGCTTCCCCTACTGGAAATTCCTACGTTTTTTTCGAAAAGCGGCGAACGGCTGGACTGTGAGATCGGGTTTATCCCCTGGATCGAGCATCTCTATTAACTGTCCGCTAGAGTCGACACTGGCATCATTCGTTGCTTGTTGACACCAAAAACTGGAGACACTCCTTTTTGACGTCGGCCACTTTTTTATGTCGATGTTCGCTAGGACAAGGTGCTGTTAGGCTCGCAAAGTATATAAATAAAGACTACTGAATTTTTTTGAAAGTAGTTCACGTGAGTCGAAAGTTTTGATTCTTTCAAAGATTTGCTAGGAAAAGTGCCACTTTGCGTTGCTGGAGGAGCACAAACCTGCATTTAACTAAGTCGCTCAATTCCTTTTTCTTCTAGCAACGCGCCGACTACGGTCAGATTGAATTTGAGTACACTGGACTTTGGGCGACGATATGCAAGCACTTATTGCTACATTCGTTACGACCGCTTTACGGACCGCTTCAAAATTCGTTATCACATGGCGGCTTGATCGCGGCTAAGATGTTGGGTCCGTTCTTTAACCGTCAATTCTTCGAAGTCGTAGCCATGTTGCATATTTTAAGAGAACATCGTTTACTTGAAGCTCAGGTATTCTTACTGCAGTTTCTCTGTCCGTTCTCATTCTAATAACCCTATGCGTGTTTCACATGTTGGCAGCGCGTTTCCGTTCCTTCTACATAGATTTGGTTGGGGTATGTCTTTCTTACATCTATTACTTTGACATCGTCTGTGCGTTTCATAAAGGAAGAAGTTTCTCGTTAGGGTCCTTACAGACCCGACGATGTGCAATTTCAGCGAAGAATTAGCCGTTGAGCATGAAATTGAGCGAAACACACGACGACGAGCATTCTCGTCCAACGCGACGTTTGCGGCGGCCGCATTGCTCTAATCGGTACCGCGTTGCAACGCGCGGTGTGCCGCGTTGGACGAGAATGCTCGTCGTCGTGTCGTCGGGTCTGTGAGGGCCCTTAGAGAAACGCCAAGCCTCGTAAATAATGGGCGACGGCGCCGTTCTCTGATTTTTGACCCGTCACTTCCTATGAATAGTTTTTGCGTAATCACTTGTAAAACAGAATCTCCGTATGAAAAGCCAATAACGGGCATCAAATACATACTTTTGAAGAAAAATTATGCTCAAGAGTATTTCATACAAAGTTAAATTTCACACGCACGTACTATAATAATTTCTTCGCCACCCTGTTTAGACTCATTCGTCCCTTTGGTTCAGCCTCGGTTTCATGACTCGGATACATACCCTTTGAACAGCGATACCTTAATCTGAATTCTGCAAAACCGACGCCAGAACTCTGTTTCTCATCTCGTTGAACTGTCCTCCAGCCTGGTATGAAGTTCTATTCGGCTAACTTTGTGCATATTGGTCTTTTAAAGAGCCTGAAACGACATATCCATCTGTGACCACACCGATATATTTGCTTATTTGTTTATTTTTTGTATACCCTCAATCCTGCCTGAATGGGAAAACGGGCAAAAGCACAGAGAAAGAAGCAAAATGGCAAACAACAGTAGTGCTCGGACGGTGCCAGATGGGTTTTTCCGAAACTTATATTACGCATATATGGCAAAAAAGTAATAGAGGGTGAGGTCGGATATTGAGAGAAAAAGGAAAGAATCTTGATTCATGGCCTGAGTGAACCACAGACTTCGAGGTTCGTAAACCAATTAGAGCTACTCCAAAGTAGGTGGTCGATAACTGGAACCGGTGTTATAGTAAATATTATCGGTGATATAGAAAATATAATAGCGGTGTTATAGTAAATATAATAATATAAATCAGCAGGATGGCGGGGAGTGATACAACTTATAAATCGACAGGATGGCGGAAAGTCATACAACTATGCCCCATGTCAACTTCAATTGCATTCTGTTTAAAGAAAGCGAATTTAAAATGTGGAAGTATGAAAATGTACAATAGGAAGGAATGCTATCTAATGGAACCAGTTCGTTAATCTTCTTTGATCGACCCTTTCGCAGCCAAACTGCAAATTGAAGCAACTCAGCAGTACATAGTTATTGGTTGTTGCTATTGTTACTAACCGAATCTCTTGTCATAAATTCTCAGAATCAAAAATACCTGTTTTCCTTAGTCCCACGTCACCTTTTATTCAGCCCGCATAGGCTGACCAAGCTCTCCATCCTTTTGTGGTCTGCTAAATTGCTACCAGACCTCTCCGAGAAGATGAAGACGGGGTGATATGCCAGCTGGCACCCGCAAGTGATCGCCTAAAGGGGCTTGCAGACTCGACGACGAGCAGTTTGCGCGTTGAATTCCCCGTTATAAGTGCACTTGAGCAAAATACGCTTGGACGAGCATTCTCGTCCAAGCGATACCGTGTACTCTACAGTCAAAACACTGCATTGCACGACGGCATCGCGTTGAACGAGAATGCTCGACGTCGCGTCGTCGAGTCTGCAAGCCCCTTAAACCAAATACACATTCGCCATACCTCCAAGTTTCTGAATGGAAAGCGAATGCGGCGGCTCGTCTTTGTGGGACTGATGAACCGATGCCTGCCGGCTCACCTTTTACCTCTGCCTTTTATTTTCGAGAGCTGAACGGGACTCATTTGTTTCCTATAACACCTCGAAAGAGATTGTTGTATCGGCAATTTTCGTGATAAGTGGAGAAACGTCACTCTTTTCTCTGCTGACATCTGCAGCTGTCATTGAAGCTGAGATGAGCTTTCACTCCCGGCCACACACAACGAGTATAAGCGTAGTGCGTCTGTTGCAATCTTCTGAAATCATCAGGCAACAAAAAATGTTTCAGTTTAGAATAGAGAACTTTTAAATATTTCCTAGCCATTATAAAAATTTGGTTTCTAGCTGTTCACGAAAAATTGTTCCACAAAAGAACTGCAGATATGGATGTCAGCCGAATTCTGTTCTATGGGTGTTATATTCGGATTTTCGGTTTGATGCAGTGCTACAATGTTCATGAAGAATTAGGCGGCCACCATCCTTATGCAGAACGTTTGCGGTACTCAACGCCCGTTCGACGTTCTTGAAGAAAGCATGACATTTCGTGCAAGATGATAGGCAATTTCGCATTTCTATCCATTACACGCGGAAGCTTTCTGAGCAGCTGAATGGGGGCGAAGTAATCCTAACGCTGATGAATGAAAACTCTTATTCGACGAGACGAAGAGCAGGGCATAGTGCTGGTCTGTTTGCATCGTAAGTTTTCTTGGCAGTTAGTATGCACCAACGATGGCAGCGCACGGATAACTGGAGTACGAAGTGAGTTGTCATACTAAATAAAAAATACTGAAGCAGTGAAAGAAAATTTCTTGGATAGCCCTACCCTAAACTTTTCAAAAAAGCTGAAAACACCTAGATTAAATCATTGGTAAAAAATGTACGCTTCCAGTTGATTGATGTCAGCTTCTGTAATTTTGATCAGGTAGAACTCAACATTATGAAAAGAAACACGAAACACATTAATTTTCCGAAACTTCCTGAGAAACATCGGACAAGTACCACGCTTGCTTCGCTTTACAATCGCCTTCAAGTGTCGGGGATTTCCAAAAATGCTTGCCAGTCCGAATTCTACACGTCATAGGGACAGTTTTTTTTGGAATTGTTTTTAAAATTGTTTCTCTCCTTCATTTCACTCAACGTCTGGTGGGGTGTATCATTACTATCAACACCATCGTGTGACTTGAGGTGGATTTTGAACACTCGAAGGAAAAAGAATTCGTGGACTGGTGAAACAATCGCCGAAGTGCATTACAAGGCACTTCTACTCGTCAAGTTGCTTCACTAGTTTATGAATGGGTGATGAATATAACAGAACAGTTTGCTAAACAGAAGAAAATTCTGGAAATTGACCTCATTCTCTTTCGCGCTGTGTGAATGAGCTGCATTGTGAATGAACAATTGATTCTCGTGTTCTTTGATCAGCGACGCAATTGACTACAGTAGACGTCGCTAGTGAATGAGGCATTCATAGATAGCAGCCCCTAGCTAAAAACTCATTTGCCTTTCATCAATACACCGATTAATATAACATGACTTTTTGACAGTTCAGATCGCCACGGAGGACTACAGCCACGAATTCAAAGGTGTTTCAAAGCAAACTTATCTGTGCAGTCTAACAGTATGTCAACCTTCAGCGTTAAAATGTCTGTATTGCAAACCTTTTTTACCCATCCGGACTGTCTTGGGTGTCTCTCGATGCCGTTTGTATGTCGAGAACTTTCGCATCCGTTCTCAATCCACCTTGCTCTGTCAGCAATTTTCGGTTCTTCAAAACGTGGGTGCTTTCACATATAACTCTTGAGCCATCAATTCATAAAACGTGACGTGTTTTGCCATCGTCCGACCTGTCACTGGGGCCTGTCGCCGAAATTCGATTGCTCGCAATCAGCTGGTCTCGAAGGTATTGGACAGCTTTGAATCGAAGATGTTGAGCAGCATTGGCACCAACATAGGGAAGCGGATCTTGCCAGCAAAAATCTGAATGAAGATTGGTCATGCGTCGCGACTGGACTGATAATACGATCTTAATCTCCTTCTCATTCATATTTGCTTTAAAATCTCTGTTCTAATGCGCATGACCAGGAACCGTGAAAAATCGGATCTGTCAGGTTTTATTGTTTTTTTAACTTTTAGTTTAAGAGCGATTTCCATATCGTTGAACTTCGCTAATTCTATTTGAAGCCGAAGGGAATGTTAGAACTCACTGCAATGGTTAAGAATGAAATGTCCGACATATTTCCATATCTATAACTTCTCTTTCTCTACATCTTCTCCATAAAGCCTTGACTGCACATTTGAGTACAGGGCTGGAAAGAAATAGATAATGAAAATGAGAAAACAATAGAAATTCCGCTATGAGACTGAGTACGAACAGTTCCTCTCGCTGCGCTTCGGCACCGTTCAATGGAGCATAGAGGATCCATTTGTATCTTTTTTATCTCGTTCTGCTACTAGAGCCGGATGCACCATTTTGTATCGACGAGTAAGTGTCGCTCGAAGTAACACCGGTCTGAAAACAACAGTAAATTTGTACTTGCTGACGCCATTTATTTCCTTATTCAGCAGGAAAACCGCTAATTACATGTATATTGCTCATCATCGGTTTTACAGTGAGAGATATTGCACAGGATACTACTGCTTGTCAAGAATAAGACATATTAGGTTGGTAAGAAAGTTCCCGCCGTTTTTTTCAAACAACTGTTGTAAGCTTAGTTCGAAAGCTTTTGCAGAGTGTGACACAGCATCCGAAAGAGAATCATTTGCTCTTTCGTGCTGTTAGTGTAGTTTGTGATCACTCTGAATGTCATTGTTTTTTGGCTAGTCAAGTGAAAAGCGAAAAAGTGAAAAAAAACCTCATCGACAGCGATTTTTCTCTGCTCAGCTTCAAAGGCATAAGTAAAATTTGATACAACGTTCGATAGACAATGATTTTCTCTATTAAACCGTATACTATTTGTTTTTATTTGTTTCGAAAATTACAAAGTTTTAAACCACTGAAGTCCGGCCTTCGGAAGGCAAGAATAATTTTCCGATGGTGCTCTGATTCGGCTTGCAGCAGGTGTCTAGCTCTAGGTAAGGTTGACAAGTTCATAAGGAACGTGCGGTTTCAGACGAGAACGGATTTGATGACGAATCAAGTTGTTACACGTCGCTTAATTCTGACGAAATTGCCAAAGTACGGACAGTGGTGCAAATGAGTGCACCATCGGGAAGCATCTTGTTATTATATTACTTCGTTGCGCCAAGAGACCGTCAGGTTTGGACCTCACATTGGCAGGTTATAATTGGTAGAATAGTAGGGGTGCAAATAGTTTCAGTTTTTTATGGAACATCCTAGCATCATGTCTGGGTAGAACAGCGTACGTAGCAGTATATTCCGGACTAGCGTCGCGACTTTCATTTCGTGCTTTCTTATATTTTACATCGGGTCCTCACAGCATCTGTGAGCGGATGAGACACTCACTTATTCAACTGATCCTTTTCGCCGTTCATACTGTAGCTAATCCTACTGAATCGCCCAATCGTCCTCGAACGCGTCTTTTTACTTTCTTTGTCGTAGAATTCACAAATGCGGGCATTTGTGAATTCTACGACAACCTCTTCCATATTATTCCAATCCAATAGTTCAGTGGCTCACCGTGTCGTCCATTCATGACTAGCGTTAGAAAAAGCTCTATTTCTGGATCTTTTCTCAAAACAATCGTTGAATGTGTAAGGAATGACGAACAAGCGAGCCTCTTCGAGTATTTTTCTGCCATATCAATGAACATGACTGATCACCGACACGCACAAACACTCCGTGCTGGCGGGCGGACACCAGAGTCTCGTCGTTGAATGTGAGCCAGTGAAACTGGCAAGACCGCTTGCTATGTTCACTCTCAAAGACGCATCGAGACATTTCGGTAAACTTTTCAAATATAATATAACACAACCTTCACGGGATACATAAGGGCGCGCGTGGATCAGTTGTAAGAAGTGCTACAGGCACCCGCACGGTCGAGCCATCGATCGTCATTCGGGCTAACCAAGCTTTCCATCCCTCCATTGGTACCAGACTGGATAGAAAGGGTGAAACACCGACTTGGCACAGCGGCTCGGCCCGCAGGTCAGATTCGAATTAAACATACCTCGATTATGAGTGGAACGCGAATGCGGGCGGCGTCGTGCCCTTAGGGGACTTTTTCTTGCATCTTATGCAAAAAACCCCTCTGCAGACAGAATGATGGTGCCAGTCATTAGGAAGAACATTATATATCCATGAGGGGACGACGAAATTGTTTGACCTGCGATGTTGAATCTGAATCGCAAACTTTTGGTTCAGCGTTGACAAGGACCATAAGTAGGCATTTCATAGTTCAAGGTGCTGTGTCAAAGTCGCGAATTAAAAGGCTTTTCTATTTACACATATCTTGGAGAGTTCCATCGTATTCTAAGTTCAAAGCAAAACGTCTAACAAGGAGGGTCGTCGAAGTGATGGTGAGCTCTAGCGATGCAATTTCTATGGGATGTAGGACTCCTCATCGGATATCCAAAAACATGAAAAATTTTTCGGAATCGCATTATATGATACTGAAAAAGGCCTGCGGAAACGAGGGAGGGCTACTCATGAAGGCGCTCATCTTGCACTCGAGATGTGGTCGAAGGCGCAGTGGAGCAGTTGGGCTCTAGTTCAGAAGGTCATTGGTTCGGATCCTGTCGGTGCAATTCCGTTCTGCTTCAATCGCATTGATACCAAATCGTGTTCATTTTGCAATTTTGTTGTGGAGGTGGATGAAAATCATGTTTGGAGCAGCGGAAAAGGCACAAATTTTGGTAAATGGCAAGATTAATATGGGTAACCAGTACCTACCGTAACTTACCATAAACGGACGCAAATTCAGAAACTAGTGTTAGATTCGTGATTAGCGACCCAAATAACCCCGACAAGCGAAGTTTGGACGAAATCGGGTATTTTGACCAAGGTACCTCACTTACTCACCCTTACCATAGCTAACGTTCATCAGCCGGAATTCCAGGAACAAGTGTAAAATTCGTAATCAGCAGTCCAGCTGAGACTTCTAGGCAAAGTCTGGATTGAAGGTAGTGGATACTGAAGATTTTCTGACAGCTAGAGTCTGAATGGAGGCATAATACATATTACCAGTAAATCATCAGAGACTGAACCTTGGGCAACACTACCGACAACTGATATGAGGCTTGAAATGCCGTGGTCACCCAGTTCGCCCAAACCTTGCTAGTGAGACTATTTGAGGCTCTGGTCACGAATATAACACGACTTTCGTGATTTGCAACAAGTGACGGTATCTAGTGGTGGGTTTGGTTGTGTTTGGGCTGGTGAGCGTTAGCTATGGTAAGGGCGGGTAAGTGAGGTGCTTGGGTCAAAATAACCGATTTCGTCCAAACTTCGTCTGTGGGGTTCTTTGGGTCGCTGATAACGAATTTAACTTCAGTTTTTGAATTTGCGTCCGTTTAAGGTAAGTTACCGGTCTCGAGGGCGAAATGAGCGCTTTGATGTGTAGCGCTTCCTCGTTTTCGCAGGCCTTTTTCAGTACCATACAATGCGATTCCGAAAATTGTCTTCATGTTTTTGGATATCCGATGAGGAGCCCTACATCCCATAGAAATTGCATCGCTAGTGCTCACCATCACTTCAACGACCCTCCTTGTAAGGTCTTACTCCAGAGGAACACATGGTCTGATTAAGTGTCGCCTAGCGCATTCCAACAGTTGATTATTGTTTTGAAGTTGTTTGTAAGGTCAACTTGTCTGTGCCGGCAGGAGTGAGAGCTTCATAATAATTTATTAATATACGTTTAGCATACATATATGGACAATCGTGAATTAACAGCATGGTAAGTGAGAGTGGATTCATCAACTCTACCGAGGTGACTACGATACCATGTCTCTCCTTCCAAGTTTGGACAACATGCATATTTATTAGACCGAGAGCTCCGAAGCAATACAAGCGAATGTTGTGTTGGTGTAGCCTTTTAAGCAGCGCTTCTGAAAAGTGGCACACATTTAAGCGATATTGGACACATTTCTGCAGAGTAATGATGCCACCAATCATGACGAAGCCACACTACGATTTTTTCCATGTGTGCCTTCGCTTCATGCACTGAATGAGCTCGTGTAGTCACGTTGCACTAGCTGCACGCCCTCTAGGGTGCTATGCTTTCTGAGTGTCAGAATATGTGGGTGTGAAATTCGCTTTGAGCGATGAAAAACACGAACAGAAGCGCCGGCTTGGTGGGTTGTGCCTGAGGGTTGAGATTCAACGTGCTCGCTTGGTATGATGAAAGAGCGCTGAGGGCGTGGTCGACCCGTCATATCACCCTGCTATCAATTGCATTAAACTCCCAGCATTGTTTGCGTGCCTCGTTGGCTGTTCTCCTCACTGGGGCTCTTCAACGGCCACCAATTCATCTACAATCCCCTCTTCTGTTCGCCTACCGCATTCATCAATCGTCCTTCCTATATATTCAACCTGACAATGATTCGTTTATCAGCCAGCAACTACGGTATTATGTAACACGAAAGAGTCTTCACACAATAGTCCGCGATAGTGTTCGTGGACTAAAACTGTTCAATCCAAGCCCAATTCTTCTGCATCGCTAGCATGCCGGTCCACGATGAAATGGAGTACTTACCGCAAGGTCTCGCCTCGAATCCCATTGTACAGCGACGAGCGTCCGTGTTCCATGATTGGTTACCGTATTCCGAAAAAATACAGTGGCAAGAATTAGCCGTTCGACGTCAGATCCGCACAAGTACGGCCTAGTCGATGGAATCCACGGGTCGTATACCGCCGAGTAAGAGGATCTTTCCACTTTTTGCTTTTGTCAACCACCCTAGCTATTTCCTTAAATATTTCTGCTTATGCTTAATGTAATTTACATTTGACTTTTATCAGTTGGACTGCTGAGGCGACTGTTTTATAGTTATCCTTACAACCTGGTCATTCTTGAACGTCTTCGAAAGCTTCTGATAGTATGTCGATGGACCTACCTTGATTGAAACTCCAACGATAGTTACAAGTTTTGAATATAAATTTGGCTGGCTGTCACCAGTGAAGGAGCGATCCATTGAAATTCTTCAATTAACTCTCGATACCCCTCCCACATGACGTGATTATCCATTTTGTGGCTTAAGCAACAAAAACAGTTGTTACGATGAATGGTACGGCCACATTGTTGCCAGCGGGCGGTGGTATGGCGCCAGATTTGCCTAAATTTGAAATTCCTCTACGAAGTTGCACGTTATTGTCTATCGATTTCGAATTTTCCTGTAATATCTCCATCTTGATCCATTTACGTCCGCAACAATTGCTGCTTTTCTCAAGTTTTTCTAACTTTACAAAGGTGAACACCACAGCTGTTGTGAACTGCCCCCCTCACGCTAGCCTGTCAATAAGATGCGGATTGGTACTGACTTTTTTGGGACTAAGAAAGGTGTACAAAAGCGTTGTAAAGTATAATGTTGCGATGCTTTTGTGATGCTAGTAGAATCCGTTGGTGCGCACCAGCGCGCTGCTAAATATGCTAACTATATTCCTCATCACTTCTTTTATAAAGATCAGAGAGAGAGAAAGAGAGAGAGAGATTAGAGAGTTTCAGAAAGAGAGAAAAGGACTAATCACTACAAGAACTTTATGGATCTTAATTGAAATTGAGCAACACGGGCCAAAACATACAAGCAACACGGTCAACCAGGAAACTGAAAGTGAATGAGTGGTTTTGATATTTCGATTTGACGAAATTCATATCTCATTCAATATTAAGTTGGTGGTAGCTACTGATCAGCTCTTAACATGTGAATTTTCGTGGACTTGAAAATCTCTTGTGGCATTCGTTACTTTCGTTTCTCCTATCTCTCCTATCAGTAATCGACGTCATTTCCTTCACGTTTATTATTACTATAATTAGTGAACCATGAAGCGTCAATGGGTTCGATTTGGATGTTTTTTCTTTGAGAGGAGGCAGGAGACAAATTGATGGAACCTATAACACGCGTAACACGTGTCATGATAATATGTCTCCGTTACGTTTACAACGTCCGGAGGCAAACGCGGGGAATGTGGTGGTGGTGGTGGTGGTGCTGATGGTGTTAGGGTTGGTGGTGGTGGTGGTGATGGGTCAGCTTTGAGAGCGACTTCATCACAGTTTTTCGATGGAATAATCTGGAAAGAGAATCTGCCGTGATCTACTTCTAAAGTATGTTCCACTTCACATTATCAGAAAAGTGTTTGAGCCTTGTAATTCTCACTGATAATTATGCTGGCTGAGCCAGTGAAAATTAGCCCATTACTGTTGCAGTACATACAGGCAAGTTCATCACCATAGATGATGTTGCCAACAAAAAGCTTGTACACCCAAAATATGAATAACTGAAATAATTTTACTTCTCAAAAATGATAAGAAGCATACCTTTCCGCTGAATTTGGATAGTCTAGGTGAAAAATGACGAACAAAGCCAGTGTTGTACTCGGTAATTCAATTTTGGTTTTATTGTTATTATTACCACCCAATTTCGTGTGTTCCGTTAGAACAGTCACCTATGAAGCATATAATGCTGTTAATATGCTTCTCTGACAAAAACATTAAAAATTGCTCATTCTTCGAGGAATAACAGGTAAGTACATGTGTATAAAGTGTGCAAAAAGGATGTGAGAATGAATTTTAAACATATGTCAGTTGTTTTACACAAATGCTTGCCTTGTCAGTGCCTCAAATAAGCCCCAGATGTTGCTTGTAATCGCCGCCATACTTTACGTTTCACTCTACTTGAAAGTTCGGTGTCCACGGACTTGGTTTGGTTAAGAATTTTTATTGTCGAGGGTTGGGAAAGGGAACGGCTTGAGATTATCGAGTTGAGTCGTCAGAAATTGACAGGTGCCAGATTTCTGCTCTGAATTCAGAATCTAAAATTACAATTTATGTCAACCCACTTGCCATGCGATGCAGGGGTTTGGGGAATTTGTAAGAAATATTTTTCTCGTGGGTGTCCTGGAAGTTCCACCTCATTATTCGTGCTACGCTAGGTCTCATATAATTTGTGTAAAATTTTCTGTGTTTCGATCAGCAGCCGACTGCCGGCATGGCATCTGGCCACGGCAGCTGAGCAGCCAGTTACAACCGAATCTGCGCTCTGTGTTTTCTTGGTGATGTTTTGTGAGTGTACATGTGTGACAGAGCCAAGTACACACATTCACCGCCGATCATCATCAATTAGCTCCCATTATTTTATGCAAAAAAACAAATTGTAGTCAAGACTATGCTATATCGATGCAAAACCGGTTAAAACACACTGTTCTCCTATTGTAGGTTTCTTTCCGGAAGGAAAACTCACTTACGTGCTTGAAGACAATTACCATTTAAGGAGATTATGTGCCTTTCACGATCGAAAATCTAGATCAACGGTAAAACGAAAAAAACAAACAACCTCACAGCTTTTGTCCAAACAAAGCCACTGTGAAACGATTGAAGCCTTGTCCAAACAAAGCCACTGTGAAACGATCGAAGCCGTTCGCAACATCTGCGCTGTATTCAAAGAAGAAAACGTAGCCTTTGGCACTGTTGACCTTTGGGTATCAAGAGGGAGATACTGGCTCCAAAGATAGCCCCTTAGTAGGGACGCAAGCCAACGGTAAAATATTGTGCCGTTTTTGAAGCTGTAACAGTGGATCCAGAAATAAGCACTTGCAGTTTTGCAACGAGACCATAGTGTACCTATGCTACAGTTACAAGTTGGATCCATGCCCTCGTTGCAAAGAAAGACTGAGCGGACTGAGCTTGGACGTCCTGATCTACTGCACGTGCTTCACCTGAGTATCCACTATTCATTTTCCCCTTCTTCGCTACTTCGAATGAAAGATCGAAAAGCTCAGTTATCAAATCACGCAGTATTGGTTCGCTGGCCTATGCAGAAGCGCTTCTATGGAAGCGAAATGGAAAGTACATGTTAAGATGTTTCTCCGGTGCTTCTTCAGGTACTGGGCGGATATGATGCACAACAAGATGCTCTCAACAGAGCACATGATCTTTGAATTCCACTTCGGAAACCCTTCGAAGCAGTTCGAGAAAAGCGACCGAGAGTATATTTGGTGCACACTATCAATGAAGCCGCCGGACCCGGTGTCGATAAATAGACCAGTAAATTTGAAAGAAATGCGATCGGCGCACGATTAATCTATCATCCTATTATATGTATCTTAGTTGTTCCCTATAGCTATCAAATATTTTACTCCCAGGTTATAGCTGAGAAAAGGGTCACCAAAGTGGAAGGTGTCCTAGTGGCAGTTAACAAATTGTTTAGGCTTTCAGCCTGCTCAGTTCTGCAAGTGGAGGATGGTAGACCTGCTCCTTAAAGACGCTATTTTTCCGACTAACTACAGCGATTATATCGTTGAATAAGATGAACTGTGTGCTGAATAAGAAAACAATGAAAAGTAGACGTTCAAGATTTTTTACCACCCTTTATAACAACATTAACGGAGAAAATACATTTTGTTTGCTGTGAGCACCGGAGCTTCTCGAGGGAATCTGTCGAAATTTTTGACTGAAGAATGCATTTGAGAAAAACATAAAAGGGAAGTGGTAGAGCGCTCGGCGATGGTCACTACCCTGAGGATGCGCCACGCATTCGCGTTTTATTCACAATCGAAGGGGCACGGCAAATGCGTACGTCGCTTTTACAGTGGCTTACTAGGGCCTGCCGCTACACCATATCAGCATTTTCATCCATTCTCATCTTCCCAGACAAGACTTCTACCAATCTGCCCGACCACAAAAGAATGGAATGTTTTAGCCTGGGCGAGGACCGATCGTTCGATTATACGGGTGTTTGTGGCGCCCCACGTCATTGCGCCAAGCGAATCATAGAAGGAATCAATTCCACTATGGACTGTTAACAGCAAAAGGGTAATCTTGCACCAGGCATGGGAGCCACTTCACAAAGCACCATAGGGGATTGATGTCTATGACACAATCAAACCTTTCACCCATTCTTTGGTCAGTAAACCCATATCTGTTTCAAAAATTTTGATATGCAAACCGCTATGTTCGTTTCCTCACAAGCATGCAACTTAGCATGATCCTAGTCTTCCGCGATTGACTTTGTTTTGAATGATGTTGTGCATGAGGTAAACATGACATCTCGCTTGTGATACGATGCCATTAGCAAGGCAGTTATTTCGTCTGGTTGCTACCAGTTGATCGAAGCGAACCGATTCAACAGTTATTCAGCTTCCGAATTATCGCAGACGGTTGACCTAAGACAGGCTATATCTGTTATACATATCTATTCTACTTTTGAAGATTATAAATGATTAATTTATTCACTTATTTTATTACCCACATAAATATATTAACTTAGGGTAGCGAGAAGAACAAGTAATCAGAAACGAAACAGTAACGCAATCTAACACAAAAAGTGGAGGAAGAAACTCACCCTTGACACACTGTTGCCGAACTCACACCATATATCAGATTTTCGAAATTAAGGGCAGCCTAGAAAACAAACATCACGAAAGAATGTGCTAGAAGCAGGGCCACCGATAAACAGGTGAACTCTCTTTTTATCAGTCATAGTAGTAAGGCTAATTCACATTTTTTTCGAAGGTTAATGGTGGAGGTGCCCTGTACAGTTGTGGCGTCCAAAGCCGGGAGCGGTGGGGATTTCCAGGTTCACCTGTCAAAAAAGCTAACTGTTGGATGCCGCTGTCGTTATTTTCTTGCTAAAATCCGTAGCATTCACATAGTCTCCTTGGTAAAATTCACTCATTCAGGGATACAAATAGTGGGATTAAGTAAATCACAGCGCTGAGCATTTAAATGAAATAAAAAGAAGTGGAAATTGACCACCGCCAGACCAGGAGAGTGAAGAGGGTGCATTTCCCAGCTGTTTATTTAATTTGTTTGCGAAAATCGAAAAGCCAGAGCTGAGCCTTTTTTCCCTTTCCAACATTTCGAGTTAATGGCTTAGAACTAATCCCAAGTGAACAGTGGGGAAAATTGTACAGATGGGCTCGGTTGGTGTGACGAATTATCCCTCGAGCAGAACACGGCTTGATGATGCATGCGTAAAGACAAATACTGGAAAATAAAAAGTACGCCAACATGCACGAGCAATTTTATAAGGATATTTTGTCTGAAGAATTCACGGTATCTTTTTATGAGGCACAGAGTGCTGTAAATGAAGTGCACTTTCGCAAGCTGCTTGTCAAAAATGTGTGTCGACTCTTTACTGCTCAAACTGCTTATTACATTATTTCTTTACCACTTCCTTCGGAAAACTCCATTTCTGAGTAGGCCATTTGAACGTATATAAAGTAATTTTCAGAACCATGTAGGAACCCTGTTATTTTTGTATGTTAGAAAAACATTTCCGCTTGAAATGAAAACACCTCTAACTTGCGCTAGCAAAACTCTTCATCATGAGTACCTGCTCGGCCACTAGGTTATTGAAGTGTTACCATTTGTCTGTGCACTATCTGGGTATGATGTCCTAAGACGATTGACGGTACTGAAATCGAGTGGTTTCGAGGAAGCAATTCAAACAAAAGGAAAGGCGCTTTTTCCTTTCGTTTTGAACCACTGATGAGCTACGGGACTCGGTCAGAAGCTCGTAATTATGCAGTTCCTCCGAACGAAATCAGATGTCGGCAACACCTATGTAGGCCCTCAAGGTCAAATGCTCACATAGCTCAGCTGATAAAGATCTGTTCTATTCTGTTTTTCTTCTTGGAAAATAAGAGTCATACGATGATACCCATCGCTTATTTGTGTGAGCCGGATGCTGCAAGCGAATATCGTGTCTGCCCCAAAAATGATCACAAACGGAAAGTATGATTTTCCTTATTTTATATTCAACGCTTTTATTGAAGGTGCGCGAGACTCCACCAAACTAGTGTCAAACCTAATAACAGTTAATCAAGAAGTTTATAACGTTCAAACCACATTTTCGCCGAGAATGAAATGATGCTCTTTATTTCAATATGTCTTCCTTTATGTTCATTTCCATAGGTGTTAAAATTTTAACTTTGGCTCGAACTGAGAAGGCCATCGAACAGAATATTTTACGTTTTGCTCCGTTACACTCTCACATTTTACTTTTTTCCGCAATATCCATGTTCCTTCGTATTTAAACTCCAGCATCAATGATAATGTTCCTAATATTGACTTCTATATTGAGAATATTATCATATGATAGACCATTAAACATTTTCCACCTAAGAGCCTCGTACGGCAAAGGAAATCAATATTTGAAACACTTTTTTCATCTTTTGCTGGTTTCCGCGGAATTCGAAATTCAGCTGAAGTGAATTTGGGAAGGGAACTTACGACTAGGCTCTCAACGATTCAGAACAGGTGAATTTTATGTAGTCGTTGTATGAAGCCGCGAGACGATAACCAATTCGAGGAAAGCTCCAGTGTGTAACGGAAAAATCGAATCATGACACGTTTAGAGCCGTGGTGGTCTTTTGAAGTTGCGTATCCATTTATTTTCTTCGTACCAACCTTCGAATCCGACTGATTTTTCTGCAACCAAAGCCTCGAGAAGCACGTCGTGCCCGTCTTACAGTAACAAAAGTCATGTACTCCCGCACATGTTTGTTCCTGCTGTTCTCAATAACTTTGCGGTGGCTAATGGGTCTGTACACTATCAAGAGCGTTATCTATTATCGTGATATCATAAAATGTTATCATAACAAATAAGCAACTTCGGCTACGAGATTATTCTTGATGTCTTGAGCAGCTAAATCTCAAAATCGAAGTCGAATTTCTCTCGCAATGCGTCTAAACAAAGAGCATTGGTCAGTTAGAGATCATCCTAATATGTACGAATTGTTTCAAAATTCTTTCAATTTGAACTAATTGAATTGAAAAATGCAAGGTGATATACTTTTTTTGCTTGCTACGGCAGCTCTAACTGTCGAAGCAGGAGTTGTAGGAGCAGCACGACTACAGGAGATAATAATCGTAACTGTTATAATTTCAGTGAAAGTGATGCGTTTCTCGGCAAGTCAGACCATCGAGATGAAACCGACGAGGATGGAAAACCTCTCACCAGACAGGTAAGTCAAAGGGAATCAGTTGATTCAGATAAGCTCAGATGTATTTTCTGCTCTATTTCTTTTAAGTATTACATGAGAGTGTTACCGTTTTGTTCTTCACTGCTCCATTTCTATATTACGTAATGTCCCGAAGCTCGTTGCCGTTGAACAATCTCTCGCCACCAACTATTCGAGAATTTGAAATTACTGTTCGAGGATGAGCTGAGGATGAGCTCGGAAATCCCTTATTTTGACTCCAGTAACGTCTCCCAGTTGTGTTGATTGTCCATTCTAATTGCTTTACGCAATACTTCCCATCAATCCAAACGAACTGTCCCTTTCTTCCATTAATTATGTTGTTATTATCAAGTAACAACTGACTTACAATTAGCGCCAAAAATGTGAGCATTCCTCAAAAGGCTGTTCGCGCTCGAAACCGAGGATGAGGAGTTCCGTATATGTACGACAAATGAAAGGTTTTGTTTATTTTGATGACCAGCGAAAGCGCGGCTTCGCCGCGCTTCGGCTGGACCGAGTGCGGTAAACCGAGAGCCTTGAGCCACTAAATGTGTCCGTTCTCTTTTGGAGCGCTTAGTTTGGACTCTGCTGATCAAAGTTAAACAGTGACGCGCGCTGACGTCAAAACTGATGAAGAAATTTAGAATTTTCATATTTTCCTGCTTTCTTTCGATGGCAACATATCAGTAGGACATTCTAGCCGAAAGGTTCGTGAGGTCCTGGAGCAATTAACATGGCTCTGAAGACAACCGACCATATCTAAGTCACGGGTTACAGCTGAAGAAACCAAATTTCGAGCGAGTTGACCCCAAAAATAGCTTTAATGGAATGACTCCAACGCTAAAAAAATCCGTTTGTGACCGGCGATGCGCTTTGTGGTACTACATATTATGTTGTAAAGAGAGTTCATATTTATTCAATCCAGCAACACAAGCGGAGAAAGATGGTCTAACTCGGTGATTACGTTGGAATGGATTTTTTTTCGAGAGTTCTGTTCTTTTTCGCAGCTTTTAATTAACACGCCGTATCTCGGCTATCGTTTTTCTTAATTTAACCATTTGAAAGATCACATCTTTCTCTGAGGACGGCAACGCAAAGTGCGCCGCTAAGGCACACGAAAGCCTGAAGATAGAAATTAAGTTGAATATTCGAAGGCGGATTTGACATCGTGCTGGTATTCGGACCCTCTCCTCTTTGAAATGCCATAGAAACGTTTGAAAATTGGCAGCTAGTTAGCACGATGTCTGACAATAATGATGGGCGAAGGAGAGCTCCAATCTATCGTTGCCTTGAGTTCTGGAGGATCATATTTTAAAACACGTGGATTTGCGTTGCTGTAAAAGGTAGCGGGATTTCATGGTTCCTAGCATTGATTGTATTGCTTTGAATGCTACATACATTTACGATGCGCATTCCTTCTTTAATGTTTGTATACCGTCACCATTGCCGCCGTGCCGTGAAAATCTGACCTCTTATAAGTATTGCTAGAGGGTTACTCGTTGCGTAAAAACACTCGGAGCAGAGGGTCCAAATACCAACATGATGTCGAAAATTTTGCTTAATCCAGATGTTCAGCATTTCGCGACGGCTCTACTATTTGGATTGCAATCTTCAGAGGAAGATGTGCTCCTCCGAAACATGCTTAGTTTAAGATAAACGGCTGGGATTGAGTCGACCTTCGTGGTTGGCGGCGAATCTTCTCACGAATCTTCTTGACGACCTCGGAGGAAGTAGCAGTCCTGGGCCTACCTGATCTCGGTCTATCATCCATTGTTCCAGTTTCCCTTAGTCGTCGGATGTTGTTGTAGACCGTGTATCTCGAGATTCCAAGTCTTTTGGCAATGCTTGCAGCAGACACTCCTTCGTTGTGCAGTTGCATAATCGCAGGGCGCAAACTTTTTGAGCCAACCATCTGAGAAGAAGTGATGATTAACCACGGAATTTCTGTATATGCAAGTGTATGACCAGGACAATGATAACACATAAAAGTTTGGGTAGTTAGCGTACGCTGCGCATATATAATGAGTTTGAAACGGGTTGTTGCAGAACTTTTGCCGCACCCTGTAATTATGCTAGTTATAAGAGGTTATTAAGAGGGACGTATATTGTAAGCCAACGATCTATTCAAACTTTTTTTTATTGTCTGAAGGTTTCATTCATGATATCATTCCAATTTGCAGGTACTTCTGGAGCGTATTCGTCAAAAGAAAGAGGTGATTGGCAAACTACGATGTCAACCGTGGAGTATGACGAGGAAAAAACGGACGCTGAAGTGAAACTGCTTCAAACTTTCTTTCTTTCCATCCATTGTTGTTTAACACAAACCAATACGATTTTAGACTTGCTCAGAAGTACTTGGAACAGCACGAGTCACGAGTTTCTAGAACACATTTATACATGGAAGAATTTCGGAAACGTGTACGACTTATAAAACGAAGTTTCTCGAATATCAAAACCTACTTGATACCGTGGGAGGGGAAAATAAAACGAATTGAGAGTGAGTTGATGTTCGAGTCCATTTTGTGTATTCAGGCTACTTTTGTTCTTGTAGTGAAGTGATTAAATCTGAAATATGAGATCGGCGAGAACTCATTTCCTGAGAAACAAAAGTCGCCGTCCCGTCACGCCTTCTCATTTTTTACTGCTCCCCAGGGTAATGTTGACGTTGACAATCGAATAGCCGAGAGGAAAATGAAATCACTGAACGCATACAGCGTGAACACCGTATAAGGATAGGGGATAAGCACTGAGGATATTATTTAAGGTCATTTTGGCTCCGTCGTCTCCTCCTACTTCACATTTCTCCGTTGGATTGTGTTCGTGAACGTAATCATCACGTTGATTATTGCGGCGTTCGTTGTACTGCCAGAGGTTAGTTCGATCTATCCATAAATGCATTTCTGGAGATGCCGGGAGTTTTTCAAACCTGTAACAAAACAGGTAGAAAGACAAAGGTGTCGACGTGTAGTGTACCTGTCCACTAAGGGCGCTTTTGTCTTCAATTCGTAATGATAGAGGCGTGGAGAACGCTGTGTTTGGCCTAAAACAAACATGAAACGCCGGTTTTGATGTGGTATTCCGCAAGCACAACTTTTCCTAGACTCCTCTTCGGCCTCTTCTGCCCATTTAATTTTTACCAAACGAAAAGCTTTGGAAGAGCTCTTACACTTTGTATAGCTGCTTAATATACTGCTACTTAGGTATCTCTTCTATGTGAAGTAAAATGAACAAATAATATTGCCTAAACAACGTTCTTTTGTCACTGAATTTGCTCTAATCCGTTGTGAAGGCCAAAAATTTGCGAAATTCTTCAAGAACCAATTGTGTAAAAGAACGATCACAAAGCTTGAAGTCCACGACTTTCGAGAAAGGAGCATAAAGTTTTTCAATTGATTACATTTCAAGAAAACACGTGCAAACAAGTGTGTATTCGCCAACTACGTATGATCGTTCCATTGTTACTTTCGTTCTGCTAACATATTCCAGCATGGACTGCATGCCAAGAAGTATCGTTTTAGTAGAAACAAATACACTTTGTCAAGTACTATATAAATACGTGACCGTACATCTTTGGTGTATATTTATACTAACTTCGTCGTCCTTCGTCTTAATTCAGTGTTGTCTTCCCGCGCATTCCTTGGTATACAGTCTGCAAAAAATCAGCTGCAAGATATATCTTTGTACTTTCGTCTGGAAAGGAAATTGAACATAAATGGGACTCCTCTATACTTTTTTGTTGAGACATGCGACGAACTCTGTTTTCTGAAAATCTTGACTGGTATAATATGATAAGAAATGTACTCAAGTTGAATGGATTTTGTTTTTGAATTTCAAGATTACTAAATGATTTACTGATATCGTTACATTCTAGTCTTTTTAGCGATTTTTGCGGGTTACTATTATGTGTACTTAAACACGATATTGTAAAGGTGTTGCTAGGTTCATCGCAAAAATCGCGGCCCATGTGGGCTTAGAACCCGCGTCTTGCTCCAGACGACGGTTCGAATCCCACCTGAACCGCGGTTTTTGAGATGAACAGAGCACCACCATTTCAACATCATAGACCCGCAGATAATCGAGATACACATTTATGCTATAACTACTGTTACAATGACATCGTAACAAAAAATCACGTTTCTTGTGAATATTTAGTCGCTCGCTGATGCAGCTGCAGATGAAGGCCGTCGGAATAGAACGGAAACTCGGAAGGAGATTCCTACCAACGACCGTGTACATGCAGACGAACTCGCCGTTGTTTGGCATTACGACGTGGGTTTCGTGTCGAACTTTCCTTCACTTTCTCGTATTGTGTATTTTCTTATTTTTCTTCTTGTGCATAAATATGTACACGGCGACCGGTTAAGGCCTCGATCACACTTACTAGAGTCCTCAGTTAGAAGCAAAGTCCACAGCTTCTCTAGCTGCAACTTGTTATTTTTCTTTTTTTTCCTCTGCACCTATATCCTCATCCAATGTACTACCCATTGTATAGAACATTGTCTATATGCGAAATTTTCGCAGCTGCTGCAAAGATTCTGAAAATCTGCCCCTTCTGTACAATTGGTCACTTGCGCTTCCGCCTTATTCTTCTCCCTGCTTTGCTGCTGGATTTGATTGGTTTTTGAGGAGATTTCATTTCTTCAGGTTCACCAACACACTACCTACGTACCTAAGCTGGTAAATTTAAATAGAAGTAACTTTCCGTAAGAACTGACGAGAGCCACAGGCTGCTTCATCGAATGGTAATTTAGGGTAAAAATGGTTCGCTTTTGTAGCCCTATAGGTCTTCTGAAGAAGTACCAATTTCCTTTTTTCAAAATTATATACTCACCGAGTTGAACTGTATATTTTCTGCTATTGTGCATTGAAATGCATCGCAGTTTAACGAAATGTCTTTTCAGGGCTATCTGAGATATTCACCGTTATTTTACGGGTATTACTCCGATGACGAGTTTCTATGGCAGAAGTATCCAATACCGCTGGCATATTTTCTCGTCACCATTTTTATATTCGCCTATAGTTTTTTCGCCATACTCCGCAAGTCAGTTCGAGTTCCTTACTGTGCTCTTTTCAATGATCCTATGTGCGACAGATCCTAAGATCTCAAAGTAATTTAACACGTTGACGACCGTGTGACGCAATGCTGCGTCACAGTTTTAAAATTTACTATTCTGACTTATCCCGATTTTTTGGGAAATATTTGTCTAGCCACTATATACCTCATGATTAGAAATCATTGAATAACAATTTCCTTTTAACCTGGATGGGGAAAAAGGACATTCTAAAAGCTTCCAGATGTTATTTTTCTACTTTCATTGCAAAAACAGGAATAGTCACAGTCCCCGATATTACATGACTGTATATGTAGTCTACGAGATTTACTATTCACTTCCATTTTGAAAAAAATTCGCCGTATGCCGGCATCATGCCACAGTCTCGGCGCGCTAGAAAATCGGTTGGTCCCACGAGCCAGACACGCGAAAAAGGCGCTGCCGTCAACGTGTTAAACCTTTATGATAGACTAGTAGCGCAGGGAGATCCTTATGTCTGAAGTGATGTGACTAAAGCGCAAAACAGTCAATATATGTATGTGTTCGACATGCAAACAAAAAATTCAGAATGGCCGCAAACGCACGAATGTCAAAGTTGTCCGGTAGCAAAGCTGAGCAGTATATTTTCAATTGGCGTGTATTCACTGGCTGGGACTATACGATTGGAAATCAAGAAACGGCCAGCAACACTGTCATGGCGATTGTCATAAAACTGAGGGTAAGTGGTTTGAAATATAAAACATAGCCTAGTCAAGCTCTGCTCAAACTTTATTCGATATTTGGTTATTTATTCATTTCTGCTTCAGCTCTCCTAGTGCATTCTATTGATATGCAATCTCCACAAAACACTGAAAAGCATCTTGTACCTGCATCACTGAGTTGTTTGAAACCCGCAGCATTAGAATTGTCGCGGCGTTGAGGTAGGGCGTTATGACGATTGTGAAGTTATCAAGTGGAACGATAGTCCTGGGATGCATGGTTTCTATTTTTTGTATAACGGTGTAAATGTCTGTCGTTATTTTGCTGGGTAGAGTTTGAATTTGTTGTACGATACTAGAGACTAGTATGTTCCACTAACGTTTTTGCTTTTTCTTCTTCTTTTTTCGCATTTTTTCTGCTTTTTGCGTTGAAAGACCAATGTTTTTGCGTAACCGCCTTTGTCTGACAAGGGAGGTCAGTGAACTTCCCCCGACGATTCTTAACAAGACCTATATGGTCTTATAGAGCTTGAAGCGTAGATCACAGATATGTAATTTATTTTTGCTGAATAACAGTGGGTGGTCCGAAAATTGCAAAAAAAAGTAAGCACTGCTCTGACAACACTGCTGAGGGGCGCTGAATAGTCTCTGAGGTGAGAGGTTCAACCAATTGTGCCTTGCTAGCGCAGTGGTACCGCAGTGGACTGTTGTTCAGAGGGCAAAGGGTTTGGATCCTGTGGTTCAGTTTTCGTTTTGCTTCAATCGCATTGATACCGATTGGTGCTCATTTTGCGATTTTGTCATGGGGATTGAAGAAAATCATGTTTGGAGCACTCTAAACCGAACACATTTTAGTAAATGACAACACTAATATGGGTAGCCAATATCTACCGTAACTTACCTTAAACAGACGCAACTTCAGAAACTAATATTGGATTCGTGACCAGCGACCCAAATAACCCTTACACACGAAGTTTGGACAGAATCGGTTATTTTGACCTTGGCACCTCACTTACCCACCCTTATCATAGCCAGCGCTTACCAGCCCACACACAACGAAATCCGTCATTAGATACCCTCACTTGTTTCAAATCACAAAACTAGTGCTGTATTCGTGACCAGCGTCTCAAATAGTCTCATTAGCAAAGTTTGGGCGAAATGGGTGACCATGACGTCTCGAGCCTCATGTCAGGTGTCGGTAAAGTTGCCCAAGGTTGAGTCTCTGATGAATTACTGGTAATATTATGTCACCGTTCACACTCTAGCTGTCAGAAAATCGTCAGCATCCACCACGTTCGTTCCAGAAATTGCCTAGGAGTCTCACCTGGATTGCTGATCACGAATTTTACTTTTGCTTCTGGATTTCTGACTGGTGAGCGCTTGCTATGGCAAGGGTGGGTAAGTGAGGTGCGTGGGTCAAAATCACCGATTTCGTCCAAACTTCGTGTGTAAGGGTTATTTGGGTCGCTGATCACGAATCCAACATTAGTTTCTGAATTTGCGCCTGCTTAAGGCAAGTTACGATAGATATTGGCTACCCATATTAATCTTGCCATTTACCAATATTTGTGCATTTTCCGCTGCTCCAAACATGATTTTCTTCTACCTCCATGACAAAATCGCAAAATGAGCACCATTTGGTATCAATGCGATTGAAGCAAAACGAAAACACATCCACAGGATCCAAACCCACGAGCTTCCGAACGACAGTCCACTGCGGTACCGCTGCGCTTCCGAGACACACTTCGCTGAACCTCTCACCTCAGGGGCTATTCAGCGCCTCTCAGCAGCGTTGTCAGAGCAGTGCTTACTTTTTTTTTGCAATTTTCGGACCACCCACTGCCATTCAGCAAAAATGAATTACATATCTGTGATCTACGCTTCAAGCTCTATAAGACCATATAGGTCTTGTTAAGAATCGTCAGGGGAAGTTCACTGACCTCCCTTGTGAGCCTCAGCGACACCTGGAATTCATCAGTCCCAATACCATTTCATTTTTACAAACATGGCCCTCCAGTAAAACTAGAATCAAAGAAGTAATTAAAACTCAGTGACCAAAACAAACCACCAGTCACATTACCTCTCTCGCCTGCACAAGTGAAATCGGTTGCTGGTGTTTACAGATTTTTAAAGCGCCGTTGAGCCACTTTCTTGAGGGTCTGTTTAATGATAATAGCAGCGAGCGATGACTCTTCTGAATTGTTTTGAAAGGGCATCTGTGGCCTCTTAAATTGCCGATCATGGTGTTGCTCACATTGTTGATTGAAATTAAAAAGAAGTAAGCCGAAAACCAAGTGAATTTTGTCCGCAAATCGTCGTAGAACTATGGCACTGCTGTGCACCCGTCCTCGATCGCCGGCGACCGGAAAATGCGCGGCGACGGCGCCGGCCGTGATCGGTCCCATAGGAGGTGCTTTTGCGCAGTTGTCCGCGCAATGCACAGCACAGCAATCATCGGTGATCGGCCAACGAGACTAGGGCCCTTGTTATACCTTCGCTCGTGGTGAGCGTCAGCTGCTCGCGAGCGGTGAGCGCCCAGCCGCTAACCTCAGACACTGAGCACGCGACGCACGCACGCCCGCGCCCGAAGCATACAGAGCAATGCGCGAGGTGATCGACCCACCCCCAGCGAAAGGGTCAATCGCAGTGCAATGCGCAGCGACGAGAGCGTGGAAGGTTCGCTAGCGTGTGCATAACAGCCCGTGAGCGTCACCACGCCAGCGTCAACGTGATAACTCGTACAAACGTGTCTGGCCTGACGGTGTCTGATACTGAATGGACGAGTTACGCTGGGGGGTGAGCGAAGGTACTATAGCAGGGTCCGGTCGCCGACAATCGGCGACCGGACCCTGTTATAGTACCTTCGGCGATCGGGAACGGGTGTATAACAGTGGCCTATTCCATGACCGACTGCCGTTGAAACTTGGCGAAACGATGTTGAACAGTTTTTCACGGCTAATATTTTAGCCGTGATAAACTTGCACCAAATTCGCACCGCCTTCGTCGTAGCCTGGAAGAAGTGACCACATTTCCTCACATTTCCTTATGTATTTCCCAGATCAAGTGATTCTCATTGCTTGTCTACTCGCTAGGTCTGAATATATTTGAACATTCTTTCTATTCTAGTATCCTCTGATTCATTAGTATGCTTGGAAATGTTCTTGGACTAGTGATTTCTCAAACTTTACTCTTCTCTTCAAGCTCTGATGAGGGCAGACGTTAGCTGTAATAATTTTGTACCAACTTCGGTTAATCGGCTTCATTCTACAGTATGCTATAATGTCTTAGCACTTTTCGTTTTACTCATCCATCTTGTTAGAAGTGCTTCTATTGCTACAGAGTTCAAGCTGAAGATAAGGGCACTCGCAGCTTTTTGTCGGCGCATACGCGTCGATTTGTTTTCATATTCGATGGCAATTGTGTGAGGCTCACCAATCACACAACACGAATCACTTGCATGGCACCCTCGCCCGTTCCCCTGGGTACGGCGTAAGAAATGGAACGGAAGCTACTTCGTTTCTTTGTGACGAAAAGCTTTTGGCATGAATCACTGGCGTGGCTGCTACTGGAGAGGCGACATAAAGCTTTGCTTGGAAGAAAGAAGAACTGCCAGAAATTTCTTCCCAGTGTTAGCACGTTTACGACAATTTCGCGCAATGCTGCCCGACAGTACATTACTTGTTCCAAACCGCTCCCGACTGCTTTATTTTCTGTGCGAACGATCAAAATAAACATACTGGAAGCTTAGATCAGTTTGAAGCAACTTAGCACCATATTTCAATGTCGATGGGGGGATGGGGGTACGTTAGGTCCCGGAGTCGACTCGGCAAAGGTGGTCCGTGCGTCCTGTGGATGTAATTGACGGAGACTCGCACTGAGGCCGTGCTCGTCGCACGCGACGGCGCGGCGAGTGATGACCGCACCGGCCACCCATGCCTTGGTGACCCGACGACGACCCGATCGTCGTCGACGGTCCACAGCTCGACCAGATTTTCAGGTAATCAATGGCTCGTCACCTAAAGGAGCCTGAGTGAAGGTGTCTCAGTATGCACCTCTATGGAAACCTGTATATGCTTCTACTCAGAATTTTACGCTCTATCAAATGAGCTTGACCACAACCTTCTCAGAACAACCCTAAGGACACAATATTCTCGTTTTCACTTTCTTTTGAAAAAATTAAGACATTTTTAGGTAATAGATTGTGGAACGTGTTTCCAGACTAAAATTTCGCTGCCGATCCTACCACGTGATTTTTTTTTACAGATTTCGTACCTTTGACACTTTCAGTAACAGTAATTCAGTAATTATCAGTAATGGTGTGGTATAATTGAAATAATAAGTTTCATAATATAAGTTAATAAGTTTCATATTTCATATAGTTCGTCCAGTAACGTGCTTTGACATCCTACTCTAGAATGTTCTTATATTTCGAGAACTCAATCCTCCTGCGTGATAGCGCCCGGTGAACCTGCAGAAAACAGACGTGAAAACTGATTTTTGTCTCACTTGATGATTCTCTATTTATAACATTGTCTTCTCTCCACGTCACGCCTGCGGAGATGCTTCGTTTCATCAGGTTTTTGAAATCAATGAGAAACAGCTAAATATATCAAGAAATGCTTCCAGATCCAAAAATAGGAGGAGCTTTATTAATGTGGCGAGGGCCGGATGGTCACATCCCAGAAATCTTTTCAGCAAACTAAAATGTGCTTTTTCAAGCAAAATCATAACATCAAGTTGATATGACATGCTTCACCTATGAGAGGTTTTCGCTAGGCTGGTGGTGTGAAGTGCTGAAATGTTCCACTTGCACCACAAATCTTTGCATTACGTGATGTATATGTTTACCATTGAAAAGGTGATCATGTATAGTATGTTAGAGAAAAGATGGAGAAGTGCTTAAGGTTTTCTTCAACAGGGAATAAATTCGCCTCACACGTTATCATATTAGGTCGTTAAGTATGAAATGGCCGATTTCGCATCTTGTAGGTTTCAAGGTTGACACTTAGGTATGTTCGTATGTGGGCTTCTAGTTTTTCCTTCTATTGTGAAGGTACAGTCCTAAGTTTTCGACAACCTATTTTGGTTTTCGGTGCTGCTTCCATATTCGAGTGGTGCAGGGCGTTTTCGAAGCCATGGAAAAATCCAAAATTCGAGTTGTTTTCCAATCAGAGTTCCGCCGTGGAAACAGTGCATCACAGGCCGTTCGGAACATCAACGAGGTATTCGTCGAGGATGTGGCTAGTGAACGCACAGCACGTCGCTGGTTTGAAAATTTTCGCTCTGGAGATTTTAATCTCGGAAGCGGGCCTGGATTCAAGGTGAACAACACAGCTTTGAAAGCTTCAGTAGAAAGGGACACCACTCAAACTACGCGTGAATTAGCAGCAAGCTCCGTGGTATCTGTACCCACAATACTGGACCATTTGATGCAAATTGGCAAAGTGAAAAAATTTGATCAGTGGGTTCCTCCCGAACTGAGCGAGCAGCAAAAGTGGTGTCGCTTCGACGCTTGCCCTTCACTTCTTTCTGAATCTGAACCATTTCGACATTGCATCGTCACTTGTGATGAAAAGTGGATACTGTGTGACAATCGTAAGCGCTCAGCACGATGTTTGGACAATAATGAGGTCTCGGAATACGGCGTAAAGTTCAAAGTACACAAGAAAAGAAAAGTTAATCATCTCTGTTTGGTGGTCTATCTATGGAGTCATCCATTACAAGTTCATGATACCTGGCACATCGATAACAGTGGGCATGTGCTGTAAAGAGTTGGATGTTACGATAAGAAAGCTTGCGTTGAAGCACCCAAGTTTGGCTCATAGAGACAAGCCAATGCTCCTGCATGACAATGCAAGATCACATGTCGCACGAACAACGTTGCGCAAATTGCAGGAGTTGGACGTGGAGGTTCTCATTCACGCACCATATTCGCCAGATCTTGCACCAACTGACCACCACGTGTTTCGGGCATTGGACCACTTCTTACAAGATAAGCAGTTCGGTTTTCGAGGGGATGTGGAAAGAGACTCCCGCGAATTTATCGCTTCTCGTCCTTCAGGTGTCTAAGCGTCTGGCATTAACAAGTTACCATTAAAATGACAGAAGTGCGCTGACTATTAAGGTGAAAATTTTGATTGATTGCAGTGCTGTTTGTTTGTGAAATAATGAAGCAAAGTTTTGACACGAAATCGGCCATTTCATACTTAACGACCTAAGCATTTTCTCTCCTTTCCGTGGATTATAGACCGTAAATAACATTAAAAAGGTCTCCCGTTGAATTGGTTGGATCGACGGCAAAATGTTACTCTGGAAACAGGTAGCAGAATCTGTTCTCTGGAAAAATGTCTTAATTTTTTCAAGAAAAAGTGAAAATGAGCATATTGTGCCCTTAGGGTTGTCTCGAGAAATTTCTGGTTGAGCTCATGCGATAGAGCTCAAAATTCTGAGTAGAAACATATACAGGTTTCCATAGAGTGAACACTGAGGCACCCTAATTCAGGCCCCTTTAGGTGATGGAGCCACTGATTACCTGAAAACCTGGTCGAGCTGTGGACCGTCGACGACGATCGGGTCGTCGTCGGGTCACCAAGGCATGGGTGGCCGGTGCGGTCATCACTCGCCTCGCCGTCGCGTGAGACGAACATGGCCTCAGTGCGATCCTCCGTTAATTATATCCACAGAACGCACGGACCACTTTGCCAAGCCTACTCGTGGACCTAACGTCCCCCACCCAATGTCGATTATTTATTGCTTCATTTCTGATCAGCGATTAGCAACTAAGGGTTGTCTAGAGACAATCCAACCAACGAAATTTACTTCATCACTACATTTCATGCGAACCGAGAAAAACGTTTCCGATACATCGGAGTCAATGACATCCGAATACATATTCCCACTTGCCATTGGATGTTGGTCTGAATCAGTAGCAATGGAAAGTTTGTGGTCAGAAAAAACCATCCTCGCCTGCATCCTGCAAATCCGTATTGAGAAACGAGTCGTCGAAGTCATCATGAAGCTGTTCGACATTGGTGCTGGAGCACCCATATTTCTATCTGATGCTTTAGGAAGGCTCCTTCGAAGGAATTGGTATTTCAAGGGGTGGTGTCACCTTTGTGGGGTACGAGTGCTCACGACGCGCGACGCGAGAAAATGGAAAAAATCCACATCGACCATAGCGTGGGAATTTCCACGGTATGGTCGATTTGCGTCAAAGTTCCTGAAATGAAATTTTTCCTGAACTGGAACGACGACTGCCTACAAAGTTTGATTGTTCATAAACCAAATCATGTATTTCACAACTTTCGCCAAATCCCAAATGTTTCATCGTACTTGTCATATTTCCTCTATTATAGTTGATTGTGAGCTTTCAGGAATCGATCGCCGATTGTCGTGTATCGATAGGATCGAAATTTCGATGTATACAATTCACGTTGCGAGTAATAGCGAACATCGTCATTTGTGGAATGCTCGCATTTTCAATTTACTGTATTTCATTCGCTGTGCAGAAGTCACAAACAGCCGTTGAGCAAGAAGGAAATTTGTTCACAAAGAACCAGGTATACCTTGCGTATCCCGCTGGGAATTCGAACCTTTTACATTTTTGATCATTTTCAGTTCCTACCTGTAACGTTTTCAGTATGCGATTCATCCCATTTGTTCCTGCCCCACTTTAATCTTAGCATTTTCTCGTGCTCACTCTTCACAAATACCTTATTCACTTTTCAACTTTGATAACTTTTGACTTCGTAGCGTGAGCCCCTTCTGGCAACTTCTGCACTCAACATTGCGACTAGGTAAACATTCACACGGCTATAAACATCCATCTAATGGTTTTCAAAAAAAAACAAAGAAATACGATAAGAAGGGTACATGCAGTACCGCTCATACCTTCTGCCCCAAACCGCCACGTCTCGACGAACTTTAGCGTCGAAATCCTTCTCCATAAACTATTCGAAAATTTGAAAACATTACCTGATTCGTCTCCGTACACTGTACATATCCCCTTAGGGCTCGTTTAGACGTAGGGCGGCACGCGGCGCGACCTAATGCAAAAGATGCAAATCGACTATGGCGTGGGAATTCCCACGGTATGGTCGATTTGTATCTTTTGCATTAGGTCGCGCCGCGTGCCGCCCCGCGTCTAAACGAGCCCTTACACTTAGCCCAGCATTAACCTGCGACCTAGTTATGGGCGGTTTTCTTCGAAGCCCTGTTGATTGGTTAACCACCACTCGAACCTTACCATTGGAGTGTTCTTGAGACATATTGCCTACAGAAGACAGTTAATTGTGGAAATTCCAATTTTTTACTGAAATCGACAATAGCGCTTCATTATTATTATATATCATTATCACCCTTTTGACATCCAATTTAACATAAAGAGTACACTTTTCTTACTTTCACAATGGAACCCATTAATTTCCAGTGCCTTCTATATTTTTTGAAAGAAAACCTTCCAGTGTTTTTCTATCTATCACAGAATTCGAAAAATTCGCGTTTCAACCTCTTTTTCAACCAAAGTGCAACAAGACCGCAAGGATCTGCTTGAATTATTGCATTTTTTGACGCTAAGACTGTACAAGTTTGCAGTCCCCAACAATGAACTTATCGCCTATACAAGTTCACGATCACCGACAATGAACTTATATGTAGCAATTTTAGAAAACTTCCGATTTCTCTCCACTTCTTGATCGGCCAGACCATTCCGACGTTTTCAGGTTTTTTTTGGCTAACGGCAATTTCCAGAAATAAATTCCTTCGAAATCATCAATCAAGACATCACTGTCCTCCTCCAGTAGACCCCGTTTGGATGCATGTTTGAAAACTCCGTCGCCGAATAACAGGCAAACGAGAGCAGTAAGGAATTACATCATCTCCTTAGCGTTTAGTCCCGCACCGTCGCGGGGTCCGCTGTACTCGTCAATAGTCGCCACTTGCATCTATCGTGGGCGTCTTGGAGCGTTGCCCCAACTTCCTTGAGGTCGTTCTTAATTACGTCGCTCCACCTTTTCTTGGGCGCTCCTCGTGGTCGCTTTCCGGGAACCTCAAACTTCAGTGCTTTTCGTACTGGGTGGTCATCAGGCCTTCTCACGACGTGTCCGAACCACCTAAGCTTTTGCTCTTGCATCTTAAGGTGTACTGGAGCTGTCCTCATAACCTCTCTGACGTCCTCGTTCCGGACCCTATCCAGTCGTGTCCATCCGCATGTCCACCTGAGCATCCTCATTTCCGCAGAGTGTATGCGTTTTTCGTAGGCCTTAGTTACGGTCCAGCACTCGCTGCCGTAGATCTGCGCCGGTCTTACAACTGCCCGGTACACCTTTCCTTTGAGGACGCTTGAGCACCTCTTGTCACAGAGGATTCCAGTAGATTCTCTCCACTTCGCCCAGGCTGCGTTTATCCTTTTCTTCACTGCCTGATCTAGGGAACCGTCCTTCGCCAATTCGGTCCCGAGGTATCGAAAGTGGTCTACCCTCTCTATGACTTCCTGCTAGCAATCGACCATTGGTTCTGAGCCTTCTTCCGAGCTGAGGAACTTGATTTTCTTCACGTTCAGCCGAAGACCATTTTTGGCCAAGGCCTTCTGCCATTCTTGAACCTTTCCCTGTAGTTCGTCCTTCGTATCCGCTATCAGGGCTATATCGTCTGCATACAGGATGGTCTTGAGTGGATCTTCTATCAGGTGACTGACCATGCTATCAAGCGTCAGTAGGAAAAGAAACGGGCTCAGTGCTGATCCTTGATGCACACCAATCGCGATATCCACCTTTTTTGTGAGTCCGTGCGGGGTGCGGATTGTTGCCCTAGATCCGGCATACATATCCCTTATTATCTGGATCAAATGCTCTGGCACCTCTCGTTCCCGCAAAGATCTCCAGAGTACTTCTCAAGGTAGCCTGTCGTGGCCTTTTCCAGGTCCAGAAATTCCACGTAGCAAGCTTTGCGCTTTTCTCGATATTTCTCTATTACCTGCCTAGCTACAGTAGTTCGCGAAAAGATATGTCACCTTGCATTTCTGGGTACAGATCGGTGAAACCAAAAGGAATTTTATTCCAGTTGACAGTTCTAATAACTATTATTGAAAATACACTAATATGTGCCCTTTTTGGAAATTCTAGATTTTTTAAAAAAAATTTTAAACTCATTTTCGTATGCATTTTGGAACGAATGTATCTTAGGAACCACTGAGCTACTGCTTTCATGTAGTGATATTCTGATACAGCATGATTAGCTTGTTCTAATAGGCTATGAATTTTAGTCTCAAGACATTAATAAACCATAGAATTTTCTGCGTGAATTTTTTTATGGTCAAAAAATGGTGAAATCATGGGACAATCTTCCATATAAAATTTCATATATCAGTAACCAGCGAATGAAATACTATCAAACTAGGATATGTGATAGCATAAGATTTTCTCTTTCCCACGCATATCTAACTCTGGAGAATAGCCGTCTGATTACAGAGAAAATAGCTAATGAAATTGCATTTACACAAGCAGCCGTTTTACGAATACGCAGAGGGCATTCAACTCGAGATTTCTCTAGTGCGTAGTAGACTTATTGCTTGTTAGGTACTCAACAGGTAGCAAAATAATTCCCGCTATTATTCAGAAAATCGTCTTCTAGCTGGACCGAGAGAAAATGAGGCACAAACCAGCGCAGCGTACGGTGGCGGGAATCGTGATGCATACAACAACAGATGATTTTCTGAACAATAGCGGGAATTATTTTGCTACCTGTTAAGTACCTAACAAGCAATAAGTCTACTATGCGCTAGAAAAATCTGGAGTCGGATGACCTTCGGGTATTCGTAAAACGGCCGATTGTGTAAATGCAACTTCATTGGCTATTTTCTCTGTACTCAAACGGCTATTCTCTAAAGTTAGATATGCGTGGGAAAGAGTGTAGTCAAACGGCTATTCTCTAAAGTTAGATATGCGTGGGAAAGAGAAAATCTTATGCTATCACATATCCTAGTTTGATAGTATTTCATTCGCTGGTTACTGATATATGTAATTTTATATGAAAGATTGTCCCATGATTTCACTATTTTTCGACCATGAAAAAATTCACGCAAAAAATTCTATGGTTTATTAATGTCTTGAAACCAAAATTCATAGCCTATTAGAACAAGCTAATCATGCTCTATCAGAATATCACTACAATACAAGCAGAAGCTCAGTGGTTCCTAAGATACATTCGTTTAAAAATGCATATGAAAATGAGTTTAAATTTTTTAAAAAAATCTGGAATTTCCAAAAAGGGCATATATTAATGTGTTTTCAATAAGAGTTAGTAAAACTGTCAATTGGAATGAAATTCCTTTCGGTTTCACCGATCTGTACCCAAAAATGCAAGGTGACATATCTTTTCGCGAACTACTGTATGAAGATGGCATCCATAGTGGATCTACAAGGCACGAAACCGAATCGCTCCTGTGAGATCGGGACCATTTCTCTCGGCCTGCTGTCCACCAATCGCTCGTAGACCTTCATGGTATTGGGATGTCAACTCGATACCTCTGTAGTTAGAGCACTCCATCGCATCGCCCTTTTGCTTGAAAATCGGTACGATGAAGCTGTCTCTCCAGGCTTCAGGCATCCTACCCTCAGCTGTGATCTTGTTGAGGAATCTCGTCAACCGCCATATTCCATAACCACCCAGCGCATTCCATATCTCCACCGGTACTCGGTCTGGTCCGACTGCCTTACCAACCTTCATCTTCATCACCGCTTTCTGGACCTCCTCCGCAGTCCAGAGCTGCATAGGACCTTCCACAGGCTCTGCATCTCGGACACTTTCTCGAGGAAACTCTTCATTTAGGAGTCCTTCGAAGTACTCTTCCCATCTGGACTTGACTTCCGCTGGCCCTCTTAGCACTGATCCTGTAGCGCTCTTCACCCTCACTACTCTACTGCCCGATGTCGTGCTTTTGCAAGGCGGAAGGTGAATTTTTCAGCCTGTGGTTGTTCCGGTTTTTCGTATAGGCTATCCATCTCTGTCGTTTTCGCCCCCGACACCGCCATATTCGCACGTCTCTTGTATTCCTTGTATTTCGCGAGATCTTCCAGTAGTCTAGACGTCTGCCACGTCTTGAACGCATTTTTCTTTTCCCTCACCGCCTTCTGAACCTCATCATTCCGAAACCAGGCAGCTCTCTCCCTTCTGTCCTCCCTTGGTTTCACCAAGGACATCCTTAGCGCACTGCAAGATCGTTCGAGTTGCCAGCCGCCACGTCTCGTTTACTGGCCCATCAAGATTCGGAAGGCCAGCAGCTACTACTCGCCTTTTGAGCTCGCTCCGCTCAGGACCTCTCAGTTTCCACCATCGAATTCGGGTCTCCGTTTTTACCTCCACCTTAGGAGGTAGGATGACGTTCAAGTCTGTAACCAGTGGTCTGTGTTGCGTTGCGACGTCTTCGATAGGTAGAACCTTTACGTCTCGCACTGTTTTTAGAGCCCGCCTACGCAACAAAATATGGTCGACTTCCGTTCTACGACCTCCGCTGCTGTAGGTCATCTTCTGGCTCTCTCTCTTAACGAAGAATGTGCTGCATATGGCCACGTCGTGGGCGACCGCCAAGTCTGGAATCCGCTCACAATCTCCATTTTTGGACCCAACTCCTCTTCCTCCATACACTCTTTCCACTCCTCTACGGTCGGAGCCTACATGACCATTCAAATCTCCCGCGATGGTGAGGAAGTCGTCTTCTGGGATGGATCTGATAACGTCATCTAGTACCTCATAGAACTCACCTTTCTCCTTGTCGGGACACCCGGTCTGTGGTGCGTACACTGATACTACAGTCCATCTTCCCTCTTTCGTGTCTAACCTCACGGACATGATCCTATCACTGATCCTTTGAACAGCTGATACCGAATCTTGGGTGAGGGACGTTCTGCACGAACCCTAATTGCCAACTCATGGCGCGCGCGAGGTGATGACACCTGCGGACCATTGGCGAGTTCACCTGCACCAGGTCCTCGCCGCGCGCGATCTTGGCCGCGGACGAGCTCCTCGTTAAGGCGATGGTGACCTGACAAACGAGAAGAGTCACCAGATCCGCCAGATCGGCAGCGAGAGCTGTCGCTCACCGATTCATAGGGCGCGTAAGGCACTGTAAGGAGTTAAACATGCACAACACCTACAAGTGTCTATATCAGAATTTCGAGCTCTATTTAATGAGCTCAATCGCATTTGGGGAAAACTGTCGAGAACACCATTCTGTGCTAAAATTGCATGAAAAACCACCGACAAAATTCTATTTTTGAGTGATGCGATGCCGAAAACTTTATAACCGTGGAATTTGTTGAAGAACGTGCTAAGATGTGACCACCCCGATTTGGCCACTCTTATCAACTCTTGAGAGTTTCAAACCTGAAAGCAAACTCTACGTTACAACGGAAAATATGGGTAAAGATTTCCAGAACATCAACTCCATAGAAACAATTTAGCGCCCCTAATTTTGTTCCAGAACCCCGATGAGATGAAGCGTCTTAGAAAGCGTGATGCCGATAGAAGACTAAAGGTGGATAGAGAAGTAGGGGTATTGTATAAATTACAAACTGTTTAGTTTTTTTCTGGGGTAATACCATTCGATTCCAGTTATTTGATAAAATGAATATCCTAATTGAATGAATGAATATCCCCATATGCCATTTTAGCACAGAATGGTGTTCTCGACAGTTTTCCCCAAATGCGATTGAGCTCATTGAATAGAGCTCGAAATTCTGATATAGACACGTGTAGGTGTTGTGCATGTTTAAATCCTTGCAGTGCCTTACGCGCCCTATGAATCGGTGAGCGACAGCTCTCGCCGCCGATCTGGTCGATCTGGTGACTCTTCTCGTTCGTCAGGTCACCATCGCCTTAACCAGGAGCTCGTCCGCGGCCAAGACCGCGCACCGCGAGGACCTGGTGCAGGTGAACTCGCCAATGGTCCGCAGGTATCATCACCTCGCGCGCGCCGTGAGTTGGCAATTAAGATTCGTGCAGAACGTCCCCCTCCCCCAAATCTTTGACAGACTCTGAGATCGCTATGCCTACGCCGTTTTTCCTGCCATTTTCGCCCTTGTAGAAGAGTTTGATCCCTTCCCCAATCTCTTTGGCCTTCTCTCCCTTCCGGCGCGTCTCTTGAAGGCACAGGATCTGGATATTTCTTCTCTTCATCAGATCAGCAACCTCTCTGGACATACCGCTCAGCGTTCCGACGTTGAGCGTCCCTATTCGAACTTCTTTAACCGAGGTCGTCCGTTCCTCGGTAGCCCTCGCATACTGACCACAGGACTCGGGCGGGGGTCCTGCGCGCCACTTCCAGGTGACGTTCTAGCATTCACTCGATTATTTTGGCGACTTTCAATCATGGTTATGTGACAGGGTTTGACGATCAGCCGGCCTGTCAACCTGGGCCTGACGCTGGAATCGTTGCCATTTTTGCTGTTCTTGCACAGCATGGCTTTGTGCCTGACTGTGTCACACAGAACCACTTCGTGATGCTCCAGAGCGCCAGCAAGCTCGCTCGAGCGACCTGACAACATGCCGACACTTGGCATCTTCAGGTTAGCCTGCCTACCTCTCGATGTTTCCTTCTTGCATCGAGCAGGCTATGCCCTCACCTTCTAGGGCCTGCGTCCATCGGCGGGCTCCTCAAAAAGGGCCTCTCGCCCGAACTAGCTGGTCCGCGATCAGCTCACCCCAGACTAGCTGGGGAGTTTCCAATGGCACCAACTAGGAGGAGCGGACATCGCCACCAGGGGCCGTATGCTCGTCTCACCCAACTTTTGAGTGGGCGGGGCAAGAAGGAGGAGCCAGCGAGTAAGAGCGCGGGCTGCACGGGCCGACACCAATTATGCGGCATCGCGGGGACAAGTCCCCATCCCCCAGCAATCTTGGGTGAGACGAGCATACGGCGCCAGCTGTAAGGAATTACGACAACCATTAATGGACGGACGTCAAAGGAAACCAAGGGAGGGCGGGACCTACAGGTAGTGGTATCAGGTGCTAATTATCCCCACTGGTTATTGCAGGGGTGTCATCCGTTGGTGTCGGAGGGTCAGGACGGTTCACCAACCTGCGGCCCACCGCCGTCCAGAGGCCTGTTTGGGCTCGGCGGTCTGGGTATTCCCGCGCTATGATCGATTTGCATCTTTTGCATGTCATAGCATCGCGCGTCGCGTGTGCACTAACAAGGAAGGTTGCTCAGGGTGCCCCAAGGATTCACAACGAGACCCATATTGTTTTATAGAGCACCGGATGACGATTACATCGGTATAGTTTGTCTTTGCTAAATGCAAATGGATGGCCCGAAAAAGGCAAAAAATCTTGACCACTAACCAGTGGCAAATGGGCTTTTGGATTGCAACCACCAGAAGGACCACCAGAATCGATCCAAATTCAGAAACGAATGTCAGATTCGTGATCAGCGCCCCGAAAGACCTCCGTAGGCAAAGTTTGAGCTAAATCGGTGATTTTGACCTAACCAGTCTTACAATTGTTGAGTAGTTGTCAACGAAGGTCAACTTACCGAGAATATCTTCATTTCTATTGTTCCACATTTTGGACTCTAAAGAACACAGAGACTTCATTTTGGATGAGTTTCTGTCAATTTTCATCAAGATAGATCACTGGAGCTGTTGACAAATCCGCAATTCACACATCGGTTTTTCCCATTGTGTCTGGCGTGAGCTTGCTAGGGTTCGTGGTAAAAAAATGGGTAGTTGGGTCGAAATCACCTATTCAGCCCAAAGTGGTCGATTTGGGTTGGTTACGGTAGATATGGGTCACATACATAGGTACTAGAATGCACTGTCCTTTGCGCGTACTCTGTTGGCCATACTCGTCCCAAACGCGATGCTATGACGCAACTGCGACAAACTCGCAAAAGGAGCGTACTTTGGTATCTAGAGTAGAAAGGAAGGACAAAGGAATAGCCTATCTCAGGTGGTTGCGATCTATAGTAGAAGACCATTCGCCACTGGTTAGTGGTCAAGTTTTTTTTTGCCTTTTTTGAGCAATTCATCTGCATTTAGCAAAAACAAAAAATACCGTTGTAATTGCCATTCGATGCTCTACGGAACAATGTGGGTCACGTTGTGAATCTTTGGGGCACGCTCAGCAACCTCCCTCGTAAGGCCCCACTGACACTCTGCCGCAGCAGCATTGCAGCAGTATGCAGGGGCTGCTATGCACTGCGTAGTGGCCCCTTTATCGTTGCTGCAATACCGCCGTAGCAAAAGTGTGAGTGGGGCCTAAACACGTTCCTTAGAGTTCGAGTCGCGTCCATCGCATGAACTGCATGAAAAATCAAATTCAACAAAGAAGCGAGAGCTATACACTGCTGGATTAATGGTTTTGAGCAGGTTAGCGCTATTTGAGTGCAATGTGGTATATGCGCTTGGATCCCATTTCTTCCGCATTTCTGTGAAGAAGAAATGAAACGATATCTCTTAGCTCATGCGAAAGTATTGTTTAGTGCAGTTTGAGCTGACAAATCTTCAATACACTCTGTGTGTTGTCAACTATTTCTTTGCGTTATGGTTGGACAGCTCTCATGCTAACTCGTGTAAACAATACGTTCCAAGGACAATCCAATGGCAAGGTTCGGTAGGGAAAATTAGCAGGTCTCCGAAGAGTACCACACATAATTAATCTGTAAATCGATGGAGAGAACTGCGCTTATTCAGGTTCCTTCGGTGGTAGCGACGATCACTCACGTATTTCCAATGATATTTGACCTGATCGGACGTATTGAAAACTACCATCCACGAACAGCGTTACGAGCTCATCTCACAAGGTTGGTTAAATATTACCTAAAATCAATACTTCAAATTGTAGCTTCTTTCGATTGTGCTTCACGTCTAGTACATACATATGTTTCCCTGTACTATATTTCTATTACATTTTCTCACACAAATGCTTCCCTGTACTATCTTTACTACATGTTTTTCACACAACTCTTGTGATATTGAAAGGGGGGACATAGAGTCGAAAATACGAATAGAATTCGAAGATCGTGTAGTGAAAGCCGGCTTTTTTTATCTTCTTTGTTATTCTCTCATTTCGCTACAATATATGAAAAGTTTTCCAAATGCCACGAGGAGGGAAAAATGAAAAAGGAACTGAAGTGTTTTCGTTGTTCATTAAGGCATATATGCTTCCAATTATCTAAATCAAGATGAATTAGATTCTGACTTCGTCATTAAATGTCGATCACACATTATTTAAATGTAAATGCGCCCTTTGATACTTGGTCACAGAGCGATAAATTCCGTGGATTTCCAAATTGATCACCAACTTTAGTACGCTGCAGGGCCAAACGAGGATTGAAAAAGTTAGTAGAGTATACTAATCTAATATGAAAGTGGAGAAGTATTATCCTGTTTCACCATTTCGCCCTAAAGTTAGTAGGTGGATCAATTCTGTTGATGGCCTAACGTTTCGACCTGTTCTGAGAGAACTTGGAGAATTCTTGATCGTCGAGCGTTGCTCGAGTTTAGAAAAGATAAAGAAGCTTCTGATCCAAAACGAGTTGAGAACTCGTGCTGATCAATAGAATTACATCAGTCAAAAAAAACGACAATTTCTAATCTATTAACAAGAAATTGTACTCGAAGTATGGCCCAGCGCTCGTCAGGTGTTGGAAAGCGATGGTAAAAAAGCAAAGGGAATTGGAAGCAAGAATTAATTCTACATCATTACAGAGTTTTAGTGCTTTATGTGCTGAATTATCTAACTCTTATTGTTGCGCTCTTCGATAAAATGGACGCAATTCGTAAAAAAGAGCCGGTGGAACAAGGACCCCAAAAACAAAAACGTCAGCTGGGAGGTCGAAACCCGGTTTGCTTTTTTTATTCATGTGTCGTTGCTGAGAGGGACAGATGGGTCTCAGTAGTGATCAGTTAAAATTCTTCAGAATATTCCCCGTCCCCCACCTTATGCTAGTCGAACGTTCGAGAATAGGACAGATTTATTACGTTTCATTGAGAGGACGACAAGACGGTTCGATCCTTTCCGCACCACACGCTCAGTTTCAACGACGCCGTTCACGGTAACTAATATCATTTGAATCATAGTCTCTGAGTATTCAATAAATCAATATTTTTTTCAAAGGAGGACTTTTCTACTCCGCCCATTGTTTGTGTTTATTCGGAATTTATTAGGTTTCGAGAATATGTAGGGTCACTCACTCATCTCGCTTCCCAAGTGTACTGTTCAAGAAAATAAATTACTGTGCCAAGAAGGTTGAACAAGTAGGATTGGCAATATTGCTCCTATTTCCAGCACATCAAAAAATTAAACAGTTCTGCTGAAAAATGGCTCACATTTAGGTTGCACCACAGTTCGGGCCCGTTAATGTGAACAATCCGAACGCTATTGTTCGTAATGGCACTTTGAAGAAGATCTTTGAAGCGAAGAGAATCGGACCAGCTCCGCTTCCTATTTATACACCACCACCTCGAACATTTCCGCCGTTCGACCCGGGAAAAGTGAAAGAGGTTCGCTTGCATTACAGACAGTTTTCCAACAAATTTTTTCTATAAACAACTTGTTGTTCCCCTTTTCCTTACGCATTAATGTTGAGGAGAATTTCTTCGCAAATTTTGTCCAGACAACTTTCAGGGTAATATTTGCTGTGCTGATCGCTACTTTGGCTACCGTTGCAACTGCACTAATTGCACCAGTGCCGCTTGTTAAAATGGTCCTACCATGATGTACCTACATAGTTCTCTAAATCGACCGTAATTTTAATAGCGCATTTCAGCTTTCTGATCAGCGCCTCAAAACCCCCGATCTGCGAAGTTTAAGTAAAATCGAACGAATAAATTGCCGCAAGGCCCGATGTGCCACAAATTGGATAGTGAATTTCAACATTCAAAATGCAGTTATCGACTGTGTCGATCACGTCACTCAGTTCATTCCGATTGTGATGAATGCATCTACAAACATTGTGCGCAAATTCTCCGAGTTCTCTCTTCTTGAAATTTGTTAGGCCTGATTTTATACAGGGTGGAAAAAAATTACGTGCGTGCTACATTCGGCTAATTTTTAACTATTGTACAGTATCTTTCTGCATGCTTTTTCTTCTAAAATATTTAATTGATGTCCGTTATCGGTTTTTCGAAGGAAAATTTTGGTTTCCAAAACATTTCGAAAGAACTCAATGCACAATAACCGGCGGGTGGGTTGGAGAAATCGGTGTTTCCTTCGAGACTTGTTGTTTCTGCACCTCCATGAGACCGAAATCAACTTCTTTTCGACTACGGTTTTGTGGCCCCTTAAAATCCCTATCCTGAATCCGCCGGACTTTCCCGTTTGAGCAGTAACAGAAGAAAAGTTCAGAAGTCTAAAATCCGAAATTTGAAGAGATTGTGAAAAGGACTGATCAAAATATGAAATAATATAGAAGATTGCTACTTGTGGCGCACTATCGATTCCATGAAGTAATAAAATACCACTTATATAGAAACTGAAGCCAGCCACTTTGAAAATATTTGGTAACTACGAAATTTTATGTGTTGTTCTTAAATATACTTACTTGGATACTTTGATGGTCCTTTCTTCAGCTGGAGATCTTCTCAGCGGGGACCACAACTCTTCCAGACCGCTCGACCTCTGGCAACTTGCATTCAGTGAGGGAGACTCCGTTCTCTGGAAGACTTTGAAAATGAGTCTGCCCACCTTGTTGGCGGTCGTCCCAGTGGTCTCTTATGGTCTCTTGGGAGCCATTCTGTGACACGGAGGCTCCATCTATCGTCCTTCCGTCGAAGCAGGTGTCCAGCCCAACGATACTTTGACTTCTTCATGTACTGCAGTGGATCTGCTAGCTGCGATTTCTCCCTTAGCTCTGAGCTTCGTATGCCTTGTTGCCGTTGTTGACAAAGGCTCGTCTTCAGAAAGCATCTCTCCAGAGCACGATGCGTGGTTTGCATGGCTTTGGCGACGGCTTTGTTATCAGGCCAGGTTTCGGTCGCGTAACACATCGCTGGCAGTACAGAGGCGTTGAATATCGAGGCCCTAAGGCCGGCATCTTTGACCTGATCGGTGACTTCGCGGATCGAACTGAAGGCTGCCCATGCTGCGCGTCTCCTGCGGGCAATTTCAGGAGCCAGGTCGTTCTCCATGTTCAGCTCTCGTCCCAGATAGACGTAGGACTCAACTCGTTGCAAAGCGACTCCGTTTAACTTCATGAGTCCCGTGTCACACCACTGGTTGACCATAAATTGCGTTTTGGACATATTCATGTCCAATCCAATCTTCCTACCTGCCATATCGAGCTCGCTCAGCATTTCTTCGGCTTCTGCTGTGCTGTTAGGGATGAGCACTATATCGTCAGCGAAGCGAAGATTGCTGATCCGTTTACCATCCACAGGGTAGCCTTTGGCGTCCCAGTCCAAGTTCTTCATAGCATCCTGAAGTGCCGCTGTGAATAGTTTCGGGGAGATCGTGTCTCCCTGCCGTACTCCTTTCTCGATAGGAATTGTAAGCTTCCGATCGAACAACTGGATAGTAGTTGACGTATTCGAGAAGCATTCGTCAAGATGTTGGACGTAGGGCGATGGTACGCCAGCATGCACAAGAGCGTTCAGAACGGCGTTGATTTCCACCGAGTCGAACGCTTTCCGATAATTCACGAAGACAAGGACAAGTGGGATGTGATATTCGCGGCTCCTTTCGATGAGCTGGCGACAGTCTGAATTTGGTCCATGCAGGAGAAATTCTTGCGGAACCCTGCTTGCTCTACGGGCTGATTATCGTCCAAGATTCGCTCCATCCGATTAAGCAGTATCCTGGTGAAGATCTTGTAGACAACCGAGAGAAGGCTGATGGGTCGGTAGTTGCCGATGTCTTCCCGCTGGCCTTTTTTTAAGATTAAAACTTTCCTCGATTCCTTCCATACGTTCGGAATCCTACCTAGACGGAGGTAGTGATTGAAGTGCTTGGTGAGGAGTGAGCAAAGGGCACTATCACCGGCCCGAAGTAGATCGGCAGAAATACCGTCGGGTCCAGGGGCAGTACCTGGCTTCATCCTTCTGATAGCGTTCCCGTTTCCTTCCTTCTGACTCCAGAATGGGAGGTGCTTCTTCAGCCGGAGGCTTCACGCATTTTGCGATAGGGATGGAGGAGCGAAACAAATCCGTGTAGAAGTCTTGAACGACGGCTTCAATCAATCTTCGAGACGTTTGTGTTACTCCGTCCTTATCCATTAGCGCTGATATTACGACCTTCTGATCACAGAGATCTCGTTTGCAGCGCTTTATGCTTGAGCCTTTCTGAGCGGCTTCTAACAGTTTCAGTCTTCTGTAGGCCTGTATGGACTCCTTCACTGCAAGTCGACATGCCTTGGAGATGGTGACTTTTTCGAGATGGGAGGCGTTAGGATTCAGCTTGACAGCTCTTCTTTGCTACAGAAGTTCCATCGCACGCGCGTCAAGTCTTGAGGCGAGTGACGACGTGGTTAAACACGAGCTGCTAGCACACCTCAACAGTCCACTGACGAGGAGATCGTAGTCTTCTGATGGATCTTCACAACATTTCCAATCGTAGGACTCTATGGCGTGTTCCAACTCCTGCGAACTGAATGACGGAATCCTCAACGGTGCCGGTTTATGCGTGTCACGTTTGAAGATCTTCTTCTTGAGAGTCAGCTTCGCACGGGCAAGACGGTGATCCGAACCGGTGTCAAACGAAGGAAGCACGGAGACGTCGAACAGACTCCATCGTCTGCTCACGAGAACATGGTCGATCTCCGAACGTACTTCTCCATTTGGGCTCTCCCAGGTCCATCGTCGGTGTGAAGGCTTCTCAAACATGGAATTCCCATGAAAGAGGCGGCATGCGAACAGGAAGTCTATCAGACGCATTCCGTTGTCGTTTCTTGGGGAAGATCCATGCGGTCCAAGCCTCCATTCGTCGCAGTCGTTGGTACCGACGGTGGCGTTGAAGTCACCAACTACAACTTGTAGTAGCTCTTTTCGTCGTTAACAGTCCTTTCAAGTAGTTCGTAGAATGTTTCTTTCTCTTCGTCTGTTGCCGCAGATGTCGGAGCATATCCATTTATGATAGAGATGTTTCCTTGGTCTTTGACTTCCAAACGAAGAACGGCTATTCGTGGACTGATGATCTTATACGAGTCTACTAGGTGGTGTACTGTCGAATTGACGAGGAATCCAACTCCGCCAATGTTTCTTCTGTCCACCTTTGCTCCGATGACGAGAAGCTCGTTGTGGTCAGTCTTTTTTATGGTTTCGGTTTTGCCTTTCGTTTCCTGCAGTGCAATGATGTCATATTTGATGTTGCGGCTTCTGTGTAACAGGGTCCGAAGATCCTGCTCAGAAGCGATCGTACGACAGTTGTAGGTGCAGACGAATAGGCAATTTCCGTGTCGTGGTGGGTGGGGGTTTCCGGTAGTCCGAATCCAATGACGTTTAGATAGTTTAACTCCGAGATTAGATGGCCCCTTGCCGGAAGTGGGTTCTTCTGACGTCGTAGAAGAGCATCTCCGGCGCGCGGAGCACTGGGGCACAGGATTGGTTGTTTGTGCCGATAGGGTGGTCTGATTACTCGCATGTTCCTAGCCAGGGATACACGGAGCCGCCCATACACGACAGAGTATCGCGTACTACGTGACCATTTGTGCCGTTGGCCATCACTAAAAGTGACGTTCACCCCTTCACCGCTGTGAGGTGGCACATGAAGAGGCTCTTGAATATAAGTAAACTAATTAGAGTAAGAAATGAAGAATGATGAAAGAATGATGAATTATGAACACTTTTTAAGAAGAATGATGAATTATAAACACTTTCTATGGCGCGAGTAATTTTTTGCCACCTTGTGTGTTCGTTAGAAATGCTAGACTGTATTCGATCGAACAGGCCAAAGGTTGTAAGTTTTTACGCCTTAGGCCTCTGAAGGCGATAAACGAGCCGAATCGTCAAGCTAAATAAAGTTCCATCCCCCTACTAACCTCTCTTGACATGCACAGTAGCTTGACATGCAAGCATGAAGTTCCTGAAAAGCAATTTCAAACTCTCGATGCATTAAAATGAGTTCAATCAAGTAATGAGTGAATGATGCTGTTTCAGCGATACGGTGGGCCAGATTTCCATCCAACTCGTACCTCATATTCGAGGCCAACAACTACCTCTCAGAGATCTCCAACAACGCGCTCACCGGCCGCTCGGAAAGCTTTCACGACATCCCCTTCCACCACAGAGGTATCTGTTTTACAATTTAGCATCTACATAATTGGAGATAAATTTCTGCCAGGATTTACCAAACGAGGACGCAATAGAAAATGACGATGATGCCGTTGCCCAACAACCTATCCTAACTTCGAGCGATAAGGGTTTTCCGTCTCTGAACGGTAGGATTTTCTTGTTTATACTTAATATAAAGGTGAAGGGGTAGATGTTGATCAGTACTCTAGAGACGCGCCTCGCATTCGTCTTCCATTCAGAATCGTACGTGGAGGCATGGTGAATGCGTACTTGACCTATACATTAACTTGGAAGCCATCCTCTATAGCAAATCAGTGTTTTCACCTTCCCACACAAGTCTGGTAACAATTTACACTACCCCTAAGAGATAAGAGTCCTGGTTAGTGCAGCGCAGGCGAGCATCGATATCTTGCTCGGGCTAACCATGACCACGAGCATCGAACGTGCGTGTGTCACTAGCGCTTCTTACCACTGCCCCATAATTGCTTTATTAATTAGGTTGATTACGTTTTTATTTTATTACGAATTTTCATTAGTTTACGAGTTTTTTTTTCGCGTATTTACAATGGAAGAATCTTTTTTTTTTGCATTTTTTTGCACCATGTGTAGGCACGCGTAGTGCAGCGGTAAGAGGCACTACTGACACCCATACGGCATAGCGATCGATCCACGCCGGGATAATCGAGCCTTTTATTCGTGCGGGGTCGGGTAATTTTGTACAGGAATTGTCTGGAAGGGAGAGGATATTTGCTGCTGCTGTGAATTTCACCAGCAGCTGATTATGTCGGCGAAATAACCATTCGGCGTTCCTCAACGATTCTGAATGGAAGACGAATGTACGGTCATTAGGAGCTGATCAACACTGAAATCTCCACCTTTATCTTTACCTAAGCTCTATAAGAAGATAAGCCCAAGTAAAACGCAGCTGAAATCGAAACATGCAAATACATACATATACTACACTCGTAAGGTGAGCAAAAAAATGTGGCCGAATTGGAAATTATTCTAAGTAGCTGGCTAACAATATGAGCATTTTCATCATTTTTTTCACATCCGTTGAAAATGTTCATGATTCAAATATTATACTAACTTTAACTCCTTTACGCTAGATTCCATGTGCATGACAGGATGTGTCTACAGGGTGTGGCAAAAGTCCTTCAACACAGATACTTGACCGTCTAAACGGCAGATCTCAGACAAATGAGATGCAATTCATAGCATTTATTGCCTTTGACCACACACATATAAAAAAGCATCTAAGTTTCGAACAGACCTCTTTCGCACGAACACAGGCCTTAAGTCTTTTGAGGAAGGAGTCTACGGCGGCACGCATTTTCATCGACGCGTCCGGGAAAATCGACGGCCACAAGTCCTGGAAGACGTTTTGAAGGAAGAAATTCTTCCGTGGGCTTCTCAGCACTTCGAAGACACCACTTGTACCTATCAGCAGGACTCTGCTCCTGCTCATAGTGCCGAAGTCGTATAGAAGTGGTGTGCCGACAATTTTCCTGATTTCATCTCAGGAAAAGAGTGGCCACCGAAAAGCCCGGACCTTAATCCGATGGATTATTCAATCTGGTCCATATTGAAGAGCAAAGCCTGCGCAATATCCCACGCGAGCACTGATTCTCTTAAAGAAGCCTTGAAGAAAGCCTGGGAGGAAATTGATGAAGAGGTCCTGCGTGCCGCCATAGACTCGTTTCTTAGGAGACTTAGGGCCTGTATTCGTGCGAAAGCAGGTCATTTCAAAATTTAGATGCTTTGTTATATGTGTGTGGTCAAAGGCAATAAATGCTATAGATTTCATGTTATTTGCCTGAGATCTTTCGTTTAGACGGTCAAGTATCTGTGTTGAAGGACTTTTGTCGCACCCTGTAGTCGTGAAATAAAAGAGTAACAAACGATAATGTCGTAGTTGCACTATAGAACTCTGCAAATAGTCTATACATACACAGATTTTTTTCAATAGCACAACTTTCAGAGACAATGCAAATGCCAGCTGCAGCCGAGAGAAAAAGCTCACCCGATGAAGTGTACAACACGGACATTTGCTGGGAGACCATAATTGGACAGGTTCGTAATATAAGAGCTCAAGATAACGTGCCTTGTGAAGCTGTCCTATCTACAAATCTTTCAATATCTTAGGAGATCGTCAAACTCGTTACTATGGATCTGATTGTGACCATCGTGTCCATTCTTGTCATCGATTTTCTGCGTGGACTTTGGATCAAGTATTGTTCTGCGTGGTGGTGTTGGGACATCGAGACAACCTTTGTGAGTGCTGTTTCGGCACTTGTTAAAAGTTCCGACTCCACCAATTGTGCGTAGGTGAAAAAAATTAAAATTTCCGCTGAAATTTCATCTATTGCTGTTACTCGGGGCGCTGGTCACGAATCTGATGTCCGTTTCACGAATTTTGGATGAGAACGACCCATATCGATTTGGGTGGTTTGGTTAAAATCTCAGATTTCGCTCAAACCTCGCCCAAATTTGTTATTATATTTTTCATATTGGATACTAGGTTGGTAAGAAAATTTCCGTCGTTTTTTTCAAAAGACTGCTATAAGTTTATTTCGAAAGCTTTCGCAGAGTTTGACACAGCATTCGAAAGTTAATTATTTGCTCTTACGAGTTCTGTGCTTCTAATTTGTGATAACTCCAAATGTCATTTTTTGGCTACTAAAGTGAAAAGCGAAAATGTGAAAAAATAACCTCATCGACAGCGATTTTTTTCTGCTCAGCTTCAGAGGCATAAATAAAACTTGATACCCCGCTCGACAGACAATGATTTTCTCTATCAGATCGTATATCATTTGTTTTTATTCGTCTCGAAAATAACAAAGTTTTAATCCACTGAAATCCGACCTTCTGAAGGCGAGAATAATGTTCCGATGGTGCTCCTGGTTTTCCTGTAAACGCTTAAGTTGACTTCTGTAGAGTTTTCCGTACAGAATTTTTTCCTCTATCAGAAGATATGCTTATTTTTTAACAACGCTTGATTTTTAAAAATTTTCACGGGAAGGGCGTCTTGAAGTTTCTCGGCAGAGCAAACCTCCAGTTTCAATCTTTTCACCAAATCTTTTGCGGTATTCGAAAGAGCAAGATACGCTCTACAAGATGGTATACAGAGCGTTTTGGACCGTCTCTGTTTTCATTGTTTTTTAGGCCGTCAAAGTGGACCTAAATCGCAGGCGCGGCGCGTAGGGCTCGTGCGGCACTACGTCGAATCCAGGAGTGCGGATTTAGTTCCACTCTGACGAACTAAAAAACAATGACATCAAAGACGGTCCAAAACGGTTAATTCTCTTTCGTTAATTCTCTTTCGAATGCTCTGTAAACCCTGCAAAAGCTTTCGAAGTAAACTCACAGCAGTCCTTTGAAAAAAACGACGGGACCTTTCTTACCAACCTAATATTCCGAGAGTGAGGGACGTTTGTTCGCAATGTCGGCTCGACCAAGGGCGCGCGACAGTTCCTGTGGATACAATTAGCGACGACTCGCGCAGCGACGGTAAGCTGACTACGGCGACTCGACCGTAGTCAGTGGTCCCGATGTCGACCAAATTCGAAGGCGTCTGCCCTCGATTAATGAAACACCTCACAAAAGGATTCGAATATGCACTCACTGGATTGAAAACCATGGAAACCCATACATTTTCCGGATCAGAATTTTATCCTCTATCGAATAAGCTAACAAAGAACCCTCTCTCAGTAACACTTACGGAACTTTTTAATAACTGATGAAGGAGAAACACGAAGCTAATAATTTCATGAGAAGCAAATGAGCGGAACTCCGGTTCATGAAAAGTTGAAAAAAAAACAGAATGAAAGGACGGGTAAGAGAATGACCCTCTTCTAACCTTGATGATCTACGGCGATGTACTTATTCAACAATAACTACACCAACAGTCCTCCTCAGAGCTACTATGTATAGCGTCGAATCGCAGAATTCGCAAGGTAGTGATATTATTATTGTTATTTCTATTATTACTATTATTATTTATGTGAACATCAGTATTATTAACCAAAGTAGCGGTAGGAACATTGAAGTGCATTGCCCGACTTATTTGATTGGTTTAATCCAGAATTCTCCCTTCAACCCAATTCTCGCTTCTTTTCTTATAGCACAGGCTATCCTTTGTATAATGTCTCTTTCGCGGGTTTTCCGAAATTGGAAAGTGAGGAAGTGGTTTACGATTCAGGGAAAAGTGTAGGAACCACAGCCGTTAGTGTTACAGAAAGAGCGTTCGTTCGTAGCTTATTCGATAGAGGAATAAATTTTGGTCCAGAAAATGTATGGGTTTCCATGGTTTTCAATCCAGTCAGTGCATATTCGAATCCTTTTGTGAGGTGTTTCATTAATCGAGGGCAGACGCCTTCGAATTTGGTCGACATCGGGACCACCGACTACGGTCGAGTCGCCGTAGTCAGCTTACCGTCGCTGCGCGAGTCGTCGCTAATTGTATCCACAGGAACTGTCGCGCGCCCTTGGTCGAGCCGACATTGCGAACAAACGACACTCCCCCATATTCCGATGTTGGCTTTGCGAATTTCGGCCGTGTTCGGCCATTGTGGGTAGGTTCACGTAATCGTTGGAAGCGAGGAGGTGGTGTCAGAATGTTGGCGAGAAACGGTACGTACAATACCGCTCATAACTTCTGTCTCAAAAACCGTCCGGAACGTTCCGGAACGTTCCAAAGCGTTCCCTTCTTCCCTAGTCTTTCGTAGCGGGTCATTTGAAAATTTAAACATATCTTTCGATTCGTCTGTCCACACTGAGTTCAAAGCTGACGTGGCTTTCTTATTTCAATCAAAAATGACCCAGTTACAGGCCGATCTCTCTCGACTAGCGCTAACTGGCGCTAATTGGTTTACGACCCTCCAAATGTTGCCATTGGAGTCTCCTCAGGAGACATTGTAATCACGAAACGAAAAATTCCAGAATGCTAACTTACTCTAATTGATATCGAATTCAGCTTCCCACCACCATTATTTTGGTACCTGATATGCGTATTATTCGCAGTTTCGAAAAAATTTTACGTTTCAAGCAAAAATAAAAAGTTCTCGATTTCTCAGATTTCTTTCCGGGAGTACTGATGAGCAGGTATGGTAATACTCAGTTTTTCTCGTTGAGTATGAGAAACAGTATCGCATATAACGAAAAATTGAATAAAATGTGAAACATTTCGATAGACGCTGGGACTCAAAGATCAATACGCGCAACATTTTTGCTCATATTTTGTAATTTTCCCAACCTTGCCAGGTTGTAGCATGGCGGAGATGATAGTGTAGGCCACATTTTTCTGCTAATCGGGAAAGTACCTCTTATTCTATGACGCTGGTGTTTTCTAGCAGCTCTAAATTCATACGTTTTCCTGTTATGAAGCGCTATTTCAGAGTGAAATTTTCGAGAAATATTTCAGGGTTGCTTTTCAAGAGATGAACCAAGAATTCGCTTCTAACAGCGCTGAACAACTTGTTCTCAGCTATCCTGCAGTATAAAAATACCAGCTAACCGTTATATACATTTTTCATGTTCGGTCATACCGTCTGAAGGAAAACTCCAGCGTCGTTACTCTGTGCCTGGCCTTCTCCATCCACTAAGGCGAAGGGGTGACACCGCTCAGATATCCTACGGAGGTAATTAGCGCCTGTCGTGACTGTTGAGCCATCGTTTATGATTTCACTGTCATACCTGCTCAGGACTTTTCAAAAAAGTTTGATGTGCTTGATTTTCTCTTTCAGCATGAAATACAATAGGACATTATGGAAAAATCTGCATCATATCTGCAGAACATGGAGATCTCGCTATGACAGTCACTGCTGAGTTGTGTCTTTTACGATTTCGCTCAGATATAGCTGGGCTTCCATCATGAAATGCTGTACCACGTTTTGAAAGAAAAAAAGAACGGAATCATACGTGAAAAGCTCGGGGTCTTTTTGGGGCCACCTAGACCTCCGTCACATATTGTGTGACGGCCTCCTTGCTTAGGGGAATATAAGGTGCTAAGTATAGAAACAACGCACTCTATGTTTCCAAATGAAATAATATTTGAGTTTTTTTTTACTTAGTTCGTGTAACAACACACAGAATAATCCATAATATATTGTGTCAAACTTTTGAATTTTTTTAAATTACAATTCTTGATAATGGAAAGAATTCAGTACCGCCCTGTAAATGGTCGAGATTTTATGATGACGAGTTTGAAATATGAAAGGCCTCTTGGAACCGTAAACGAGGCTGAGCAGCCACGGCAGGCGCTAATTACCTCCGCAGGATATTCGAGCGGTATCACCCCTTCGCTCTGGTGGAGAAGGCCAGGCACAGAGTAACGACATATGAGTTTTCCTTTAGATGGCATGACTGAACACAAAAAATTGAATCTAACGGATAGTCGGTAATTTTACATTGCTAGATAGCTGAGAATAACCTCTCCAATGCTGTCAGAGTCAAACTTCTGGTACTCATCTCTAAGGTAAAAAAAACCGGTTTTGAGAATTTCCTAAAAAAAATTGTGCTTCGAAGTAACTCTCCACTACACGAAAACGAAGACTTTTAAGGTTGGTGGATAACACGGAGGTTGCAGAGTAGGAGACCCCCTTTCGGTAATCAAAAAAGCTGTGGTCTAAACTGCAATCTTCGCTATGCAACAGCCTCTCAAAGTTGGAAAAAATTACAGAATAGAAACGAAAATGTTCGTGTGATGAACTTTTAGCTGTGACGTTTCTCCAAGTGTACCACATTTGATTCGTATTTTTGTGGGATGAAGTACTATATTTCATGCTCAATGTGATGAATATGAGCAATTCCATATCTGCTCATCATCTCCCCCAGAAAAAGTGGCTAAAATCACGAACTTTCTGTTTTTGCTCGGAACAACAAAAATTTTCAATATAACTTAAAAAACCCAAGTTTGGTACCAAACACTGGTAGTGAAATGCTGTTACCGAATACAATGAGAAAATGCGAAGATTCCGGGATTTTTCGTTTCCTGATCATTTCGTGATGGCAAGATCTCCTGAGGAGACCCCAATGGCAAGGTACGGAGGGTCGTAAACCAATTAGAGCTAGTTAGCGCCGCTGGAGAGAAAGTGGCTTGTAACTGGGTCATTTTCAGCTGAAATAAGAAAATAGCGCCAATTTTGAACTCAGCGTTGATAGACGGATCGACTGATATGTTTAAATTCTTAAATGGCCCACTAGGAAAGGCTAAAAAAGAAAAGAACGCTTTGGAACGTTCCGGAACGTTCCGAACGTTTTTGGGACAGAAGTTATGAGCGATATTGTACCTGAATCTGCCGAAATCGATCGAATTTTGCGAAAAAGACATCAGATTCGTAATCAGCGTCCCAAGTAACCTAACTGGTCGAAGTGCTAGCCGATTTGGTAATTTTGACCGGACTCTTTCTCATGCTTGGAAAGTAGGAGTTCTTATACAATCCTTATTATGAACAAACAAGATAGATCCAACTATACGGCACACTGACTACACACAGAACTGATGTGACCCGTGACAATCCAATTTGACGATATGGGTGGTCCTCGGATGTAATTCGGAAAACGGGCATTGTAATCGTTATCAGCATTCAAAATAACCACTCTAATAGAAGTTTGAACCAAATCGGTGACTTTTCCTGGACTACCCTGCTAGCTCTTCAAGCGATACGGGTGGTTCTCGGCCGTGATTCGTGAAACGTACATCAAGATGTGTGATTAGCGCCTCAAATACGCCCCCCCCCCCACTTCCTCCTAGACGAAGTTTCACGAGAACTAAATTTATGACCGAAGCCGTCGGTGAACTCGGAACTTTTAAACAAGTACCGTTGTTCCGTTTTCTCAGTTAAATTTGTCAGAGAATTAGACCTTTATTGTGATCTAGCTTTATTGGCTTACTCCATCTTCCTGTCTACAATAGTATTTGAAGTTTTTTTGTAGAAGTGTAGGGGTATTCACCGGGCTTAGCCTTCATTTAGAAAACGTCGTCGGCCGCCATTTGGAAAACGGACTTCACCATTACCGTGTTCAGGACATCAGAGAACCACCCATAGACAAAGTTTCAGCGGAATCGATGATCCTGACTAGACCACCCAAGTAGTCGATATGGGTGGCCTGAGATCACCCACTTGAAAAACGGGCTGGAGATTAGTGTTCAGGACCCCGAATAACCCCATAGGCGAAGTTTTAGCGGATTTCGACGACTGAAAAAATCGAGTACTGGTGTACGTTAAGTTGAATAGTGCCGATTTATTTTGTACAGCATTGAGTTCCATGTTTGAAGTCACTCATTCCGGCACTTTTCCATTTGTTACTAGTGGTTTGGTCAAAATTTCAGATTTGGCTCAAAATTGGTCTTGGTATGTTATTATATATTCATATATACCATTTTCAGGCAAAAAGCAACATTTTTCAAACCAAATTCAACGTTTTTCAAACCAAACTCATCACTTTTCAAACCAAATTCAACACTTTTCAAATCAAATTCAACGTTTTTCAACCAATCACAACATTTTTCAAATCAATGTCAACACTTTTCAGATCAAATTCAACAGTTTTCAAATCAAATCCAACACTTTTCAGGTCAAATTCAGCAGTTTTCAATCCAAATTCAACACTTTTCAGACCAAATTCAACACTTTTCAAACCAAATCCATCGCTCTTCTAGGACGTTCACGCGACAAGTATAAAGCAAGAAATTACTCGCCTTTGTCATTAAGTTATTTGGTCGCCTTACGACATTATGAGCTCCGACGTTCAGCAAAGCCCGAGGATCCGCTATAATCGAGTGACTCGCAAGCAAAAAGAAATTTTGATCAAGCTTGCATTGGTGGATGGAAAGAAAACACGCGAAGCTGCTATGATTTCTGGAATCAATACTGCACGATGCCTCATCCATGCATAAAAGCGAGAAGGCGAAATAGTTGAACGTAATCGTGGAGGTATGTGAGTCCACAGGGCCCACGAGCCAAGGACAATCATGGAACCTTCGTACAGCTTGAAGTTCTTCTCGCCGTATTCTTACATGCTCAATCCAGCCGAAAACGTCTTTCTAAAGGTGAAAGCGACAGCAAAACGCCTTTTGAGCAATTCCAAATAACGCTCGTGGAAGTTATCGAAGAGAGTGTGAGTTCAGTTACGCAGCAGGACTGCGCTAACTTTGTCCTACATATGATGACCAACCTGGAGTACCTTATTTGTCTGAAGAAAAGTAAACCTTACTTTAAGTCTGCAGATAGTACTGTATCATGTACATAAATTGAAAACGTTCAGTCTGGTCTGGAGAGTGTTGAATTTATTTTGAAAAGTGTTGAATTTGGTTTGAAAAGTGTTGAATTTATTGTGAAAACTGTTGAATTTGATCTGAAAAGTGTTGACATTGATTTGAAAAATGTTGCGATTAGTTGAAAAACGTTGAATTTAGTCTGAAAAGTGTTGAATTTGGTTTGAGAAGTGATGAGTTTGGTTTGAAAAACGTTGAATTTGGTTTGAAAAATGTTGCTTTTCGCCTGAAAATGGTATATAATAACATACCAAGACCAACTTTGGTATATATACATATATATATATATATATATATATATATATATATATATATATATATATATATATATATATATATATATATATATATATATATATATATATTTTATATATTTTACATGTTGAGCACGATTGTGACGTTGCTTTTTCGAATTCCGCCCGATTTCGGTTGTTAAGGGCATTGCACACTCTGCGATGCCCTGTCCAGCGTCGTCTGCGGCTATGATGAAACATAGGGCCGCGCTGGCTCGACGGCGCCGCATCCGCCGGAGGGGCCTTTGCACACTCTGCGGCGGTGACGGCCACGGCGACGGCACCAACGACGTCGCATCCGGCGCCGCACCAAGGAATGGCGCCGGGCATTTTTCGTGCGGCGCCGGCGTAGTCGACGGCGGGTGGTGGGCGGAGCGCCGGTCCTATCCCCACCCGCCGCAGACGACGCCGGACAGGGCATCGCAGAGTATGCAATGCCCTTAACGGATAGGTTTAGGTGAGTAAAGTTTGCATGGGCCCGGATCAGGGTGGCGGCTCGGAGTAGGGCGTACACGAATCTGCCGAAGTCTGTCGAAGTCTGTGGAAAAGACATTAGATCCCAAATAACCTACCAATGCAGAGTTTTAGACAAATCGGTGATTTCAACCCGACCACCTAATTTGACGATGTGGGTGGTCCTCGGTCGAAATTCGGAAAACTAGCGTAAGAGTCGTTATCAGCGCTCCAGAAAACCCCCAAGGGCGAAGTTTGAGCCAATTGAAGGGAAAAATTGCTTCGACCACTGGAGTGTAGTAACTGGAATAGTGCCTCCATTTATATCTAAATCAAGAACAGTACGTAAAGAAGGCAAATCTCGGCCGACAAAGCAATCATCTCAAAAAACTCAGTTACAAAGAATCATTTAGACGACGTGTATATCTTCATCTTTCATACATACCAGATGCATCTTTTTTATAGCCTGAGTATGGAGAATTCAAAGTTGCCGAAAACGTGCTGCACATCATCAACAATCAAGGAATGATATGGCTTGGACTGTTCTTTGCCCCTCTGTTACCAGCTCTTAACAACATCAAATTGGTGATAATTATGTATATTCGCGGATGGGCCGTGATGACATGCAACGTGCCCGCTCGAGAAATTTTTCGCGCTAGCAGGTAAGAGATGTTTACGAGAGAAGTTTTCATTTTCAATGGTTTTTCCGGCGGCATCGCGGCGAAGTCGCCGGCGACGCCGCTGGATCGATACTCCCCTATCTGTCATCATTGCTGCTGCCGCCGCCTCTCGCCGCTCCAGCGAGTGTGCTGAGCCCTACCGCCGACGACGCCGCGCCGAGTGTGCTTAGTGCCCTTATACGTACTCTAAAGTAAATCGAAGTTTTTCATAAAAATATTAAGTTGGTAAGAAAGTTCCCGCCGTTTTTTTCAAACGACTGTTGTAGGTTGAGTTCGAATGCTTTTGCAGAGTGTGACACAGTGTTCGAAAGAGAATCACTTGCTCTTTCAAGATGTGTATTTGTAATTTGTGATAACTTCGAATGACATTGTTTTTTAATAGCAAAGTGGAAAGCGAAAAAGCCAAAAAAGAACCTCCTCGACAGCGATTTTTTTCTGCTTAGCTTTAGAGCCTTAAATAAAATGTTAAATGCCTTTTGAAAGACAATGATTTTCTCCATTAGATGGTATATTACTCTTCTCTACTTGCCATGGAAATTGCGAAGTTTCAAACCCACAAAGTTTGTTGTTTGAAAGACGACAATAATTTTTCGATGCTGCTCCTGGTATTCTTCTGTAAGTCCGAGTTGATTTCCGTACAGTTTTCCGAACAGAATTTTTTGCTCTACCAGAAGATATGTTTGTTTTTGAACCGCGCTCCGTTTCAAAGCTTTTTGCGAAAAAAAGCGTCTTGAAGTTTCTCAGCCGAGCAAGCCTCCAGTTTCAATCTTTTCAGCAAATCCCATACAATATTCGAAAGAGGACGATACGCTCTACAAGTTGGGATACAAAGCATTATCAATGTTTTTAGGTCGTCAAAGTGGACCTAAATCTCAAGGGCCTAAAACTGCGCTCCCGGGCAGGGTTGAGCATGGGGTGCGATCTGTGCTCAAAAATTACGACCCCCCCCCCCTTCTGGAGAGGAGCAGTTACGACCCCCCCCCACCCTTCAAAAACTGCTGCAGGCGAATATAACAGGTGAATGGAGCACGAGGACATCCACAGAAGGGCGTTTACAGATGTATACAGAATAAAGATGCAAAAAATCGAAAAATAAAAATTTATTGATCATTCGAGTATAAAAAATTTCTAAAAATAAAAATTTATTGATGATTCGAGTATAAAAAATTTCTAAAAATTTTAGCAAAATTTTTAGAAATTTTTTATACTCGAATGATCAACAAATTTTTATTTTTAGAAATTTTAGCAACTCAAATAATTGCTTTCTGCTTTCAGATGATCACATTGCGACAGCATGTGCGGCTGGACCGGTGCCGAGCGAAACAGGAATCTTTTCCAGAGAACAATGAGTAGTAGTAGTAGAAGCTAGTTCACGTAGCTGTGAATAAAGAAGTTTGCCTGACTTGCTGTTTTCGAGATTTGAAATAAATAAATTCAAAACCGTTTTGTAGCATTGAAGAAGAACAGTGCTTGATGAGTGTTGTTTCTTTTTTCGAGAGCTAGGAAAGTATGTGTAACAGTTATTTTTTATTTGTTATTTGTTATTTTTATTTTTATTATTTACTTTATTTATTTAGTTATTTTTATTTTGTTGTTTTTTGCTTTTATTTATGTAATTTTTTTTACATTTTAGAGTCGAAAAATTACCGAAAACAATGAGGTTAAAATGAACCATCGACCCTAGCCAACACTCAGTAAAAAGATCGCACCCCCCTGCGCGCCTAGGAGATTTGCTCTTACTGGAGATTTATATTTTTTCTAGATAGCATTTTTCCTCTTATTCATAACGCGGTCATGGCACTTTTTCAATTTTGATTTTGAACGGAGATATGAATTTTTGAATGACCACCTTCATTCCTGAGATGACCAGTAGGAGTTGCGACTTTCTGAGTGTTTTCAATCAAAAAATCATATCCTTGTTGAAACTCAAAACTGGAAAAGTGCCATGATCAATTATAAAACTACATGAAATTCTCTATGAAACAAAAATAGAAATTCTTCCAAACACGAAATCCCCTAGGCGCGCAGGGGGGGGGGTGCGATCTTTCTGCGATTTTGGCTTAAAATCGCAGAAAGATCGCACCCCCCCCCCCCTGCGCGCCTAGGGGATTTCGTGTTTGGAAGAATTTCTATTTTTGTTTCATAGAGAATTTCATGTAGTTTTATAATTGGTCATGGCACTTTTCCAGTTTTGAGTTTCAACAAAGATATGATTTTTTGATTGAAAACACTCAGAAAGTCGCAACTCCTACTGGTCATCTCAGGAATGAAGGTGGTCATTCAAAAATTCATATCTCCGTTCAAAATCAAAATTGAAAAAGTGCCATGACCGCGTTATAAATTAGAGGAAAAATGCTATCTAGAAAAAATATAAATCTCCAGTAAGAGCAAATCCCCTAGGCGCGCAGGGGGGTGCGATCTTTTTACTCAGTGTTGGCTATGGTCGATGGTTCATTTTAACCTCATTGTTTTCGGTAATTTTTTGACTCTAAAATGTAAAAAAATTACATAAATAAAAGCAAAAAATAACAAAATAAAAATAAATAAATAAAATAAATAATAAAAATAAAAATAACAAATAACAAATAACAAATAACTGTTACACATACTTTCCTAGCTCTCGAAAAAAGAAACAACACTCATCAAGCACTGTTCTTCTTCAATGCTACAAAACGGTTTTGAATTTATTTATTTCAAATCTCGAAAACAGCAAGTCAGGCAAACTTCTTTATTCACAGCTACGTGAACTAGCTTCTACTACTACTACTCATTGTTCTCTGGAAAAGATTCCTGTTTCGCTCGGCACCGGTCCAGCCGCACATGCTGTCGCAATGTGATCATCTGAAAGCAGAAAGCAATTATTTGAGCACTCGTAAACCGAAAACAGAATGACTAGGCTACTTCTAAAAATTTTGCTAAAACGATGTAAAAACTTTGCGAGGCCACATGCGTCCGTCTGAATCTGAAACATGCTAACTGATAACAATATGATTCCGCACATTTCCTTAAGGCACCTGCTCGTAATTTCTAGCCCATCACAAAATGTACGACCCCCTCACACGTACGACCCCCCCCCTCAACCATGACGGCGGTACGACCCCCCCCCCTGCGATCATCGCACCCCACGCTCAACCCTGCTCCCGGGAGGTTCAACGCCGCGGCGTTCAACCTCCCGGGAGCGCAGTTTTAGGCCCTTGGTATACTCCCGTCGGCCATCTCGGTCGCATGCGCGGCGACGGCGATCGACGGCGATCGACGGCAACCGACGGCGATGGCCGGCGGGAGTATACCAAAGGCCAGCGTCGGCCAACGACAGCCACCGGCGAGGGGCAGCGACGGCCAACGGCGGCCAACGACGGCCAACGACGGCCAACGACGGCCAACGACGGCCAACGACGGCCAACGACGACTGGCGATCCTTCACATTGGGGCGCGCGTTCGCGCATCGAACCGTTGCCAAGACCCGACCACTCAGTTCGAGGATATGGGTGATCCTTGGTCGAAATTTGAAAAACCATCTCTAGTATCGTTATCAGTATGTACAATTACAGCAATAGACGAAATTTCAACCAAAGCGGTGATTTTACCTGCATCACCCAGATTGCTTCTGCAAGTAGCAGGGGTGGTTTCCAGTCAGAATTCAGAAGACGGATGCCGAATCCGTGAACCGCACCTCAGAAAGCCCGCAAGGGTGTGCTTATTTCTTATTTTATTTGTATGTCTGATCTTTTTGTTGTGATTTTCGGACTTTCCCCTGTTTTTGTCGATGTCGCTAGCATAGTGTTACTTTGAAGCTTTCTTTCGATGATTCAGGATTCTGTTTCTTTTTCTCTTCAGTTAAATTGGAAAAAAACAAATGAGTAATAAGTTTAGCTTCACTTCAGCTGAATTTTCCCCTTCAATTCAATTTTGAATTTATAAATTTGAATTAAATGCAATTTTTTGAATTTAAATTTAGAGAAAATTTGAAATTGTATATAATTTAAATTTGAATTGGACATGAAAAATTTGAATTAGACTGTATTCAATCTTCTACTCACTTCTTAATTTTTAAAAAGTAAGTTGAGGAGAAAAAGAAACTGCAAAAGAAAGCTTCAAAGTAACATAATTTTAGCAAACACTGACCTAAAACAAGAACAAAGACAGAAAAGAGCAATAAAAGAATCAAACATACAAAAAAGTGGGAAACAAACACAAAAATACCTATAAAACCCATCAAGGTCCATGCCCGTCGCTGACCGTCGCCGGCCGTCGCAGCGCTCTGCGCTACGGCACTTGCCATACTCACGACAATGGCCCCGTCGCAGCGAAGCTAAAAATGCATGGCTTGCCTCTATAAAGCACTGCAGCTGGGTTTTTTGTATGCTGCTGTGTGCGGGAACTCGCAGCTGGCGCCGGCTCGTCGCAGGGCACTGCGCTGCGACCGTCGCAGCTTGCTGCGACAGGCGTCGCAGCTCGCTGCGACGAAGGCCACAGTACTGCCCTGAGAGGATTTGCACCGTCATTTCTGCCCTTGCGGTAAACTATCCGAGTCCCCGCACACAGCAGCTCACAAAAAAATCTAAAATGTAAAAAAATTACATAAATAAAAGCAAAAAATAACAAAATAAAAATAAATAAATAAAATAAATAATAAAAATAAAAATAACAAATAACAAATAAAAAATAACTGTTACACATACTTTCCTAGCTCTCGAAAAAAGAAACAACACTCATCAAGCACTGTTCTTCTTCAATGCTACAAAACGGTTTTGAATTTATTTATTTCAAATCTCGAAAACAGCAAGTCAGGCAAACTTCTTTATTCACAGCTACGTGAACTAGCTTCTACTACTACTACTCATTGTTCTCTGGAAAAGATTCCTGTTTCGCTCGGCACCGGTCCAGCCGCACATGCTGTCGCAATGTGATCATCTGAAAGCAGAAAGCAATTATTTGAGCACTCGTAAACCGAAAACAGAATGACTAGGCTACTTCTAAAAATTTTGCTAAAACGATGTAAAAACTTTGCGAGGCCACATGCGTCCGTCTGAATCTGAAACATGCTAACTGATAACAATATGATTCCGCACATTTCCTTAAGGCACCTGCTCGTAATTTCTAGCCCATCACAAAATGTACGACCCCCCTCACACGTACGACCCCCCCCCCTCAACCATGACGGCGGTACGACCCCCCCCCCCTGCGATCATCGCACCCCACGCTCAACCCTGCTCCCGGGAGGTTCAACGCCGCGGCGTTCAACCTCCCGGGAGCGCAGTTTTAGGCCCTTGGTATACTCCCGTCGGCCATCTCGGTCGCATGCGCGGCGACGGCGATCGACGGCGATCGACGGCAACCGACGGCGATGGCCGGCGGGAGTATACCAAAGGCCAGCGTCGGCCAACGACAGCCACCGGCGAGGGGCAGCGACGGCCAACGGCGGCCAACGACGGCCAACGACGGCCAACGACGGCCAACGACGGCCAACGACGACTGGCGATCCTTCACATTGGGGCGCGCGTTCGCGCATCGAACCGTTGCCAAGACCCGACCACTCAGTTCGAGGATATGGGTGATCCTTGGTCGAAATTTGAAAAACCATCTCTAGTATCGTTATCAGTATGTACAATTACAGCAATAGACGAAATTTCAACCAAAGCGGTGATTTTACCTGCATCACCCAGATTGCTTCTGCAAGTAGCAGGGGTGGTTTCCAGTCAGAATTCAGAAGACGGATGCCGAATCCGTGAACCGCACCTCAGAAAGCCCGCAAGGCTGTGCTTATTTCTTATTTTATTTGTATGTCTGATCTTTTTGTTGTGATTTTCGGACTTTCCCCTGTTTTTGTCGATGTCGCTAGCATAGTGTTACTTTGAAGCTTTCTTTCGATGATTCAGGATTCTGTTTCTTTTTCTCTTCAGTTAAATTGGAAAAAAACAAATGAGTAATAAGTTTAGCTTCACTTCAGCTGAATTTTCTCCTTCAATTCAATTTTGAATTTATAAATTTGAATTAAATGCAATTTTTTGAATTTAAATTTAGAGAAAATTTGAAATTGTATATAATTCAAATTTGAATTGGACATGAAAAATTTGAATTAGACTGTATTCAATCTTCTACTCACTTCTTAATTTTTAAAAAGTAAGTTGAGGAGAAAAAGAAACTGCAAAAGAAAGCTTCAAAGTAACATAATTTTAGCAAACACTGACCTAAAACAAGAACAAAGACAGAAAAGAGCAATAAAAGAATCAAACATACAAAAAAGTGGGAAACAAACACAAAAATACCTATAAAACCCATCAAGGTCCATGCCCGTCGCTGACCGTCGCCGGCCGTCGCAGCGCTCTGCGCTACGGCACTTGCCATACTCACGACAATGGCCCCGTCGCAGCGAAGCTAAAAATGCATGGCTTGCCTCTATAAAGCACTGCAGCTGGGTTTTTTGTATGCTGCTGTGTGCGGGAACTCGCAGCTGGCGCCGGCTCGTCGCAGGGCACTGCGCTGCGACAGGCGTCGCAGCTCGCTGCGACGAAGGCCACAGTACTGCCCTGAGAGGATTTGCACCGTCCTTTCTGCCCTTGCGGTAAACTATCCGAGTCCCCGCACACAGCAGCTCACAAAAAAATCTAAAATGTAAAAAAATTACATAAATAAAAGCAAAAAATAACAAAATAAAAATAAATAAATAAAATAAATAATAAAAATAAAAATAACAAATAACAAATAAAAAATAACTGTTACACATACTTTCCTAGCTCTCGAAAAAAGAAACAACACTCATCAAGCACTGTTCTTCTTCAATGCTACAAAACGGTTTTGAATTTATTTATTTCAAATCTCGAAAACAGCAAGTCAGGCAAACTTCTTTATTCACAGCTACGTGAACTAGCTTCTACTACTACTACTCATTGTTCTCTGGAAAAGATTCCTGTTTCGCTCGGCACCGGTCCAGCCGCACATGCTGTCGCAATGTGATCATCTGAAAGCAGAAAGCAATTATTTGAGCACTCGTAAACCGAAAACAGAATGACTAGGCTACTTCTAAAAATTTTGCTAAAACGATGTAAAAACTTTGCGAGGCCACATGCGTCCGTCTGAATCTGAAACATGCTAACTGATAACAATATGATTCCGCACATTTCCTTAAGGCACCTGCTCGTAATTTCTAGCCCATCACAAAATGTACGACCCCCCTCACACGTACGACCCCCCCCCCCTCAACCATGACGGCGGTACGACCCCCCCCTGCGATCATCGCACCCCACGCTCAACCCTGCTCCCGGGAGGTTCAACGCCGCGGCGTTCAACCTCCCGGGAGCGCAGTTTTAGGCCCTTGGTATACTCCCGTCGGCCATCTCGGTCGCATGCGCGGCGACGGCGATCGACGGCGATCGACGGCAACCGACGGCGATGGCCGGCGGGAGTATACCAAAGGCCAGCGTCGGCCAACGACGGCCACCGGCGAGGGGCAGCGACGGCCAACGGCGGCCAACGACGGCCAACGACGGCCAACGACGGCCAACGACGGCCAACGACGACTGGCGATCCTTCACATTGGGGCGCGCGTTCGCGCATCGAACCGTTGCCAAGACCCGACCACTCAGTTCGAGGATATGGGTGATCCTTGGTCGAAATTTGAAAAACCATCTCTAGTATCGTTATCAGTATGTACAATTACAGCAATAGACGAAATTTCAACCAAAGCGGTGATTTTACCTGCATCACCCAGATTGCTTCTGCAAGTAGCAGGGGTGGTTTCCAGTCAGAATTCAGAAGACGGATGCCGAATCCGTGAACCGCACCTCAGAAAGCCCGCAAGGCTGTGCTTATTTCTTATTTTATTTGTATGTCTGATCTTTTTGTTGTGATTTTCGGACTTTCCCCTGTTTTTGTCGATGTCGCTAGCATAGTGTTACTTTGAAGCTTTCTTTCGATGATTCAGGATTCTGTTTCTTTTTCTCTTCAGTTAAATTGGAAAAAAACAAATGAGTAATAAGTTTAGCTTCACTTCAGCTGAATTTTCTCCTTCAATTCAATTTTGAATTTATAAATTTGAATTAAATGCAATTTTTTGAATTTAAATTTAGAGAAAATTTGAAATTGTATATAATTTAAATTTGAATTGGACATGAAAAATTTGAATTAGACTGTATTCAATCTTCTACTCACTTCTTAATTTTTAAAAAGTAAGTTGAGGAGAAAAAGAAACTGCAAAAGAAAGCTTCAAAGTAACATAATTTTAGCAAACACTGACCTAAAACAAGAACAAAGACAGAAAAGAGCAATAAAAGAATCAAACATACAAAAAAGTGGGAAACAAACACAAAAATACCTATAAAACCCATCAAGGTCCATGCCCGTCGCTGACCGTCGCCGGCCGTCGCAGCGCTCTGCGCTACGGCACTTGCCATACTCACGACAATGGCCCCGTCGCAGCGAAGCTAAAAATGCATGGCTTGCCTCTATAAAGCACTGCAGCTGGGTTTTTTGTATGCTGCTGTGTGCGGGAACTCGCAGCTGGCGCCGGCTCGTCGCAGGGCACTGCGCTGCGACAGGCGTCGCAGCTCGCTGCGACGAAGGCCACAGTACTGCCCTGAGAGGATTTGCACCGTCCTTTCTGCCCTTGCGGTAAACTATCCGAGTCCCCGCACACAGCAGCTCACAAAAAAATCTAAAATGTAAAAAAATTACATAAATAAAAGCAAAAAATAACAAAATAAAAATAAATAAATAAAATAAATAATAAAAATAACAAATAACAAATAACAAATAAAAAATAACTGTTACACATACTTTCCTAGCTCTCGAAAAAAGAAACAACACTCATCAAGCACTGTTCTTCTTCAATGCTACAAAACGGTTTTGAATTTATTTATTTCAAATCTCGAAAACAGCAAGTCAGGCAAACTTCTTTATTCACAGCTACGTGAACTAGCTTCTACTACTACTACTCATTGTTCTCTGGAAAAGATTCCTGTTTCGCTCGGCACCGGTCCAGCCGCACATGCTGTCGCAATGTGATCATCTGAAAGCAGAAAGCAATTATTTGAGCACTCGTAAACCGAAAACAGAATGACTAGGCTACTTCTAAAAATTTTGCTAAAACGATGTAAAAACTTTGCGAGGCCACATGCGTCCGTCTGAATCTGAAACATGCTAACTGATAACAATATGATTCCGCACATTTCCTTAAGGCACCTGCTCGTAATTTCTAGCCCATCACAAAATGTACGACCCCCCTCACACGTGCGACCCCCCCCCCTCAACCATGACGGCGGTACGACCCCCCCCCTGCGATCATCGCACCCCACGCTCAACCCTGCTCCCGGGAGGTTCAACGCCGCGGCGTTCAACCTCCCGGGAGCGCAGTTTTAGGCCCTTGGTATACTCCCGTCGGCCATCTCGGTCGCATGCGCGGCGACGGCGATCGACGGCGATCGACGGCAACCGACGGCGATGGCCGGCGGGAGTATACCAAAGGCCAGCGTCGGCCAACGACGGCCACCGGCGAGGGGCAGCGACGGCCAACGGCGGCCAACGACGGCCAACGACGGCCAACGACGGCCAACGACGGCCAACGACGACTGGCGATCCTTCACATTGGGGCGCGCGTTCGCGCATCGAACCGTTGCCAAGACCCGACCACTCAGTTCGAGGATATGGGTGATCCTTGGTCGAAATTTGAAAAACCATCTCTAGTATCGTTATCAGTATGTACAATTACAGCAATAGACGAAATTTCAACCAAAGCGGTGATTTTACCTGCATCACCCAGATTGCTTCTGCAAGTAGCAGGGGTGGTTTCCAGTCAGAATTCAGAAGACGGATGCCGAATCCGTGAACCGCACCTCAGAAAGCCCGCAAGGCTGTGCTTATTTCTTATTTTATTTGTATGTCTGATCTTTTTGTTGTGATTTTCGGACTTTCCCCTGTTTTTGTCGATGTCGCTAGCATAGTGTTACTTTGAAGCTTTCTTTCGATGATTCAGGATTCTGTTTCTTTTTCTCTTCAGTTAAATTGGAAAAAAACAAATGAGTAATAAGTTTAGCTTCACTTCAGCTGAATTTTCTCCTTCAATTCAATTTTGAATTTATAAATTTGAATTAAATGCAATTTTTTGAATTTAAATTTAGAGAAAATTTGAAATTGTATATAATTTAAATTTGAATTGGACATGAAAAATTTGAATTAGACTGTATTCAATCTTCTACTCACTTCTTAATTTTTAAAAAGTAAGTTGAGGAGAAAAAGAAACTGCAAAAGAAAGCTTCAAAGTAACATAATTTTAGCAAACACTGACCTAAAACAAGAACAAAGACAGAAAAGAGCAATAAAAGAATCAAACATACAAAAAAGTGGGAAACAAACACAAAAATACCTATAAAACCCATCAAGGTCCATGCCCGTCGCTGACCGTCGCCGGCCGTCGCAGCGCTCTGCGCTACGGCACTTGCCATACTCACGACAATGGCCCCGTCGCAGCGAAGCTAAAAATGCATGGCTTGCCTCTATAAAGCACTGCAGCTGGGTTTTTTGTATGCTGCTGTGTGCGGGAACTCGCAGCTGGCGCCGGCTCGTCGCAGGGCACTGCGCTGCGACAGGCGTCGCAGCTCGCTGCGACGAAGGCCACAGTACTGCCCTGAGAGGATTTGCACCGTCCTTTCTGCCCTTGCGGTAAACTATCCGAGTCCCCGCACACAGCAGCTCACAAAAAAACCAGCTGCAGTGCTTTATAGAGGCGAGCCATGCATTTTTAGCTTCGCTGCGACCGTTGCCGTCGTGAGTATGGCAAGTGCCTACGATGGGCTGCGACGGCCGGCGATGAGATCTAATCCCAGGCCGTCGCCTGCCGTCGCCGGCTGACGGCGATCGATGACGGGACTATAACATAGCCCCGTCGCCGGCCGTCGTTGTCGATCGCAGACGGGAGGTGTGGCGGACAACTGCCACGCCGACCGCCACTCACTGCGACGAGTAACAGCTGCGCAGCGCCCCCTCCCCCCCCCCGCGACGGACAACGGGAGTATACCAAGGGCTTTACGTCTTTCCTCTTTCGAATATTGTATGAGATTTGGTGAAAAGATTGAAACTGGAGGTGTGCTCGGCTGAGAAAGACGAAGACGCTTTTTTGCGAAAAAGCTTTGACACGGAGTGCGGTTCAAAAACAAACATATCTTCTGGTAGAGCAAGAAATTCTGTTTAAAAACTGTACGGAAATCAACCCGATCTTTCAGAAGAAAACCATGCCGCGCGAGGTTACTATTTGGAAAAACTATTCAGCGGCGTAACGTTTCGACCTTCACGCCGTCACGAAGCCTTAGTCTTTCACGTTTCATTGCTACTGACTATGTATACTAACGCATTGTCAATTAACATTGGGGACTCAGCTCAAAGGTGGAAGTTATCTCATTGACTATATGTATGTAGCCTTAATCTTGACTGTCTTGACTGACTGACTGTGTGTGTTGTAAACATGGCGATTGGTCATTTTACACCTTTTTCCTGCGTAGTTCGTAAATGTTCCACATCATTTCGTATTTTTTCCATACCATTTCGTACTTTGTCACTTAATTTCGTAACATTTGCATGGCATTTCGTACTTTGTCATTCTATTTCGTAAATGTTTCGTTGCATTTCGTAAATCGAGCGTGAATATTCTAAACGTGGATTTCGTCACGTATATACATTTTGAATTTTTTTTTATTTGTATTTGCCAAAATCAGGGAAAAAGTTCCACATACAGTAAATAATGTAATGTGCGGAAAATATGCAAATATTGTGAAAAACTTCAGTCAAGTTCAAAACATGCAAAAACCTTATGAAAGAATTGTAACTTTGGAAAGCGACTATAGTAAATCCGACGTATTAATCAATGATGATTTCTCGTTTCAGACAGCGGGAAATGTAGCTCATATTTCTGAAAAAGCGCTACGGTGCTCGTCCGTCACAAGTCTTGATCCGGTGTTGACGAGCTGCAGCAAGTGTTCTTTGTTTTATGGTTTTTCGCGTCGAACATAATGATTCCACTTTGAGAACATACTTTCGATGGGATTAAGGAAAGGCGAATAGGGTGGCAGGTACAGTGGCTGGTATCCATAGCTCTCAATTCGAGCCCGCGTATCCGGAGCGTAGTGAAACCATTGTCCATCACAAGTACCACCTTTCCTATGCCTTACTCCTCAATGACGATGAACAGCTCGTCCAGGAATTCACAGAAGCGCTCTGTGTGAATGGCGCTGGTCCTCGGTGCATAATAATCAATTCGCTGACTTGTCATGGCGCAAAAAGAGAAATATTGCTTGTGCGCATAACAGGCGACATCTGAACTACTCGTGCTCCTTTTGGCAAACGGAATCGAAAGTATGTTCTCGAAGTGGAAGCATTAGGTTCGATGCGAAAAACCACAAAACGAAGAACACTTGCTGCAGCTCATAACAACGGACCAAGATTTGTGACGGTCGAGGACTGCAGCGCTTTTTCAGAAATATGATGAGCTACATTTCCCGCTGTTTGAAACGAGCTACATTTCCCGCTGTTTGAAACGAGAAATCATCATTGATTAATACGTCGGATTTACTATAGTCGCTTTCCGAAGTTACAATTGTTTCATAAGGTTTTTGCACATTTTTAACTTGAAAGAAGTTTTTCACAGTACTTGCATATTTTCCGCACATTACATTATTTACTATATGTGGAATTTTTTCTCTGATTTTGGAAAATACAAAAAAAAATTCAAAAAGTATATACGTGACGAAATCCACGTATAGGCTAATCGCGCACGATTTACGAAATGCAACGAAACATTTACGAAATAGAATGACAAAGTACGAAATGTCATGCAAAAGTTACGAAATTAAGTGACAAAATACGAAATGGTATGGAAAAAATACGAAATGATGTGGAACATTTACGAACTACGCAGGAAAAAAGTGTATGCTGTTGTTGTAAACATACCGATAGACCATCTTCTGTGGAACGGATTTCTCGACTGCTGAAAGTACCATCTTGCGCAGAAAATAGTGGAATTTTACGCGGAAGGAATTTTATGATTGCTTTTGAGAATCGCCATAAAAGTTCTATAGTAAGGATGCTAGTAGCACATCACCTTGGTATGGGTCCCAGGTGCTCGCTAAGAAACAAAAATTTTCACTTGAACCGGTGTGTCTGTAGATTATCTTCATGGGTCTGCCCATGGAGAAGATGTTCTGTAGGAGACCACTAAAGAAGCTCAAGCAGTTCACCTATGCTAGTAACACATCACCTTGGTATGGGTCCCAGGTGCTCGCTAAGAAACAAAAATTTTCACTTGAACCGGTGTGTCTGTAGATGATCTTCATGTTCATGGGTCTGCCCATGGAGGAGATGTTCTGTAGGAGACTGTCCACGAAGTTCAGCTCGTTGAGCACATCACTTTGACACTGTTCGCTGAGAAACAAAAATTTTCACTTGAACCGGTGTGTCCGTAGATGATCTTCATGGGTCTGCCCATGAAGAAGATGTTCTGTAGGAGACCACTAAAGAAGCTCAAGGAGTTCACCTATGCTAGTAGCACATCACCTTGGTATGGGTCCCAGGGAAAGCGTCCTTTGCGGAGTGCGTCCTATCATTGAGCGTGGGCCGTGGACCGCACACCGGGCGGACGGACGGACAAACAAACATCTCTTGGTTTCGCTTATATATAGTAAGGATATGTATGTAGCCTTAATCTTGACTGTCTTGACTGACTGACTGTGTGTGTTGTAAACATGGCGATTGGTCATTTTATGCTGTTGTTGTAAACATACCGATAGACCATCTTCTGTGGAACGGATTTCTCGACTGCTGAAAGTACCATCTTGCGCAGAAAATAGTGGAATTTTACGCGGAAGGAATTTTATGATTGCTTTTGAGAATCGCCATAAAAATTCTATAGTAAGGATGCTAGTAGCACATCACCTTGGTATGGGTCCCAGGTGCTCGCTAAGAAACAAAAATTTTCACTTGAACCGGTGTGTCTGTAGATTATCTTCATGGGTCTGCCCATGGAGAAGATGTTCTGTAGGAGACCACTAAAGAAGCTCAAGGAGTTCACCTATGCTAGTAGCACATCACCTTGGTATGGGTCCCAGGTGCTCGCTAAGAAACAAAAATTTTCACTTGAACCGGTGTGTCTGTAGATGATCTTCATGTTCATGGGTCTGCCCATGGAGGAGATGTTCTGTAGGAGACTGTCCACGAAGTTCAGCTCGTTGAGCACATCACTTTGGCACTGTTCGCTGAGAAACAAAAATTTTCACTTGAACCGGTGTGTCCGTAGATGATCTTCATGGGTCTGCCCATGAAGAAGATGTTCTGTAGGAGACCACTAAAGAAGCTCAAGGAGTTCACCTATGCTAGTAGCACATCACCTTGGTATGGGTCCCAGGGAAAGCGTCCTTTGCGGAGTGCGTCCTATCATTGAGCGTGGGCCGTGGACCGCACACCGGGCGGACGGACGGACAAACAAACAAACATCTCTTGGTTTCGCTTATATATAGTAAGGATAAGGATAGTAAGGATATCATTAGGTCTGAAAACGCAACAAGCCAATGATCTGATATTACCTCCAGCTCATCTTTTTGCCATTCAGATCAAGCAACTTTTATCTCCTAATCCTCCTTCTGTGGCTGCTCCTGTGCACCCTACCAGTTGGTTTTGTGATTGCTTCCACGAGGCCATCCAGAAGATGTGGTCCCTTCGCGTGAGTTCGCTTGATTTAATCCACATATTTGGAGCATACTGTGATGGTACATAAATTAGGTATTCTGGTATTTCATATTATGAACAAGCCTTTCAGTCAGCATGATCACTTCTACACGGTTATCACGAGGGAAATAGAAAAACGAGTGGATCCATTCATTTTGAGCTATGTGCGCCACGTTGCCTCGCCTGGTGTAGTGATTCCAATTCTACTATTTCTAATGTGAGTTATTCCTGGTGTTGGGAAAGTGCAAACATGTAGCACGTTCAGCCGTTCAGATGACTTTTGACATTTTCATGTCGAACTGAGCTCCAAGAGACAAAACATTTTAATTCTATGTGTTGTAATTTCATATGCGTAAGCGGTACCCACAGGTTGTAGTTAACAACTACTGCAAAATAAGGCGAGAGAGTCAAAAAATCCAATTTTCACCCACACGTATGAAGGATTTTCAAATAAAAAGTACTTTTTTCTGATTCATTAGGGTAAAACTCGAAAAAAATCGGATATGTTCCGTGTAACGTTAATTTTTCCTCCAAATCAAACTTGCTCACATTAATATTGCCAACTTTTCCAATTGTTTCAGGCTGATTATCTACTTTTTGGTATCGCTTGTAAGAGGACTACGAGAAGCCAACACCGACCTTCAACAGCAGTTGATTCACGTAAGAATTTTTACGTACATGCTGATTTCTCAAGAATTGTGTCTCGATGTTATGCAATCCATGTCACAATTCTATACACCTTTAGGAACGCACAGAAGAAAAGAAGAAAATTTTCGAATTGGCTGGCGGCAAGAAGAAGGTCGATCAGGATAGGGATCGTGACCATAGAAAGGCTGTGCAATACTTACCAATTATTGAACAGCAACGGAGGGAAGCGTGGAGGTCATTCAATGAGGTAGATTTTTCTTCCATTTTGAATTTTACATGCTGTTTTGATCACCTGTCACCTGTATCACCTGTCGTCCCGTTGATCATCGATTTGCTCGAGCGGGCGCCAGTAACGTCTCCATTCGTCCCTGTCGCGTGCCATAGTAGACCAGTGGGTCCTGCTCGCTCGAGGAACACGGAGAGCATCGAATCGATCGTTCAGGGATTTGACGAAGAAGTCCGACCAGCGCAAAGGTGGGCGACCTGGTGTTCTTCTGACGTCCCGTGGAATCCAGTCAGTAACGGCTCTCGTCCGACGGTCGTCACGAAATCGCATTACATGTCCGGCCCACCTGATCTTTGACAACTTGGCCCATGCGGCTGCGTCTCTGATCTTCGACTGTCGACGTAGCTCGGAGCTCCGTATGCCGTCTCTCGCTTGGACGAAGTGAGTCACTCCGAGCATCCTTCTCTCTATACTTTGTTGCGCGACGCAAATCGCATGTTCATCCTGCTTGCGTAACGCCCAGGATTCTGAAGCGTACGTCAACGCAGGAAGAACCGTAGAGTCGAAGAGATGGGCGCGGAGTCGGGCGTTCTTCGTCTTCCTCACTACTTCTTCAACACTCTTGAATGCGCCCCAAGCCGCTCGTTTCCTTCTGCCCAGCTCTGGACTCAAGTCGTTGGTCATGTTGACTTCTCGACCCAAGTACACATAGGTGGAGCATTCAGAGATATTCGTTCCGTTGAGCGAAAATGGGGCATCAGAAACGTATCCATTCTTCATGAACATCGTCTTCGTCAATTTCAGCTGCAATCCGATCTTCCCACACGCATGATCGAAGTCGGCCAGCGTGCGTTCTGCCTGGGTGATAGATGGTGTTATGAGTACGATATCATCCGCAAAACGTAGATGGTGTAACTGCCGGCCGTCGATCTTCACTCCCATGTCGTCCCATTCTAGTGTCCACATGATGTTCTCGAGAGAGGCGTTAAACAGCTTCGGTGATATGGTATCACCTTGGCGTACACCCCTCTTCACGTTGATGCGAACGTTGTTGTAAAATGGTGTGATCACGGTCGTGAATCCTTTGTAGAGCTCACTGAGGATCTTCACGTACTGAGTGGAGACGCCTTGTTTGCACAAAGCCTCAATCACCGCTTCCGTTTCGACAGAGTCGAAGGCCTTCTTGAGATCGATGAATGTGAGGCATAACGGCGTCTTGTACTCTCGGGACAGCTCAATGAGCCTGATCACGGTGTGGATATGATCGATTGTACTGAACCCTCTTCGAAACCCGGCTTGCTCGCACGGCTGTCCTTCGTCTATCGTTCGGTCGATCCTATTCAGAATGACACGTGTGAATAACTTGTAGACTACAGACAGCAGGCAGATAGGGCGACAGTTGCCGATGTCGTGCGGATCTCCCTTCTTATACAGCAACACAGTCCTGCTAGTTTTCCATATCGCTGGCACTTTGCAGTCCGACAGGTATCGTGTGAAGAGCCTGGCCAGGGTGTTGATGAGGACTGGCGGTAGGTTCTTCAGGTCGGATCCTGTCGGGACCTGGAGCTGTGCGATTCTTCATCGATGAAATCGCGTGACGAATCTCGGAAGGGAGGACCGCAGGGATGACATGTCCATCGCTCGGGATTGGGTATTCGGGAAGATGGACGTGGCTATCGAAGAGATCGGAGTAGAAATCGTGGATGACCTTCTCCGTAGCCCTTCTGGAGGACGTGAGGGTTCCATCCGGGCGCAGGAGAGCTGTCATCTTGGTCTTATAGTTGACTAAGCCTCGACGAGCGTTGCGTATGCTCGTGCCCGCTTCAGCCGCATCAACTAGCGCAGCTACTCTTCTCTCTTTAAGGTCTTCCTTTATCGCATCCCTGCACAACTTTGCGAGTTCGGACGTTCGCAGGTAGTCGCCTTCGGTTCTTGCCACTCCGCGTTGGCGAATCAGCTCGAGAGTTTCGTGGGAAAGGCGTTTCCTGGTATTCTTGGGGCTCTCGGCTTCTTGAGCGCAGTCACGTATGTGAGCAATGAACCGGTTGTATTCCTCGGCGGAATCCTTCCAGCAGCTAGCCAGCGAGGAGAAGAGGTCCCAGTTCACGAGTGTTCTAGGGCCTCTCTTCTTGAACTTCATGGCTTTCTCTTGCCTCCGTGTGAGATGAAAGCTCGCACGGAGGAGACGGTGGTCGGATCCCGTAAAGAATTTTGGAACGACAGCGACATCCGTCAGGCAAAACCTTCGGTTGACGATAACGTGGTCAATTTCGTTGTGATGCAGTCCACTTAGAGACTCCCATGTCCATCGTCTGGATGCGGGTTTCTGGAACTGCGAATTACCATGGATGGTGTTCGTCGACATGATGAACTCAGACAGCCTTTCACCCTGTTCGTTCCACTCCATACCATGGAAGCCGATATGAAGCTCTTCCGACGACCTTCTAGGCCCGATCTTCGCGTTGAAATCTCCGACGATGACCTTGTAGAAGGTATGATCTTCCTTGTAGAGCTTCTCCAACTTCATGTAGAATGCCTCGACTTCTTCGTCATCGTAGTCCGATGTTGGTGCGTAGACTACGAAGACCGTCAACGCCGGCATTGATCCACGTCGTGTCAGCCGTAAACGTCCGATTCGGGTTGTAAGTTGTTCGAACGAATCGATGTTCATGGCCAAGTTCGTGTTGACGAGGACACCGATCCCACCAACGCCTTTGCTGTCGCATGTTCCGAGGAACAGTTCTTCTCCAGTGTCGAACACGGCGTGTAGTGGGCGGTGTCTTCTCGTCTCGGTCAGTCCGATGACGTCGTACTTGATCTTCCTGGCTTGCATCATCAGGTCTTCGACAGACGCATCCCATGCATGCGTTCGCGCGTTGTAAGTACAGATCGTCATCCTAGTCCTTCTTCTTTTTGGCAGCCTGTCTAGGCCCTGAGATTTTCGCAGAATCTCCGTACTCGTCCTTCCCAACGCTGCCGTATTGGGGGCTCTTCCGGGGTCAGGGGAATGAGGCTCTTTGTTGTTACTGTTTTCGGCATATGAGGGGGACGTACGGGCAGCTTGCCAGGCTCTGCCGTACGGGCTGGATACGGCGGGTAGCTAGCCAGGCTATCCCGCTGGAGCTAAGGGCTTATTTATTAGAGGCGACCCTGAACCGCCTCTCTTATACTCCCGTGTCTACCGAATGCGAGTTTTTAGGCCTAACAGTTAGCCTCCGTGAGGAAGTGTCACTAAACAGTTAGCCTCCGTGAGGAGGTGTCACCGTCTGGCACAGTAGAATCAGCTTGCTCGACACTGATTCCGCCCGCGTCTCACGGCAAGTATAGTGTGGCTTTTGGTCCGCGATTAATCCCCTATCCGCCACCTGGGGTCGCGCCACGTAGCCTCGCCACCAACCGGCTGGGGATCCTTTTTGAAGGAGAATCTTCAAAGAAGGAGATCCGTGGGCTGTTTTGATATCATAGTAATATCGTTCTATATTCATTCGAAAGTATAGCTTTTCGAGAGATTCTAAACTTTCACACCTCCTCAGTAGGGTAGGGTGATACTGCTCTTGTTCCGTTAATCAAAACACCTTGAAGAGGTTGTGATGGATAAGAATGATGGGATTCGGATTCGTTGCTCATCCGATATAAATTGTAGACTGCGAGCTCGTTTTCTTGTCTTTTACCCTTTGTTCTCGAAGCATTTTGTGGAGAGGAGTCCGAGAAATCTCAGAAGTTTTCCTCCTGTCTGACGCGCCGCCTTGAGCATTTTTGTATCGTCTTCACACCCTCGTAGTTTGATCCCAGAGCTTCCTCCGAACTGTGCACAAACTACCATTTATGCCTTCCATGTGCGGAGTTTTGATAATAACAACGCTGATTTTCCCTCTCGCCCGGAGGTGTTAGTGAACGTTTCCCCCCCCCCCCAGAATTACAACAGCGTCAATATAGTCTACTAGGGCTTTGAATGTGGTTCACCAAAATTTATTTCATTTCTGCTGAAAGGCTGTGGGTGATCCGGAATGGCTCAAAATCACCGCGGCACTGAATAGCTTCCAAGGTGAGACTGGAGTAAAGGTGTTTCCGGATGGCGCACTGGCTTGTTGAGAATCGCCGGGGGAAGTTCACTGAACTCATCTGTTAGTTGATAGACTATTCGTCGTGCCCGAGGCTTTTGGTTCTGTTCCCGCTTAGCAAATCTCTATCTTGCTCGCTTCCATTTTATCACTCTCCGGAGCTCTTTCTAAGCTATTGCCTTACAATCCTCATGCCTCTTTTGTTTCTTATCTATTGCGACCAGTGTCAACAACGAACTGAGGCTAGAATCGTCATCGTTCTTTTTTTGCCGTTTCTATGACTATTGCGACACTTTCCGTAGATAAGATATCGTCACTATATTGAATTTATACCATATTCAACACCATATCTATTTTTGAATACTTAGCAGCAGGATGAACCACTACGGGCGGAGGATTCATCAGAAAGCGAAGAAGAGGACATGGACGAGTCGCCAACATCAACTCCACAGCCTCGGTTCACTACCGTTCCGTCGAGTACTGCGGAAACTGTAGCTGCAATGCATTTTCATCCGTCTCTTGGGTGAGTATTCGTATTTCACTAAGGAGGTTTTCCACAGGTTTATGAATCTCGGAACATATCATCAAATATTCTTGTCGTCATCTTATGTTGATATTAGTGGTTTATAAGCTGACGTAAAAGCCACACGGTGAAAGGGAATATCTGGGGGCGAGTGTCGTTTGTTCGCAGTGTCGGCTCGACCAAGGGAGGGCGCCAGTTCCTGTTGATACAATTAGTTGCGACTCGACGCTTCAGAATTTCATTCTCTGTCGAATGAGCTAGACAAGAACACTCTTTGAGTAACACTAACGGAACTTAATAATTGGTGAAAGAAAAAACGAAGGTAATAATTTCATGAGAAGCTAAGTTCTCTTTCTAGAGTGAAACTCCGGGTTATGAAAAGTTGGAATGAAGAGCGTGAAGTGACCATCGAAATATGGGACGCGTCAGTTGACTGATAAATGTGACCCCAGCAGGACAAGTGAATGATAGACAGATCAAAATGTTCTACAATAAGATGTCGAAGCATGTCACTTAAAGAACCACTTGAGATTGAGGTTTTGTTTGCATATAAACATTCAAAGAGATGTCGCAAATTTCATTCCTTACGACTACTCCCACATTTCTCAATTGATACACCCTTGGAATTTTTCATGACCTTAAGTTTTTGTTTCAATGGACAGTAGTCTTTTTAAGAAGGGCTGGTGGTTTAAAATTGGAAAATGTGGATGTGGTATAGGATTTAGAGAAGTTTAGGAGCCATAGCCGTTAAGGTTACTGAAAGGGTGTTCTTGCCTAGCCCATTCGATAGAGAATGAAATTCTGAAGCGATGACGAGTCACCGTCCACGCGCCCACCGCCGTGGGTGCGTCGCTGGGCGAGTCGCCACTAACAGCCCTTTCACACTCGAGTCCGTGAGCGGCGTCGCCGGCGGCTATGATGAAGGATAGGCCATGGCCTGCTCAACGGCGTCGCCGGCGACGTCGTCGCCGCCGCCGGAGGGGAAACTATTTTGAAGTAATAATGCAAAGTGGTCGGCATTATTGAACAAAAGCCTTAACAATCCTTCTTTAGAAGCGACTTGAACGAACTCAAAGAAAGTGAACACATTTTCTCCGACTACATCGCTACACCTTCCAAACCTACTCTACAGAAAAATTTCGATCGATCGAAAATCTCAAAGTATGTAAGGCCGCATTTGGGGCCCTGCTTTCAGAGAAATTAATGATTTCCGACAGATTTAACGAAACTTGCCCGGTTAAAATTTTGTGTCGCAGTGCCAATCCTTGTTCTTCGTTTCGTTCTTTTCATTCTTCATGTCTTGAACCACATCAGATCAACATCTATTGCAAAACCGCACAAATCACCTGGCCCAATCTTTGCACCTACCTACTAAAGCACCGTATTAAAAAGAGTTGATGCAGCGGTAACAGTGTGCAGAGCTGCTGACACCGTTACGGTCGAATGATCGGTCCGCGCACAGGTTTGTTTTTTTATTCCTCCGGAGTCGCGTAAATTGCTATCAGACTTGTCCGCTATGGTGAAGACGCAGTTTCGAATAGTGACTAGTCCTTTCAATGTATTATTCAGTTTTCAATCAGTACCAGAGAGGATTTCGTAAAATAGAACGTCGTCAACTGTGGTTTCATTGATCAAGTACGATCACTTTGTGTTTACCTTTACCTCTCCAAAAGAGATTTTTTCAGTTCCCTGGACGAGAGAGAAGAAGGTGAAGAAGACGATGCACTTGTCGACGACGCCGTTCAGCCGAACCTCAGCTCTTCAATGCAGCAGTTTTCAAGCGATGTGAGTTGATTCGAAAGCATTTCACTGTTTTTCAGTTTTAGCATGCTCAAGGAGACAGCAATAGAGAGAATGTATCACATCAATAGTGTCAATTTTCACCATATCATTCTAGAAGGTTTCTGGGTCCCTGTGCCTCAATTCCAGTGCCTCAAAGCACCTCAAACACTGTTATTCAATGTGTTGTTATTATATTTCCTTCCTTTCTAAAATTCATTTTCCCTTCCAGCATTTGGAAGCGACCCTGTCTCATAAAAATAAAAGAAAAGTACTTGTTTGGTCCACATTCCAACAACCACTGAGCTTTATTTAGCCCCAGATCGGCTCACCAACAGAAAGCTATGAAGTGCAGGATGATGTCGTCGATATTGCAACACCGGAAGAAGTTCGGTCAGGTTTTCATCACTTTTCGTTTTACTTCTTCCAGTCAGTTTGATCCAGTTTTTTGTCTCAATTATTGTTCCAGATTACCATCACCTTCTGACCTATGCACCTCAAGCTTTTCAGTACTGGTCTCTTTACCCAGCACGGTTTTGGTTATTCAATTATCTACTCTGACTAGGGAGGGAGTGTGGCAGTCCTACGGCTCGATATCAAAAACATGATCTGTCCCCTTAAGTTTCTCAGATAAGGCATCTCCCGGTCTTTTCTGAGGGGTATTAATGTATATAATGCTCGACCCAGAAGTCTTGGTAAAACGAATAAGTAAGCTGAGGACCTGCTTGTTCCCCTGCAAGTGTTTTGAATCTGTTTTTCTAATGCTTGTTCGTTTTTCATACGAATAGTCCTTTTAATGTGTTCACAATGTTTTTTCTTCACTACTACCTTACTCACCCGCATGTTGTTTAGTAATCTGCTTCGTCCACTGCTTGAGATGAGGTGTATGCCTCATGCTCAAGGTTTTCCACGGGATCTAACAACTCCGATGTCATCGATCCCTGGAAGATACAGCAGTGGCAGCATCTCCGGCTCACACTCAATAACCTTCGATAGCCTGCAGAATAACCAGTACGCAGCACTTCCTGCTACAACTCCATCGATGATTCTGAACTCTCGACGATCCAGCAAAAGAAATTCCTATATTTCACTATACGAATGCGCCGGTGCTGGTTCATCACGTGACGACATTGCTGCATACGGAGCTCCGACGTTTGTTTTATTCCATCAAATGTTCAGTTTTTCTTTGGTCCTTTGTCTATGTTCTTTGGTGGTTTGCTCGGTTTGCGGTGGAGCTCTCAGTTAGGCTTATGTCAGAAGCACGCAACAATCTGTCGTTATAGCATCACTAACACCCTTCCTTGAATTGAAGACCTTCATGAAGAGGTCCTCACAGTACTCCCTCGAATAAAACGAGTACATCAAAGGCAGGGAGCTCCACTGAACTGGTCGCCTATGTTACTTACTCGATAAGAGTAAAGTCCGAGAGCGACCTAACAAACTCACTGGGACATGGGTAACTTTGCTTACCAATCTTCGTTTATAGACGAGCCTGAGCTACAATACCGATCATAACTTGTGTCACAAGAAATGTTCAGAACATTCCAGAACGCTGTTTTGTGTTTTTTTGTGTTTTCTTCCGTAATGGGTCATTTAAGAACTTGAACTCATTAATCAATTCGTCAGTCTCTGCGTTAGTTGGAAAATGTCATGATTTATCCTTTTCCATTGAAGATGGCTCAATTGCGGACCAGTTTCTTTCCGCCATATCTTGCCATTGGAGTTTCCTTTGGAGATCCTGCTATCAAGAAACAAGAAACTGCTGAGTCTCCGGCTTTTTGTTGTAATCGTCTCGACTATATGATTCAGATGTGTGCGAAATGTCGTAGTGTTTCACACTGAATGTAATGAGCCGAGCACTTCTTTGCCTGCTCATCAGTTGTTCCAGAAAAATAGTTAATTAATCCCAGGACTTTTTGGTTTCGCTGCAAACAAGAGCATTTTTCGAAAGAACTAATGAAATGCATAGTGGGTATCCAAACAATTGTATTGAGAGTGTGGAAAATTAATCAGTCAAACATGATGAGAAAAGTTTGGGAGGTTGGAAAATTAATCAGAGATAGTTCAAAGAAACTACTCCGCAGCTGGGTCACAGACAGAATAAAGACGTTATAAATATAGAGTAGACTGAGGAATTGATAGATGGGTTCAAATTCTTGGAAAAAAGAAAAAAATCTACAAGGAGAGAAAAACGCAAAATAGCGTTCTGAAGCGTTCTGTACGCTGTTTGGGACCTGAACGGTGAATACACTGTCAATTTTAGATATCCCACTTTCTTTTATTTTTTTCAACTATTTCGGAAAATTAGTCAGAGATAGTTCAAAGAAACTGCTCCGCAGCTGGGTCACTGACGGAATAAAGACGTTATAAATATAGAGTAGACTGACGAATTGATAGATGGGTTCAAATTCCTAGGAAAAAAAGAAAAAATCTACAAGGAGAGAAAAACGCAAAATAGCGTTCTGAAGCGTTCGGTACGCTGTTTGGGGCCTGAACTGTGAATACACTTCCACGTTCGGCTCTCGATGAATCTTGGCATTGTTGTTAGTGTGAAAAGTCCGGTACTTGAAGCCAGAACCAAGATCGATATTACGGTTTATACACAGTCAATTTCAGATCCCCCACTTTCTTTTATTTTTTTCAACTATTTCTTTTTTAGTTGAACTATGTGTGCATCAATTTCCATAAATTTGATTAACGTCCTTATAAACACTTCTAGAGTTGTCCCACAAGTATTACGGAAATAAGGAAGTCGTGGGTCACATTGGTTGAAAATTTTAGAACTTTCTACTTTAAATGAATTAGTTGTGGTATTGTACTGACTGACGATGGTGACCACATCGTGGTATGTTGTGTGCTGAATGAATAAATAAAGAAAAATTTATATAAGTTAAACACGAATAACTGACTCAGTGGATGAGCTACATATATCTTTTTAGTATGATTACATCGCAACGCTCGAGAAATGGTCAAGAGTCTCATCCTGAAGTACATCGACTGCCAGCCACCAGTGAAGCCGAAGAGCGAAAACAGAGTGATACTAATAACTCGCATGCTACCCATACATCGGGTAGAAACAGTAACAACGGCAATGGGTAAGTGCTCAGCAATGATTTTTTGAAGTTGGATTCAATTCTTTCTTGTTTCATTGTTTCGTGGAGCAACGTGAATTCAAACATGTGAAAGAGTCACCCAATACGACTCCGGTAACAAGCGTTTTGCCAATAAAACACTCGAGAGTGAGTGGGTATTCTTAATTCACCAATGTATTAGGTAGACTTACAAGTAATCGGACATTTAGAGCACCGAAGGTTATCATCGAGCGAGTTTCCTAACCTTATCGATCGACTTTAGTCTACGAACCACATTACAGAGGAACACTAATGATGTCTGATAATTCACGAGTGGTAAATTGTCCTTGTTCTCGATGGTGTACTGAATTTCGAGAACTAAGCGTAGATGGTGCTTTGAACAGGAGCACATCCCTTGCGAACCTCCTTTGAGTGTTTAATTCGAACACTTGCAAACGTCCTACTACTTATGACTCAACCTAACAGTATTTCTACTGGCAGAACACGAAGTTCAATTAAATAACGACAAAAACAGTGCTCCTTACGGCCCTTGTTATACGTTCGCTCACCCCCCCCCCAGCGTAACTCGTCCATTCAGTATCAGACACCGTGGGGCCAGACACGTTTGTACGAGTTATCACGGTGACGCTGGCGTGGTGACGCTCACGGGCTGTTATGCACACGATCGCGTACCTTCCACGCTCTAGTCGCTGCGCATTGCACTGCGATTGACCCTTTCGCTGGGGGTGGGTCGATCACCTCGCGCATAGCTCTGTATGCTTCGGGCGCGTGCGTGCGTGCGTCGCGTGCTCAGCGTCTGAGGTTAGCGGCGCACGCGATCACCGCTCGCAAGCCGCTGACGCTCACCGCGAGCGAATGTATAACAAGGGCCTACAGTCAACTTTGAGCAGGATTACTGATCGCACAGCATTGAGTTGTTCGATCTTAGTTCAGACTAACATAAGTGTTCTGCAAAAAAGCGTTATGTCCTCTAACTTTGAAATTTTACGGCGATCTATTAGTGCTTAATTCTCTGTCCCAAAACGACTCGGGTAACAAGCGTTTTCCCAATAAAACACCCGAGACTAACAACTAACGAGACTTGTAAGTGTGAGTGTGTTCCATATAATTTTTACAGATTTGACGTCGAAGGTACACATTCGGCTTTCCAACCGTGGCCTTCCATAGAAGAAGTTCGAGCGAGAAAGGAGCAACTGCTGAAAAAGTAGGGCGTTACGCGTCCGTCGGAATGAGAATCTCAAGAAAAGTTCTGATTTTAGAACACCTTTGCCATTCTATAAGACTCATGTGCAGAACACTGCACCAGCCCCTCAGCTTCAGCAACAGCTGCAACCACCACAACCGGGACCAAGTTCAACCTCACGAGTAAACAGTAATTCCAAAACGCCCCATCTTCACAGGAAATATGAGCCTGAGGTGAGTTCTGCTGAGCAGCTGATCTAGTTCAGCGCAATTTGGCTTAGTTCATGAAATCCTTCGGTGGAGTTTCAGAAGGGTGACAGAAACCAGAGAAACAAGTAAGGCTTTTGTACATGTTCTGCGATTTGTGTGCTTCCTAGTTGTTGATGTATGGCTCAGACGCAGGCAAGTTGGCAAGCCTTCGTTATGGTTGTCATTGTGACGTCCGCCGAAAGATCAGACTGTATGTTTCTTGATTTGTCGCGTTGCAACTGAGATTTTTTCAGGCCTCGTATGCCGTCTCTTCAACTGACGACGAAAGGCGGTCTGCGTCACCGTCAAGGCGCTTCCGAATTTCAGTTTCCCCAACCAGAAAACTAGGAACAGATGCTAGTTCATGCGGGTACGTCCAATCACTTCTCATATCACTTCGGTTAGAATATTGGAATATTGGCGTTCCAAAAAAATCTAGAAGATACAAACAAGGATATCCAGTTCCTCACAACGATGTGCTAAAGCAGCGCCCGCTTAAGGATTTCGATCCAGTTGGATATTTATAACGCTAAAGGATTTCGCCCCAGATGGATATTTATAAATGTTTATAATGGATTTTGGTCTGCCAATTTTAATGTTTCACAACAGCTGAATCGGAATCTAACATGTTGCGATCCATCCTCTGTCATCACAGATTTACCGCCCACCAAAAAGTGTTTCTCAAAGTATGTCAAACGTGTAGATTGACAGATACTTCAAGTATCCTGCTAAAATACCCTTGTCGAAATCCTCCCACGTTTTAAACCTGAACGACTGGTTCTTGAATCAGTTAAAATAACTGTGAATTATTTGACTATTCACCTGGCCCTTTCCTTCCTTTTTTCATTTTCGTATCATCCTTTTTGTTTCTGCTCAGCTTCGCTACGAACGATGTCAAGTAGCACGCCTATTGGCTTATAAGATAAATAGATAAATAAGTAGATGAAGTAAGGACAGAGATCCAATTTAGGTTGGCTCGTCGGCTAATGATCAAACAGGAATCGACAGCTCCGTCGTTGAAATCAGTACGCCAAACGACGCCTCCTTCGTCAATTTCAATCGCCGAGAATTCAATTGCACAACGAGCGCCCACCGTTGAATTCGGCGACGATGACAGCCCTCGTGTGCTCGAGTAATAAAAACGAGTGACTTTTAGTAAGCTTCTGAACAGTTACTGTGCTTCACGTGTCATAATTCTCTCCTTTTCTTTTCATTTATCAATCGTTTCGATGTTGAGCTTTCACTCTGCCTAGGATACTGCCCGATTCAACATATTTCTTGCGCGCTACACTACTACTACTGCTACTACTAAACAATCATTGTTATTTTAGCCGGTGTGAAATCTTGTTGATCTTCAAGCACTACTACAGTAGTTCGCGAAAAGATATGTCACCTTGCATTTTTGGGTACAGATCGGTGAAACCAGAAGGAATTTGATTCCATTTGACAGTTTTAATAACTATTATTGAAAATACACTAAGATGTGCCCTTGTTGGAATTTCTAGATTTTTTTTTAAATGGTAAACTCATTTTCATATGCATTTTTAAGCGAATGTATCTCAGGAGCCACTGAGCTTCTGCTTGTCCTGAGGTGATATTCTGATAGAGCATGATTATCTTGTTCTTACAGGCTATGAATTTTTGTTCCAAGACATTAGTAAACCATAGAATTTTTTGTGTGAATTTTTTTAATGGTCAAAAAATGGTGAAATCGTGGGACAATCTTTCATATAAAATTACATATATCAGTAACCAGCGAATGAAATACCATGAAACTAAGATATGTGATAGCATAAGATTTTCTCTTTCCCACGCATATCTAACTTTGGAGAATAGCCGTCTTATTACAGGGAAAATAGCCAATGAAGTTGCATTTACACAAGCGGCCGTTTTACGAACACCCGGAGGGCATTCGACTCCATATTCCTCTTGTGCATAGTAGACATATTGCTTGTTAGGTACTTAACAGGTAGCAGAATGGTTCCCGCTATTATTCAGAAAATCGTCTTCTAGTTGGACCGAGGGAAAATGGGGCACAAACCCGCGCAGCGTACGGTGGCGGGACAGTGATGCATACAACAACAGATGATTTTCTGAACTATATCGGGAATTATTTTGCTACCTGTTAAATACCTAACAAGCAATAAGTCTACTATGCACTAGAAAAATCTGGAGTCGACAAGCACATGCACAAGAGAAATATGGAGTCGAATGACCTCCGGGTGTTCGTAAAACGGCCGCCTGTGTAAATGCAATTTCATTAGCTATTTTCTCAGTAATCAGACAGCTATTCTCCAAAGTTAGATATGCGTGGGAAAGAGAAAATCTCATGCTATCACATGTCCTAATTTGATGGTATTTCATCCTCTGGTTACTGATATATGTAATTTTATATGAAAGATTGTCCCATGATTTCACCATTTTTTGACCATGAAAAAAATTCACACAAAAAATTCTATGGTTTACTAATGTCTTGGAACAAAAATTCATAGCCTATAAGAACAAGATAATCATACTCTATCAAAATATCACTTCAAGACAAGCAGAAGCTCAGGGGTTCCTAAGATACATTTGTTTAAAAATGCATATGAGAATGAATTTACCATTTTTGAAAAAATCTAGAAATTCCAACAAGGGCACATATTAGTGTATTTTCAATAATAGTTATTAAAACTGTCGAATGAAATCAAATTCCTTCTGGTTTCACCGATCTGTACCCAAAAATGCTAGGTGACATATCTTTTCGCGAACTACTGTGTTTGAAATCATGCACCAAATTCGTTTCCATAAAATTATGTAAGAGGTAAAGGTGGGGGACGTTTATTTCGATTGGAGGCAAAAAACGGCCTGTGTTCGAAAGCAGTTTTCGAATATTGAGGAAGAATTTCGCTTGGCCTGATCCCACACCCTATATTTGAGTCATTTTTACTCTAGCAGAACGTCCCATGTCCGTTAATGATTCGGGACACTGTTTTAGTTCATTAGGCAACTCACTATCCCTGTCTTCAAGTTAGTGAAATCAATAATATCGACAGCGTTGCCTTGCGCTCTCCAACTTGACATTCCCATTCAGATTCTCATCACTTGAGATTTATTGTTGTTTAGGTGAGCAATTGTCGTCATATCACAACTAGTTGTGTGTACTTATCGAATAAAGATTAAAATATTGTAGTGAGCACTAACCACGTTAACGGAAGTCAAATATGCGATAAAAATGACCAAAGCGGCCCGTGTACCGTAGATAATCTTCCCAGAGTAGAGAGCAGGCTAAACATACTGCTTCCAGTCAGGAAAACTGGGCGGACCTATGGTGGGGCCACTTTAAACTAGCGCGCACCCAGGACACCTGACTCTGAGGTCAGAACCCTGCTCAATTTCACATTAAGTGGACTGCACTATGCTGCGTGAAGAAAGTACTGGAATCTAAGTCCCAAGTTTAGGGTGACAGGGGAAGGAAAGATGAGAGACAGAAAATCCAAAGAGTTACGCTTCACGCAACGATAGACAGTCATCCTGTGCAGGTGGAGCAGAGCGATGTCCGATACAGAATGTCAATTCCTTGTAAGGTGCAAGATGGCAGCTCTCTGGCTACAAGCCTCAATCATTTTTGGGTTAAGCAATGTGGCGATGAGAAAATCTCCATGTAGGTTCGAGACTGCATGTAGAATTAATGAATGCCAGGAAACGCCAAAAAATAACATCACGAACGGAAAGAATAAAGCGTGAAAAGTATTACCATATTTATGGTGCACCGTGTATTCTGGTACCTGATATGCGTTTTATTCGTAATTTTGAAAATTTTTCGTGTTACAAGCAAAAACAAAAATTTCTTAATTTCAACCACTTTTTCTGACAAAGCTTGTGAAAAGGTGTGAAAGCATCCGGTTTCTCGGATGGGTATAAAAGACACTATCGCATTACATCGAAACCCTAATTGTATGTGAAAAAATTAGAGGTACAGTACTGGCCATAAGAATTGCCATTTTCACGGAAAAGCCGAAAAAAATCGGCTTTTTCGTCTTTTCTGAATAACTTCCTTAGAATTCAACATTCTGCGAAACCGAGCACATGGCTGAGCTCAGCAGCTCAAGCTCTATCGAACGGTATAGAAATCTTACCTGAAACCCTTTTAGTTAGCCGAATATGACGATTTTCGCGACGCGACGTCCGCGGACGAGTTGCCCGTTCAACAGTGTTCACCGTTATCCTCTTGTTCTTCCAACTTCGGACTCCTGTATCTCAGTTCCTAAGCGATGCTATTCGAACTGCTCTTTTGATTCAGGCAGAGTAGTCACTGGAGAATACCACACTGTTGAAATTCCTCTCCAGATTCTTCTAGGCTCGTCCAGAAAATCGCCCAAAGTGGGCACCAGATCGACTTGTGAACAATTTTTTGCGACCAGCTTTTCTCCTTTCAACAGAATAGCCACTGTAGGAAAGGAACACGTAGCAGAACTTGCCCAAATTGTTTCGGATTCTCCTAGAGATTCTTCCAAAGTCGGCACTTCGTTCACCTGGCATTGGTAGTGTGAGTTTTTGCCCAATAACTCATCAGAATTTCAACATTTTAGGAAGGTGGACATACCGTATTGCTCAGCAGCACAAGCTCTATCTAATTGTGTACAGCTTATCTCGATTCCTGTAGTTTCCCGAAAATCGAATTTTTATCCATTTTCCAATTTTTGAGCCCCCGTCTTCCGATTTACAAGCGATCTCCGGAGCCTATCTTCTCTTGTTTGCTCTCGATAGTTGGCAGCCCCTACTGCCAAGAATCGATTGGTTGATTTGACTCGATAGTTGGCAGTAGGGGCTGTTGTGTTGACCTGTTAAACTTGTTTGACCATGTCAAACCTCACTCGTCTAACACATGTTCGCGTGTAGTAGGGGTAGGGGCTGCCAACTATCGAGTCAAATCAGCCAATCGATTCTTGGCAGTAGGGGCTGCCAACTATCGATCGGTCGATTTTGCTCCTACTTGTACGAAATACGCAATTTGGGTATCAGATTCGCGATAAGCGCCCCCAAAAACCGCCCTGGGCGAAGTTTCAGCGAAAAAAAATTTCGAACTCTGGGGCCCAAATAGTTGAATAACGAATGTCCTGTTGCGAGTAAGATAGGGTGCGGTACACTAACCAAGACCAAATTTCCGCGTGCACCCCTGGACAAGTGCACAGCGGACACACAGGGGACCTGCCCCACGTAACGCAGGGATCTGCCCCCTAATGGGGGGATGTGCCCCCTAATGGGGGAATCAGCACATGCTGCATAAGAAAGCGGGAAAATGGAATGGCGGTTCGCATACCGCTGCAGCAGCGATTCCTGCAGCGAGTGGCTAGAGCGAGACGACGGGGGTTTGCGGTAGGGAATGTAGATCAGACGGCGAGGGTCTCCGGCAGTGAATGTAGAGACAGCTACTCTACTTCGTAAGTCGTGTAGCTTGTCGTGGGTTGTCTGGGGGTACCACACGATAGGGCTGCATCCTCTACATTCCCTACCGCAGACCCACCTCGTCTCGCTCTAGCCGCTTGCTGCAGGGAATTGCTGCAGCAGCGCTATGCGAACCGCCGATGAGGAATGAAAAATGGCATGGCGTGCTCACCGAGTCTCCCTTTTATAAGAGCTGTCGTGGTAGGCGGAGCAAAATCGACCGATCGATAGTTGGCAGCCCCTACTGCCAAGAATCGATTGGCTGATTTGACTCGATAGTTGGCAGCCCCTACCCCTACTACACGCGAACATGTGTTAGATGAGTGAGGTTTGACATGGTCAAACAAGTTTAACAGGTCAACACAACAGCCCCTACTGCCAACTATCGAGTCAAATCAACCAATCGATTCTTGGCAGTAGGGGCTGCCAACTATCGAGAGCAAACAAGAGAAGAGAGGCTCCGGAGATCGCTTGTAAATCGGAAGACGGGGGCTCGAAAATTGGAAAATGGATAAAAATTCGATTTTCGGGAAACTACAGGAATCGAGATAAGCTGTACACAATTAGATAGAGCTTGTGCTGCTGAGCAATACGGTATGTCCACCTTCCTAAAATGTTGAAATTCTGATGAGTTATTGGGCAAAAACTCACACTACCAATGCCAGGTGAACGAAGTGCCGACTTTGGAAGAATTTCTAGGAGAATCCGAAACAATTTGGGCAAGTTCTGCTACGTGTTCCTTTCCTACAGTGGCTATTCTGTTGAAAGGAGAAAAGCTGGTCGCAAAAAATTGTTCACAAGTCGATCTGGTGCCCACTTTGGGCGATTTTCTGGACGAGCCTAGAAGAATCTGGAGAGGAATTTCAACAGTGTGGTATTCTCCAGTGACTACTCTGCCAGAATCAAAAGAGCAGTTCGAATAGCATCGCTTAGGAACTGAGATACAGGAGTCCGAAGTTGGAAGAACAAGAGGATAACGGTGAACACTGTTGAACGGGCAACTCGTCCGCGGCAATGCGACGTCGCGTCGCGAAAATCGTCATATTCGGCTAACTAAAAGGGTTTCAGGTAAGATTTTTATACCGTTCGATAGAGCTTGAGCTGCTGAGCTCAGCCATGTGCTCGGATTCGCAGAATGTTGAATTCTAAGGAAGTTATTCAGAAAAGACGAAAAAGCCGATTTTTTTCGGCTTTTCCGTGAAAATGGCAATTCTTATGGCCAGTACTGTATAGGAGTGCAAAGTTCATCACACGCAACAACTTTGTTCGCAGTATAATTCTATCCAGCTTCGACAGGTGGTAGCGAAGCTGAGATGGCAGTGGAGACCACAGCTTTTTCCCTGCCGAAAAAGGATTTCTCACTTTAGGACAGCGATGTTCTAGAGCAAACCCAGATGCCTTTGTTTTCGTATAGTGAAGCGTTATCTCAAGGTAAAATTCTCGAAAAAAAAACTTCATAGTGGTTTTTCTCCCCTCAGAGAAAACTACTGAAACTTTGCTTTCCGATAGCACTGAACAACTTACTCCAATCTATGAAATGATGAAAATGTACCGACTTTCAACGAAATTCAATTTTTCATGTCTATCATCCGCCAAAGGATGCTGCAGATACCGTGACTTTGAGCTTGGCCTCCGATTTGGTAACACCGCTCAAATGTCCTACGAAGGCAATTAGCGCCTGTTGCGACGGTTGAGCGGTCGCTTATGGTTTCGTCTTTAAGGCCCTTGTTATACATTCGCTTCCCCCCAGCGTAACTCGTCCATTCAGTATCAGACACCGTGGGGCCAGACACGTTTGTACGAGTTATCACGGTGACGCTGGCGTGGTGACGCTCGCAGGCTGTTATGCACACGCTCGCGTACCTTCCACGCTCTAGTCGCTGCGCGATTGACCCTTTCGCTGGGGGTGGGTCGATCACCTCGCGCATTGCTCTGTATGCTTCGGGAGCGTACGTGCGTGCATCGCGCCTGAGTTAGCGGCGCACGCGATCACCGCTCGCAAGTCGCAGACGCTCATCGCGAGCGAATGTATAACAAGGGCCTTAGAGTTCGAAGGGCTTGATCTTCTCATCCAGCACGAAATGCAATAATACATTTTGGAAAAATTTGCATCATACATGAAGAACGTGGAGATCTCGTAACACGATCTAAATCTTCAACATACTGAATGAGCCCACTTCCGATTGGACTGAATCAGGCGCTGGGCATCGGTTCATCGAAGATACTTCCGACAGGCGTGACTCGAAGCACCACTGCAGTCTAGGGTGTGCCCTCCCTTCTCACTGGGCCCTGTGCCAGATCACTCTTGACGCTGTCCGACGTATCATAAAGTGGCAGAAGTCTTCGCTACCAGACAGAGATCCCTTGGCTCAATGTCGCTTTTCCTCGATCAGATGAAGGATACAAGACGGATCTGGTGAAGAGTCAGGATAGACTCTCATAGACTCACTCAATGCGTACATCGAAAAATCAACTTCTCCAAAGTTCTAAGAATTTCTGGTTATAGATGGTAGGGTTGCACGGAATAGTTTGCGATGTAAATGAATAGTTCATACAGAAATAATCGGTTCTCAGAAATGTGCAACATATTTTATGTTAACGAGTGCATTGAGCAAAATTGTTACTCTTCAAACACCAACACTCATGAACTTTTCTTTCGAGAATGCTCCGGTCTCCCTGCTTTACCACTCGCTCCAACTTTTCTCATTCCACCTAGAACAGTGGCTTTCCTCTCTGTCTTCTGTCTTTTACCCCCCCCCCCATGAGAACACTATGGAACACAACCGCGTTTATCTCAAACTTCGGTAATTAAGCCGAATACCAGATAATACAAGGCAATATGCACTAATACACGAAATATCGGCAAATATAAACATCAATTCCAATAAAGAGGAAAAATAACTGGGCGGGGGATCCTCGAGTCGGTCGCTCGAACTGGGACCGTGGAATGGACTGTAGCCCCGAGGCGGAGCTTCGATGCTTGTCTTGTGCTCGTCGTTGGAATGCGGCATCTACGGTATCTCACGAAATCGCGGTGCTTCCGCAATACCACCAATGTACTTCGAATAGACTTGAGGAGTTAGAGTTTTTCAGACTTGAACAATAACAACTTCGAGGTCGTCCAATGTTCTGAATGCCTTCCTCCTGAATCATGTTGCGTTTAAGTCTCAGACAAATTTTTGAAACTGGACAATGAGCTCGCCTCATGTGGGCTTTCATGTTACCCCAAACAAGCTCGATCGGATTGAAATCAGGGCTCTCAGCAGGCCAAGGAAGACAAGTGACTCCGAGTTCTTCGAGCCGCTTCAACGTTGGTCGGCTCTTATGACACGGAGCATTTTCTTGTACTTGTTGTCCGAAGCAGGAAAATCACTCGATTAATTGGAATTTCATCCTAGAAACCGCTGCAGTTCCGTGAATCAAACAGACCATTGAATCATCGCTGTACAAACGGCACATAGGTTTGTTCAATCATCTTTCAGTACAAGTCGCTGTCGATATGTGACGTGCCAGGCATAATAATCGTAGTTCCTCTGCAAGAAATTTCCTCCTCCCAAATGTGGACCTCTGCAGGATGCTTGGCATGACTTCGATCCTAGCGTAGTGATCTTCAGGTTTTACATAACAATATTCGGTGGAGCAGCCAACTGAAAAGGAAGAAGTGGGTTTTATTCATTGCTTACGAAGAAGACTGAAGGTTAAGAACAAGAACTCACTTTGAATGGTGCACTCATCTGTACAATCTGAAAAGGTGGTGTGCCTTCTCAGCATTTCCTTGCAAAAACCCACACGAGCCACCTTACTCAAATCACGAATGGCAGTACTTTGTGGTGGTTTCTCATAGCCCAAACGAGATCTTGTTCTACATTTGTAAGCAGTACTAACAAGAATTCCTCGCGCACGAAGTCTGCCCACAATAAGAGTCGGCACACAATAGATGATGAGCTGTCGAGATTGTAACAACGTTCAACTTCTTTTTCGATGTCATCTTGGTATGCTGCAATACTTAGCATTCGACATCAACAGTGGACTTCCCGGCTGACGGCTGACTTGATTATATTCTTATGGTCAATGAGAAACATCCTAGACGCACTTGGTCCCTCAAATTTCTTGATGAATCGTTGAACTCTCTCCTCTCCAATTTCTGGGTCGACCTAAACCATCAAAATTGAGGTTGTTGTTAAGTTTTACAAAATAAATGCTCCTTTGTCACTTAACTTATTAACTTTCTTAGAAACAGCGAATACTACACCATTGAATCTGAGGAGTTCAAGTTTTTTTAAATCAATATATTTGAAGACAAGGCTCGGCGGTGGTGAAAGCATCTAGAACTTCAACTGAATACACGTGAACACAAAAATCTTGGGTGGAAAGTGAATTTTTAGTTTTCTGCGGCATACCTAGAAGAGAGAACTGCACTCTAAAGAAATTGGAATAAACAAGGTGAGAAATGGCCAGTAGAATGCAATAAATGGGTTACCACAATTAACGGGAAGGGAGAACAATTCTAACTAGAATGAACATAAAACAAATAAAAAGGGAAACAAAAGCAAAGTAAAAGAAACGTAGTACCGCCGCTAAGGCAGTAGAGGACAGCACGCCTGACGGTGATTTCAACGGTTGTCATCAACAGGCCTATTATCATCACCTGCGATTGGCAACAGAGCACCTTTTTTAAGTCGCAGCAGAGCATATTAACCGTAGGCCTCCGTATTTGTTTTTTGGCATAACAAAGGAATGCTGAAGGAAAGGAAGTGTGAGAGGGCACCGAACTGGACTATGAGCGAGCCCTAACTTAGAAGGTAAACAGCACGTTGGTGCTGTCTCGTTTTCCTTTCCTATTACTCACATGTGGTCCAATAATGTCGCCAATTACACCTTTTTCGAATGGCTCGGCAGAGTTTCCTACCAGTGGCGGTGCCTATCTCCGTATATTTGACACACTGCTTCACTTTTCTCTTTCTTCCACAGTTTATACTTGGCACCATCCCTCTCGATTTTCTCTCTCTCTCTCATCCTTTCCTTTTCCTTCCCCCTAACGCCCTCTGCAGACTTTAATCCATAATGTTCAACTTCCAGTACTATCTTCATATAGAGTAGTTCACGTAGTATGAAACTGAGCAGGTTTCTGACATCATAGCTAAGTCTCAATTATAGGCCTGTGAGCATCACATCTATCTTCTGTAGATTATTTGAAAAGATCCTGTAAAGTCACATGGTTCATCATTTGGAATCTAACAGCATTCTTTCTGACTGCCAACATGGATTCAGACTAGGCCGTTCAACAAAGACACAGCTTCTTGAAACCTTAGACGACTGGACGTCTAAATAAGATGAAAAATGTTATGTAGATGCAATTTATTCCGACTTCGAGAAAGCATTCAGTCAGCAAGTCTCCAGCAGAGAAGGCACCTCGCACGCGAGGACTCCAACAAAAGTTGGTTTTAGAGCAGCCACGTACAGCTCTTAAGCTCTTGATAAGGTTTCGCATAAATTGTTTTCAATAAAATTGGCCATTGTAGGGATCCACCCAAGAATAATTGCTTGGATTGCGAGTTTCCTGCGCGAACGGACTTTCCAAGTGAAAGTGAATGGCTGTCTCTCAAGTGTCAAAAAGTGTACCCTGTGTCCCTCAAGGTGGGGTATTGTCACCTTCGCTGTTTGGCATCCATGTCAATGATCTGCCTCGGGGGATCAAACGTTTTGGTGTCACATGTAAATTATTTGCTGATGACGTTAAAATCTACAAAGGGATTAGGAATGCTGAGGACGTTTCCTTTCTACAGTTGGCAATAAATGAGGTTATTTGGTGATCTGGACTATGGAAACTTTCACTGTCAACTAGTAAAACGAAGGCCCTGCATATTGGTTCCGGCAATCCCAGACACTCCTAATAGATAAATGGTACAGTTCTTGAAGGAGCGGACTTTATTAGGGATCTTGGCTTTCTTGTTGACACTAAGCTGGACTTTGAGCAACACTGCGAAAACATTTTTTTAAGGCGGGACAAAGACTGTTTTTGCTAATCAGGGTGCTCAATACAAACAATCCGCAGCTTCTTATTAAGGCCTACAAGACCTATGTTCGTCCAATGCTCGCACATGGTACAAGCGTTTTTTATCCGCGGAAAAATCTGTTATTGAGAAACTAGAGAAGATTCAGCACTGTTTCACCAGAAAGGCTTTCTTTCGTGCTCTCGGTTTTACGTATAGTAGTATTCCTCGTGGAGTTATCAGATGCACAAATCTGAACCTTGAAAGTCTCCAGCAGAGAAGGCACCTCGCACGCGAGGACTCCAACAAAAGTTGGTTTTAGAGCAGCCACGTACAGTTCTTAAGCGACACTTTTTCACATTCAGAGCAGGTTTGGAGTACACAAGACTGAGTAAAAAGTTGCAGGTTCCTAATACTTTAGCAAAATTCAAAAAACTTGTAGTTCAGTAACTGTATCTACGACAATTGGTTTCCTGAACAGGTTTCCTCGTCACACACTAGTTGTTGAAATTTTTCTATTCGCCACCTTTTCTTCTAATTGCTCTCCTTTACGCTTTTATGTTACGTTTGTTCAGGTCTTTCGTAATGTGAGAGATATCATCTAGAGATCTGCATTCACGTTGATCAGTGTTTTATCGTCTTACCGTCGTTTCCACGTGATTATCGCATGTAATAAAGTTAAAGTCCTGGATGCGCAGTAGTTTAAAATGACCTCACCATAGGCCAGCCCAGATTTCCTGATTGGTAGTAGTATTTTTAACCTGCTCACTACTCCTTAAAGATTATCTGCGATTAGCTAATATATTGTGCCATTTGCTCTACCCCCTCATTTAATTCTTTGTAATACAGGGTGGCGAATAAATACGTGCGCTTGAAATTCAGATTGAATTTGGCAATTGTATGAGACCTTTGAACGTACTTTTTCTTCTCAAAATATTAACGTGACACTTCTTATTCGTTCTGAATGGCTGGGTTCTTGTTTTTCAAGCTGTAGCGAGGAACTATTCAAGCTATAACGCGATTGCGCAAGAAGCTCAGAGTGGCGTGGCGGGCTCGCTGATTCTTCCGAGGCTAGGAGTTCCTCAAAGACACGCGTAGAATGCTGACAAGCAGTGAATGTAGGGAGGACATACTCTACTATATCCATGAATGTAACGGAAGCGAACGGTGAACACCCTAGTGGGGCATGGGATTATTAAAAGGAGGACGGACCGACATGATGATGCTAGCTGGAATAAGATGTCCATGCAGCTCCACCTTTTTTGAAAATCGGTTCGATTGATAACTGAAGAAGAGCTTGGGTTTTGTAGTTATCGTACGTGGGAGGAACAAGTCCTTACCTATAAAGAGGAGAAAATCGGAATAAAAAATGCAAGAAATTGAGGCAATTCGACAGGGTGCGTCGCAGCAAGGACGTCTTTTGGCTTTAGGTTAAAATTTTTACCGTTGAGGTGCCTAGAAACTTTCACAGTCACCACCACCTTATTAATCTTACCCCCACGTGCAATTACAATCAAAGAAGTAACACAAAAAGTGTGCTTCCTGAATCCTTCATGTTTTAGAACAGTATCGGTGCTCTGGGCAGAACTGTTTTGATTTTATTGATAAAAAAGATATTAAATCATATTCAGCTCTATCGACTTTTTTTTCACAGGGAAGCCACATTGCTTGGGGACAGAGTAATACTCACGGGCCCAGTAAAAGAGCGGCTTCGCCGCTTTTTGACTGGGCCCCGTGAGTATTACTCTGTCGAAGAGTCACTAAATGCTTGTGAATTTGACTAAACCTAGCGGTAAACCTACGAATTTCCGAAAAATCCAGTCAAAGAGCGGGTTCGCCGCTCTTTGACTGGGCCACGTGAGTATTACTCTGTCGAAGAGTCACTAAATGCTTGTGAATTTGACTGAACCCAGCGATTAACCTACGAATTTCCGTGAAATCCAGCGTAAACCTCCGAATTTTCGAAAAATCCAGTCGGGCCCCGTGAGTATTACTCTGTCGAAGAGTCACTAAATGCTTGTGAATTTAACTGAACCCAGCGATAAACCTACGAATTTCCGAGAAATCCAGTGTAAACTTCCGAATTTTCGAAAAATCCAGTCGGGCCCCGTGAGTATTACTCTGTCCCCAAGCAATGTGCTTCCCTGTGAAAAAAGTCGATAGAGCTGAATATGATTTAATATCTTTTTTATCAATAAAATCAAAACAGTTCTGCCCAGAGCACCGATACTGTTCTAAAACATGAAGGATTCAGGAAGCACACTTTTTGTGTTACTTCTTCGATTGTAATTGCACGTGGGGGTATCATTAATAATGTGGTGGTGACTGTGAAAGTTTCTAGGCACCTCAACGGTAAAAATTTTAACCTAAAGCCAAAGGACGCTCTTGCTGCGGCGCACCCTGTCGAACCGCCTCAACTTCTTGCACTTTTTATCCCGATTTTCTCCTCTTTATAGGTAAGGACTTGTTCCTCCCACGTATGATAACTACGAAACCCAAGCCCTTCTTCAGTTATCAATCGAACCGATTTTCAAAAAAGGTGGAGCTGCATGGACATCTTATTCCAGCTAGCATCATCATGTCGGTCCGTCCTCCTTTTCTTATTTCTTGGTTTTACACTGTTATTGACTGTTCGTCAGATAATTTGGATCTTACCAATGCTACCTGCACAGTGGTCCGGGAGTTATTTACTTCTGATGAGATCGCTGACAAAAACAAATAAACAATATCATGCACTGCAATAGCTTCCCGACAATTTTTTTGACAAAAAGTTACTTAACTTTAACAAAGACGTCATATAAAAAATAAGCTATTCACATTTCATATGGAAATTCTGAAAACAGTCAAGGCAGAAATGTTTGATACACTCGCTACAACGAGTCGGAACTTTCCTGGCATGATTCGTGGCAATCGTGCGCCTACTTTTGCACAGATTTTCTTTAACAGGAAACACATCCTTTCCGTTCTGTTCTAGTAGGCCCTGTGATCCTGATCTCCAATTTGTGGTTAATCGTCGAAGGATGGGCATCATTTTGATTGTCATGGAGAAGTGATTCCACAACGCGCCCATTATCAACGCTAGATCCGCAATGGGATTCAGAATCGAATCGTTTTCAGGAAAGAAGAACCAAATGCCCGCCTGCGAATTGAGAGTTCGGAATCGGAATAACTTTCAGGAAAACCGACAACATTGCCTGCCTGATCCAAATCTTCATCGTTTTCTTCAAGATCGGGTTCAAGTTGTAGTCTGGGAAATCCCTCATCCACTTTGGAACTATTGAATAGAACTGACTGATGATTGATCAGAAACTGATTGATTAGAACTAATTTTACTCTGCAAACAAATCACTTAATTCCCCAAGTTGAGGACTGTACAATGAGGCTAGCTAAAAAGTGCGGTCTCGTGGGACCGTGCGGGCTATTTTGCACCCGCGTTCCCGACGTATGTGATACGCGCGCGGTCCCGCAAGCCAGACACACGATTTTCCGCCTGGTCGTCAATGGGTTAATAATCCCATGCCCCACTAGGGTGTTCACCGTTCGCTTCCTTTCCACGCCACTCTGAGCTTCTTGCGCAATCGCGTTATAGCTTGAATAGTTCCTCGCTACAGCTTGAAAAACAAGAACCCAGCCATTCAGAACGAATAAGAAGTGTCACGGTAAGATATTTGATGAAATCTACTGCTTCTTCCTCTGCAAAGAAGCTGAGTGTCCAGGGCGATGTTTGAAAAAGTTGCACACAGAAGTCGAACCCCACCTGCGCCACCTGAAGATCGATTTTTGAAGAATGACTTCTGCACGGTAGAAAGACCTTCTGCTCTATTTTTCAACACGAGAGCGCGATTCTCCGATTTCCAATTTTGAGCTGAGTTATGATCGATTAAGTGAAGACGCTCACGGAACAGAGACCACGGGAGGACGTGGCGCCGACGCGTCATCTTCACTTATTCGATCATAACTATAACTCAAATATGTAGTATTAAGATGTGATCGAACGCACAAAATTGGTGGGGGTGTGGCACTTATATTCAAAAAAACACCCTGTACCAGTTAGTCTATGGAGAGACGGTTTCGGATGGACATGAAATACTGGTACGCGACATTTTCTTTGGCGCTGGTAATATTCGATTCATCTTGGTCTACAGAACGCCGAGCTGCAACATAAGTAATACTCATAGATTAGTGAGGGCGATAAGCGATTTTTACTCCTGCAATATCTGATGCGTCTTCCTTGGAGAAAAGAAGAGAGATTTTGGTCATATCAAATTGTCGAATAAGTTCATTGGTGCTCCACAGGCTTTTGTTGAGCTGCTAGAAACTCATTCTCTACATCTAGTTTCCCATTTCACCACAACAGGCGGTTCATCTCTTGATCTGATATTCACCAATGATTCTGAGTTAGTTAGCTCCGTCGTTATTATTGCCCTAATAGGTAGCAGTGATCACTCTACTATACGTTTTGAGCTGTACAAGACTGCACTGCTGACAGGGACGCGTTGGGTACTTGATTTCAAACGTGCAAATCACTCTGAAGTGGAAGCATTTCTAGCAGATATAGACCGGATTGGTAGTTTCAATACAGCTGCCACGGTAAGTGATATGTATGAAATTTTTCCTGCTGTTTCACACCACTCGATTGAGAAATTTGTTTCGAGACGTAAGGTGAAATTAGGAGAGACAAATCCTCCGCAGTACTTACAAAAATGAAATGATGAAGGGACGCGCCGAGATCTGGAATAGGGCAATGCAGCGAAACACTGTTGGAGGTTGGAACAACTACAAGGCTGTCAGCCGTAAGACAGAAAAGGCTTTAGATAGATACTCTACGTACATTGAGAACAAGATTGTTAAAACTGGTGATAGTACAAAGGTTTATCGGTATGTCAGCTCGAGGAAAGGCACGAGCTCGATACCTTGCCTAGTGTCCGTTGAAGGGAATGTGACGGCCTTGAACGAAGAGACAGCTGAGCTATAATGACACGAAAGCACTGGCTGTGGAGCTTCAGTCCTTTCCCATAATGGAATCGGTACCGTGGTTTCGGAAGGAAGAAATTTTTATGGTACTCAGAGTTGGCCTTCATCGTTTTCCAGAGCGCCAGATCTTGCACCACTTATCTATATCAAGAAAGTTCTTCCTTTCATTGTCTTTTACTTAGGGTGTATATTTAACTGAAGCTTTATGAAAGCTGAGGTGCCTGAGCGCTGAAAACACGCTATGACCTCACATATTGCAAAGAAAGCACCGATAAATGATCCAAAAATTACCGCCCTGTGAGCATCACCTCTATTTTTGCTAGAGCTTCTGAGAAAATCTTGAAACAATATGTGATGGCTTATTTGTGCAACATTAACGTTATTCCTAAAGCCCAATTCGGTTTTATGAAGGGTAGGTCAGTCGAAACTGCTGTTCTCTCAGAGATGGATGATTGGACTAGGGCCAGAGGTAACAAGAAGAGGGTTGATGTAGTCTTCCTTGATTTTAGTAAAGCATTTGACAAGGCTTCTTATCTTAAATTAGTGCATAAACTGACAGCAGTCGGAATACACTCTAGGATTGTTTTTCGATTCGAAATTTTCTTTCCAACAGAACGTATCAGGTGCGGGTTGATGGGGCTTTATCGTAGCGCTGTCCCTCCGGGTAGAATGTCCTCTCCCATATTGCTCTTAATTTACATTTTCGACATTCCTGAATGTACAGAAAGTCTCGGAGTATCGATTAGCATGTCTGCCGATGTGAATAAAATATACAAAGCGATAGTCTCGTGAGGATCAAGATAGTGTGCAAAGTGCCATAAATTTCATAAGTGGTCCGACGATTGGGAATTACCCATCGCTACAGAGAAGACTCATGTTCATGTTACTGAATAGAAATCTGCGATTTCTACGTATTCCATTAGGTCCACCATGCCGAAGAGAGTGGCCGAGGCCAGAAATCTAGGATACTCCATTAATAGCGATCTAGATTTTAGACCTCGCTTCAGAATATTAGTAAATAAGGGATAAGCACGCACATACAATCTTTTCCCACTTTTTAGAACAAGAAATCCTAGGGTCCTCATAAACGCGTATAAAATACAGAGTGCGACAAAAGTCCTTCAACACAGATACTTGACCGTCTAAACGGCAGATCTGAGGCAGATGAGATGAAATTCATAGCATTTACTGCCTTTGAACACACACATATAAAAAAGCATCTAAGTTTCGAAATGACCTCCTTTCGCACGAATACAGGCCCTAAGTCTCTTGAGAAACGAGTCTACTGCGGCACGCAGGTTCACCGACGCGTCCGGGAAAGCGCCAGCCATAAGTCCTGGAAGACGTTTTGAAGAAAGAAATTCTTCCGTGGCTTCTCAGCACTTCGAAAACACCACGTGGACCTATCAGCAGGAATCTGCACCTGCTCATAGTGCTGAAGTCGCATAGAAGTGGTATGCCAGCAATTTTCCTGATTTCATCTCAGGAAAAGAGTGGCCACCGAAAAGCCCGGACCCCTTCCTTCAAAACGTCTTCGAGGACTTATGGCTGTCGCTTTCCCGGACGCGTCGGTGAACCTGCGTGCCACAGTAGACTCGTTCCTCAAGAGACATAGGGCCTGTATTCGTGCGAAAGGAGCTCATTTCGAAACTGAGATGCATTTTTATATGCGTGTGGTCAAAGGCAATAAATTTTATAAATTTCATCTGATTTGCCTTAGATCTGCCGTTTATGCTGTCAAGTATCCGTGTTGGAGGACTTTTGCCGCACCCTGTATACAGGGTGCGCGAAAATTATCCGGAAAACTACATCACAACCCACAACTACTGGCAGAACTGGATTCTGAGCTTCATATTGGAATATGTTATACATCTATTCTACATGCTAACGCTGTCCAAGTTTGAGCTCTTGAATGCTTGCATAGCGGTAATAGGAAAACGAAATCTGAAACTGTCGGCCATCATCAGTCCACACCTCTCTGGTCGTACTGCTATTTTTACCTCAATTTTCTTCAATGTTTCTAAGAAAGTGATTTCCTAGTCTGATAGGTTTTTGAGAAAAAAGTGTGCTCTATCTGATGTGCAACGTTGCTGCCTCTGATAGCATCGTTAACAAACGCATGGAATGATTTCGGTGAGGACTACCTGCGTGCCATGAGTTATTTGTTTGGCGCAATTGATAACAATTTTTAGAACTAAGCTTTCAACCTAATATTGGAGTAGTGGGTACATATACACTAAACTCAAGTGTATTCCAAGCGTGAGTTCATTTGAGTTCAAAATTTGGGAATAGCAAAGCCAAATCGAGAAAGATCAGCAATCATCGACTCATAATTTTGCTGTCCCACGCCGCACAGCACAAGATGGCTGACCTCTGAACTCATGGGATTTGAACACCCTTAGTTTCTTTTCTGGTCACTCACTGGGAGCGAGAATTCCTCTACACAACACAAAAATATGGCTCCAGCTCCCCTGGATGAGGCAATGAACGACATAGTAGAAGACTACCTCCGTACCATGAGTTATGGGTTCGCTACTCGTCTGAGGACATGTGTCCGTAAAATAGGAGGCCACTTCGAACGAACTTGAGACTTTTCTATTAGTAAGGGAATAGGGAAACTGTATATTACATTTCATTGTCGGATCTACACTTCTGTTGAAGTTACAATGTGATATTTTATTCCGGGTAATTTTGCGCACCCTGTACATCCGGCCAATTGCTGAAAGCGGTACAACTGTTTTTAATCCTTACAAACGAAAGGATAGGCTTTTTTCTACAGAGAATTCAGAACAACTTCACCCGTATGTTATTCCTAAGGTGATATGGAATGGATTATTCCACGATTCCCAATGGTGCCACTAGAGCAGGTCAACTAGGATTACCATCTTTAAGGTACAGAAGACTGAAATTTGATTTGTTGTTTAAAATGTACGTTTCAAATTCTGACAGGCAGAGTAAACTTGGACAATGCAAAATTTTATTCGTTGGTTTCTTCACCCAAAACTAGATGGGGTGGTATTAGACCAAGTGATACAGTTGTAAGAAGCCAAATCAGATCACATTTCTCCTCTAATAGAACAATTCGAAGGTTCCGCGCTCTGTTGAGGGACAACGTACTTCAGATGTCTCTGGGTAAATTTAAAACTTTGTCGACCAGCAAATCAAGGAACGCTAGCTTTTGTATTCATTCGTTGTTAGTGTCTAGGATGTACTCTTATTTATTTTTCACTGCACTTTAGTAGCTCAGTTTAGCGCACTATTTTCTATGATGTCTGTTGTATCTTTATTTTATCTCACTTCTATTTTCTCTGGCGCTTTTTATATGTGCTGTGCGCGAGGATTTGCGCTTCAAACTAAATAAATAAATAACTCAGCACTAAATAAAATTAAGAAAATCGCGTCTTGCAAGCAAAAGAAGGAGAAAATACTATCTAACAATGTGCAACTCTTTCTTAAAAAATCGATTTTTAGTTGGCTTAGAAGGTTCGATTTTTTGACATTCAGCTCCTCCGTAAACAATGAAGCAGTTAACTGTGTCGAAGATTCTTGTCTTTTCCTACAAAGAGAGTGCTCTTTTTCTAGTTTCTGAATAATTTTCGAGGATTTCCCGGTTTCATACTTTTCCTGATTTATGCTCATTTACGCGCGGCAAACTTGAGCGTAAATTGTGGCAACCCTGAATCTATGAACACTTCATTTTTATGGAAAAAGTTTCGGCATCATGGCATCACCTTTTATTTTAGTTTCCAACATCTATCTCCTATTTCCGGAATTCTGAAATTTATCGATTCACGTAGCTGTAGGAACTTTATCCTTCGGAAATCGGGTTCGATTGCGTTCAAGAATTTCCTTTCAGGAGTATTTCGCAGTGTAACAATCCTCATTCGTAAATTAAGGAAGCAGATTGGCAGCTTTTTCAATGTTTTCAAGTGATGAGGGAGAAGAAATTTGCTAAGCCTCTTCTCCGGTCCGAAATTGACTAACAAGTGCACTTATCTGAATGCCTTGAATGCTGTCAAAAACAACGTTAAACTTTTGGTAATATGGAAATGAACCTAGCCATTTTTTTCATAAATTCATGACACCACTTCTTGGAGGGGATCTTACATTCTTTAAATGACTTTTTACCGTAGCTCACCTCAGTGAGCATAACAGTCGGATTAATTTCTATGTTGCTTTTTACTTCTCTACAGACTCTGTTCTGTTTACATGATCTAAACTTTCAATTAATACAATTTTAGTTCTATATGCTACCTCTTTCTTGGATAAAACAGACATGCCTTCTCAGTTGGCGGATGAGGATCGGAAGTTTCACCTTATCAGTAGGATTGAAATGTATTTAGGAGGGAACGTACCAGAACCGTATAGGGGGGATCGTAAATTTTGCGGAAAAATCGACCTCCATGCTTGAGCCTGACGTAAGGAGGCTGCGCTAAGGAGTTGGAAATACTGCGCACACTCCCGTTCAAAGACCGTTGTTCTCTCCTTCGATTTCTCTCGGATAAGGTGAGCGATTCCCTCAGAAACACTACCCGTTGAAGTTCCAGCTTTATTACCGCTTTTCTGCGAGCTAATATTATATATACTAGCATAGGATGTTGCAATGATGGTGCTAGGTTTATCGCCAAAATAGCATCTCAGGCGGGATTCGAACCCGCGTCTCGACCTATCCGGGTTGGGCACCAACCACTATACCACTGAGACGACCATTTGCGAAGCCCTAGCATCGGCTCACCGGGTAAACTCGTTATTACGGGTGAGTGCTAGAAGTAAAAAGCCTTCGGGCTTAAGGAAGGTGCTAGGGATTCGCAAATGGTCGTCTCAGTAGTATAGTGGTTAGTGCACAGCCCCGGATTGGTTGAGACGCGGGTTCGAATCCCGCCTGAGATGCGATTTTTGCGATAAACCTAGCACCATCATTGCACCCCCCCCCTTGAGATTCCTCTTCTAGGAGCGAGCCTCTGGTAGGACCCTGGCGGCATTATTACAATCTTCAATGGACGGCTCTTTATTGGTATGGGCTTACCTAGACGAAAAATAACTACTGGATAGGATTCAGTTCCTAAAAAGGATAACACACCTATGACACTCTCGAAGTCATGCTGTTAACGGCTCCTATGGTATGTAGCTTCAAATTTATAGATTACGCTAGCAAGGGAGGTTGCTCAGCGTGCCTTGAAGATTCCCATCAAGACCGACATTGTTTTGTGGAACATTGAATGGCGATTACAACGGTATAGTTTGTTTTTGCTATAGGCAAGTGGGCGGTCCAAAAAAGGCGAAAACCCCTACCACTAACCGATTGCGAAGTGGCTTCTAGATTGCAACTGCTAGAGGCAGCGACGTGTTGGCTCAGGCAATGGCATGGAGGATTCACAATTTAATGATCAGGGGACCGATCTCTTTGCTGAACTTTTCTTTTGCCTTTATGCGCTAGATACCAAATTCAGCTCCTTTGCAATTTTGTCGCAGTTGATGGATAGAATCGCGTCTGAGACGAGTATGGCCAACAAAGTACGCACGAATCATGATATCTACTAGCACTTATTTACGTGACATAATCACCGTAGCAATTCCAATCGATCCCAAATTTAGAAACACATGTCAGATTCGCGATCAGCGCCCCAATAACTCCCGTAGACAAAATTTGGGCTAAATCGGTAATTTCGACCCAATTAGCCTTACTAGTGTCGAGTGAGTAGATGTATGAAGGTCCAGGCTGATGCTTCTCCATAGAGTCGTCGCACCCATCGGATGACTGCACATCGCCAGGAGCAGCAGGGGTGGCCTTGTTAAGCCTTTAACGAGAAGAATAAACGGTGTGGGCTCCATGCTGCTCGGTTTGCAAGCGATCGAAACAGCACGAAATAAATCGATAAACAACAAGAAGCTTCACCTTCAGCAGTGGCAAACGAATAAAAACAGCCAGTTATTTTTCTCCTGCCATGAGAGAAAACGCTTTTTAGAAATACCCATGATATAGCCGAGAATACCAGGATGAAGTCCATGGCGAGTCGAGTTTGGCAGACCTGAAGAGAAGCGACCGGTAAGGGCTTGTGCACGTAGGTTTTCTTGTTATCGCTCGTAATCTCACTGACAATGAGTACGCAATATTGGGCATTCACCTATGTGCAACACCGAGCACTTGTCCAAATTCACGATTGAATTCCAACGTGTTGCCCAATCAGTCAGCAGTCTAACAGCGTGCACTTAGGATTCGTACATTTGAGTTCTAATGTGTTCATTATAACTTCCATTTTAATTTAATGTCGTCCGCAAAAAGCTGTGTATGCACCCCATCGACGTTCTTCACAGGAATACGTAGGTCAGAGGTGATTAAGAAAATAATGGAGAGGGTACACCTACCTGAGGTACTCCACTTGAGTAGTACAATAATTTCGAGTCGAATACTGAGCACCTGCTTTGATTGTCATACGCCTCTTCCTCTTAAGTGCGAAGAGAACCAGAAGCAAGGGAAGGGAGCGCTGACGTGTTTAAAACTTATGGTGAGGAGGAAAAAATCTAGTCAAACGTATTTCCTCTGTGAGTTAAGAAGTCAACGAGCTGATCGGACTTCAAACTGTAAGAATTTCACGAATTGAAAATGTGAACGCCAATCAATTTTAGATTAAACACTTCTATCGAAACAGCATTTTTCATGCACTGGACAATGAGGCAAGCAGGATATTGAGATTGTCGTCATCATTGTTGAGCGCGCTGGGAGGTCGATAAACCAAAACGAGTCTCAAAAGGGATACATGTGATAGCAAAGCAAATCATCTATGGCTTGGAGTTGTGGCGAACATGCGATGTCAATGAAGCCAAGCAGCAGGCTCTTCCACATCTATCACTTCTCCTATCAAACTTATGCAGTTTGTGAGGCTATGTTCTTAAAATTTCAGAATCGGACAGTCTGAAAGAAAGAGAAGTTTCCATGACAAAGACCAGATCGCGCTCGAGAATGCAGAGAAAATGAAAAAGGCTGTGAATCGTATTGACGAGACTTCGAGCATAGAACAATAAGCAGAAAAGTGCATCCGATTTGCCACGCTGTCTCAAGCGTCTCCGGAAATCCTAGCATTGAGTTCAGAGGCGTACTTGATCTGGCCTATTAAACTCTCCATTCCCTTTAAGATTTACCACGGCTTTTTCCTTACTTCTTTCCTCGAGTCGTACTACTCTTTTCTCTTCTCTGCTATCATGTTTTTTCTTATATACAGGAGTTCGCGAAAAGATATGTCATCTTGCATTTTTGGGTGTACTTAGATTGCTGAAACCGAAAGAAATCCAATCACAAAGAAAATAGCTCTTGAAATTGCATTTACATGAACGGCTGTTTTAAGAATACACGGAGTGCATTTGACTCCAGAATTTTCCAGTGCATAGTAGACTTTTTGCTTGTTAACAGGTAGCAAAATAATTCCACTTCTTGTGCAGAAAATCGTGTTCTAGTTAGAAATGTTGTGTGCATCGATTTTCTGCACAAGAAGTGGAATGATTTTGCTACCTGGTAAGGACCTAACAAGCAACAAGTCTACTATGCACTAGAGCAATCTGGAGTCAAATGCTCTACGCTGCTCTAAGTGCAATTTTAAGAGCTGTTCTCTCAGCAACTGGAAAGAAGTTTTGAAACTTTGATAAGCGTTAGAAAGAAAAAATATTCTATCAGACACTCAAACTTGATGCAATTTCATTCACTAGCTGCTATTATGTAGAATTTTATATGATAGATTGTTCTAAGATTTTACCATTTTTTATCGTAAAAAAATTCACGCAAAAATCCATCCTTTATCAATGACTTGAAGCTAAAATTCATAGCCTATAGGAACAAGCTAGAATATCACCACTACAGAAGCTGAAGCTCAGTGGCTCCTAAGATACATATATTCGTTTGAAAATGCATATGAAAATAGGTTTAAATTTTTAGAAAAATCTAGGATTTCCAACAAAAACACATATTAGTGTATTTTCAATAAGAGCTATTAGAGCTGTCAACTGGAATGAAATTCCTGTTGGTTCCAGCGATCTGCACTCAAAAATGCAAAGTGTCAATCTTTTCGCGAACTACTGTATGTACTTGGTTGGTAAGGAAGTTCGTGTCCTTTTTTTAAGCTACTGTTGTAAGTTGAGTTTGAAATTAGACAAACAGTGCGATAGAGCGAGAAATTCTGCTGACAAAACTGCACAAAAATCAACTCGTACAGTCAGAAGAAAACATGGAGCAGCATCGAATAATTGTACTCTAAGGGATTGAAACTTTGTAATTTTCGAGACCAATAAAAATAATTGAATAATTGATATATTATCTGATAAAGAAAATCATCGCCTGTTTAGAGGAGTATCATGTTTTATTTAGGGCTCCGAAATCGAACCAGAAAAAACTCGCTGTCGGTGATGTAATTTCTTCACTTTTTCGCTTTTCACTTTACTAGACAAGGAAACATTGGAATTCAAAGTTGTCACAGATTTCTAATATACTGCTTGAAAGAACAAATAATTCTCTTTTGAATGCAACTCTTTTGAATGTAACACCCTTCAAGAGCTTTCGAACCGAACTTACAACAGTCGTTTGAAAAAACGGCGCGAACTTTCCTACCAACTTAATATTACTTGCTTACTTTGATACTTAGATGGCCCAGCTTCACTGTACGTGCGGAAATGAAGCGAATGCACGACTTCCATTCGCTTCGTTGTTTCGCGATCGTCATCCAGCTTGTTGGACGGAGTCGACTGTGACGAAGGCGAGAATCAGCCGTTCTGGAATACAGCATAGTCTTAATACGTTCGACGAACACATAAGACCATGTGGCAGGTGATCTTCCACGAGGCCGCGTGCAATCGCGTGGCAGCCATTCCACCGTTCTCCTTGTCCAACGGTCGTCGTCTCTGCTCATTATGCGACCGGCCCATCGATGCTTGGCTTTCGATGTGTAGTCCGCAGGCTCTCGCAGACGGGACATCTGCCTTACAAGGGAGGTCAGTGAACTTCCCCCGACGATTCTTAACAAGACCTATATGGTCTCATAGAGCTTGAAGCTTAGATCACAGATATGTAATTTATTTTTGCTGAATGGCAGTGGGTGGTCCGAAAATTGCAAAAAAAAGCAAGCACTGCTCTGACACCACTGCTGAGGGGCGCTGAATAGCCCCTGAGGTGAGAGGTTCAAGCAGGCGTGCTTCGGTAGCGCAGCGGTACCGCAGTGGACTGTTGTTCAGAAGGTGAAGGGTTTGGATCCTGTGGATGTGTTTTCATTTTGCTTCAATTGCTTTGATACCAAAAGGGGCTCATTTTGCGATTTTGTTATGTATATTGAAGGAAATCATGTTTGGAGCAGCTTAGAACGCACAAATTTTAGTAAATGGCAACATTAATATGGGTAGCCGATATCTACCGTAACTTACCTTAAACAGACGCAAATTCAGGAACTAATGTTGGATTCGTGATCAGCGACCCAAATAACCCCCACATACGAAGTTTGGACAGAATCGGTTATTTTGACCTTGGCACCTCACTTACCCACCCTTACCTTTGCAAGGCCCACCAGCCCACACACAACGAAACCCGTCATTAGATACCCTCACTTGTTTCAAATCACAAAACTAGTGCTATATTCGTGACCAGCGTCTCAAATAGTCTCATTAGCAAAGTGTGGGCGAAATGGGTGACCATGACGTCTCGAGCCTCATGTCAGGTGTCGGTAGAGTTGCCCAAGGTTGAGTCTCTGATGAATTACTGGTAATATTATGCCACCATTCAGAGTCTAGCTGTCAGAAAATCGTCAGCATCCACTACCTTCGTTCCAGAAATTGCCTAGGAGTCTCACCTGGATTGCTGATCACGAATTCTACTTTTGCTTCTGGGTTTCTGACTGGTGAGCCCTTGCAATGGTAAGGGTGAGTAAGTGAGGTGCCTGGGTCAAAATAACCGATTTCGTCCAAACTTCGTATGTGGGGGTTATTTGGGTCGCTGATCACGAATCCAACATTAGTTCCTGAATTTGCGTCTGTTTAAGGTAAGTTACGGTAGATATTGGCTACCCATATTAATGTTGTCATTTACTGAAATTTGTGTGTTTTATGCTGCTCCAAACATGATTTCCTTCAATCTACATAACAAAATCGCAAAATGAGCACCATTTGGTATCAAAGCAATTGAAGCAAAACGAAAACACATCCACAGGATCCAAACCCTTCACCTTCTGAACAAAAGTCCACTGCGGTACCGCTGCGCTACCGAAGCACGCTTGCATGAACCTCTCACCTCAGAGGCTATACAGCGCCCCTCAGCAGTGGTGTCAGAGCAGTGCTTACTTTTTTTTGCAATTTTCGGACCACCCACTGCCATTCAGCAAAAATAAATTACATATCTGTGATCTACGCTTCAAGCTCTATAAGACCATATAGGTCTTGTTAAGAATCGTCGGGGGAAGTTCACTGACCTCCCTTGTTAGATCGGAGCTGCGAAGTCCGGCTCGGTGTTGTGATAGGGATAGTGAACTTCAGAAGACATCTTTCCAACGCTCTGTGTGTGATTTTCAGGGAATTTGTCGTGGCTGACGTATCAGGCCACGTCTCAGCCGCGTAGCACAGAGCACGAAGAACAGTCGAATCGAACAAATGAGCACGGAGGTCAGTATCATGGAGTTGGCCAGTGGCCTCTCTGAGAGACCCGTAGGCTGACCACGCGGCTCTCCTTCTTCTGATGAGTTCTTCCTTCATGTCGCTGTCAATGTTCATTTAGCGCCCCAGGTAAACGTAGGACTTCGTTTCGGCGATGGGAGATCCGTCGAGTTCGATGTGCCCCCCATCACACCAGGAGTTCTTCGTGAACTGTGTCTTCTTCCGATTGATGCGCAGTCCAATCTTCCTTCCAGCTTCGTCTAGCTCTCGGAGCATCGTCTCTGCTTCAGTTCTACATTTCGCGAAGACGACGATGTTGTCCGCAAAACGAAGGTTCGAGAGGAATTTTCCGTCTACACGTATGTCCTTTTCGTCCCAGTCGAGCGACTTCATCACCCACTGCAATGCGGCAGTAAACAGCTTGGGCGAAATAGTATCGCCTTGCCTGACGCCCTTCCCGATGGGGATGTTGATTGGACGCCGGAAAAGCTGCACTGTCGTAGAACAGTGGCGATAGCAGTCGGCCAGCGTTCTTATGTAGGACGAGTCCACTCCTTGATCGACTAACGCAGACAGGATAGCATTCGTTTCCATGCTGTCGAAGGCCTTTTCGTGGTCGGCGAAGGTTAGGACGAGGGGCATATGGTACTCCCGACAGACCTCGATGATCATCGCGACACTTTGGATGTGGTCGACGCAGCTGAATCCCTGAGGGAACCCTCTGCTCAGGCGGTTGTGCTTTATCCAGTGTTCGCGATATCCGCGTCAGGATCGTGATCTTCGTGAAAAGCTTGTAGAGCACGCTCAACAAGCTAGTCGGGCGGTAGTTGCGAAGATCATCCCTGTCACCTTTTTTGTGCAAGATGACTGTGCGCGAATTCCTCCACTTATCCGGGATTTGTTCCTTCCAAAGCAGGATGTCATGTGTGCCACAAGAAGGGAGTGCAGAGTATGGTTTTCTGCACGGAGAAGATCGGCGGAGATCTTGTCTGGCACTGGAGCCCTGCCGCTCTTCGTGCTCCTAATCGCGACTCGTACCTCAGATGGTAGAATCCTTGGCGGTATTTCACCAGCGGGGATATCGGGGTCTGGTACAGGTCGTGCAGAACGTAACAGATTCTTCCGCTTTTTCCGCTTCCGTAACAGTTCTTCCGCTGGACATCATTGCCTTGCACGCAATGCCACCCCCTCGCCGCGTTGAGGCCTCGGATCATGGAGGAGGAACTTGAAATTATATGTAAATTAGGAGAGCCAGCAGATTTAGGATAAAACAAACAAAACAAACAACTTTTCTAATAGGGGCTCTGAAGTCGATCGTCCCTTGTTTTGCGGCTACCAGAAAACTTGTCGAACTCACTCGCCAGTAGACATGTTAAGGCCCATTCAGAGCCGATTGTAGGGCGGCGCGGCAATGATTAGGCATGGCGCAGGGACGCGTAGTAGCGGCAACGGTGCATTTGCCACCAGAGGCAGGGTCGCAAAATAGCGGAGCTTCAGAGAGCTCTGCCCATAACTGGATTATTCGAATTCAAGAACAAAACCGACTAGATTTTTGAAGCCAGGGCAAGAAAAGGAGTCCACACGAATTTTTAAAATCTCAAATAACCCAGTATTAAAGAAAACACCAAAAACCTTCTGGAGAGTTCAGAATGTTTTCGGGGCAGAAGTTATGAGCGGTATTGTACCTTCCAAACACGTCATCTTCTCATTTTGAGCATCTTCCTCGATTCACCTCTCAAACGTGATGCCTTTTCTCAAATTCCGAATTCGGGAAGATAAACAGGATCTCTATTTTCTCACAATCAAATTTGAATTACTCCACTTATCAGTCTGAGTTTTGGCCGTGAAGTTCATGATAAAGGAGAGAAATAAATGTGTAACTTCCCATCCTTCGCTTTTCTCGAAGTCCCTCGATGAACAATTTCACGTCGTGCTGGACTTGGCGTTCCGATAGATTGACATCGCCTTGAAAGTAGTCCTCTGGATCGCATACGGGCAGCTCGTCCTAGAAACGCATACACTTATCTACGCTCGGCCGTCGAATGTCGTTCGGTATTCGATCGTGTCATCGCGAACAAAAAGAACAACTCTCGGAAACCCTTGGGAAACTTACACGATGCTAACCTCCAACATGACCTCACCTACCAGCAAAAAAAACCAAAACCAAAGAGGAAAATCAAAGCAAGCACAAATTGTTTCGGGTCGCTTTCGGATTTCGTCTGTCTTTAACTCGTCCACGTCGCGTGGTAAGGTAGACCAGTGGCTCCAGCAAGGTGGACCACTGGGGCTTGCTAGCTCAAGGAAAAACTCAATCTGATTTACTTCCCCAAGCTCATTTCTTTTTTGTCGAATGGCGTATCAAGATGTAGAATGAAATACATACCATCTTGTGTCATTGTGAACGGGAAGTCCTGTCGCTTTCTTCGCTTTTTCAGCGCTGTTTTGTTCGAATGGTTTTCCACCGTCGGCAAATTCTTCAAAATAAAAAGTAATTGAGCGATTTGGTCAAACGCAGATCTTTGTTCCCTCGGCAATGCAACGCAAAATTGCATCTTTCCCAGTCTTTGAAAAAATTAAGACTTTCGACTCAACTGAACCACTTTCAAAAAAGTCAATAGTCCAAACCTTGCATCATCAGAATACCACTTTTCGAACACAATAGCGCAATTCCTTAGCGAAGTGGACGTTGTCATGAAGGAGTGTCTCCAGCTTTTGGCCTCTACAAAGAAGCAATGTCGCTGGTGCCGACATAAGCGTATTGCTAATAGAGGTACTCGATCCAATGATTGAGATCGACTTTACTAAGCATTTTAGCGGTTTGCCACTTCTTGGAAAACAACGAGTTAATTTGGAGTAGGAAAGGCGACAGTGGTTTAGGTTCACTGTGATGCATTTGAATTTGTGTAGGCTAGTTTTCGCTGGCTTACTGTAATTTACTAACAACTGAAGGATTTCAAAGTGGTGCCAACTACGATATTGTTCTACTCAGAATGTGGAGGATGTGGTTCTAAAGGCACGCACGAGTTTGTTTGGATATTTTAATGCACCTTACGTTCACTATGGTTAACCAATGCCATCTCAGCTTGCACTACCGCCCTCGTCTTCGCTCCCTATCACTTAATAGCGCGACACATCGACAAATCATCAAGTCGTTAGCCTTGTTTGGCCTCTTAAGGCCCTTGGTATACTCCCGTTGTCCGTCGCGGGGGTCGCTGCGCAACTGCTACGCATCGCAGTGAACGGCGGTCGGCGTGGCAGTTGTCCGCTGCCACGCCTCCCGTCTGCGATCGACAACGACGGCCGGCGACGGGGCTATGGTATAGTCCCGTCGTCGATCGCCGACGGCCTGCGACGGCCCGCGACGGCCAGCGACGGGGAACGATGAGATCCCCATCGCAGGCCGTCGCTGGCCGTCGCTGGCCGTCGCAGGCCGTCGCAGGCCGTCGCAGCGCTCTACACAGCGATGGCCAACGACGGCCAGCGACGGGCATGGGGCATTGGTGAGTTTTCTTCATTTTTTATCTTTGTATTGCGTTTTTATTTTTTAGGTACTGTCATTTTTTATTCTTTGTGACCTTTCTGGGTAGGGTTGTTGTTGTTCATCATTGTTTTTGTTTTTGATTGCTGTTTAGTGCACGTTTGTTCTTCTATTTTGATTTTAGGTGTGTTTGAATGGATTATGTACGTTTTTAGTATTTAATAGTCTGTTCTGATTTTAAGTTTAGTTTGCGTTTTTGAAAGTTAAGCCATCCCTACCTTACTGATGAGTCCCGGGGATGGCTTTAAATTATTTTTTTTTCTGTTTTTTTTCGTCTAAGGTTGAGGGACGAAACGGACAAAGCTTTTTTGCTTCCATTTTGTTTGTTCTTCTGTTTCTTTCGTCACTGCTACTGCTTGCGTTGCGGCATAGTCCATTGGTGAGCTTTGTTTGTATTTATTATTGTTTTTTGTTTGTTTTTGATTTATATTTCTTCATCCGGCATATCTTCCTCAATACCTCATTGCTCTTCATGGTTTTCACTAGTGATTGTGAGCGACTATGTGACTTACAACACATGTGGAAATGTCCTCGAAAAAGATGATCACTACTGCTTCTGAACTCTTCGTTTCTCTTAATTTCTGTCCATTTACTACATGTTTCGTCCATTTAGTGTAATGCAAAAAATCTTAGTATCATTTAACCGCCTTTTTAAGCACTGGAGCTGGTTGCTGATCTTCTTGTTTTTCTCTCATTGCTCAGCTTGTTCACTCCTTGTCAAAAATTGCTTCTATACTCATCATATTTATTTCTGAAGTTTATGAAGCAGTTATCATCTTGTTTGGCGTTGAGAACTATCATTAGTTTCTATCCTTTGCGAAAAATTTTCTTATGTGATGAGATACCTCGTCGCCCACAAGGAGACACGTTCGTCGCTTGCCATCGCAGGCCGTCGCTGGCCGTCGCAGGCCGTCGCAGGCCGTCGCTGGCCATCGCAGGCCATCGCTGGCCATCGCAGGCCATCGCTGGCCGTCGCTGGCCCTTGGTATACTCCCGTTGTCGATCGCCGTCGGTCGCAGTCGCAGCGCATGCGACCGACTGCGATCGACGGCGATCGACAACGGGAGTATACCAAGGGCCTGAGACGGCTTTGTGACTGTGATTTCGTAAAAAAAACGATATCCCATCTTGGTCCGTTTTTGTTTGAACGTCTCTCTTTCGATTCTCAGGGTTTCGGATTAATGTTGCGGAGTCATTCATGCCAAAAAAATCTTTTCGATTGTATCCAGTTGAAACAGCGCCCATCTGAGTATCTGAGTATAACAGTTTTTCTTCCGATTTATTTAAAACATGTCGTTGCGTTGTCGATAGCAACGTGACCTTGAAACTAGACTAGAAATGAGATGATCATCTCGAATACATCTCGAGTTGCTGGGAGTAGATGACGAGCTAGGTTCTCAGTAAGGGGTGATTTCATAACCGGCGGCAGGTATGACAACATGTCGTATTCCACCAGTCATTCGCCCCATGACCACACCATAGACAACGATCGAAGATGGACTTATGGCGGTAATTTATGTAAAGAGATACGGTCTCAATGATGGATTGCAGCTAATATTGGTCATTGCGGAGCCAATCAAACACTGTATACGTCATAACTACCCCTTAAACGGAGACAACTGATGGCTCCGTTGAGCTATCCGGCCTAATTAACACCGTGATCATAAACAAAGACACTTGCAACCACTATTAATCCCATAAACTTTCAAAAGCATTGAAATTGGCCTGAACGATGATACGATGAACGATTGAAAGACTCCAACTTATATCAATGGACACCTAGCTGCTGAAAATACAGGGTGTACCCACTGTTTGAAACGTCATAACTTTGGCAAAAGTGAGCCAATTGAAACGACTCATAGCTCGTATGGAAGCTAAGAAAAAAGAAAATTTTCTGGTGTGTGTTTGGTGTGGATTGCTCCATGTTCTCGACCGAGGCCTCGGATTTTGGAACTGATTGATAGTGCGTGAGTTAAATGCTTACTCTATTTTGGTCGTAAACAGGTGATATCGCTGCTATGAGTTACTTTCTGATGCAGTAAACACATCGACTTGCCGCAGCTTTTGGTTAAACATGGAACAACATCAATATCGATCAATAATTGTAATCACTGTTTGAGAAGCTAAAACTCTTCCAACAGTGGGACAGTCATAAGAAAAGAATTTAGAGGAGTGTAAAATGTGTGAACCGTGAAGATTGCGCAATGCACCTGTTCGAAACGTCGGATTCTAGACCTGATTGAAACTTGACGAATAACATGCTTGTTCTACTTTGGTCGCCAACAGGTGATATCGCTGTTTCGCGTTTCTCTTGATGTAGTAAACATAAAACCATCAAAAAATAACAAGTTTAACAACATAATAGTTGCCGTAACATGCTCATTACAAGAGTACTGGGTGTTCGAACAGAGTAAGCACTATTGTGCAAAAACATCTTAAAGTGCATGTTAAACTTGTTGCGTTTTGATGTTTTCATGTTTACTGCACCAAAAGAGACGTGTATCAGCGATATCACCTGTTGGCGAGCAAAGTAGAAGACGCATGTTATCCGTGAACTTTCAATCAGGCTTAGAATCCGACGATTCGGACAGGTGCATAGCGCAATCTTTATGGTTCACACATTTTACATTCCTCTTGATTTTTTTCTTATGATTGCACCGCTGTTGGAAGAGTTTTAGCTTCTCAAAGAGTGGTTACAATTATTGATCGATATTGATATTGTTCCATGCTTAACCAAAAGCTGCGGCAAGTAGATATGTTTTCTACTTCAGGAGTGACTCATAGCAGCGATATCACCTGTTTACGACCAAAATTGAGCAAGCATATAACTCACGCACTATCAATCAAGTCCAAATCCGAGGCCTTGGTCGAGTACATGGCGCAATCCACACAAAACACATGCTAGAAAATTTTCTTTTTTCTTAGCTTTCATCCAAGCTATGAGTCGTTTCAATTGGCTCACATTTGCCAAAGTTATGACGTTTCAAACAGTGGGTACATTTTTTTGGACACCCTGTAATCTCACAATGTTCTCTTCGTCTTGTTCGCAGTGAACACACCTGCATGTAGCTGCTAAAGGCATGGAACGCAAAACAATCATGCGAGATTTATTGAATAAAAGAGAAAACTGGAGTTCCTTTTTGTTCAAATCAATCCCTAGCCGTGGAACTCTCAATACAATTAGCCACCGTGACGGACTATGCGAATTATTATCTCAAAAAACAGTATGATAGATAATCATGTATTACTTTGTAAACGAACTCTTATGTATTACTTTGTAAACAAACACAATAAAAGAAACACTAATGTGGTCATATGGCGAGAATAATGAAATATACGAATATGAAACCATGCATCATCGTCATAATTGTCAGATAGAAATCACATCAAAAATCAAAAGAAAAGTAGAAAGCTCTCAATAATCATTTTTTGTTCGTTAAAAATTGTACAAGCACGATTCCGTGCAGCAGAGCTACTCGGTTACTCGTCACTAATCGTATTCTATTGGTTTCATTTCGTCGCTGCTCTAAACTACTTCGTATACTTCTGTCGCGTCGCGACACCTCGGCTCGCTGATCATGCGCAACGATCGCGTGCGTAACACAATCGATACGGCAACCATCATGCCGTCGTATCGAGGCGGCCAAAGCATAGCCGAAATATTTGGTGCGAATCGTGAGCAGGTGCTGCTCAACGTTCCAGATCATGACGGTCATCATCACGATAGCCGTGCAGCTCTGCTTATACGGCACGGAATCGTGCCAACATTGATAGAACTCCATACGTGATCGTAGCGTCCTGTGCGCTACAGTCACATTTCGAGAAACTCCTGCGGAGAATCGAGTTTGAGTTTGAAAACCTAACTAAAACTATAAGGGCACCCGTGCCGGGCGATGGGTCTGAGCAAGGAAATGGAAGACGGGCTGACATAACACCAATCACATTCACATCACATTACATCACATCATCACATATAGTAGTATCTGTTACTTACTTACTCCGACTGACTTATTTAAATGGGGTTGGTCGTTTTGTTTCGATTTCATGGTGACATACAACACACATACACACATCATCTACACGCACAACACACACGTTATGACACGTTCGTTGATAGAACACAATCACACAATCTCTAACACTTATATGTCTCCATGATCAGCTCGTTGATAATGGCTACCGTCTTCGCCGAGCTCTTTCCTTGGACGAATGTGTCGTGATCACCTTCGACCACGTACACCTTCGATTCGTCCGACACCTGACTGATACCGTAATCGGTACCGACGTCCTCCTCACGAGCTGCACCCTGTTCCGCACGAACCAACGTGATTTCACCAGCAAACTTGTGATCGGGTTTGTATCTGGAAGCGCTCCCACTTACGAACAAATTGTGAGACAAACAATCAAAGGAAAAATCTCCCAATTTGAACCACGCTCATGGGCGGCAATCGATATCAGCAGGTCGACCTCGGTCAATAGGAGCTGAGCAGCCGCTTCGGACGAGGTTCCGTTTCAACCATACATACATCAAAATTCTAAACTACTCACTTGTCCGCCATCAGGAATTTGGATCGCATCGCTTCGCAAGCAAATGCAATAGTTTCAGGAGACTTGAATAGGCCTGTCGTCATCACAGTGTCAACCACCTGAAGAGATTTTTAGTGAAAAATTGCAATAATTTAAGTCAGATGTGAAGCGAGTTGTTATTATAGATAACGGAACCACCAACCTTCTGTATCCGAGCCTTGAATCCGGGCTGTTGCAAGAGTTCGACACGGAACTTTTTGTAGTCAACATTGGCAAATCGAAGTGTCATTGCGCACATGATTTCGGATTCGAACAATGGATTATTGACCAACGTGTCTCCTGTGACGCCAAACGCCATTCGATAGACATTCCTATAGGTCTGCATGTACAAGTGAGATCCATCGAGAAGAATCAGCCTCTCCACCGAGGAGACCCCATCGGATTCTTGAAGCATTGTGGCCATCTCGAAACCGATACACGCTCCATATGAGTAGCCGACGATTCTGTATGGACCGACTGGCTGTATCTTCTTCATCTCCTGCAAGCGGGTGGAAATTATAAATACAAGCCTTCGAAGTTATAGTCAGTAAAAAATAGGGAGACGATAATAGAATTCCAACCTTAATGTAGCATTTGGCGACACTTTCGATAGAATCTTGAGGTACTTCTTTTGTCGACTGGAAGCAGTAGACAGGGAACGTGCACTTGGTCATCACACGCTTCAGAGGTGTAGCGATACCTTCGATCGAGTGCACGAAGAACGCCACTGGGCCTTCCTCGACCTGAAAATGATCAAGTGTAGCAGCTGAAAAAGCTCTCTTAAACTATTTATACCATACCTTATTGCACTTAACTACAATGTCCTGGGGATCGAGATCGTTCACATCGACACGCATCTTGAACAGCTGATTCATCTGCTTCTCGAGCATTTCGACCGTATTCTGTTCGGCGTCTCGTTCCGTTTCCTTAATAACCGGTCGGTGGTTTATAAACAATTTATACAGCTTTCGAATTGGTATTTTTGAAGAATATTCGAAAGAAAACAGTGTCGCCTCGTGCATCACTTTGGAGACAACCGGTTGGCATGAACGACACTTGTCGATCACTTTAAATTATTAGCAACTTGACTAACTTTCTTCATGTCGAGTTCGGTGGTCTGCAGAGCAGTGGCACCCTGTCCTCCGCTTTCAGCCAACTGTTGCAGTTTGTTCAGCGTTAATGTTCGAATGTCCTTCATCGACAGCACAATATCGTAATCTCGTTCAAGAGCCTGCTTGATCTCGACACCCATCAACGAGTCGAGTCCCAGATCTCCAAGGTTAGCATCGGGATTCAATTGCGACACATCGTTAACACCAAGAATGTGTGCGATCGTCTGAAAATAGGAACAATGAAAACCTGTAAAAGACCGAATGACCGCTGGTGCTAGGCAATATCGATTAGCTGTACGACATATTCGATATGGTCAATCTTGCGCCGCAATGAGTACTCTGGTCAATGTGAATAGATAGACCTATACTGCGCCAACCTGAAGCAAGTTTCCTCCTCCGCTGGCCTTCTTTTGTCCCATGTCGGCCTTGATATAAGACGACACAATTGGATGATTCCAGGAGAGGAATAGATCTAACGACGCGAGGCAAGATGGCATTCTGAAAACAAGAACAGTTCGTTTGACATGTGCTGTGCTTGACATGCTCAATTTCCGTACCTCTGTGGCAAAGTTCCTCCGACTACAGTGTTGTTATCACCCATATTCTCCAGAATCACACCGACATCACCGATAGCACCCCACTGGATAGCAATCCCAGGGAAGCCATCTTCTCTACGCTGTTCGATCATACGCTCCATAGTGGAGTTGGACCAGCCGTAGTTGGTCTGACCGGCGTTACCACGTCCAGAGGTTATCGACGAGAACACCACAAACCAACGAAGTTCATCGCCACACTGTGCACGTGTGGCTTGATCCAGGTTGATTGTACCGTAGTACTTGGCTTCGGCCGCATCCTTGAAGTTTTGCACATTCTGATTCTCGAAGAGGCAATCGCGAAGAACCATGGCCAAATGGAACACTCCGGCTAGGCGACCCATCGTCAGGCATTGTCGGATCAGTTCGTCGGCATCGGAACGCTGAAAAAAGTCATTTTGTTGATATCTAGTACATGAAGGGCTGCTCGGGGGATAGGAGTGTGAGATTCTCAATTCCAATCCAACAAGGACTTCTTGTGAAAAAAAGTGGTCGGATAAACTGCTAAGCCAACACCCAATGGAAAACATGGTGCTCCCCACGCCCTCCAGCCGACTTTCTTCTCACTGCTGCTCGCCATCAGTTCAATAACCTAAGAATACTGAACTCAATTACAAACCTTGGCGATGTTCAGCGTTGAGATGAGCACCGAAATGCCAGTTCTTCTCCAGAAATGCACACAACGCGCTTGATATCCAGTACGGATACCAGAGCGAGACGTGAGCACAAGTTTTCGCGCTCCACGGTTGATAAGCCACTGGGCTAGTTCGAGACCGAATCCTCCAAGACCACCGGTGATCAGGTAAACGTGTTGTGGATGACAGAGGGTACGGCAGATGGCACGCACGCTGATGTCCGACGGTGAACATTTGCGCTCCGATTCTTCTTTACGAATCTCCATCACAACTTTACCAATATGCTTTCCGGCTGACATGAATCTGTAACGAAATCACTCCGTGACGTGGAAGCTTCTCATCAACAGAGGATTGAAACACTTAGCTACCTGAATGCGTCTTCTGCTTTGTCGGCTGGGAACAATGACGCTGGCAGTGGCTGTACTACACCACTCTTGATTCCTTGCTCCAAAAGCGCTGCAACTTCTTTCCATTCCTCCTGAAAAGCAAAATTTGAAACCATTCGTTCTGTGAAACAAGAATTGCTGTAAGATGAAAACGTACAATGTCGCCAACAGTGGGATCCATGATTGCGTCCAGTAGTATTCCGTGAATTGAGACGTTGTCAAGCAGTTTTGACATACCAAGAGACGAGTTCTGCGCAAGATCGACCTTTCCGATCTCGAGGAATCGACCATGACGAGCCAGACAGCGAAGAGACGCTTGGAGCATTTCATGAGCCAACGAATTAAGTACGATGTTCACTCCTCGTCCCTAAAACCACCTTACTGGTCACGGTTCATTCACAAAATAACTACAAAAATTCAACTCCAATTCACTGTAGCTCATCTCATCATCAACTTCCCAAATCAACTAAAACCAAGATAAGCCATGATGTCATATTGAAAACTGCGATACTTCATCATTCCTCACCATTTTTTCAAGCAAATTCTTACGATCTTGAAGTTAATTGTTATTATAGCATGCGTCAGTGCTCATAATCATTAATCGACAGGGTTTGTTTGATACAGCGGAAGACGGGACGGAAATGATGAAAAATGGCCGGAAACCGAAATACGGAACATGGAAACGGAAGTTCCGCACACCCCTGCTAATCGATAATTGACCCGCCCAGGTACGTGCGAAATCAACGTAATTGCTGCCCTATGGTTTTCCCTTGTTTCCATGTTTGGCAGGAAAACCAACGCAAATTTTATATTAATTCGATCCTATCATACTGCATCATCATCTGTCAGGCTCACCTTTGTGTACTGTCTGATGTGCAGCTCAAAATCGGCAGATCGCGAGTTTGCGAAATGATGATCTTTTAGTTGTGGGAACTTCTTCTTCAGATATTCACGCTTATCCTGCGATCCAACGGTGGTGAACACCTCACAGCCGTAGGACAAAGCGATAGCTATCGCCGCCTGTCCAACACCTCCAGCTCCACCATGAATCAGAACACGTTCGCCCTGTAAAATCGTATTCGTCGTTGCGCACGATTAGCGCTCAAACCACACGGCTACATTGTAGTCTCTTTCAGACGTTTGAATACGAAATCCAAGCCGACTTTTTGTCCTTCTTCACGCGATAACAACTTTAGCTCACCTTCTTTATGCGTCCACGGCATACAAGGGCATAGTAGGCTGTTGTATACACTACTGGCACTGTAGACGCTTCGGCAAGAGTCCAGCTCTCTGGCACCTCCCAAGCGTAGTCACGATCCACCACCACTGATGTGGCCAGAGCCTAGAAATTTCCAGTTCAGAGCTTGGAACAAAAAAAATGAGAATAAACTCATACGTGAGATTGGAGCTAGGATCGTTTGATTAAAAACAACAGTTTACAGTTCAAATGTTGCCTCTGTTTGCTAGTATACTCAGAAAACTCAACAGAAAATGCTGCAGATCAAGTTTTCGCCTTATCTATTGCACTGGTTTTTTTCTTAGACTACTGATATGGTGGAATACAACATATGATTAAGCAAACGACTGAGTATGGGCATCTCAAATTGACTGCCTGAGTAAATCTAGCAAGACAGGGCATGGCAGTTCAATTCCATGAAGGCGGCTGTTTGAAAAAAAAAACTTTGCAATCAATGCACCTTGAAAGCGATTCGTCGTTCACTTCCTTGAATCGTTAGCATAGCCTGTATAGTAAGCCACCAAAATTGCGCGTCAGTTCAAAACAGTTCTAGCAGTGAGAGTGAAATTTCTGATATGTTTTGGCAGCTCTGTGCCTGTTATTGGCTAGAACCTGTCTCAGCAATACATTTGCATGCCCTATAAGGAACGTGTTCGTGACCACTAGAGAACTACGCGCAAAAAGTTGCGAAACAAGTGTTTTATCATGGGAACATCTCGCAGCTCCGCAGTCAATTTTCTCTCGTGGCGCAGATTGTATCACTGGCCCGAAAATCCGTCATGTTTTCACCCCGCATTAAATACTTCCGTTGATCACTGGACTGCCACCTGCCTCTTACTAACATGCTGCTAAAGGTAATCGCTGGCCAAACAAAAAAATGACAATTTCGTATTTGATGGGCGGCTTGCCGAAAAAACGGATACTGATATATCACATTGCGGTGAAATAACGCTTTAATCACCTGAGCTGGGAGTATACCCATGAGACGAGTTCCATCCGGTAGTCTACCAGAGAACTCCATTCCTAGCAGGCACTCGCGGTCGGCGAAATTGCCAGGAATCGCATCCGGTGACAGACGCCCGTAAGCCAGCATTACATCACGGAAATTGATAGCCGCATAGTAGACCGAGCACAGCTCATGTGTTTCCTTCTAAAACAAATAGAACTAAGCGATGTTCACTGACTGATTACGGTAGGATATCTCGATTAACCAGATGGGGAAAAGTCGACGTATGACTTGTTGAATTACGTATTCAGCTGAACAACTTGGTATACTGCCCACTCAAAAAGAATTCCCATTCATTTTGACGAATGAAACTACGGTGACAGAACAGGAATGGTGAATGATTGGCTTGCGTGTAGTTGTGCGCTCATTAGTACTACAGAGTATGATCTCCACTTAAACCGGTAAGCAACAATCACCAACATTTCTGGCAGCGAAAAAAAGAACACGACAAATCCCGTTGTTTAACGAAAAAATCGATAGCTAGAACGTACTCGTCCTTCAAGAGCGTCAAAGTATTGATTGGGTGACTCGAACCAGGTGAGCGACGAGACGTCTCCGCGCGTCAATGTGTTGATGAAAGCGTGTTTACATAGTTTATGAGTATGCACGTCTTCTGAAATCACAGAATACTTCGCTTCGCAGATTATTGACATTACTGATCGCTCTTTTATCCTGCGATTGAGGCGACATGAGTCAAGGGACGACACGGCCCTTGACTTTTTTCTTCCTTTTTCCTAGGGCCACGTAGTCAACATGCCAAGCTCTCCATACATATTTACCTGGATTTTGTTAAGGTGCGAGAACAGTTGTGGATGAACGATGATTTACAAGCATTGCGTGAGACTTTTAGTTCTATTTTGAGCAGACAACGGTACTGCTTAAAAGGTTGTAGATCACACGATTCGAAGGTATAAAAACGTACCGTCTTTGACGACAAAGTGACGCAAAGATCCCCAGGTGCCGTCCTTATAGTTATTGGCGTGTAAATCAAGATCGATGATTTTCTGGGTATTTGGATCTTCTAACACCACCTGCGGTGGACCTTCACGAGTTTGCTTATTCACAGACATATCGATGAGTGAACGGAAACGATTCGCTTTCAGATTCTCCTCGACGAAGCACAGTGCCAGTCCGACCACACCGTTGTTGCGCACCTATGGATGATAGAATGATGAATTCGATTCAAACCACATACAGTGATACACAATATACCTTGGTATTAAGGAGCCAAATCGTCTTAAAGTCTGGCTCATTGAGACGTTCTTCGATGACCTTCTGGAGCGGTTCAATCCATGTGAACTCTTTGACGTCGTCGACATCGACGAATGCTGGTTCACGAGGAATGGATGGTGTTTTGCGAATCGCATACGACGACATCATAAGAGATGGATCGCGCTGGTAGTTGCACACCTTGAAGCCAGTTTCATGGAACAACTTCATCAGCTCATCATGAGTGAAGTAGGTGCCGAATCTACGAGCTGTGGTCACAGACAGTTCATTTCCAAATAGCCCTGAAAACGTTTTTAATGAGAATATTTAGAAACGCATATTTGTCGGTCGCGTCACTATATACGTCTACTACGCCAATGGGTATACGCATACCCACCTTGAATGGCAGCGGCCAGTTCATATTCAGCAGTCACCTCGATTATCATGGCGAAACCATCGTCACGAAGCAGATGTTTGCATGCATTCAAGTACGCGGCTGGATCGCTCTTTCTGAAACAAGTACTCCATCAGTTGTCTTCAGTAAATGCAACATAATTTAGAGGTATAATAAAACCAAACCACGAACCTGTTCAAAACCTTATCGATAACTAAATAATCCATATTCTTGGCATCATTATGGCCGGTGAACGTCTCGTCGATGTTCAGTCGTAATTTACGAGCTCCAATCTGTTCCAGTGAATTGTCATCGAGTTGGTCCACGTTCGGTCCAACACACAGGCAATCAACCTAGAATCATAGGGCTTAACAAAATCGAGAAAAATTACTTCTCCATAAGAACCAATTTCCCATTGCCATAGCCGAAGAACACTTTCATAACGACATTGTGCATCACGCCTATTCAAAAACTTTCCAATAATTTGGGCGAACTTCCTACCTCAAGAAGCGGGTGCGACAAGTTGGACTCGACACACTGTTTCAATTGCTCGAATGAATTCAGCTCCACTGCGCACATCTTTGAATTATGACCGGCAGAGTTTTCGATGCAGATATCCTGCGATGGATAATTTTGATTGATCGTTGTTATTGATTAAATCTCTAAATGAGTACCTGGACAGTCTTGACGACACGATCAAGAGACAAAGCGACACCCCAGACGCGATCGCAGTCAAACACCGCCTTCACATGTTTCATTTTGTTCACCACCACTGCTTCGAAATCAGTTGCTGTCATATCGTTGGAGAACTCCAATTTGAAGATCTCGTCGAAAGCGTGAAGCACTGAGCATTTGCTGTCTTCAAGGAATGTACGCAACGACTCTTCAGTCATGTGTTCGCCCGCAAACGGCTCCAGCTTGTTCAGCACTGTTCTCAGAATCTGTCCATTGGTGATACGTGATAGAATACCGTGCTTCTCCCAAGAGGCCAGACCTCGAGCGACGACTTGAAATTCAAAGATCAGAAATTGTTTAAAATTCAATATGGAGGGATAGATGTTAATAAAAATAAAATGACCTCACGGATGGTCAGACCTTTCCTATAGATTAATGTATTGTAGTCTCAGAATTTCCGAAGTATATCCGTTTACAAGAAATTTGGTGGGGGGAGGATTCCAAAAAATTAATCCAATTACAAAATATTAATGATTCCTTACGGTAACATTCAGCATTCAGTTTCAACTCTTGATTCCAAACTCTGCCTCTGGGAGTTTCCCACTAGTTCTGTGAGAAACGAGAAAATGCTAGGCCCCACTTATGGGTACAAGGCGGTGTACGTAGTGAGTATTTTGCAACAGGTATTTCTGAAAAAAAAAACAAGACCACATACCGGCTTTGAGAGCGCGAGTGTAGTTCACGATCAAGTTGCGTTCCTTTTGGAAGTCCTTCAGACAGTTGTCGTCAAAGTGCGGCACAAAGAAGATGCGCTCATGGTACAGCTGAAAATAAACGACATTAGTCACCTGGTGGAAGCAGCAATCCATCTACTATAGCCTACACTAGCTTCACATAACCTTTACCTGTCCAGACGTCTGCAGACGACGTGAGACGGTGTGAGCTGTGAGGTCGCAGCACTCTACACCGCCTGCGATACAGCCGTTGGTCGCATGATCGTTTCGTAGTTCGAACACCTTTAATATTCATTTTATGAATGTGGAAATTTAATATGAAAATGCTGACGCAACTAACCTGGATGCCATCCTTTTCAATGAGATGTTCGAGATGCTTCACAGGATCAATGCGGAGATGTCGAACTCTGGTCGGCAGACGAAGTGTATCAGCTCGCTCAGCCAAAAGAGCCGTTTGAAGCAGCGAGTCGAGGAATGTAACCCAGTTGCCGGTCCAGTAAAGGTAACCGCGTTCACCAGAGTTACACGTCTTGTAGATGCCACGGAAAGCTTGTCCGTATTCATAGCCTGAAGAAAGAAGGGTATTCCTAAGGTTACGTGGACGAATGTGGGTTCTTCTATACCCAACAGTCAGCAAAAGAGTCAGGATGTGGAGAAAAAAACGAGACAAACCTCGCAACAAGAACTCCTTGTATGCGTCTTCTGTGTCGAGTTCGATTCTGTCAGCGATCGCTGACGTACGAATGTCACTCAGTTTTCCATAATAGAATGGCTGATTCTCTTCAGGAATGTAGATACGTCCAGAGGCAGCCACCTGCTCCTCCGAGATGATCTCGAACATACCGTTACCAGGTGTGACGACGCAGTCCAGTTTGACTGGAAATATTGAACATCCAAGTGATTTTTGGCTATTCCAAACATTTTAAACTGTTACATACTTGGCTTTGTCAGTATAGTAGCTGAGTAGACGTTGATGTTTTCGAATACAACAGCTGTCTTTTGGAAATCAACTCCATTCAGCTTTGCGAGCGTCTTCCAGGCAAGCACCAGGTAACCGGTGAACGGATACAGAACACGGCCGTCAATGCAGTGATCGAGTAGAAAGGCTTCCTAATAGTAGATATTATCAGCAAAATAGAAAAAACATCTTCATGGGTGAAAAAATTAAGAAAGGGTAGTGCGTTCACTCAAAATTTGGTAGCCCTAACAGAACAGCTTTGTACCCCAACCTTGAAACGCGCAGGAATTTTTTTCAAGTTATGCAATTTTCTCAAAAATAACCTTCGAGTCCGCCGCAAATGGATCAATGTGATATGTGGCTGAGACACAAAGGCCTCCACCACCAGCTGCAGCCATGTGACGTCCATCAATTACTGGCCAATCGACTGTATGATCCCATTTCCACATTGGTCCAATCATTGGGGTTCCTTTCGGGACGACCCCCTTGAAGCGACCGCCTGGATAGAGATCCTCGACGCGAATATTCACACCGGCTTGATAAATTTTGCCAAGTGACTGAAATATTGGAGTGCTCATTATATCAGGAAAAGGCGATTTGTGTTGATCTGCAACATGATCACTCTACCTGAAGGAATGACTCGAGTTCGTTTTCGGATTCTGTCTTGGGTTTGTTCATCAGGCCAACGTTGCTGACCGTCTTTTGCAATGAACGGCGAAGAATTGCCTGCATAAGTGAGTGCGGGGCCATTTCAATGGTGACGGCGTTTGGTGGAATTTTTTGCAGAGCCTCGTAGAAGAGAACTGGTGAGATAGCATTGTTCACATGATAATCGGCCGAGCTAGAATAGGATAATGATATGATTTGGAATTTCCGGTAATTATCACCCCAATTACAATGTGAATGAGGACAAAATGTTATTACCAGGTGCTGGCCAATTCGCTCTCCCACTCGACTTCAGGAATTGAGGTCGAAATCCAGCGTGACGAACGGGGTTTTGGCTCCGGTACAGCAGTGCGCATAGCCTCGAGCATGGGCTCTTTGACACGAGCCATCATTGGCGAATGGAATGGAATACCGGACGAGTCCACAGCCTAAACCAAGTGGGACATGTTTATTGAGAAGTGATAGTTCGACGATGTGACAAACCTTGGCGAAAATTCCTTTCTCCTTCAATTGCTCGCAGAACTGTAGAACCTTCTCACCGTCTCCTGAGATCGTCACAGAATCGGCTCCGTTATGACAAGCGGGAACAACTCCTTCAGGGCATTGAGCTTGGGCTTCTTCCCAGGTCAGGCCAACGGCCGCCATACCACCCTTAAGATAGAATTCATTCAAAGCTTTCCTACAAGAGATTAGGAAGAATTCCGTTGATTGAAAATACCACTGCCCTATTTTAGCCTTCACTCCATATAGAATTCACTAAAGACCATCACTTGCATCTTCGCCAGTTTCATCACCAAACGGAGTCTTCGCTATCAACGTCGAGATTCCTACGAGTTTGTCACAGCGTTTACCATTCTTACCTTGATTTCCTTGTGTTTCATCATCGTGGTTCCTCGATGATATGCAAGTCTCATCGTTTGTTCGCGAGTAATACCGCCATCAGCGTAACCACATCCCATTTCACCGGTTGAGTGACCAATGATACCATCAGGAGTTACTCCTACAAGTATCACAAGAATAAAATAAATACCACTCCTCCTACCAAAAAATGGCCACTAGATCTGAAACTAACCAAGTGAGAACAGCAGATCTGTGAGTGCGATCTGAATCGCTGTAATGGCAAGCATACAGTTGAGGGTGTTGTTCTGATACTGAGCTGGATCCGAATTGCAGAGCATTCCGTACACATCAAGGCCAAACTCTTCCAGAGTCTAAAAGTATCCAATGTTTCCCAAACCGTCGATTTGTTGGGTTAAAGTCCTCTTCAATGTTATCACGTTAAAACTTTACCTTGCTGGATGCACGAAGTGACTCGTCAAACACAGGAATCACCATCAGATTCTGGCCCATACCGGGCCATTGTGAACCCATGCCAGAATAGATAAAGTAAATTGGACGAGGCTCGGTGATCGACACCTAAATGCTGCACATTTAGGCACGATATCATTTAATTTTTACCGCTTTCCTTCTACCTTTTGTACATCCTTCAAAGGAGGCTGATCTGCGCCTCTGTTGATGAGCATATAACCTCTGAACGGTGTGTCCTTGGCCGGAAGATTAGCCTGATTTGCCAGCAACGCATGGAGATAGCCGTCATTGACATTGTTTTCAACGACGCTGAACACGTGCTGAACGGCATCTTGGGTCCTACCACAGTATCTGAATAATATTAGGTTGAGTGACCGTTTGGTTTTCCTTATCAATAATAACAATAAATGGGCACATACGTCAATATCTTGGTGAATGGCAGTTCGCTGAGTGGTGGTGCGGTGTGATCGGCTGCCTTCAGAATGACATGAGTATTGGATCCTCCGAATCCGAACGAGTTCACACCGATTACACCACCAGGCAGCGGTGTCGGCTCAGTAACCACCTTTAGTCGGCCATCGGTCAAGCCCGGAATGTATTGATTTGGCGTGTTGAAATGGAGATTCGGTGGAATCAACTTGCGTTCAATCGCCACGAGTACCTAAATGGTCATCGCTTTTCTTAGAAATGAGTATCTATTGAGATCACGGTTTCACACAAAAAATCCTATTCGTCCTATTCGCTACTTCCGAAGACTATTTGCGTGAGCAACACAACAGAATTTGAAAAGATATTGTAAAAAAGCACCTTGGCAATAGAGCAGAGACCAGAAGCGGGCTCCGCATGACCCATGTTTGATTTGACGGAACCGATGAGCAACGGCGATTTGCGGTTGGAGCAGAACACTTGGCAGATGGCGTTCGCCTCCTGTGGATCACCAACTTTTGTACCGGTGCCGTGAGTCTCCACATAGTAGACACTGTTGGGATCAATGCCAGCCTCATTGTAGACCTCCTCAAGGAGTTGAGCCTGACGTTCGCCCGATGGGAATGTGATTCCCTGTTCCTTGTAGCCTGAAATGGTAACATAGACAGAGGCAGTGGTAAGTCGAAACACGAACAACAAAGGTTGATTCCAAACTGACCATCAGTATTCGATTTAGCGTGAACGACAGTGGCGTAGATACGATTCGCTTTTGATTTGCGTTGAATGAAAATCGCCGCTACTCCTTCGGTACGACAGTAACCATCGCCAGAGTCATCGAATGAACGACAACTGCCCTTGTCGGTCAACATGCCCAGACGTAAGAACTGTAGAGCTGCCGTCGGAGTGAGCGTCAGATGAGCTCCAGCAACGATAGCAGCATCGCACTGCTTCTATAAACAAACAACATTATTGCTATTCAAAAAAGAAATGCGTAAGCTACAAATACAGCGATTTTAGAACATCACGTGCCTGGGTGTTCATAGTTGGCGCGCTACGCGTAGACACTAATTGATTGACGCTTAAGGTTATTGATCTCACGCGCGCTTACCTTAGTAATCATACGCTCCTATTGAAAGTTCTTGCGAATCTCAAAAATCTAGCGCAGTATACCGCTAACCAGTCGCTGCCGTTAGAATACCTTAGAAGTAGCGCCAGCAAATTTGCTTGAGCGCATTTTACCCATAAGCTATATTTAGACTGTCACAATTATCGGAGCACTCATGCAGTGTTATTTACGGTGCCTTGCCCAGCATGAACAAATTTAAAACGCAACATCGCTGAATGCAGTTATCTAACGAGTGGCAAGGGTGACGGCGGAAAAGCGCGACGTCGCGCATGTCGCGCGCGTCACAGTCTCGGCGACAAGTGATAGACAGTTCTGGAGTGACTTCACAAATTTAGGTGCGTTGATTTTAATTTTTCATTTTTCGAATATTGAATTTCAAATTTATGTGAGGGCTTGCTGCGGATCTGGCCAATACACCAACCTGACGAATAGCGTCAATCGCCAACTGAAGAGCCAGCAAAGAGCTGGAGCAAGCGGTGTCGACGGAGAATGACGGTCCTTGCAGATCAAATGTGTACGAAATACGATTCGAGAACATGGATCGCACGCATCCAGTCAGTGTATAACCGGTGACCGTTTCCGGATCTTGCGTCAGAGCACCCGATGTCTCGGATGCCGAACAGCCCACAAACACTCCTGTTCGCGAACCTCGCAGATCCACCGGATTGATACCTGAAATTTGGTACATTATAAGTAATTGAGCACATCACACATCTTTGATGATTTCACCAGTGAATTTTATTGTTATAGTTCCTGTAATTAGAGAAGCCATTTTTAAACAGAGTCATTCCAGCATACTTGAGACTTAGCAGTCCCTTTTACAAGTTTTGATAGTTTTTTTCATTGTTGCATTTTTTCTTTCTTTTTAGTAAAAAAGGGGAAAATCCTGTGAGCACTAATCCGTACGAGACTGCATTGGACAAAATATTGATGCCACGACAGCTTTCCTTTTCACATCCACCCATTCCTCGTTGTTTCGTCACCTGATTTATTACGTTTAGCACATTTCACGGTCACTCGTTCAGTTTCATCATAGTAGTGTTTTAAATTTTACGTAAATGGTAAAAGTAAATGGGTCAGCACTGATCAGTCCCCTGAGGACGCGCCGCCGCACTCGTCTTCCATTCAGAATCGTATGTAGAGGCATGGCGAACGCGTATCTGGCCTTTACAATGACTTGCGGGGCCAGCCGCTATACCAAGGCAACGTCCTTTCTCAGGCAAGCCTGGTACAAACTTACCCGATCACGAAGCGATGAAAGGCTTAGTTAGCTAGACCTAGACTCAACCACTGGACCGTGTAGGTGTCAGTAACACCTCTTACTACTACACCACGTGTACATTCTTACCATGTAATAAACATAACAACAAATCGTTGACCATTTGCTGCGATTCTGAGCCGCAGAGCTTAGTCTGGCGTTCTACTGCATCGTACCTTTGGAAGGACGTTTCACTGAAAGAGGACCATTTCAACTTCCCTAAAGGGTAACTTAGCGGGCCAGAATCAATGTCTATGACTGGAGAGTGATTCTCTCTCAACTATTGACTATACATATATGCTCCATTTTTCTTTCTTGTGCTAATTTGCTTTGAACGTTGATGGACCTGGTTCTGTGTTGGTTACTTTCTACGGTACCTTGTTTTTACCCACTTTCTATTTGAAGTCTAGTGGTACACTCTTTGTGTATTCATGAATAAATAAATGAATCGACATTGCATATTGGAAGATGGTGGTTATTGTTTCCTGTTTTAGTAGATCACTTGTGAATGGGATGAATGACATCGATGCCACACCTTCACCGGGTAATCCTCAGCCACACACACACGCGGTTTGCTTCAAGTAGTTCAAGGTTACGTGGTACAACAGGGCACATCAGCCCAGTAATGCTATCCCAACAGCGTGTCGACGATTCGCGCACACTCCTCGCCCGTTCTCTAGCCATTCGTCCGCCCGTACGTCCGTCCATCGTGCGTGGTGGCTCTGTTTTACCATGAGCGCAGTCGGCGACGGCGGTGGGCCATGAAGAGGCCGAAGGTGGCTGGCTGACTGACGATTATGGTGGACACCGACCGATCACCCCGACACGGAAATCGGCTATCGGAAGGGGAGGGCGTTTTGGACGAAACTTCTAGTCGCCAAACGCGTGACCTGTGTTCTCGAATTAGCTTTGCCAAATGGGCTGTGAAATCAAAGTCCACGCGGATCGGCTACCTGGACTGCGACACCATGTTGATCGAGGGCGCTCGGTCGCATGACAATCTTTGTCAGCTCTTTGAACTATATTGAAAGATGACTTCACTCATGGCACACACTCATTTTATTACCATTGATCTGAGCCATTGTTTTTCGATCAATGCAGATAATCTATCGATCCTGACCGCGACGCATGACCTCCATGGGGAGATCGATAACGATCAATTCTCGCTACTGATCGCGACATGGACATCTTCGGCACTAGACTTGGGCAGCGTTTCAACAGGCATTTGCAACCGTTCGCAATCGGAAAATACTGGCTGAGCTGTTCGTCGAGCGAGCGACGTTCATACGCGAAAACAAGTTAACAATAGAGCAGATCTCCTCTTTGGGCCAATTTCAACCAACACCTCACTCGGTGCTGAATAGAAAGTTGATCATCGATCAGCACTAATTCGTCAATGGCTTTCCAAATAGAAAGACAACAACGCTCATCAGGTGGAGGATCATATTATGTCGCTATGGCTATCCACTGTGAATGCTACGAGAAACTATAGTAGAAAAACTTCTAAACAATATCTCTGGCTTCTAAGCACCAGTTCAGTGTTGGGTTAACGAGGTTGTTCTACTTGATCAATGTATTTCACAAAGCATGCAATTCAGGTCAGACAAGTGCATAAGACGAGAGTTCATCTTTAAGACATTGAAAGACTAAAATAAGAAATGCTTATATTGAAGTCTCACCGGCGTCAACCATAGCCTCCCATGCGACTTCGAGAAGAATGCGAACTTGAGGATCCATAAAGTTCGCTTGTTTTGGAGTCACGGAGAAGAACTGCGCATCGAACTTTTTGAGATCCTTGAGCTTACCATGTCGCTTTGGTAGATCATAGAAGCCTATAAAAGTCCTCCTATTTTTTCAGGTAGCTTTTTGCATACTACGTATGCGGGGTCTAGTCATGATGTAAAATGACTACAGAAAGTTTTTTATGAGAGTGTATTTGTACATGTATATGTGTAGATGTGTGTTTGAAAAAACTGCACTGACCAGGAGGCCACCTGAGATCGTCTTCCGTGATGAGATCTTCCCCCTGTAGCAATAGATCTCCGAACTCGTTGACGTTCTCGCATCTGCAATTTCGCTGTTTTGGCGATACGAAATGCAAAATTTTCCACAAAAACTGATCCAAAAGAAGTCAACATCTACGAGCAGTCGAATAACCTCGGGAAGCGTCCAGACACTCCAGAAATGACAATTTCTTCCTGTTCTTTCCACCACGGCTGATCGTTTGATGACATGCTCTCACCGGACTGTAATGGAGAACATTAGGGAAAAACTGAACGGAAAATACGCTGAAATGGTGCCGAGTACGTTAAATTTCACTTGCCGATGTTCTTTTACGGACGTCTCGTCACTGAGGTATTGTAGCGTGTTAATGTGAGTAGTGGGCGAGGAAAAAAGTGCAGGTCTTAGATTAGACCGAAGAGCGGTGTAGAAGGGTTAACGCGCTGTCATGAAACATTTCAGAGCGTCACAATTGAGGGACAAGCCAGCCAGGCAGCCAGTGAACGAACGAACGAACAAACGAACGAAGGAACCGACGCAAGAAGAACGACGACGGCGAGAACGGGAATACGTAGCCAACCGCGTATGGAGGGGAAACAAATCGAGCAGCATTGATTGAACCTATTGAGGTGCAAGATGAGTCATAAATCAAGAGAGAGGTGGAGAAACGACGTTGAAGAGCAAAACGAAGACGTCAGTACAAGCGTGTGTGAAAACACTTGAAGGTGTATCTCGTCGTTTTGTCGCCATCCAACGCATTAGGAGGTGGTGTTTGTTGAATTTTTTAACATTCTCTTCTATTGAGGGCTGTTCTCCTAGTCTTTACTACGCAATTAAATCGGCTGCGAGACGAGTCACCCCGTCGACATCGAGTTGTGAGGGTTCGCGCTATGCAAAGGAGGCGATGTGTTGTGAGTAAGGATGCTGGTGGCGCTACCCGGCCAAGTCACTGACCGTCAAAGGTCGCGATGCGATACATGATAGTGCGACTCGTCGGCTGGTGTAGGCGAACCAACATGGTTTAGAAACGACGCCAATACATAAGCAACATAATGGCTTCAATTTAGGCAGAAGCAGTTACGTTCAACTAGCTAGTCAGATTCTAACCAAAAGTGACTTCGAGTGTCTGAGTGTCATCAGCCACACGACTGACGCTCATGAAGAAGGCAGCGTCAAGCCATTGTGTATGTCAGCCTCTTATGGAATAGCAGCCAATTATTAGAATCAGCTGGAAATACTGGACTTTACATGTGTATGGTCTGTTAGGGTCTGAAGCAAACGCAAAAGGGTGCAGGTGCCAAGTATCTTTACAGAAGCGGTTACACATAGACTTAGATACGTGGTGTAAAAATCCAATATTTTTTCATACGTAAAAACTACAAGATGTGTGGGTGGAAGAAGTAATCGAGATCAGACTTGGCTTACAGTGGAGGGCAGTCACAGCCTGGTTGGACTGACTGATGCTGACTGGATGAGCTTCGCCGACAGTGTCGAGCAGGCATCCAAACAAAAAATATCTAGCTGCACATCTCGACGAGATTCTCTCACTGCTGCTGTCTTTGCTACCGTATGCGCCTCACCATCGAAAGAATGCAACGAGTTCGAACTAGACGGGGGGGGGGGGGTGGACATGAGCGCAAACTGGCTGACAATAACTGACCATAGTAAAAACTTCCCGAACATGTGGCTTTCGTTTTCGATTTGAGAATGTAACGAATAGCCATGATGATTTTCGCGCTACATGTGGATTCTAAAAAGTTAAACGGAACTAGACCAACTTCCAGACTTTCCGCTCTAACTGCACAAAAGTAACGGCTTCAATGAGCACTGAGGATCGCTCCAATTTCACCGGTAATTTGTGAAAGTAGAGCCGCAACAACATTGGAGATCACATTCCCCAGAAAATGAGACTCTTCGAAAAAATGTCAAGTGTTTCAAAAACAATTTGTATTAGGCACAGTTTTTGCATGTGTTATGTTTAAACAAAGCCTAGTATTCGAGATGTGTGTCAAGCAAAACTTGTTGTGGAGTAACTGGTTCACCATGATAGTAAATAATTTTGTTATGTAAAGTCTCTTCCACTATAACCCTCTCAATTCAAAAGACACCTTCCAGTTATTCACAAACGAGATACCAATGGGTACTTTCCAAAGAACGAAGGCGTGGAAAACGAAAAGGTGGGGAAACAAAGTGTTGATTATTAGTAGGTTGACTTGCGAAATACCGGTAGGCGAAATACCGGTAGGTTGTGTAATTATTGAATGCTAATCCTAAGTGACAACAATATGCCAACCATCTGTGTTGACCTAACGAAGTTTGTCCGCTACAATTGGAATCTGCTTTTGTGAGCCTGTTTTTCTCTGCTACAAAAGAAGTTACAAAAAATTAAAAAATTCTGTTCACGATATAAAGTAAGTGTTCAATTATTCCGTAAATCTCCGAAAAAAAGGACAGAGGACATATAGAGAGTATGATGAGTTTCTTTTTTCGGCTGGTCTAAAGGTTTGTTCAGAGTTGGCGTTGGCATGGGGAGCTTTGAACTTAATCGATGTTCTAATTCGATGTGTTAGGCGACTACATGGAAAGCGGAACTGTGTGTTAACAATGCATGAGTTCGAGTTTTACAATGTAATAGTAGACGAGGTGAGTAGTTGTAGTTCTATTGTTACAGAGGTGTAGATGAATCACCTGCGAGTTGTCCGAGACGCGTTCCCAGCCAGCAGACATGTCGGAAGAATGCGCACTGCCCTTCTCCATAATGCTTATCGACACTTGATCGCAATCCCGTCGAGAACCGTCACTTCTGAAATAGAGCACCGTCATACACACATCATTCTTCACCTGCACTGTATTCAACCATATCGACCAATTCGTTATGAGAACACCTCGAACGAGCACCTTATGCTGATTAACCTCAGAATACATGATTCAGTGGTTCAACACGAGCTCGTTCAAAAACACACCTGGTCAAAGGCAAAAAGTACACACGAAACACAGATTACACTGGAAGAGAAGACGATGAGAGGACTGAGATCATCAAAAACGATAAAAGCGAACCCGAACAGCGCTGGGATGGCGGGACGGAGGAAAGAACTATGCAGAAACGAGCACCTTGACGGCGACCAGAGCGATAGTTGACGCTTCTCTACCGAGCATCACCACCAGTGGCAGCAGCAGCAACAACAACATATAAGCATATAAATACAGAATCATACAACAGCGAACAACAGATGTGAAGAAAACATCTTGTCAAGGCGTCAAGGCGCACCAATAAGAAACGAGTAGCAAACAAATCGGGAAGTGCTAATGAGTGCTACTAATATCGTGTTACAGGCCGACAGCGACTGCAACGTCGAATCAGAGTTTCAGATCTAAAGCCTTCCGCAGCATGGCAGAAAGGGTTGACAGAAGGGTGCGGTTGGGGGTGACGGAAGAGAAGGGTTGATGTCCTCTGCTGTTGCTGCTGCTGCTGGTTCCTCTACATGCTGCTTACAAGGGCTGGTTTCGACGTGTGAGTCGACGTCGCTGTCCGCTGATCGTCGCCGTCCTCGATGTCAACAAGGTGCAGAACACGACGAATTTCGAACAGGTGTGATGGCGATATTCGATTTGAGAAGAAAATTAGCGCCGCCAAGAGATAGTGCCGATAGGAACGTAGACGTTGGGTTGGTTCCCACTATATGTAGGAAACACCGGTTAAAGTAGTAGAGGAATGGGCGAAGGGAGGGTTTCTTTCTTAAAGAAAAGTCAATGCTCCGCTAATGTCGATCTCACTACATCTCACCGAGCTAAGGCGTTAAAAAAAGGTGTTCGAATGTCGTCTTTTTTATGAACACTAGATCGAAACGATCACCAAATGGGCACGGTGTTCAGAATTGAAGAACGGTATCTCGCCATCGATTAGGATGAATGACGATGACTGTGCTGCGCCGTGGTGGAGAGGATTACATGTCATGCTGGCTCGCCAAGGTCGGCCTGTCGACCTGGCTGGCCTGTGCGGTCCGCCCGCTCACCCTCCGCCCACTTCGGCCAACGACGACGACGACGACGACGACGACGACGACGACGACGACGACGACGACGACGGCGGCGGCGGCGACGGCGACGGCGACGGTGATGATGATGATGGCCGAAATTCTGCTGCTCCTTCACCTTTTTACCTCAGATAACCCACCACTGTCGGGCTAATTCCAACCACCACAGCCATCTAGACTGCAGCGAACACTATTCGAAAAAAACTGAAAGAAAAACGCTTCCAGTGCATCCGATAGCAGTGAGTAATCGTCAAGGATGTGCCGCTGAGAAGTGAGGAGGAAGTGCTGCATAAACCATTCCGCTGCAACTAACAAATTTTGCTTTATGTCGTCTAGAACGAAAAACGATGGTGGTGAACAAACTTATGCGAAACATACAACCCAAAATGTCGCTGGTTTTCATAGATACTGCTTCTCTACAATGATTGGGAAAAGACGAAAAGAGTACAGAAAATAAAGAAAAAGAAAGCGCAACACCTCGGACGAGAACCTGTTCGCTGAATAGAGGACGACATGCAGATTGAAAGAGACGAACAGTTTTGAATGTGGTAGTTATTATCAGATGAAAACGAAAAGAACGATTTTGAATCTGTCAGTTATGTATGTAGAGGTTGTGGAATGGGATGCGCCAAGTCAGCGATGTAAAACAGAGGACAGTCTGCAGGCTACGGAATCAATAGATAGTCCAACAAGAAGTGGTGGAAATTCAATGAGACCGTGTGGTTTGGGCGGAGGTGGTAGTGTGCTAGCGAAGAAGACGTTGAAGAAGAATAGGAAGTGTGACGAGTTCACGACAGGTGAAATTAGGCCACTCGATGAGTGCGTGTGGTCGGTCTCTGGAAATATCGATAAAATGCGCAATCGAGTTTGCTGTGGCGATGGTGGTCAAAAACGTGGTCGGTCAGGGGCGAAAGAGCAACAAATAGACGCGGTGACAAGACATGGAGCACCAACAGAAATAGCTCGACGATAGCCGTAGAGGTGTGTCGACGTCGGCAGTCTGCTGAGCGATGCAACTGACGATATCGAACAGACATATGGACAGCAAATGCTACAGAAGAAGTTGTTCATGATGAACGCGATGATCACCCAATAAGCACGAGACACTTCGGGCGGCAACAATGGCGATGTGTGTGTGTGTCGCTCCGTTGATCGAGCTGATTCCTTGAGTTGACCGCCGACATGACCAACACGTGCTTGAGAGCCGATCACGCTCCGTCCTATGCAACATTATCTTACGAAACCGGAAATAAAAACTCCATCAAATTCCCAAAAACGCACCCCTTTTCCAGACTAGAAGCACGCTACTATCCAACTACTACCATGCGCAGCAATCACAACAAATATTCGATATCTTTATCTATCAAAGGTAAAACATACTAGGGAGCGGATAAAATGCAAGATAGGAGGTCAGGGAGAGGTGCTGATGGATGGCGTAGGGTGTTGCGTGGACGTGATATGGGTGGGCGGTCGTCGGCACTTAGACTGCGGTCCGAAACGACCTTGTAGCGCTATTGTAAACTCGGCTCCGATTGTTTTCTCACTTCCAAAAGACAGTCAAGACGGAAAGTACGACAGATCGCTATGTGCAGTACTGCGCACGAATGGAACACTGTACAAAGTTTTGAAACTTGTACAATGTGCAGCGCACCGAGCAGCAGCTTAGCAGATCTCATACGATTGAAAGGTGCCCTTTCTTGAAGCGTGAAGTAATTAATCGGAGAGCGAATACGTTGGATTCCTTTGATCCTTGCAAATTGCTCAAATTGCTGAGATTTACGAGGATGTGCAAGGACGCGCTAACCGTGAGTTAGCGAGCCCCGTCTAGGTATACGGATATGAGCCTGTTGGACAGATGGCGAAACCGGGTGCCTTTTATATTGGTGCGGATAAATCAGAAATGATCTGCCTCTTCTATGAAATTACTGTTAGGTTAACAGGTCGACTCTGGTTAAGCAAGGCAAACTGATGGGGTGGAATATTCACATCCTTCAGTGGCTGTATGCTCGTGTCCTACGAACTGGAGAGATCTCCCTCGACGGCGCCTCGCAGTGTGCCCTCGAAGGGAGATCTCACCAGCTCAGGGGCCGTATGCTCGTCTCACCCGAGATAGCTGGGGATGGGGAGGGGCTCCCCGCGCGCCGCCTCCTCCTCCTACGTTTGCGTACTATCTCGGATGGAGGGCACCGGCGGGGACTCCCACACTCGTTGCGGGGAGAGACGAGCATACGGCCCCAGGGGACACGAGCATACTGTCCCAATTTTAACTAACAGCAATGTAGACACCTAGTTACGATTCCTAAAAAAAGATTACAGAAGAGCCCAGAGCATCAAAAAGGTTGCTGGTCCACTTTTTGTCTACATCGACCGGCTGATTTGGGTTTGCAAAATTAGTGTTGAGAGATTTCAGTTCAGCCTTCTTTGGAATATGAAAAAGAAATGACAGGCTTTCTATTTACTGGCTGTTCGGCGTTCTAACCGTCTGAGCCATGGAATCTCTTTTTCCTCAGGTAATCTACTAACAATCACATAGGATATAATTTACCGTTTTGGCGACTTCGCTCGATGTCCGAAGACGTTTAAGCGTATGCGAGCGTTTTGGCTCTCTAGACTACTCCGAAACAGGAAATGACTGGAAATTTTGAAGGAATTAGATAGAACAACTGATTTAGCCACTAACTAGAGAGGAATTGAAGGCTGGAATATCTATGACTGAAATGGAACGTAGCACTGACGGCAGGTGCAGTGATGCATAGTGCTGGAAGCGTGTCACAGCAGCTGGGGTGTCGTCACAGACACACAACTCGTCCAAAGAACGTCTGATCACGTCCATAACAAACAATATGAGATGAAATCTAAAGTGCTACAGTTACAGGAGGAAGACGTGTCTTTCGTTACGAACTGAAGACACTTCACAACTTGTTTTCACTTATTCGTCCAATCGCCTCACACAGCCAGTCGTTTCACACGAGCGGTCGGCCATTCACAATGTTGGCCACTCAACCTCGCTAGAACTATTAACTCGTTTCCGATCGTTCACCTTTCTGGAGGTCAGTAGCAGCCATCGGAACGTCAGTGACTTTTCGAATCTTCTCAGAATTCAGAAATGTTTCGGAAGTGTTGACATAAGACATCCACGTCAAGACCAGGAGGTAGAAAGAGGGTTGGGAGGTGCAGTCAAGAAACAGGAAAGAAAAGGAAATACCTTGTGCCTTTTCTTTGTCCACAAAACCCTGCTCCTCTTAAAGCTGGAGCACGTAAACTTCGAAAATACACATTTCGAAAAACCCCTTTTCGAAAGCTCCAAATTCCAAAACTCTACCTCAGATTTTTTCAAGCTTAAGTTTCTGCGGGTTCGTCGACAGTAGCGTACGGGAGTTCAAGAACACCTACAGGAACAACTTTCCTGTTTAAGACGCTCATTTGTTATCACAATTCAGCATCAACATTGTGTAATATGCCATTAGCCATAGTACAAAAGAAAACAAGCCTCCATGTCCTCCAGAACTGCAACGGTCGGAATTTCTCTGCGCCTTCACCTTATTAAAGATCTAAGCTCGTATTTACCCAATCCAACAGAGATCAGGTTCAGCATCAGCTGATTATTTAAAAACGCAAGCATTTTTTCCGATGCTTGGAACTGTTTCATTGTTAAAGCTTTAAGAAGGGATAGATTTTTATTCCCATACTGGATTCGCTGAATACGACACAGGGAAGAAAACAAATGAGCACTTCAATTATTCAGCTGCCTCCCTTCTCCCTACACCATTTGATGGGTGTTCAACTGTTAGTGGGTGCTTAGAGGTAAATGAGAGGTAAGGTAGCAAAGTTCGTGTTTTTAATGTCGAGTAACCGTCTTACTTACTCTTTTGAGACAACAGAAATTTCTGCAACAACATTTCGGTAGTAAATCCGATACTATACCGTATTATCATCTGTAACATCGTGAACTGTGGGCTGATGAAAATACCGATAACGGTCTGCAGCAACTCCGATCGGTAGACTAAAACTTTTTGCAGTTACAAATAAGAGGGCACAAATTTAGGTTGGCTTGACTGGAGACTAGGTTGACTCTGTGTATGATTCTCTATTTATATTTTGAAATACTGTTCTACTTTCGTTATAAGCCTGTAGAGACCGGCACTGTGCCGTCAATGTAGTTCATTCTGGTGGTTTTGCCGCTGATGGCTGCCGAAAGCAGTAGGTGAGAGGGGGTTTGACGGTCGGACTCGGTCTCGAACGATGACAATGACCCACGTTCCACTTTCGTCCAGTCGTCGTCAAGTTTAGTGATTTATCGGAACTCGACGTTGGACGACCAACCGACCGACCGATTCACCTACTCAAAGCGCTTTTGTGCTGTGCAGAACTCCAAGTGAACTTTATCAGAGCACAAAACAGCCTACAGTGTAACCAATGGCACAATTTTTGATATGAGCTTTTTCTATGATCTATTTTAGAGAATCGTTTTTAAAAAAAGAATATCTGGCACAATTCAGACCAGATAAACGTTTTCCTATACAGGAAACCTATCAGAGAATGCAAGACGGTTCAGAAAGCGCAAACAGGTTGGTCTTGCCCTTACCCCGTTACCCATTTTCGATCACTTTACAAGTGAATGAAGGTCACCGATCTACAGCAAAAACTGCCCGGGCGAATAACTGACTTTATTTTGTACTTTATTATATTTCCAACAACTCGGTAGCTCAGATTGAACCACACTGCTTGCGAGAGTGAGCGATGAATCTGATTTTCGAAATATTCCGCATAACGGAGAGCCATAATACATTCTGTTTCCTTCCAAGCTACTCGAAACTAATTAGACTTTGACAACAATGAATTCAAATAAAGGCTATTCAACGTTTTCGGGGAAACAAAAACACGTACCCGACAGTTTAAAGTGCTTCAACGGTTTGGAAGAGGGCAATCGTAAGCTAAGACCATTTTCATTGCTGCATTTGCATTCTTACTTTTTATTTTGGAAGAAGCAGAAAGCAGAGCAAACGTGAAATTGAAAAGAAGAGGAGTTGCGAACGGAATGAGAGCGGCGTAGATATCATTGACGTTGTTGGTTCAAAGTACAAAAAGGGTAGCAAGTTATGCTAGCTGATGATTATAGCGCTGAATTTCGTCCTCCATCGTCTTTGGATCCATACAAAGAGTTTAAAGTGCTTCAACGGTTTGGAAGAGGGCAATCGTAAGCTAAGACCATTTTCATTGCTGCATTTGCATTCTTACTTTTTATTTTGGAAGAAGCAGAAAGCAGAGCAAACGTGAAATTGAAAAGAAGAGGAGTTGCGAACGGAATGAGAGCGGCGTAGATATCAGATTATTAAAGAAATTTTCAGGTCTGGAGGAATTTAATGAAATATGAAAAGTAGACGAGGACAATATTCGATCTGAGGGATAAGAATTATTAGCAACATTGAGTGAGGCTAGAAGATTGTCCGCAGAAAACTCGTAGCTGCTAAACGTGTTGCTACATACTATGCGTGATGAAATCACAGGCAAAAGTTATAATCACACATCGGAGCGGAAAACTCTGGAACCTACAATACCTTGAACGAGACGTGGGTCAGGACTACCAATGTGACTACCAATGACTACACTCTCTATCGAAGTTACTTGTGTAAAACGTGACAAATTCAAAATCACTACAGGTGAATGTCATCTTACCTGCACTGTTCGGCATCGCTTCCGCTGACAGACACTCCTGTAAACCACATCGGGTTGACGCTGGGTCGAATCGCTCAGCACAAACACGCTGACCAGAATGGACGAAGACGGGCGGACAGGACGTGTGGTGAGGCGGGCGTTGTCACAAACATCACCGCGACTTTGTTCTTCAGCACAAAAAGCGGCCGACTAGGTGACACCAATTGAAGAGTGGGATGGCAAGTTCGGAGAATGTCGACTCGAGTTCAGAGGAGAAACCACATCGCACGAAACGGTCCCACCTGGATCAGGTTTGAGGTAGCTGTCGCGATAATGCACTGCTACTCGATGAATGATGTTATTGGCGAGCGTGTGAGTTGTGTACTCCCGTATCATTGTCGACATTAGTGGTAAAACAGGATATTCACTTCATTTCTGGGTCTCATCATTCCTGTTTCTTGGTACTGTATGCGTTATTCGGTTACTTCATTAGTGCACGATTTGTAGCAGTCATATCTTGCAACAAGAAGGAAACCAAATACATATTCCACGGGTTAGCTCCTTCAGCGGTTCCCCTTTTCTCGTGTAGAAAGATGAAGTGAAGAACACGAAAAGAACTTCAATTGATGCCTTCCATGAACTAAAATTTTATTTTCTAGTCGAGAAACTGGACCAGAACAAAACTAGTTCAAGTGATGTGAATGACGATCACTAAGGGCTTGTTCAGACGACGCGCGTCGAAAATGCAAAATCGAAGCTCAATCGATAATTAACGCCCTTGATCGAATTTGCTCTTTTGCATTAGTGGCGCAGTCCGGTTGCGCCTCATATAGGCAAACTTACTGGTCGCTCGGGTTTTTTAGAAGGCTGCTATTCCTTATTAATGGAAATTTTGACAAAATTCACTTTTTTCGTTCAATTTCTTTCCTATGTGATTATATGCCTAATTTTTTTTTGCCTATATGAGGCGCAACCGGACTGCGCCACTAACGCAAAGGAGCACATTCGATCAATGACGTTAATTATTGATTGAGCTTCAATTTTGCATTTTCGACGCGCGTCGTCTGAACAAGCCCTAAGACAAAAACTGTCCCACGTTTTCGAGAAGAAAGCGCGACATGTTGTGAAACTCTCCAAGTAGAACTCTGAGCAATCCTTTTGTAACTGTCGAGTTGTATGGTCCGAATTGAATAAAGCGAATTGTTATATAGCTCTCGAAAGAACATTATAATCTATGTAGACGAAAAGTCGAGTATCAACATCATCGTTGCCTATGGGTCCAGCTCTTATTGCGAGATGGTTGCGACGAACATTTCTTATGCGACGAAAAAGTCGCGAAGAGAGTTTAAAGTAGGTCAGCGCTGAATTCGAGATTTTCAGGTCACTTATGCAATCCAGCATTGTTCAGTCAACTGAATTCGGTACGTTATAAGGACAGAGATAGGACGCGACATGCGTGCATCGACGAATGATCAAAGAATGAACGGAGGAAATGGATAGTGCATTTCATAATAACCAAATCATCAAAATTGTCAAACTATGTATTAGCCCTTAGTGTCAGACAACGAGACGTGAACGCAAGCTTTCCGTTACCAACTCTGTCCGTCGGAAGAAGAGCCCGAAGAGGCGAGAACTGCAATCTCACATTGAGACTATCAGTTTAGGCATGTGCGGTCATTGATCGTAGAAGAGACCTAAGGCGACATCGAAACGAGGAGTTCACTCTGACCTACTAACCAGAATCGGTGTGCGTCGAGTCCACATCATTTCCCGACCAAAAAAAAAACGAAAATATACAGTAATCGACGATGTCTTCTCGATGCTAACGAAACCGCTACTGTAACATAGCTAGCGTGATGCACCCTTTGTCACTCGACTCGTAAAATCGAGGCTAGGCATAACATTTGCAGTTGAAATGTGATGTGATGGGCTTGCTTTGACGGAAAAGGTAGCGATGCGCAAAGATCACTTGCAAGACGTGAAGATGCCGTAGCGTGGAGGCTAGAAAACATAATCAACAAAAGGAGGAAAAGAGAACTTTCAATAAAGTTGAAGAAAATTTGAAGTTGAGCGAAGAAAGCTGAAGTGAAGAATTGTTGGATTTTAACGTATGAGGGAAAATGATGTGGGCGAGGTGAAACGAAGACAGTGTAGAGTGGTAACAGGGCGTTGGGTAAAGGTTAAAAAAACTGTGAGTGGAATCAGAGACAGTTACCAACTTATTCTAGCCTAGTTCGTTTGAGGTAGAAGCACCTCTGCATTTTTGCAGTACTTGATTTGGTTCTGAATTGGAGCACATTTTTGTGTTAGCGTTTTAAGTGTTTTTTCAGGTTTTATGCACAACCAAAGAGACTTCTCGAAGGATCCTTACTCCGTGAGTTTCCCCAAATACTAGAGAAAGAGAGAGATGCCAAACGAGAACTTCCAAAGCAGTAGCAAGGGTTTCGTTGAAGGACACTATTTGGAATTTATTAGAAAAAATTGCACCACCTACATTTGAAACGCCCTTCTTAGAGAAATGAAAGGCGATTGAAATATATGTGGTGTCTTTTCTTGGGAAACAGATACAAACTAAGCGATTCTCACGGAGTGCGTTCAACCATCCACATTTACGGCAATCAACTAGAAAGAGGGCGACCAATCGACTGCCACATTTATGTACCGAAAGCAATTACTATCCGTCATCAAAACTTCAGCGAAACAAAACAGTGAGTAATGGGGCGCTACAGTAAGGTGTATATGAAAGAGGTAAGCAGAATAAGGGGATGAAAGGTATGCAGCTATCTATAGTTTCATGATGTGATTGTATGTGAATGTTGTCACAAGGGAAAATGTTGGAGTTGATGGTAAAGGTGGGTCCTGTGATGAGCTGAATTTGAAATCGACGACAAGAGAAGTATGCAGAATAAGCAATGTACGGGCTGAGGGTGGGATTGAAGGCGAACGTCGTTGTAAGGAAACTGTCGGCGTTGCTGGTGAAGGTCGAGCCTCCTCAGCGCTCAGCAACAGCGGTGGGTGGGACGGTGGCGTAGGGTCGAGAGCAACTGAGAGCGATCGACGGGGCGGTCGTCAAGGAGGTTAAGGACGGCAACTAATCGAAGCCTATCATAGCATCAGCGACGTTTTAGATATGATCTCGGACTCTCAACCTCTGGATAGATGGCGCAACTCACCATCGCCTCGTCACTCGTACGCTTCAACGTGCCGTTCTCGAGTCTCTACAAGGACGAACTCGTCACGATGGTGATCAGATGACCTGTACCATGCCGTCGGTGTGTGTATGTGGGTATGCCGATGCCGATGCGTTCACCTCACCTCAACAAAACCTGCCATCCACAACCAACTCGCCAACCAACACACCCTAACAAACCCTTACACATCGGTCTAATAACTCTCTATACCCCTAAGATGCAATATACCTTGCCGAGGTGCGAAATGGGCCTCGCAGACTCTTAAGAGACACCATAATCTTTGGCTACGAGCGCAGTTAGTAAAAGTAACCTAGTAAATGCTCAGACTATGAAGCAGCACCCCACCAATCCCACCGTATGGTACACTCCTAGCCCTACTGACGGTACTAAGGGAGTGTTAACCATCCGTACGTATAATTCCTGCTGATCCTTTTGTTATGAATAGGACGAAAAGATGGAGGTACGTTTGAGTATTCTTTACAATCTAATTTTTCAATAACTTGATAAGCAGACGCTCAATTCATCTCCCCAGTTCCCAATAGCACACGATGTAAAATGTATTTCAACCAAATTAATTTATTTCGCATTCACATATTCGAAAAAAACTCAGACAGCTGACCATAAAGTACTAGGTGGTGTAAGATAGCTTCGATAGAAAAGCGAAATCTAAACATTCCAAGGCAGCTTGCAACGTCTCGACGACTGCGGCTTGCTTCGTAAACCGAACAATAATTAATCGAGGATAAAACATGCAGTAGAGAGGTAAATTTTGCTTTGTTGAACTTTTGACGGTTTGTAAATTTTTATTCAAAAAATGTAATCCACTACTAGAACACTGGTTATCGACTCCATAATCGCCTCTGCAATGGCAATGATAATAGTGACAAACAATAAACTAACAAATAACTGCACAATTGAATTCCGCACATAAAATGCAAGTTACACTTCTGTACAATTGAAAAACAAGCAAAAACAGTTTTTCATCGTATAATCAATAATCGAATTGGCTCATGGGACCGCAAAATCTATCAAAAACCTCGTGCAAGCTCGCTCTTCATACTTACCCTTTTCACAACTATACATTCATTAAATTACTTACTTTGGGACCAACCGATTTGCTAGATATACATGCAAGTATAGTATTTTTCATGTTTGTAATTATGTCCAGTAACGAACACCAAATACCATTCACGTTCACAATTCTCTAGAGCAAGCATGTCCGCCGTTCATTCGATCGATGTCAAATTACTTGACACATCTAAAATACGCCGCCGATACAGTATTATTAAAGCTCTGCCAAAGAACTATAGCGGCCAGCAGATGAATTTAAAACTCTGAAACAGGAAACGAAAGATAAGCAGGTTAGAGGGCTGAAGATGGGCCTGCCCTCGCGAATAGTTTTCTAGAAATCGTGGCACCATAGTCGAATTCCAAACTTTGATAGGATTTTAATTCTGACACCGAATAAAGAATGTTCAAATGATGTAGCAAAGGTTCTTCTAATCGCAAATATTATTTGAGGAGAGGTGTTCAATACCCTACCCACTCTTTTCCGAGACAACCTACCTGCTAAGCATTACTTCAGTGAGAAAGTCCGGAAATGAATACCTTCATGCTGACTCCTGACGTTTTCCAAAAAACAAAGGAATGTTGCTTCGACCTTTATATTAAGATGTTCTCGCTGGTTACTGTTAGAAAAATCCAAGATTACAGGTATGTGGACTGAAAAAAAAAAACACGATCTAAACCCTGAGGTTGCAACCTACTGGGTAAATTATTTGTCGCAGTAATGAATTTTGTTCAAAGTCACCGCAAACGAAACAAATGGCTAAGACCCTACAGAGAATGAAGAGATCATGTTTCCTCTGAACTTCTCGATGAAATCACGATCATAAATACGCAAATAAATATTCAATTGCAACATTGAAAAAGTTGGAGAACAAAAGAAAGTCATCGAGCTTATTCCATATCCATGATTCATCTATCTTAGGTTATGCACCAAGATCTTAGACAGTCCAATATGTAATTACTGGAAGATTTGGCCGCAACTGCTACAAATCACAACATTCTTCCAGTAGCACACATGTTAAAGAACATTTATTTGAAAAATAAATAAGCAGCATTTCTCGCTCCGACCGGGTTATTGTTAGTAAATGTACACCATACAACAATCTCTATCACATCGAATGATCATACCATGAATACTCCTAATAAAATTATCTCTTCAGAAGAACACAGACAACACACCCGCAAAGTCGCACATATGTGAAGAAAAACGAAGAAATGAATAAGGCAAAAGATCGAATTATGACAATTCAAAAACATCGCTTACAACATATATTGCGCTAGAGCCAATTCATGGCTTTTCCGAACTCTCTGCAATCCTTGCTTCAGCGAACGCAAGAAGCTGAAAGTGGCAATTTAGTTACGTAAAACGGCAGGTATCGCTGAAAAAATATTTGACATTGTACCACTCATCTTGACCTTAATGTGCCAAGTGTACCCGACGTGGCTTCAAACAAAGTAACGATTTTGATATAAAAAATGAGATGAGCTGATCTCTTCAAGTAGAGATTGACTGGCGATGGCCCGAGCAAGAAGCGAGGTCATAGTAGATGGGAAGCAACAAAGAACGCGACTAATCACATCATTAAAACTCAGCTAAGTCCGTTTATATTCAATTACTAACGATAGAATCATGTGTGACGATGAGTTATCCACAAGAAGTTGGCAGTTGCAGATCGTTTGTTCGACTTTATTACATCAATAAGGACACCGGTTTTCCAAGTCGTACGAATTAGAGCTACTTTTCGTCATTCGGTCTTAGCCCTGTCTTTCCTCCAAAACACAATCGACTTCGCTCACAACGACACCCTTCTACTGCTTAAATGCTGTTCTGCTGAGAGGAAGGTACGACCGGTTTACTTTCCAAAATTTGCCCACATGTGAAAACTGAAAAAAGAAAAACTGCGGACGAAATCGCTAATCGCATTCATCACGGCACTTCCTCGTCACGCTCCTCTAATTCTTCAAACAAAAATCACAAATATGATGCCTCAAATAGGAAACAACAATCGTTTGGTCCTACATGCTACATTATCTGTTCGACGATCAGCTACGCTTTCGTTGAACAATTGATCAAAAGGAAAAGACGAAAAGACTGTCGAAGGTAGAGAGAATAAAAATGACATCATCTGAGCGATTCTTTGAGATAATATCTAACAACAAAAACGCCGGTACACATTTACCGTAGTGTGCAGTAAACTGCGACACGTGTTACACTCCAACAACAAATTTTACTAAGAAACAAAATCATAGTGGACATGAGCTAATGGATAGGTGCGGCAGAGCTTTGAATGACTTTCTTAGCAGTGAGTCAAAGAATATATAAAAAGCCATAAATGAAACCTTCCGCTATGCCCCTACCATCGCTGAGAGATTTCGCAAGTTTTTTTTTCAGTTCTCTGAAAAAAAGACAAAGCTTCAAAATGCTCCAAAATTGTTATCAGATGTATGTTCCATGTCTGCTACTTTAAGGCGTTATAAAAAGTATACATTTCAACCAACCGACACAGAAATTACAACCTCTATGATTTGATAAGACACCTATGACCTTCACATCAAAATGACATCATAATCATGAAGTACTTAAACAACATTCAAGCGGCTATCGTCAGAACGCTACGCCATTCGGCAGAAAAAAACCTCTTTACACTTATGACGGAACACAACTCTTAACCTGTTAGGCGTATTGTTGTAGAATTCATACTATTGAGAACCGGCTTAGCAATATGAATTCTGAAAAACGAAAACCAGAAAGACAGAAGAAACCAAGAAATGCAGATGACGTTGAATTTTTGTATACGTAGAGCACAACCCGAAATAATCAGCAGCAAATTTATAAGAAATTCACGGAAACAGCACACATTACTCCCGTAATGGAGGAAACAACAACGAAAGGATAGGTGTGATCTCCGAACTAACATTAACTCTTGCAATCCCATGAATTCGGTAGCGGATAACTGACAGCGACTCTAGCAGCGACAAACGCAAGAGCCCTATAAATTGTGTGTCATCTGTCACGAACTTTGCTAGAATCAATTAGTCGATTTTGAAGCGACAAAGGTTTTGCGAACGTTCGCCGAGCAGCTAAAGTCATACAGCACAAATCACAAGAAGACTACAAGGGTTCGAGTGCCACCAATGCAAAGTAAAGCAACTTACAAACTAAAATTTGCACGGCTAATGCAAAATTCGCAAGGCAACAACGATAATCTGACATGAACTCTAAATCTTTTGTATCAAATAGAGAGCCAAAAAAACAGAAAATTAATGCTATTTAGGGCGCCCAACTACCAAGAGAAGAACATCTGAAAAAAGTCACGAATCCATGATTGCTAAACAAACGTCTGTGTCTATCTCTCATTCACAGCCTTCTAGTTGGTAACGTCCACTACATCGAAGCTAGGTCACGCGGTAGTCATGGAAGAAAAATGAATGTACTCGATATTTCAGTACAATTGTGGAAACTAGTTTTTTATTGCCGAATACAGGCAAAGATTTCGAATTTCTTCGAGATCGGCAACACTAGCGAGTAGGCTGAGGCGAAAATTTCCACCAAAAATGAAAATGAGAGGGAATGCGGTAAGTGAGCCGAAGTCAGAGTCGAAGTGAAACTCTGCAACATATAGTACTGAGGCGAAAAGAAAATTGTGAGGAGAGATATTTATATCGCCATCGACTTCGACGTAGAGGAAAAACAAAAATAAATCCTACATGGAATTCAGAAGTCAATAGCAACCGCTGTGAACTGAATAATGGACTGAATTGGAACAAAAATAGCACAGGTATGAAAATATGTGTGGAAATCACCTCACCCACTTAAAAACCTTTTAAGGTATCTCGACCAACACATTGTAGTGCCCGCAAGGAAATGGCTAAAATGCGAGGAAAAGGAGGAAGAACCTAACAAATTCTGCCCCTGAACAAGCCTCCTATGAGAAAGTTGCTCTGTGAGGTACTACTAGCATTTAAAGGCTAGTTTAGTTGATGATTTTCTAACGTCTCTTCTGTGTTCCTACTGAGTGATTCTAAAATGATTCCAAAAAGGTCTTCGGTAGGATATCCAAATGCCTCACAAATAAGAGATTTAGAAACAAAGAGGAGTAGTTAAAAGAATTCCACCTTCACCTTTGCTAGAGTTTTGATTACAGAAGGAAGCCTAAGAGCACCAGAAATATCGAGTGATAAACAGGTCATTGAAGTGAATGAAAAGGAAACAGCTCGTGTGTAGTACGAAGATAAGCACGGAAAATGGCTAGAAAAATCATCTCTAAAATACATACCCGTAACATACAAGAAAACACTTACAGTTGGTATATTGACGTTTCTACTAGTAGTAGCAATGAAAGGTACGGACCTCGTCTAAGCTGTAGATTTTGTAGTTATACCATGATAAGTAAACAGCATTTTCGAGGGTCCAGTTACATATAAAAACGCGATATCGAAAAAAGAGTATCGCACTAGGAGAACGATCTATACCTGTTCCTTCAACAGCTGACGAAGATCAATTACATCATTTTCAAGCTCCTCGATTCTTTCCAATCTCTCTCCATCGACTACCAGTAAACCATTGTACTGAGCATTGAGCGTCTGAAAGTGGAACAAAACATGCATCGAACGGCAAATGAAATCGAAAATTCAACTTTCCACACAATGCTAAACATTTTCGGCTCAAATCTTCTCATTCCATTGATAATTACTTGAAGGATATAAGAAGTACACGCTTGCGATGCATTTGTATTGTATTTATATTCCTCGGCAGCTTCTCAAATAGAAAGGTTATTGAAAATAAGAAGTCTTCAACCAAAAATACTGGAAAATACGACTATAAATATGGTTAACAAACGTGTTCCCCAAAAGCAATAACATAGTAGGAATTCGTTCTAATCTCAGAAGTGAACCTTTTAAAATGAGCAACGAACAGCTCTACCTCCGAAAGCCTTAAACAGCTAGCATTAGTTGCAGCTAACCTGGAGCTCTTTTTTCAACTGCCGCACTTGATCCTCTAGCTGGAAACAGCGCACAGCTTCCTGCTCGAGGAAGGTGATTCGCTTCAGCGACATGTCGTGCTGAAAATTTAAAAAATTAATATGAATGTAATTTTATTTTACTTATTAAATATGAATGCAATTTTTCATTCTAATATGAAATTGTTGGGAACTCATTAAACTAAATAAAAGGCAACCGAATCGATCGAAGAACCTCATGGTTAAGGCCTTCGTTATAGGTTCGCTCGAACTGCGAAACTCGTCCATTAAGCATGAGACGCGCGTGGGGTCAGACACGCGCGTACGAGTTAACGGGGTGACGCCGTCGCGGGGACGCGCACGGGCTATTATGGGCTTCGCGGGATGACCCAATCGCAATGAGGGTCGCTTTGTATGCTTCCGGCGCGTGCGTACGTGCGTTGCGGCCGCGCGGTCACCGCCCGCAAATCGCAGGCGCTCAGCACGAGCGAGACTATAACGAAGGCCTAACACGTTGACGACGAGGCGATTTTCGCGCGTCTGTCCCGTGGGATGGGAGATTTTCGCTCATACGCGCGCTGGCACCACACGTGGAGTAGGTTGAACAAAACGAAAGAAAAATAATAACATAAGAGAAATAGGTTACAAGCCCGTTGAAATCACGGAGTGGTGTCCCAATAATGCACGTGTAAGGGAAATGGAGTGTCGGTTTGGTTTATGGAATACCATGTATGTAAAGAAAGTTCTCACAAAGGGTGCAGGGCTCAGCTATACTTAGTGAAGCTTGTTTATTTTTCACCAGATCCACTGAAAAAATCTGAGTGAAAAAAATGTTTTGAAAAACACAGAAAACATAGTTGCATATGAGTTTCCTTGATTAGAATGTTTTCAAACAATTACTCTCTAACTGTTACTTGTAAAAATAACGTAAACAATAACTATAGGTTTGGAATTTTAGTAAGTAGTTTGACATAATGATATAAGAGCGTTCTCAGTCCCAGTTTGTTAAATGAATAGAAAATACAATTCCTATCGTTGTGGTCAAAACTAATAGGTTGGTAGGAAAGTTCCCGCCGTTTTTTCCAAACGATTGTTGTAAGTTTAGTTCGAAAGCTTTTCCAGAGTGTGACACAGCATTCGAAAGAGAATTCTTTGCTCTTTCGAGCTGTATATTTGTAATTTGTGATAACTCTCAATGTGATCGTTTTTTTTTTTGGGTAGTAAAGTGAAAAGCGAAAAAGTGAAAAAATAACCTCATCGACAGCGATTTTTTTCTGCTCAATTTCAAAGGCATAAATAAAACTTGATTGGCCGATCGAAAGACGATAATTTTCTCTATTAGACATTATATCATTTATTTTTATTTGTCTCGAAAATCACAAAATTTTAAACGACTGAAGTCCGACCTTCGGAAGGAAAGAATAATTTTTTGATTCTGCTCCTGGTTTTCTTGTGAACGCTCAATTGACTTCTGTGGAGTTTTCTATACAGAATTTTTCGCTCTATCAGAAGATCTGTTTATTTTCGAACAGCGCTCGATTTTCAAAAAATTTCACGAGAAGGGCGTCTTGAAGTATCTCGGCAGAGCAAACCTCCAGTTTCAATCTTTTCACCAAATCTCATACACCGTTCGGAAGGGGACGATACTCCCTACAAGAAGGTTCGAGAAGCGTTTTAAACCTTCCTGGTTTTCATTGTTTTTTTAGGCCCTCAAAGTGGACCTAAATCGCAGGCGCGGCGCGTAGGGCTCGTGCGGCGCGACGTCGAATCGTCCAGAAGTGCGAATTTAGGTCCACTTTGACGGCCTAAAAACCACGAAAACCAAGGAGGCTTAAAGCGCTTTTTAAACCATCTTGTAGAGAGTATCGTCCCCTTTCGAACGGTGTATGAGATTTGGTGAAAAGATTGAAACTGGGCCCACATTCACGAACAGACCAGCGGTCTCCGAAACCGCGGCGCAGCCAGAGCCAGACGGCAGAGTCGATGACAGATTGCGTTTAACATAGGAAGTTTGGGATAAGTAGGGAAAGATGCGCGCCGTTCACAGGCTATATCTCGGGGTTTGTCGGGGTTTACCAATGATGAATGTGGACCCTGGAGGTTTGCTCTGCCGAGAAACTTGAAGACGCCCTTCTCGTGAAATTTTTTAAAATCGAGCGTAGTTCTAAAATAAACATATCTACTGATAGAGCGAGAAATTCTGTATAGAAAACTTCACAGAAGTCAACTTGAGCGTTCACAAGAAAACCAGGAGCGCCATCGGAAAATTATTCTTGCCTTCCGAAGGTCGAACTTCAGTGGTTCAAAATTTTGTAATTTTCGAGACAAATAAAAATAAATGATATACCGTCTAATAGAAAGAATTATCGTCTTTCGAACGGTCTATCAAATTTTATTTATGCCTTTGAAACTGAGCAGAAAAAAATCGCTGTCGATGAGGTTATTTTTTCACTTTTTCGCTTTTCACTTTATTAGCCAAGAAAACGATCACACTGAGAATTATCACAAATTACAAATGTACTGCTCGAAAGAGCAAATAATTCTCTTTCGAATGCTGTAACACACTCTGCAAAAGCTTTCGAACTAAACTTACAACAGTCGTTTGAAAAAACGGCGGGGACTTTCTTACCAACCTAATATGTAACGGAACACACCATTGACTGCCAACTCCACACCAGACAGACTGGTTGGCACGTAACACTGAGGGTCACCTTCATCAGAAAATGAAGTACAGATACTGCCACCATATTCGGCTTCTCCAGTAACACCTTCCAGAGAAAGTTTGGGTGAAATCGCTGGCCCTCACTGGACCACTCAAGTAGCAAAATGGGTGGTCGGAAACCACCCCGTGAAAACGGACAGCAGATTCGTATCCAACGCCCCCAATTACGCATCGATACAAAATTTGGAGAATTTTGCAGAAAAAGGGTCTGAGAAATGCCTGGCACACAGCATTGTGTGCCACCGGCGCCAACGTGTTAACACGTTGACGACAGAGGAATATAATTGCAGGTCGACCCATATTACGCACTGGCGTCATGTTAGGCGCAATTGGTGCCACTGCGCGTCATGTTAGGCGCAATTGGTGCAATCACTCCCCATTAACTGCAGTTTGAATTGCGCGCGCACTTGCACATCTAGTCGCGGACACTTTCTGGCCGGCAACGGACTGGGAGCGGCCCGTCATAAGGGATCCGAGAGAGTTTCCCACGCGGTGGAGATGGGTAAGTGGCACTGATGGCTGTTATCGTAGGATAGTTCAGGGTTCGGATCCTTTCGTAGCGCGATGTTTTGCAATGCCTAGGATGACTCACCCACCCCGGAACTCCTCCCCTAGCCTGACCGCGTGGCGAAGCCACGCGGTCTCGGTCACTCCTCTCTGTGCACACTATTTCGTCGCCAATGGAATACGTTTAGCGTGCAGTATTATCGCGCTAGTTGAGTGGGGCGCGGAATGCGCGCTCCAGTGACAATACGCGCACCAATTACGCCTATGCTGACGGTGACTGATATGGGTCGCCCTGCAATTATAGTCGTGTGTTGACGACCGCCGCGTTCTCAGCCGACCGCTGCGCTGGACAGGCGCGCGCTCACGTGTATGCGCGCTATGAGCCACATGGTGGCTCAGACTGTCCCAGGCGGCAGACTTTTTTCTCAGGCCAAATATTTTAGCGATTTTTCAGCAAATTTTTATGGTTTTGCTCTCTTCTATCACCTTGATGATGTCAACAGTTGTAGGAATGAGCAATTCTGAGAAACGGGACGAATATTTTGGTCGACTCTTACTGGACAGCGATGTAGAAGTGACGGACTGGTAGACTAGCTATCAACGCCTAACTTCAGGAAAATAATACTTTCAAGAATTTCACCTAATCGCTATTGAAGCTGTCAAAATCAGCATCACTTTTGAGCGAGATGAGAGCTTGGGTTTTGAGCGAGCTGAGAGCTTAGAAATTTCGTTTCGTCAGGTTGAACGTTCAATTGGTGGGCCATCGACGACGGTTGCCGAAAAAAAATGTAATACTCGTCAAACCTCACGATAAAGTTGAAAAACAATACGTTTCTGACTTTCTTCCTGAGCTTCTGAAAGTGACCTTTCTTTCAATTATTTCTAGCAGACGTTCGCACGTCAGATACTTGGGAATAGATTGCATTCGACTGAAGGCAGGGCTACTCGAGTCATACTGTAGGATCATTGTTCTGAAATTCAACGCAGGCAAGGAGATTTCCAACAACAAATGCCAGATTGGTAATCACCTCTTCAAAGTACCCTCCCGGACGGATTTCGAGCAAAACTAGTGGCCCTGATCATTGTCTCCCACCATACACCAGATTGCTAAAGGACATCACCCTTTTTCGAAAATATCTCGTGAAGGAAATAATATTTTCTCGGCTCATCTATTTTATGTTCTAGTCTTACGGAAGTGTTTACAAAGCAAAACAACTTGCACGAAAAAAACACACGCGTTTTGCTATAAAACGACCTAAATGGTTATGAGCCACACGGTGGCTCATACTGTACCAGGCGGTAGTCTACCTATGAGCCACACGGTGGCTCATACGATCGGCAACGTGTTAAATTGATGACGTGTGATGTATTCAATCATTCGAGGGAGCATTCAATCTCTTTTAAAAAAGTATTATCAGCACCGGATCGATATCTCACATAAGTTCTTTTTCAAGTAGCAGACGAACTTACATGAATATTCGGCGTGCTCTGGTGCGAAGCGAAGGAAAATGGAGCCACACTTGGAGCTGGTGAAACTAAATCTCCAAAAGGATTGCTATCTACGAAGTCAGATTCCTTTTGGGGCTGCTTTTGAGGTACTTTCTCAACCGGTCGTGGTGGCTCTCTTCTCTCTGCACAAGCCTCTTCAAGCGACGTCTTCAACGTCTCATTTTCTTCTCTCTGAACAAGCAACATTAGAAGTCACTGGAGGTACAAACGCGCATATTCACACTTTGAGGTGAAAATCAGATTTCAGGTAACAGCTTGGAAACTGAACTGAACTCCCAGAGTTAAAACTCCATACACTACAAATTTCAGGGAAACATTCCCCCTGAGTAAGGTCATGAACTGAATTATTGACACAGCAACCCTCAGAATCCAGCGTATTCAGCTTCCACTTATAACAAATCTCGATCTGAGTTTCTGCCCGAATAAAGCAATCGGAATCGAAAAATATGGTTTAGGGATGTGAAAACTTACAATTTCCTTTACAACAGACCGTAGCTCAGACAACTCATTCGAGAGTGCATCATTGGATTCTCGCAAATCCTCCAGCGCTGCAGCGTCAGCAACTCGTGCCAGTTTATACTCAGACGCAACGCGTTCCCGTTCCTTGTAAACCCTATGAGCGACAGGTTTCCATAAAGGAATGCATGTTTGAGGGACAACATAGCAACACAATGGCAACGTACTGTGCGAGCTCATGCTCAAGATGCTGCACCTTCTGGTTCACCACCGTCAATTCCTGGTGGTGTTGAGAGATCAGAGAGTCGTTCTAAAAGGATCACAAAGTAATAGAATAGAAGAAATGATCGTCTGTAACTTGATTTAGTAGCGATGATGATAATAGAATATGAGAATATTGCGGCTCTCAGAAATATCATTCCTAGCAGTAGCGCTTCAGAAAACGAAAAAAACTTGGCTAAATCGTCAGAGTCGCCACAATGCTGTGGGGATATGTTGCATTTTTCCAACGCATTTAAACAGGGTGTTGACAAGAGAAGACGCCTCATCGAACATGAACCAATATAAAACTTGGTAGTTTATAAAAATAGATAGAAGCTTTCAGCAAAAGCCGACGACCATCGGTTTCTCCCGTTGATATTCGTTTTTTTTCTCATTCAAACACTCTAGCTAATAAGTACCACTAACCACCAAGGCTGTTAGCGGGTCTGGGAGAAAGCGTAAAATAAATAAATCTATAAAACTCACAATACCCTTCAGCTTCTCGGACTGCTCCTTGACAACGGCTAATTCTCTCGTTAGAGAGCGAGTTTTTATATCGGACTCTTCACTAGCACGTTGCTCACGATGAAGTGCTTGCTTCAAGTTGCTGATCTCGTCCAAAAGAGGGATGTTTGCTAAAAGCGTTTTCCACATGAAAACACCAATAACACAGTAGTATATCAAACTGAATGTTACCTTGCGAAATGCATTCAGCAACACTATTTCTCTCGTTTAGAACAACGTCAAGCCTCTGAAAACAGTCGAATTGAGCAGTTGTATTTTTAAGTAGAGGAATTATTTTCTAACATTCTCAGTGCTCTGTAACTGTGACTTAAGACGCTCAACGTGAGCGCGAGCTTCTGACAATTCCGCACTCATCGTTGCAACCGTCTCATTAGCACGCTCTCCAGCTAGCCGTTCAGACCAATTGGCCGACTGCATCAATTCGGCTTCTCTCGTCAACTTCTGGAAAAAGTAAACTACTCCTGCCGCCAGATATCCACCAGTAGCTATAAACCATTGCACAGTTCGTGAATTCCTCAACCCGCTACTTCCATACACGAAGATTGTAAAATAATGCCATGAATGAAAGGAAGTAGATCAACATTAATACAGAATGGATCCTTCAAATAAAGCTCATAGGTTCATCTCGTTGTCTAAATTGATACATTCAATATGCGTTCAGCACCAAAACCGAAGTAGACCGACTATCCAGACCACTAAAAAGATTTCACGCAAAAGATCTATTCTAGCTAAACAATTCTACCTTATTGTTATCGATAAGTTCCTCGATCTGCTTTCGAGAATCTGCCAGCTCCTCCTCTAGCTCAGCAACCAGCCTATTTTGCTCCTGAGCTTGCTTCTGAGCTACCTGAAAAACAGCACTACAGTCGCCTCAAACATCCCGCAATAGCTACAAGATAAAGTCAATTTACGGTGAATATTACCACCAACCTCGGTACTGGCCTCACGCATCGACTGTTCTTTTAATAATCGTTCAGCATTCAACTCCAGCTGCTTCACCATTCCTATAATATCAATCATCAACGCATAAATGAATTCAAATAAGATTGCCAGCTCAGAAACTAGATAACACTAGCCTTTCAGCGACGAGATTTCCTCCTTCTGAAGATCTATCGTTTCTTCGGCGCGAAGTTTCTCGTCCTTCAATCGTTTTCGCTCTGCCTTCACTTTTTCTAGTTCAGCTAACTCACTTTTTAGTCGCCTAATTTCTCGAGCTTGTTTGCCCGAATGATCAGAAAGACGTTTGCCTGCAAATTTCACATAGCAATCACATCAACATTTTTCATTTCAGAATTGCGGCAGATTCCGTACCTTCAGCAAGGAGATCTTCTAGTTCGGTTTTCTTATCCTCTAGTTCCTTCTTAAGAGAAGAATGCCTGGAAAAATATGTGAATGAGTCCCGTACCTACATCACAGTAGTACGCTACCCTACTAATCACGAATTCTCGAAACCTGCAACCTTTCTCACTATAGCAGCCGGGTAGCTTACTTATTAACTTACCACACCTCAATCAACGGAATACGAAAACTAAAAAACTAGATGAAAATGCGACCAATGGATCTAAAATTGTAATAGGATAAACATCAAATCACAAAAATGACCTGTAAGAAAGAAAATAGTATTTCTATCAAAATACCATAAAACTAACGGTATGCAAGGAGATTGGTCAGGAGCCCTTCAGAGCAGGTCCTGAAGGACCTTTTAAAACTTATACGTACCCCAGCGACAATCATTATCAGCTCCATTTAACGATCCGGTGTCCCCCAGTATTTGGGGTAATACCGGTTACAAGTAGTAAAATATGGGCAAAAGAACCCACTGCTGATTTAGAACGATGATGCGCTGCTGAAGTTGAACATTATTCGACTGTAGCGTATCATTTGCAGCTTTCAGTTCGTTTCGGCGTTGCTCTGCATGCAGCAACTGCGTTCGAAATGACTCTGTAGAATCGTGCTGAAATTGATTAGATTAGACGTTGACTACAAAAGTCCCATGATGTTATGTCGTGTTAAGTCACTAAAAACCTTTGTCGTCAGCACGTGTGACGGTATATGATCGGTGGCCGGTTTACTGCTAGCGATTGACCTAAAGATCATTCAGATCGATCAGAAAAATAAAATCAAGAAATAGGACTGAATCTAACCATGCATCCGCGTTTCGAATTACTTCAATATCACTAGAGGCAACTGTTACTGAGTCATCTTGGTGAGAATTTTGACGAACAATTGCTGGTAGAGCTGAAATAAATAAAGTGTACTCAACCTTGTTCTAATATGTAACATGAGAGTAGACTTACGGCGTAAGACGCTTTCCTCTTGAATAGTATCAGAAGACGAGACAAACTGAGTGTCATCGGTGGGCACGGATAAATCGACGTCGACGTATGCAGACTTTTCGTTGATGACAGTTTCGTCCTATCAGAAAAACACTATCAAGTTTTTTTTTCAGTAGTCATAGATCGTGTTAGTGAAACTGGTTTCAATTCTGTGTAATTTAAAAAGAGCTCACAAAAACGGACGAAACTCAGCAAATCAGGTGGCTACTGCAAATAATATCTAGGAACGTACCCGCTTTGTCTCTTCATAATCACCGACTTTTTGCGGAGATTGTCCCGGTTCAACGCCATCAGATGAGTTCTGAAAAGACCTAACTAAGTATCAGGGAAAATATGCCGTTATTCCCACTTACTGAAGAAGGAGAATGGTCGAACAGTGACGCTGGTGGATGGGGAGCCTCGTCTCTGATCGGATTCGGTTCAGAATCGACGATTAGCTAAAGTAAAGTTAATCACACATGAATCCCCCGTAGGGACGTACTTGAACTGAACAGTTGGAGGGCAACTGAGCTATTCTAGAAAAGCATTTCAAATAAAAGATAGATCGCTCCTACAGGTTCTTTGCTCTCTGGGAAAAAAGTATTTGGAGACTTCAACCAGAAGTGAACTACAGCCACGCGCATCCAATTCGTTGTCACCGTTAAAGTTGAGCTAATTTAGTGGATTCTGTGAAGTTATGCGCTAAAGTTTTCATTACGTTAATGTGCTCGAACATTCAGCGATTACCCGAAACGTGAACAAATTTGAAAATATATCATCTTCTTGCCGACAGCAGAGAACAGACACAATATTGTAATTTTATCGTTTCAGTTATCGGAGTGAATTGAACTACACGAAAATTATGTCCCTTTTGTTGTTCTTCTCATCCAGTTGGAAACGAGAACTGAGAAATTATCCACCTACTTCCTAGGAACGCGCATTTACTTATTTATTCACCAATCAAACTCGCGAACAAACGTTCGAGGGCCTACGAGTAAATGAATGGTAGTCTCTTATAAGATTATGCAGATACAGTGCCGGCCAAAAAGGTATTCGTTTTTACTTTTTTGCATGTAACTCCTTAGGGACTGAGGCTTTTGAAGTGATTTATTTGTAGTCAACGGAGAGTGACAAGGGTGTACATATGCCAGCTTCGTTTCGATGAGGGCCAGGAAATTCATGAATTTTTCCATCAATAAAGTAAACTGCGCACTTTCAGAAAATCGGCCTCATTGGCAATAAATTTTTCCTACTCTAGAACAAGTTATGACTTTGCAACCGCTTATGTGCCGTTTGAAGGAAGAAGATTTTTTTACACAAAATGATATATCGTTGTCTTTTGTTACTCTTAGCTTTTATTATTTTTTTAGGTGGTCCAATGAGGGCGTTTCCAGTAGGTGTGAATTACCTTTGGATGCAACTGGTGCTTTGTATACGGAGGCTTTCACGGAGTGCTATATGGCGTTCGAAAGAGGATCAAAAGCGCTATCGGATACTGTCTTCATTCTTTCCTGAAGCTGAGTTTCTAGAAATTTTATTCAAGAAAAACTACAAATTAGAAGCGTCATTTTCGCCCCCTTACAATTTTCTCTGCTTAGAAGGATTTCCAAAACCTCGAGCACCGTTCGTGAGAAGAAACCTCGCTCTACGCGAAGATGTTTTTGAAAATTTCCCTCATATTGGTTTTTGTTCGATTTTAAGCAATTGATGTGAGTACGTCCTTGACCACTGATTTCCGCGCGCGAAGACTGCGCGCCGTGTACGGCGTCGGCTGCAGGGGCCTCTAACGTCGCGCGCGGAAATTGGTGGTGAATGACGTACACACTTTAATTGCTTGAAAACCAACAAAACCCAATATGTGAAAACTTTTCGAAAACACCTCCGTGTAGAGCGAGGTTTCTTCTTACGAACGGTGTTTGAGGTTCTTAAAAATCTTCTGAGCAGAAAAAATTGTAGGGGGCTTAAAATGACCCCTCTAATTTGCAATTTTTCGAAAATAAAATTCTAGGAACTCAACTTCACGAAAGAATGAAGACAGTATCCGATAGCGCTTTTGATCCTCTTTCGAACGCCATATAGCACTCCGTGAAAGCCTCTGTATACAAAGCACGAGTTGCATCCAAATGTAATTCACTCCTCTTGGACACGCTCCCACTGGACCACCTAAAAAATAATAAAAAATAATAGTAACAAAAGACAACAATATATCGTTTTGTGTGAAAAATCTTCTTCTTTTGAACGGCACATAAGCGGTTGCAAAAACATAACTTGTTTTAGAGTAGGAAAAATTTATTGCCAATGAGGCCGATTTTCTGAAAGTGCGCTGTTTACTTTATTGAAGGAAAAATTCATGAATTTCCGACCCTCATCGAAACGAAGCTGGCATATGTACACCCTTGTCACTCTCCGCTAACTGTAAAAACAAAAGTTCAAACGCTCCAATCTTTAAGGAGTTACCTGCAAAAAAGTAAAAACGAACACCTTTTTGGCCGGCACTGTATTTTTGCAACGAAAGAACAATGTTTGTCAATTCTGAAGAAAATAGTTGAAAGCTGAGGAAACGGAAATGAACGATAAAAGCAGACAAAATAAATTTCGAAAAGTAATGTCCGACAAATGGCAACATAACAGAACACTACAACATATTACCTCCTGATCAGCCGTCACACTGCTCCAGGCGTTTGACCATGATTCCCCATTTCCTGAAGATGTCGAAGACGGAGCGGGAACGCTTAGCTAAAATGTAGCTTTTCTACTTCTGATTTACGTTTACTGTTTTGCAGGGATATAGAACCAAGTCTTCAAGGAATTCGGTGATGATGATTTAGCACGTTTTGGCAACGCGGGAGTAGATGGACCCATCCGCTTCTCGAGAGCCTCGTACGCAGAGAAAAAAGGAAAATCCTTTTTAATAACATTTGCTTCATAAATAAACAGTGGTATAAATGGAAGTAATCAAGAGCGGATTTTAAAAGACTAAAGTGTGTAAAAACGGTGTCGAAACGAAATATAGAACATTGGCATCGGCGAACTATATCAAAACTAAATCAGCCTACTGTCTGTTTTGTTAGCTAGATTTGAAGAGCCTCTAGACGACAAAGATTTTCGACAACCCAAGAAAGGATGAAAAGATCATTGCTCAGCTACTACTACGTCCAAGGTGTCGAACACGAACTCTTCAAAACGTTCATGATTACAGTGATGAACTCGTCAAACTGAAATTCCGGAGTATTTTCCTGTACACATAATCTGTCGCGCACTAAAAACTATTGCTCTCCGTTCTATTTTAACCGGATAAGCGGTAAACATTCATACGAATTCAATGCCTGCAGTATAGCAGTCGTAGGTGTACCGGTCCGCCGGGAATACATTCCCTATCACTAATCCCTAACACATAAAGAGTTCCTGATGTTGAGGAACACCACAGAATATACATTTTCGAGGTACATAACAAAGTTGTTATTGAAAAAGATATCGAAAAACAACATCACCTCTTCAGCAGCTCCGAGAGGAACGATTGGATTCGCAAGGAGATCGTCGGTGATGACATCCTTAAAAATATACTAAAAAAATCAACAAATAAGGAACATGAAACAATGTTGTTAGCGAATTTCCATATTTCGAAGGTATAAAATAGGGTATCATACCTCTATAGTAACAGAAGTCTCTCCTTCCTCAGGCCGTATATCGAGGACACTGTCAATTTTCTGTTGAGCGGTTTTTAAAGCAGTTTTAGCGAAGTGATTTGCCCACGAGAGATTCATGATCCACTTTACGACATCTGAAACATAGAGCTTGGGGTTTACCATAATCAAAGAGACACCAACATACGAAAGCCGCAACTTCATACAGTCAGTCAAACACGAAAATGACTGTATAAAAACTAGGATCTACGAAATAGAATAGATCGTTCCCATATGGTATGGTTGGCAAGATTCCAACAACGTTGCAAATCCGATGGCGGACAACTCGTACACACAAATGGTGCGTAACAGGTCTTCTTGAAATTTTGAGCCATAATCAGCAAATTTTATGAAAAAACCCCAATAGATAAATTATTCGAGAACGTGATAATCATTGCAAATCATCATCTGCAGCGGAAGTGCGAAAGAATGAAAGCAGTGAATTTGAGAAAGTGTACGAGTTCACTCACTCATCGTCATTTTCAGGCCAGCGCGCGCTTTTTGAGCGCAGATTAGCAGGAACTGCCAAACGATGTCCCCTCGGTTCCATGTCCCATGTAAGGCGAAAGATTTTCTCGGTTAAATGCAGAGGAGCCAGAGACGTTCACGTTAATGTCCCATATGACGCCTGTTTTCTTCAACTCTTTCAATTCTTCAAATAGGTAGCGAAAGTTTTGCGAAATAACAAATAATGAATTTGGTTGTTGTTCGCCAGTTCGATTCGCCGTGCCGTTCAAACCCTATGCATCGTTGAAAGGTAGAAATCGTGACTGTATTAGAATCGAACAATCCCATAAGACTTTCGGAGAATTAGTAGAAGAAGCTCCTTCTTACTAGAGGACCGTTGGCACTACTAAAACTTTCAACTTCACGGAGCCGATTTGTGTGGAAGAATTTTACGCTAAAGCTCTGCCTATGAGCTTATTCAGAGCGTTGATCACGCTTCCCGAGGCCGTTTGCCTAATTTTCGCTGGGGAACACCTACATATATTGTCGTTATTAACATAATATTCACGTATGTTATGTTAGTTTTCCAAATTTTGACGAAGGACCACCCATATCGTTAATAGGTTGGGGCAAAAATTCTCGGACATCTGCGACTTCTTCAATCTCAAAAGGACTTTCCCGATATTTTCGGCTCCAGTCAAAGAAATGTTATAGAGAAGAGAAGACTGTTCAGATATTATAAAATGAACTGTTTTGTATTCCAAATGTCCGAGAACTTCTGCACCAACCTAATAACAGTGTTGGTTACGAGCCGCATGTGCATATGCAGGCGTGCAAGTACTTCTCGACTTTCGGCTGAAATTTTTCTTCGCCCGGCAGCTAGGCTATTGTCAACAAGGGCTGCTCACTTGCGGCACACTAGTGTTTCAATCAAAATCCCAAATTTCACCAGACGGACGTGATGATCAGCGTCTAGTTCGAATGGAAATTATTTGTTAGCTGAGAGCCGCCATCCATAAATACTGTTGTTATTAACAGATGTCCAACGTTGGCAGTTGGATTGGGGCGATACAGTCGTTCGTGGAGAACAGGACGAAATCCTCTTCGCTTATGATTACGCAGGTTCACCATTTGATGAAAGTCTGAGGAGACTAAGAACATACTTCAAAATTTCAAGTATCATATTCTGACCTTATAAAGGTATTCATCGGACCTTGCCTTAACAAATCACCATCTGTTCCTTTCGTTCCCCGTTCTAAAGGTGCAGTAGGGGCAGGATGAGAGATGCGCTGGCGAAGTTTTTCCTTCAAAACTCCGGAGTTTCCGCAGAAGGAGCGACGAAAATTTGAATGATAAGTGGAATGATGTTGCTGATAGTAATGGTGTATAGGTTCATCGGATGCTGGATGGAATGGAGGGGAGAAACAATATTGAGGAAAGTGCCAGAATTGGCGCGAAAATTTTTCTAGGACCTAATAGACTGACCTTTTCTTTGAAAATTTCGACGTTCTATCACGGCGTACGTTCTCCTAATTTTTGCACCGTGATTTGTCGAAACATTGTGGAATTATGGAACTTGTCGTTGGAATTTGTCCATAAACAACTGTCTTTATGTGCTTTTCGAAGTAGTGCAGTATATTTCGCTACCAGAGCCCTGTCTGGACAGTTGCAGCTCACCTCTTAGAACTCAACGAATTCAGAAATTGTTTATTCAAAACCTTGTTTGTAATCAATGATTACATGAACAAAAGTAGCACACAACCAGAGATCACCAGCCATCACCGAGAGCCAATAAAAGAACAGCGAAAATCCTAGCAGTACAATTGCAATCACTTTAGAATCAAACTAGTAATCCATGTATGTTTACGGGCGAGATAACAACTTGGCCTTGAGTGATTTCTTTCTGAATGTTCCGTTGGAATCGTTATTAATAGTAGTCTCAGCTAGCTTGAGTATTCCCTTCCATCGTTCCCCTTCTTACTGAATCTGTCAAAATTCGGTTTGTTTCTGTGAAACAGCAATTACTTTCCAGATTTCGAAGTTTTCGTTGGCACAACAATTATTTTCTAAATCTTGAAGTTTCCGGTCGTCAGTACTCATGTACAGAATGCTGTTTGAGGTGGAAGAACTTCTCGAACTTTACCGTAGCAGAATTCAAACGTCGGATCTCTTCCGGTTTCATTCTACATACAGTGCCGGCCAAAAAGGTATTCGTTTTCACATTTTTGCGTGTAACTCCTTGGAGACTAAAGCGTTTGAACTGATTTTTATACAGTTAGCGGAGCGTGACAAACGTGCACATACGCTTGCTTCGTTTCGATGAGGGCTTGAAATTTCTTGAATTTTTCCATCATTAAAGTAAAATGCCCAGTTTCAGAAAAGCGGCCCCATTGACAATAAATTTTTCCTTCTCTAAAACAAGTAACCTTTTTGCAACCGCTTATGTGCCGTTTGGAAGAAGAAGATTTTTTGCACAAAATGATATATTGCTGTCTTTTGTTACTCTTACACTTTATTATTTTTTTAGGTGGTCCAATGGGGCGTGTCCAAGAGGTGTGAATTACCTTTGGATGCAACTGATGCTTTGTATTCAGAGGCTTCCACGGAGCCCTATATGGCGTTCAAAAGAGAATCAAAAGCGCTATCGGATACTGTCTTCATTCTTTCCTGAAGCTGAGTTTCTAGAAACTTTATTCAAGAAAAACTACAAATTAGAAGCGTCATTTTCACCCCTTACAATTTTTTCTGCTTAGAGAATTTCCAAAACCTCAAGCACCATTCGTAAGAAGAAACCTCGCTCTACGCAAAGATGTTTTTGAAAATTTCCCCTTATTGGTTTTTGTTCGATTTTGAGCAATTAAAGTGAGTACGTCCTTGACCACTAATTTCCGCGCGCGAAGACTGCGCGCCGTGTGCGGCGTTGACTGCAGGGGCCTCTAACGTCGCGCGCGGAAATTGGTGGTGAATGACGTACACACTTTAATTGCTTGAAGACCAACAAAACCCAATATTTGAAAACTTTTCGAAAACACCTCCGTGTAGAGCGAGGTTTCTTCTTACGAACGGTGTTTGAGGTTCTTAAAAATCTTCTGAGCAGAAAAAATTGTAGGGGGCTTAAAATGACCCCTCTAATTTGCAATTTTTTTGGAAAATAAAATTCTAGGAACTCAACTTCACGAGAGAATGAAGACAGTGTCCGATAGCGCCTTTGATTCTCTTTTAAACGGCGTAAAAAAAATCTGTGAAAGCTTCTGTATGCAAAGCACGAGTTGCATCCAAATGTAATTCACTCCTCCTGGACACGCTCCCATTGGACCACCTAAAAAATAGTAAAAGCTAATAGTAACAAAAAACTTCAATATATCGTTATGTAGGGTAAACCTCCTATTTTCAAACGGCAAATAAGCGATTGCAAAAACGTTGCTTATTTTAGAGTAGAAAAAATTTATTGTCAATGAGGCCGATTTTCTGAAAGTGCGCATTTTAAATTATTGATGGAAAAATTCACGAATTTCCAGGCCCTCATCAAAACGAAGCTAGCATATGTACACCCTTGTCACTCTCCGTTAACTGTAGAAATATAAGTTCAAACGCTTGAATCTCTAAGGAGTTACATGCAAAAAAGTAAAAACGAATACCTTTTTGGCCGGCACTGTATTTATATGAATTATGTACATGGAAGCTCAAGCGTATAATGTAAGATGAGGATCACACAGTAGAAAAGGTAGAGGTAAATGGAAACAAATAGTTGCATATAAAGTGAGTTACTGGGGACTGTCTTCATACATCTCTGAGAGTATATCAGCTTTGGACGATTTGGCAGTGGTCAGTGCACTTGGCGCCATCTCAACGTCCGGATTATGCGTTACCTGAGATGGATGTAGAAGTAATTCCAATAATTCCAAAGTGGAACATGTTTGGATTAGGCATGAAAGTTTTGATTTCAAATGTTTATCTGTGCACATGCCTCGCGCCACGTACAAATTTTTGCCATGGCTGCAGTGCAGTTTGTGAGTGCGCTTTGAACGCATGCATCAACTATATTATATCCGATCAAAAGCTGAAATCAATTAGTTGATCACCATCGAAACTCACACGCTTTTGTACTCTAGTTTTCTCCATCGCTTGTGAATGGTGTTCAGGATGTTCGTAGTGCGACGGATTGACGTAGAGACTTTTTCTACGGTACTCTCCATTGTTGGAAAGAAGAAAGGCTGCTGGTGCGACGCTTGTCCGTCGTTCGTAGGCGGCGGCGAGCCGTTCAAGGGACACTAAATTGTTCACGTAAAGTGACTGAAATTCTGCAGCTAGCCGGGAGCCAGTTACTTTTGCGTGTGGACATAAACCAAATAGACATACTTTCGGCGTGATCGCTGAGCGTTCGTTCCTTAGTATAAGTGCTCTTTTTATCCTTAACTGATTCGAAATCGTGCCAACCATGGCCGTATGCATGTAGAGGATAAGCAGCTTCTCCGTGTTTGTAGATATCGAGTCCATTGATTTCCACCTCCTCGGATACCCGCAGCTTTCCAATCTTAATTAGAAGCCACCTAATAAGGCTCCTGTACTACATATAGTTGAAACAAGTGTTTTCCCATCGTCTTTTCTCTTTCTGAAATGTTTGTATAGTTGCAGGCTCTACACAAACCTCCAACTCATTGTCGGAGCTGGTGATATAGCTTTTAATACTCTATTGATTATTTTGACGCGCGATTCGTCACGCGTTTAATATTAGGTTGCAAAGGAAATTCTGTCCGTTCCCGCACCTCCTTGGTGTCATTGAACACCAAAGTCGAACGACAACGGGTAATGTACGAGTCGTACATTTTTGTTTGAAACAGACGAGGGTTAGAAAGAGTGCATGAGGGGTAGAGGAACAGAGTGTAAAAATGATGATGGCGAGCGAATTATGGACCTAGCGGTCGCCCATGACGTGGTTATCTGCAGCACATTTTTGTCAAAGAGGGAAGCCAAAAGGTGACCTACAGCAGTGGAGGTCGAAGAACAGAAAATGATCATAACCTGGTAGGCAGGCTCTCAAAACGGTAAGGGACGTTAAGGTTCTCCTAGGCGAAGACTCAGGACAAGTCGTCCTGAAGCATGGACGATTCTACAGTGTGCTAGGAGACCTTGTTAGAGACGCGTGGAGAGTCGAAAGGAGACAAACAGGTTTCGGCATGACGAGATGGGAAAGGTGGCTCACAAGACATGGTAGAAGCCTAGATCATCAGAGGACCTCACCATATACAAGAAATACAAGAGGCGCGCAAGGCAGCCGTGGCTAAAGCCAAGAATGCTGAGATGGATGGCCTATACGAAACACTGGAGGAACCACAGGCAAAAAAGCCTGGCTGAACCACGACATTGGGTAAGCCTAGACGTTGGAGTGGTAAAGACTGAAGAATGCTAAAGGACGCTTGCTAAGTACACCAGTAGACGTCAATACTTCAAAGGACTCCTGATTGGAGAATTTACAGGAGAACATCTCCCTGAAGCAGCGCCAGTGGAAGGCACAGTGAACCTCTGCCCAGAGAAAGAGGTTTAGACGGCTATAAAGAAGGTGAAGCTAGGAAAGGCATTGCGATCGCACGGGGTGGAGGCACGGAAAGCGCTAGGGGAATACAGAGTCCGGTGGCGTTTAGTGTGTTGTTGTTTCTGTCGAAGTGTTTTGGTCGATTTGCATCGTTTGCAGGTTTAAGAAACCCACATGATGTTGAAATAGCCTTCATGGTTTTAAAAGGAAGGTGCGAAATTGTTCCGTGCCAATGAACTCTAATACCTTCTTCAGGAATAAGAAGATAGGAACCATCCATAGAAGTGACCATATAATTATTGCCAAGGCACATATAAGTTGCCATCCAAGCTGCTGAAATTGTTTCTCTTCCTTGGCTACTCAATAGCTGCTTTGACGAATCTTAACAGTAATGATACGTGAGAAGTTCTGTTAAGGTCGAAGAACAATCGAATTTCTTTGCTACAAAAAAATCATAAAATGTCGCACCGCAAAAGATTGCCGCATAGATAGAGATCCATGATTGTTGGCGATAGCATCGGAAATTGCGTAGACGATGCCTCCATGGGCGATGATGCATGTCGACAACAAACCCCAAAATCCTCCACCAGCATGAACGGCAAACGCATCAAGTGGATCGTCAATTTTAAGCCTGAAAGTTTTTTTGTACCGGAAGGGGCTATTTCATAAATGGAACACCTGGTTCAAATTAAAGAAAAATAGAGTTCACAGGAAAATTGGGAATCTGCAGCTGAAATTTGAGGTTATCAGCATACAACACCTTCGGTAAACGTCTACCAAAACGCGAGGTGAATGAATGAAATCGTCGCGTGATCGCACTGCTGAAACTGACGCTTGACTGAGCTTGACTTGGTATTTGTTTTCCTTATGCATTCTCACGTGGGACGCGTCTTAAGAAAATGTATAAATAAACAATTACGCGGGATTGATCTATAAGAACGTTTCCTGAAGCATGTTCTGCATTGAAACGGCAATGTCGGCTTCCTGTCTTGGAATATAGTATCTATCTCTCTTATACGCAAATATAAAGATCTTATGTGTGAATTGAACACGAATGTGCCCTGGTTGCAATTAACGCGGACAGCTTAACGAGGTGGGCTCTGACGATGTCAAACAACACACAAATAAAACGGAAAAATATAAAATTTTGGCTGCACTTACCTAACCGCTGCATATTTCACGTCTTCTCATTTTAGCTATGTGTTTCTAATTTTATAAATAAATTCGAAGGGTGTTGTGGCCTCGCGAAGTCACAGTTTGTTTCGTATATATCCGTTTTGGCGGATGTTTACCGTCGGCTTTAGATTTCAGAGTTTTCGCGAATTACTTAGTCGTTTGTCATTTTTTGTATCGTTTATATTTTTCGTTTCAGTTGTGAGAGTGGAACTAAAATATGATATTCCGCTCAGCGTACTTGATCATGAGATGGCTAAGTCCTAAATAGATGAGTCCAGCGCCAATTCCAGTGAAGGACGATGCCCACGGTTCCATGCGATTACAGCCGGCACATGATGAGACCATTCCTCAAAATGGAACAGTACGATCTACATAGATTGAGTCCATCAACAATTGTGAACCTCACCAGCTAGACAGGCATTGATAGTCAGCAGTAGAGTCCATTTTCCTTTAGTGAGAAAATGAATAATCAAAAACGTCAACGCTGCGAATGCTCCACAGAGAATGGTGTTGATCATTGCTAGTGCGACGATGCGCCCCTCTCCAGGTTTAACAATGTCAGCCATAGAACCTTAACCATCGGTTCCATTCATCAAACAACGTTAATTGATTGTTTTCCATTTTTTCGTGCCAAACATTTCTCTTACCTCCGTTGAACGCAAGGAAACCAAACATGAGAATGAATCCACCAAGAGCGGCAAACTGTAAACATGTAATGTTAAGAAAAGCCTTCAAACTGAAAAGTAACGTTTTGTAGTATAATGCATCAAACTCTGAATAGATTTTATATTGGTTCGATTCCCTTCGGTGGACTAAAACGGGAAGAAACGAATGAGAGCGTTGACCACTCTAATGTGTGACCTCTTCCGGTTTTTTTTGAAATTCTATTAATTAATTGGTATGCTGTCCATACTGAGTTTCTTTGGACGGTAAGCCAAAATGCTATAAATCGTGCTTCAGAATTCCTTTGCATCATTACGAATTTGAGAATCATGTCGAAATATTCAATGTTGTCAAGGAGTATGTACAAAGAATTCCTCCGCAAGCTGTGCTGATATGGGAATTATTTGAAAGAAAGTCTGAGAAGGGGTCCACTCCGCTCTCATGTCCTACTGCAGACTACATAAGGTTTGCTGAATAATATTATACACCCAATATGCTTAACCCTGGAATCAATATCTTCACTTACCGGCACACTGTGGCCTTTGATTTCAATGGATTCTTCTTCTCCGTCTTCGGCAAAACGACCGATTCTTGGGCCGATAATGTAGGCCGCTGCTAAGGAAATCGTTCCACCGCATAGATGGACCACTCCAGCACCGGCAAAGTCCTAGAGAATTTCAGCCGTTCAAGGCAATCATTTTTTCCAGTTAAGCGATTGATTTGGTATACAATGTGACCGCAGTCCGCTAAAAATGCTCGGCCTTTCCGCTTTGTAAAACGACAACGGAAAGGAACAAAAGACCAAGGAAGAAGACTTCAGAACAAAAACGAGAAAGGCCAGGTATGAAAGCACGAAAAAATATGAAGAGAAAATGATCATCAACGTGAAGCATGATAAAGTGTCAGTGTGTAAAAAGAAGACAATCGAACACGAAAGAAGCATAATGCCTACAGAGAATAAGAAAATAGGGGGAAGGGGTGAAGAAGGATTGAAAACAACTAGATTCCGCTCTCCGGGACATCTTTGCTCCGAGTGGCCTTGTAACCGCAGCATGATTTGGTTTCTCCTTCATTTTCTTCATTCATTCTTTTGTTCTACAAGAGAGGTTTTTTCGATTTCACTATGTACTTACCAGATATGTTGTGTGGATATCGTCGGTTTGAATCCCTAAGTACATCCAGCCTTGTTCGTGCCATCCCCAATGTGTTAGAATCGGATACACAAACGCTGAAGAATGTTCACTTTTTGTTATTGAACTTCTTTTACAAAAAAGGATGTGTTTGTAATCAGGTCGACTTACTTGAAATAACGGTACAGTAGGTAATATAATTCGCAAATTCGCAACGTTCCGCTACGGCGCCAGAGACGATGGTGGCTGATGTAGCGGCGAAAACGTATTGAAAGAAAAATCTAAATAATTACAACTAAAGATGACCATTTAGATGGAAAATGTTCAACTTACTTTGGATAATTGGTTAGACCAGCGAGAAAAAACTGTGTATGACCTATGAAAAGTCCGACGACGTGGTTTGACGAATCACCGAATGCAAAAGCCCATCCGAGTGACCAATATCCGATAACAGCGATGCCTATTTAATGAATAATAATAAAAGTGAGCACCTCCAAATGTCGAATTCAGTGATAACTCAAGAAAATAGATCGCTCACATGAGTCAAGTAAATTCTTTATGAGAATATTCGTTGTGTTTTTACTGCGAACAGCACCAGCTTCGAGAAATGCGAAACCGCACTGCATCACTGCAAAAAATTTATTGTTCTAGATAGCTGATGGAATAAATAAATTTAATGCAAAATTGCCTACAGAATATAATCAAAGCCATGGAACATAGAAAGAATGCGTTATCATTCTCTCCGAAATCCAACTGCATTTGATTTATCTGATTTTGAAGTTGAATTATTTCAGCTGTGTAGTTTTCCGTCGTCGACATTCTGGAAAAAAAAGTAATCTGAAAATGCAGATAATGTTTGAAAATCATCCATACTTCATTAAGGAGTCGTGAACAAGTAATCTTTGAAGAAATTTGCAAATTTTCAGTTAGTGAAACAATTTGCTAAAAAGCGTGCTTGCGAGAAAGTCTATAACACTGCAACTTGATGGTGAGTGAACAATGATATGATTACATAGTTGGCTGACTTTCAATATGACTTTTCTCTCCCATCACTCAAGTTTTGTAGTGAGCGCAATGAAGCCATGGACAGTTCGTATTTCTAAGCTTTTTCCTCTTCCTCAACAATAGAAAACCCTCTGGGATGATCTCTCGAAGAACGAATCCTTCCCAGCAATTGTGACGAAACTTGCTAAAATACTGATGCTGATCATCGGCACTGAATACGTACATTGCGGTCATAAATGTTTAGCATAATCTATAAATAGGTCAGTGGATTAAAACTGAGAAACTATGTATATGTGTTTTACATTTGTTTCAGATAGGGACGTGTTCTTCTTTTGAAGATTCTTCAGTGCTGCAGTGAATTTCAGCCGTTTTACTGCCATTGTTGGAGCATTTAGGCGACAATTCGCTACTGGAATTCGCTGCTGATTACGAACAAAGCGCCTATATCAAGAAGTAAACCGCAATCAGTGATCGGCGCCAGACTAATAATATAGGGTGTCTCAAAAAAATGTACCTCCTGTTTGAAATGCCTTAACTTTGGCGAAAGTGAATCAATCGGAACGAGTCATAGCTTCGATGGAAGATAAAAAACAGAAAATTCTCTGGTATGTGTTTGGTGAGGATTGCGCCGTGTACTCGACCGAGGCCTCAGAGTTTGCACCTGATTGATAGCGCATGGGTTATATGCTTTCTCTACTTTGGTCGTAAACAGGTGATATTGCTGAAATGAGAGGCAGTAAACATATCCCCTTGTTACAGCTTTTGATTAAGCATGGAACAACATCAATATCGATCAATATTTATAACCACTGTTTGAGAAACAAAACCTCTTCCAACAATGATGCAGTCATAAGGAAATAATCAAGAGGAATGTAAAATGTGTGAACCATGAAGATTGCGCCATGCATATGTCCGAATCGTCGGATTCTAGACCTGATTGAAAGTTCACGGATAACATGCTTGTTCTACTTTGGTCGCAAACAGGTCATATCATTGCGTTACATTTGTTGCAGCGAAAAAACAACTCAGCTCACGGTTAGAGACGGATCAGCATCACTATCATTCGCTGAGTGTTCATTTTGATCTGAACAAAAAACATTGTCGTATTGTGCAAGTGCATAATAAAGTGCATGTTAAACGTGTTATGTTTTGATGTTCTCATGTTTACTGCATCAAGAGAAACGCGTACCAGCGATATCACCTGTTTGCGACCAAAGTAGAACAAGCATGCTATGCGTGAACTTTCAATCAGGTCTAGAATCCGACGATTCGGAGAAATGCATGGCGTAATCTTCATGGTTCACACATTTTACATTCCCCTAAATTCTTTTCTTATGATTGCATCACTTTCGGAGGACTCTTAGCTTCTCAAACACTAGTTACAATTATTGGCCGACATTGATGTTATTCCATGCTTAACCAAAAGTTGCGGCAAATCGATATGCTCACTGCTTCAGAGTAGCTCATAGCAGCGATATCGCCTGTTTACGACCGAAGTAGAGCAAGCATATAACCCATGCACTATCAATCAGGTCCAAAATCTGAGGTCTCGGTCGAGTTCGTGGCGTAATCCTCACCAAGCACAAACCAGAAAATTTTCTTGTTTCTTAGCTTTCATTCAAGCTACGATTCGTTTCGATTGATTCGCTCTCGCCAAAGTTATGGCATTTCACAGAGGAGGTACATTTTTCTGAGACACCCTGTAGATTTCCAGCCAAAAAAAGACATTCAAGGGATGGTGTAAAGCGGAATTGAAATCAGATCAACTTTTCTGACTCAACACGGGGATGTTGAAATGCAGCTGTAAAGCAACTACGCGATCTGTTGAATGGTATTAGCCAAATGACAGGATATTGCTGAGTAAACAAATCTCAGAAGAAACGACTGTGTGCGTTTCCTTACTATAAGCAGTAATCCAGCGGCGGTATTTTATTGTCTTCCCCAGTAAACTGTTCACCGACACTAGCGAAATTCTTCCAACCCAAAGGAACACATCAGTTCTTAACGATTTACTAATAGCTGTCTCACATTCAGTTGCGGCAAAAATGCAGGAGTACCGAAAGCAGGAAAACTTGCAGGAAATCCGAATGATTCAAGGGATTCTTCGTGAGGAGCACATGGTCTTATTTTTTTCGACGAGAAAAAAAGGAAGGCGAAAATCTGGGCGACAGACGCTCTGGTCTGGCTCGCGCTATCAGCAATTCACCAAAAGCTTTTCCTACCTTTCGCCTGATAGAGGGCGTTAACAACGTCCTGCTCAAAAGTCGAACCACTATCTGTCTGATTTTCACTGTTTGAACTTTTCACACCAACGGCTGAGCCTCGGTTGATGGACTGCTCCTTCAGAGCTGATAGCGATTCGCGCAAATTTCTCGACAACTGGATCGTAATGATCACAGGTTGCAGTTGTTCAATTTTTACAGTTATTTGAGGAGCTACAGAATCTTCATTGGTTTTTTAGTGTCTCATTATATAGCTTATCAAGGAGACCATGGCTTCATTTTATAGTAGTTGCGTTGATAAAGTATGCAATCACCTGTATCACCTGTCGTCCCATTAATCATCGATGTGCTCGAGTGGGCGCCAGTAACGTCTCTATTCGTCCCTGTCGCGTGTCACGGTAGACCAGTGGGTCCTGTTCGCTCGAGGAACACGAAGAGCATCGAATCGATCGTTCAGGGATTTGACGAAAAAGTTTGAGCAGCCCAAACGTGGGCGATCTGGTATTCTTCTGACGTCCCGCGGAATCCAGTCATTAAGGGCTATCGTTCAGCGATCGTCAAGGAATTGCGACTGCCGACATAGCCCGGAGCTTCAGATTCCGTCTCTCGCTTGGATAAAGCGAGTCAGTCCGAGCATCCTTCCCTCTATACTTCGTTGCGCGACGTAAATCGCATGTTCATTCTACTTGCGTAACGCCCAGGATTCTGAAGCGTACGTCAACGCAGGAAGAACCGAACAGTCGAAGATGAGCGCGGAGTCGGGTGTTCTTCGTCTTCCGCACTACTTTTTCGATACTCTCGATAGCGATAGCGTCCCAAGCCGCTCTTTTCCTCCTGCCCACCTCTGGACCCATGTCGTTGGTCATGTTGACTTCCCGACCCAAGTACACAAAGCTGGAGCACTCAGAGATATTCGTTCCGTTGAGCGAAAATGGGGCAGCAGAAACGTATCCACTCGTAATTCACAGGTTCAGCTGCGAGCCGATCTTCCCACATGCGCGATCGAAGTCGGCCAACATGCGTTTTGCGTAATCGATAGATACCGTTATGAGTGCGACATCATCTACAAAAGGGTGGTGTAACTGCCGGCTGCTGATCTTCACTTCCATGTCGTTCCATTCTAGTATTCGCATGACGTCCTCGAATGCGAGCGTTGTTGTAGAATGGTGTGATCATGGCCGTGAATCCTTTGTAGAGCTCACTGAGGATCTTCACGCACTGAGTGGGAACGCCTTGTTCGCGCAGAGCCTCAATCACGACTCCCGTTTCGACAGAGTCGAAGGCCTTTCTGAGATAATGTGAGGCATCAAGGCGTCTTGTACTCTCACAACACCTCAGTGAGCCTGATCACGGTGTGGATATGGTCGATTGTGATGAACCCTCTTCGAAATTCGGTTTGCTCACACGGCTGTCCTTCGTCTACCGTTCAGTCTTATTCAGAATAACACACGTGAATAAGTAGTAAACTGCAGACAGCAGGCAGATGGGGCAATATTTACCTGTCGTGCACCTTCCCCTTCTCTATCAGGACAGTAACACAGTCGTGCTCGTTTTCCACACTGCTGGTTCTTTGCAGTCTGATATGTGTCGTGTAAAGAGTCTGGCCAGGGTGTTGATGAAGACTGGCGGTAGGTTCTTCAGATGTTCGGGCCGGATCGTGTCGCGACCGAGCTGTGCGATTGTTCATCGATGGAGATGGATGTGGCTATCGAAGAGATTGGAGTAGAACCCATTGATGCCCTTCTCATCAGTCCTTCTTGAAGACGTGAGGTACAACTCTAGTAGTTGCCTTCGGTTCTCTCAGCGCTGGCGAATCAGCTCGAGAGTTTCGTGGAAAAGGCGTCTCCCACGAAACTCGAACTTTTGGTATTCTTGGGGCTCTCGGCTTTTTGAGCACAATCACACATGTGAGCAGTGAACATGCTGTATTCCCCATCGATGTTGTCCTCGGCGGAATCTTTCCAGCAGCTAGTCAGCGTAGAGAAGAGTTCCCAGTTCACGAGTGTTCTAGAATCTCTCTTCTTGAACTTCATGTTTTTCATTTGCTTCCGTGTGAGATGGAGATTCGCACGGAGGAGATGGTGGTCGGATCCCGTAAAAATTTCGGAACAACAGCGACATCGGTTAGGCAAAACCTTCGATTGAGGATAACGTGGTCAATTTCGTTGTGATACAGTCCACCTGGAGACTCCAAAGTCCATCGTTAGGAGGCGGCTTTCTGGAACTGAGAGTTACCATGAATGGTGACCTTCCGACGAACTTCTAGGCCCGATCTTCGCGTTAAAATCTCCGACGATGACCTTGTAGAAGGTACGATCTTCTTTGTATAGCTTTTCCAATTCCTCTCCAATTCCATGTAGAATGCCTCGACTTCTTCGTCATCGTCGTCCGATGTTGGTACGTAGACTACGAAGACCTTCAACGCCGCCCGTCACCCACGTCCCATCAGCCGTAAACGATTCGGGTTCTAAGTTGTTCGAACGAATCGATGTTCATAGCCAATTTCGTGTTAACGAGGACACCGGCACCACCAACGCCTCTGCTGTCGCATGTTTCGAGGAAAAGTTCTTCTCCAATGTCGACCACAGCGTGTAGTGGGCGGTGTCTTCCCGGTCAGTTCGATGACGCTGTTCTTGGTCTTCCTGGCTTGCATGACCAGGTCTTCGACAGACGCGTCCGATGCAAGCGTTCGATTGTTTAAAGGACAGGCGGTCATCATTATACTCTTTCTTTTTGGTAGCCTTTCTAGGCTCTAAGATTTTAGCAGCCTCTCCGTACTCGTCCTTCCCAACGCTGCGTTATTGGGGGCTCTTTCGGGGTCAGGGGAATGAGACCCTTTGTTGTTACTGTTTTCGGCATATGAGGAGCGTACGGGTAGCTTGCCAGCCTCTGCCGTACGAGCTCAATACGGCTGGTAGCTAGTCAGGCTATCCCGCTGGAGCTAAGAGCTTATTTACTAGAGGCGACCCTGATCCGCCTCTCTTGTACATACGCTCCCACCGAATGCGAGTTGTTAGGCCACACAGATAAGCTCTGTGAGCAAGTGTCGCCTATCTGGCACAGTAGAATCAGCTTGCCCAACGCTGATTCCGCTCGCGTCTCACGGCAAGCATAAGGTTGCTTTTAATCCGCGATTAATGCCCTACCCGCCACCTGGGGTCGCTCTACGTAGCCTCGCCACCGACCGGGAGGGGATCCTTCTTGAAGAATAACCTTAAAAGAAGGAGATCCGTGAAAAGTATGCAATTGCAATTATAATCGAATGTCATTGAGGGATGATTGATCACGCCGTTTTGAGTCCACATCTCGTAAAGTTTGTTGTGGATCAACACATTAGGCGTAACGTTCACTCAGCTTTCAGACAAAGGCACAAGATACAGTACCGGACGCGCCGCAACGATAAAACGGCGGCAGCGGCGCATCGGAGCGCCGAAGTCCGCCGTTTTTTAATAACTTCTTTAAAATCGATTTATTTGCAAAAATAGGTACATATTCGAGCTCAGCAGCTTGACCTCTATCCCTCCATATACACTTTTCCCATATTCGTGAAACTTGTTTTCAGTCAATTTTTTTGACCCCTAGATTTGCGGATCCGGTTGCCGCTTCGGTCCCTCGCCTGGTGACTCACCGCCGACTAGGCTCCGCCCCTTTTGCCTGATTGAATGATTTCAAATATTGATATTAAAGAAACAGGAACTTCGCTCCTAGTGTGGTGGTTGGAGGACAAATCTTAGCTAACGTACAGCACTAAATTAGATGTGTTAGTATCTTGTTCCACTCTTTTCAGCTATTCTACAGTGCTTTAACGCGATAGGTTCGTTATTTTCTTGCAACTCTGACTTTTTTCAAGAGTTGATTCTCTAGTTCTATCATTTCACAAAGGCCGGTTATTTATCCAATGTGAATGTATTGTACGTAGTTGAGTTGAACGCACCAAATTGTGTTCGAACACCAAAACTGAATCGAAAAATAAAAAAAATAAAATCCGAGAGTGCTTTGTGGAGTGCAAGTGACCCAGAGTGCGAGGGAGGAGACGGTTCACCCGAACGTTTGCTCGGACCCTTTCTACTATGAAAGTGAATAGACTTGTGTTTGATCAAGATATTGTTTGAAAAACAAAGAATTTCGATTAAGGTGTTGTTTGAAAGACAAAAAGAATAAAGAAGAATCCTCTCTGCGTGATTCACAAAGCAACTCATATTTCTCACAGGACCACCCACGGGGGAAACGTTTCCTACGGACAAGTTTTGTTAGGCTCTCCCCAACGAGTGCACCATTTCCGGTTACCTCTCTAAGTGACTTCAATTTTTCACAGGCCCACTCACAGAGGAAACTCCACGTTTCCTACAGACAAGCACGTTTCCTACAGACAAGTTTTTTAGGCTCTCCACAACGAGTAGACCATTTCCAACTACCTCTCTAAGTGACTTAAATTTCTCACAGGACCACCCACTGTGGAAACTCCATGCTTCCTACAGACAAATTTTATTAGGCTCTCCACAACGAGTACACCGTTTCCAACTAGCTCTCTAAGTGACTTAAATTTCTCACAGGACCACCCACTGTGGAAACCCCATGCTTCCTACAGACAAATTTGATTAGGCTCTCCGCAACGAATACACCATTTCCAACTACCTCTCTGAGTGACTTAAATAACTCACAGGACCACGAACTGTGGAAACTCCATGATTCCTACAGACATGTTTAGTAGATGATGTTGTCATGCGATATGAAGTAGAACACCTGTCTGTGTCTTCTTCGCAACCGCTGTGCAGAGTTTCACCTAAGGCGCGTCTTTTCCTAGCGTCCCAAGCTAGCAGTAGGAGTCTCCACGGGGTGACTCGAAGACGTTACCGCGCCCGTTGGGCATGCGGCGCAAATGAACTGCGGCTGAACAGGTGGGCATACTCGACGTAACAAATTCGCCGCGAATTTGGCGCAGTGTTGAGAGAGAGCGCAGACGAGCAGAGCGCTGCCGCGAAGGGCGCGGACTCGCCGCGGGTAGGGCATACTCGACGCGACAAACTCGCCGCGAATTTGGCGCCGGCAGCCGCCGGTGATGACGTGGCACCGCGGCAATGCCGACCATTCGGCATTGCCGCCGTCCTCGGGGGAGGAGCCAGCCGCGAAATTAAACTCCGCCCTCCCACTTGCCGCTCAGCGCTAAATTCGCAGCGAATTTGGCGCGTGTAGTATGCCCACCCTTGACTCCGCCGGGTCACCCCGTTTCGACACCAAAACCGCGCATTTCGGCGCTCCGAAGCGCCGCTGCCGCCGTTTTATTGTTGCGGCGCGTCCGGTACTGTAATTGTCAAATTTCAGGTAGTTTCCATAATGGGGATGAACAAGATGATAGTGTTTTGCTCAGAAATCACGACGCCAGTGCCCCATGAACGATTCAGCTCGTGCACGATCATCACTCTTCTTGAATTCTTCATGATTCGAGACGTTTCTGAACACCTATAAATTTTCTCCTGACATTGATGGATAAAACTTTCTGTTAGTTTCAGTGTGCTTTTAGGTGGGAAAGTGATTAAAGGCGCCGTTCGTCTGCAGAATGCTAAACACAGCTCGTTGTTAGTAAACCGTCAGAGCTACTTTACCAGAAGCTGCATCTATTTTACCATTTTTGATAAATTGGACCAAGGTCGAAATAAAACAAGCTAACCTTCTCTCCTTAAAGAATGGTTCTATTGCGTGCTCTACACTCTATGATATGTGCTGCTACCTTGGGACAGGTGCCTGTTCTACCGCATTGGCGAGTAATTCATTCGAGTAATTCATTCATTCTCTTGACATGCTCTAGCTATCGCGAATTATGCTAATCAACAATTGCTTCTTGATGCTGCTGTTGAGGATTTCAACAAATGGCGTCGTTTTGAAACTAGGTTCGCATAAGCATGTCGTATCCCAAAGATCATCTTATTGACCGGCATCGTCCTGGTTGCATCAAACTTAAACGCCAAGTTACTCCCTAAATGCCCTTTATGTGACACCCCCTGTGATGAAAAAAAGAGTGGTGGCATAACTGGCCATTCATTAACCGAGTAAAGCACAAAGAACGAGCAGTAGTTGTAGCAACAACTCTCAATTCTCTCTTCTTAGAACCTCGGCATTATGCACACAATTGTTTCACCTAATTCTTCTGCCTTCAGGAATTACTTGGTGGAATGCTAAATAGAATACTCAAAAAATAGAAGACGGCCTGAAAACGGAGTAGGACGGTATAGTTACTCTCCTTTCAACTGACGTCGCTATCTGGTCCGTTCGGGGAACGTCTGCGCTGCAAAATACATGTCTGTCGATACCCTGATAAGGAATCTGCGTCAATTGTGAAATGACGGAAGTGTGGATACAATACCAGATCGAAAACTGAACATTCTATGATTCCGCAGATTTGAGATTTGGTGAGGCTGTTTTTGAATTTTCGTAGTATCTGATTTATATTTCGTTTAAAACTGTGTATGCTAGAACTCCTACCATTTACTCAATAACGATCTTTACCATTAGTTGTATTTAATTTTTTGGGGGTTTTCAGTTAGATAAATTAACCCTTTCATTGTTCACTCTTCGGAATATAGCAATTTCAGCGTCGTACCAATCGAGATGCAGTACAATAATTCTCATGACTAAACATGAATCCTCACGAAAATGATGACGCACCGCACACTGGGGTCCTCCCACGTGGCATCGTATGCGAAACTTAACGACCTGAATCTCGTGATGTGAAAAGTGAGTTTTCCAGTGAGCTGGCCTTCTTCTATTGGGGTGAACCAAAAGTCCTGTCGTTTTTCCCACTCCAATATCAAACATTGTTTTCCAAAAAACGCTGAACCGCTGGACTGTCAATCGAAGTGGATTTTGTCTACTAGATCAAGTACTTGTGTTTGCAATCCGCTTGAGACAGCACCTGTATAACTCCTTGCATGTAGATATACCATTTTCACTTTGATTTGGACGTTTTTAAAACCACGTCGGACGTTTTTCAAACCAAATCGGCCGTTTTTTAAACAACGTGGGACGTTTTTCAAACCAAAGTGGAAGTTTTTCAAACCACGTCGGACGTTTTTCAAGCCAAATTGGGCGTTTTTTAAACCACGTCGGACGTTTTACAAGCCAAAATGGCTTGAAAAGTGTTCAATTTGGTTTGAAAAACGTCCAACTTGGTTTGAAAAACGTCCGAGGTGGTTTGAAAAACGTCCGACGTGGTTTGAAAAACGTTCGACGTGATTTGAAAAGTGTCCTATCCAAAGTGAAAATTGTATATCAAAAACTAGAGACACTCGTTTGTGACATGGTCCACGTTGATAAGTCAGTGTACGAAATATTGTTAACTTGTGGGATATTGTTGTTAACGAAATTAGCTATTGTGTTCGCAAAGTTACATTCGAATGACGCATGATCCTTACTATTCATCTGGTTTGAAAGTAATTGAGTACATGCGAGAGCTTTGATTTTTCTGAAGATATACTAGAAAAAGTGCTATTTTACGGGTGTTCGCTGGGAGAGCACAGGCCTGTGTTTGACCAAGTCGCTTAATTTCTTTTTCTTCTAGCAATTGTGCCGCCGCCGGACAGTCGGCATTGAGTAATTTTTGGTTCGGATGACCATAAGGAAGCATTTATTAGTGGATTAGCTTCGATTGCTTCATGGATTGCTTCAAAATTCATTACCACAAGGCGGTCTGCTCGAGGCTTAGTGGTTGTGTTCGTTTCTCCACGGTGAAGTCACCGCAGCCATGCCGCATATTTCGAGACAACGTGGTCGACATTAATTTCAGATTAACTTTTTTCTCTGCTTCTCGGAACTTTTCTGATTCCTTTCAGCACTCAAATAAGTTCAAAGAGAAGCTCAATCAAGGTTTTTCGTAAGATTTCTGATAGAGCAGTTCAAGAGCTCCAACATAGTGTAGCACATGTAATAGCATATATAGGGTGGTAAGAAAGTCTTGAGCCGTTTGACCCCTGCTTTTTCTTGGTTTTCTTGTTCAGTGCACAGTGCATTTTACTCCACGGTTTTATCACCATTGTTAGTCAGATCCATGATATCCCTGATAGGCAGGCCAGCCATCTTTTACGTGCAGAACTGAGCAGGCTGGAAGCCAAAGAACTCGCTGACTGCCCGTATGACATCATCGATTTTAGTGCCTCCTTTCTCAGCTAAGAAGCAACGTGGAAGGATGATAATTGGTAGCTATAGGGAACAATATAAGTGTAATGCGATGATTGCAAAATTGGGTGCCAACCTCATTTCTTTGAATTTTTACTGGTTTCTTTATCGACATATAGTCCTGCTGCATCACTGCGAGTGTGCACCGAATGTACTCTTGGCCGCTTTTCTGGAACTGCTTCCGCAGATTTCCAGAGGAGAATTGCAGTAACGACAGCAGAGACCATGTCCTCTTTCGTTACATTCTTCTTGTACATCATTCCTGCCCTGTGCCAGAAGCACCACTGGAGAACCTTCTTAACTTGTACTTCCGGTTTTGCCTCCGTAAAAGCGCTTCTGCTAAGGGCAGCAGGACAACACTGCATGATTTGAAGGAACAAGGTTTCTCGTCTCTCATATTACCTACCTATGCGTTTTCAAAGTTGTTTTCAAGGGAGCGGAGAAGGGTTGACTGACCAGTGAATGCCCGGGTAAACCACGTGCTGTCAGTCTGGAGGCCCGAGCTCAGTCCACTCAGCGTTTCTCTGTAACGAAGGAATTGAGCCAACTGGTAACTGTAGTATGACTGTGTTATAGTCCCCTTGCAAGAGTACGAGGGCTCTCTTCCGGATCCGCTGCGACAGCTTCGAGAAAGGCAGAATTTTCTACCAGAGGAGCCTGTCCCAACCACGGCTTGTCTTCGAAGAAAAAGCCTCAAGTTATAAAGCGAGATAACCCGAGCTCCGGGATGCTGAAGGTTGTGGTGTCTTCTGCGAATACAACGCTGATGTTGCGAATGGTTTCTTTCGTTGCAGTGCTGTGCCACCGTCCGTTAAAGATGAGGACTCAAATAGGCCCTTGTGGAAATGACATCGTATCTGATGTTAAAGAAGAGGGTTTGGTTATTTATACCCCTTGTAACGGTGCTTAGTGAATGACTAACAACTACCACATGTTAGGTTATGGATACAGCTCAGAAGTCGGAAGTTCTGAATCTTTCAAGCAAAGTGGCTCAAGACTTTCTTGCCACCCTATATTTCCAATCGGTGAAAAATCATCCGAACAAATCTGCATCGAGAAGCGACAGAACTGTTGGTTCACTCTAAGGCACTTGCCATACTCACGACAACGGCCCCGTCGCAGCGAAGCTAAAAATGCATGGTTCGCCTCTATAAAGCACTGCAGCTGGGTTTTTTGTATGCTGCTGTGTGCGGGGACTCGGAGCAGTGCTGCCCAACCGTCGCAGCTGGCGCCGGCTCGTCGCAGGGCACTGCGCTGCGACCGTCGCAGCTAGCTGCGACGAAGGCCACAGTACTGTCCTGAGAAGATTTGCACCGCCCTTTTTGCCCTTGCGGTAAACTATCGGAGTCCCCGCACACAGCAGCTTACAAAAAACCCAGCTGCAGTGCTTTATAGAGGCGAACCATGCATTTTAGCTTCGCTGCGACCGTTGCCGTCGTGAGTATGGCAAGTGCCTAATACCTTCCAGTGACGTCGGCACCGGTCTACCTCAGATTCCGCTTCTTGGTTTAGCCGGCATAACGGGAACGTCATGCAGCCGAAGTAGGGTTAAGCGAAGCAGGCTAGAATGGACCATGTCGGAGTATCCCGTCAACAAGCAATCGTAGCAGTGAACAGTCAGGTAACTCTCACATTAAATTTCACGTTATTTGTTGAATGCTTTCAGCTGAAATGCTGAATCCGGCTCACCGTTTCAAGCCGTCATCACGGATGAGTGCTGGAAGTACAAATCTTCGGGCCTATGGAGGAAGGCCAGCGCAAATGATCGTCGCCCGTGGGAAGGGGAGCCGTCGTCTCAGCGGCGTAGTAGTTAAAGCACGGCCCCGGTGAGGCACGTCAAATCGAATCTTTACTGAGGTGAGTTTTTTCAATGATCCTACCATCACCACTACAGCATCGTAATCTCGATTAACCCTTGACCGCCTTGGGAAGCACAGTACACGTTATACCCCGAGGGTGATCGTAAATCTGTTGCGTGATTTTTTCCAACCTGGGCGGCGTCTTATGCCGTGTAATCGCCGCTTTCTATGGAAGGACTCTGATATGTGGGAACTCCGAAGCAAGTAGGCATTGAAGTTTGTCACTGAAATCGTTGGTTGTCTGCATGAAGGAGAACCGATATCAGTTCTATTAAGGACGGCACATGGGCGGCTCACGTTTTGTTGAGTGCGTTACAGTAGGAGAGACGTGAAACCGCAAGTTACGTAGAGGACAGTCATAATCAATTTTTCTGCCTTTCTAGGTTTATATGTGGATTCCTTATTAATCGACCTAATGTTGCAGCCTGCTCATCGCCTTCAAAGGCCTAAATGCAATTAGTATTATTCATCCTTAACTGGGTGAAGGACGTTTGTTCGCAATGTTGGCTCGACCGGGGGCGGCCGTCAGTACCTGTGTATACAATCAGCAGCGACGCACCCTCTGGTGGCCGCGTGGGCGGTGACTCCTCGTCGCTTTAGAATTTCACCCTCTATCGAATGAGCTAGGCAAGAACACTCGTTCAGTAACCTTAACGGCTGTGGTTCCAAAAGTTTTCCCTAAATCTTAAAACACAACCACATTTTCTAATTTTAAACCACCAATCCCTCTTAAAAAGACTACTGTTTATTGGAACAAAAACTCCAGTTCACGAAAAATTTCAAAAGTGTTATCAATTGATAAATGTGAGAGCAGTCGTAGGGGATGAAATTTGCAACATTTCTATGAATGTTTATATGCAAATAAAACATCAAGCTCGAATGGTTTTCCAAGTGACGAGCTTCGACATCTTAATGTAGAACTTTTTGACCTGTCTATCATTAGGGTCGTGCACAGTCGACGACCAATACGACACGGCAATGATAAGAGATAGCGGCCGGTGTCGTATTGGTCGCGTCCAACTTCGGCATTTGCGTTGCCGAAGTTGCCGCATGCGGCGAGTAGGACACCGCGTGTGCGGCGTCGTCTCGTACAGGGATGTGTGCTCATTCGCGCGCGGCGAACAGTGCGGCGATTTGTCGTGTCGCATTGGTCGTCGACTGTGCACGACCCTATTCACTCATCCCGTTGGGTTCACATTTATCAATCAATAGACGCGTCCCATATTTCGATGGTTACTTCACGCTCTTCATTCCAGCTCTTCATAACCCGGAGTTTCGCTCTGGAAAAAGAACTTAGCTTGTCATGAAATTATTACCTTCGTTTTTTCTTTCACGAATTATTAATAAGTTCCATTGGTGTCACTGAAAGAGCGTTCCTTCCTAACTCATTCGTTAGAGAATGAAATTGTGACGAGGAAAATGTAGGTTTCCATGGTTTCGAATTCAGTGAGTGCTTACTCGAACCCTTTTGTGAGTTATTTCATTAATCGAGGGCGGGCGCCTCCGAATATGGTCGAGCTCAGGACCACCGTAGACGATCGGTTCGTCGTAGCCAGCTAACGGTCACCATTTAGTCGTCGCCGTCGACGCGATTACTGCGATCTGTGTGTCGCTGGGCGAGTCGTCACTAATTATATCCACAGGACCTCACGCCCTCCCTTCGTCGAGCCAACATTGCTAACAAACGACACTCTCCCACTTTAACTCCATCGCTAAAGCAGTGATAGTGGACATTGACAATATCGGACACGCCGTCATTCTATTTATGCCCAGAGCTACTTGGGTATATCTGGCAGCGCATAATCACGGTATAGAAAAGAAGGACATTTGTGGGTAGGCAATTATTTCGGTTGTTCATTCGCGGATTCACCGAACAAATCCAGAGTGACTCCAAAACTAGCCCGGTTGTAGCCCTGGTCTCCAGATACCCTACGATCAAAGCGAACTCGGATGTAACGATAATGTTCGAAGTAACCGATTTGTTACGATATCTCGGAGACTAATCGCAAAGATTTTTGCAGTTCATCATCACTAGTGACCACCGCCGCCGCTGTTCAGAACAAGAATTTTGGGATCCCTGGTTGTTAAAGAAGAATTTTGGGATCCCTGGTTGTTAAAGCTCTGAAAAGGTTAGCAACCATTCTAGATCTTTTCAGCGCTATAAGCTCACAATGCTTATCATACGTAAGCTTATTTTTAACTAAAAAACCGAGATCCTTAACTTCGTTCTTATGCACCACCCTGGAATCCCAAAGGAAATGCTCGTAGTGCTTCTTAGAAGATCCAATGTGCAATAAACTAGTTTTGCTCTCAGACAATGGGAGTCCCCAGTAGATTGACCACTGAGATAATGAAAAAAATAGTTCTCTGTGCATGTTACACATAGCTCTGGAGGTGTCCACAGATAGTTCTCTGTGCATGTTACACATAGCTCAGGAGGCGTCCACGAAAAGCCTTTGGCCATTGTCATGCCAGCAATTTCGCTCGACGCTCGGCTGCGCCACTGACACTACTCAGTATCAGACACGTGGTAGCAGACGTGTCTGTGTCAGTTGTCGCGCGCGCGCGTGCGAGGGCTCGCTGGCGGGGTGTCATGCCGTTGCGCGGGCGCGATTTCGCAACGATCGCGCACCCCCTTCGCTCGTCGCAGCGCATTGCACTGCGATTCGGCAGTTCGCTCGTGTGAGGCACTTCTTTTCCCATCCCATTATACATATACATACACATATATACATGTATGTATGTGTATATATGTGTACATATATATACATATATACATGTATATATATATGTATATATATGTATATATATGTATGTATATGTATATATATGTATGTATATGTATATATATGTATGTATATGTATATATATGTATGTATATGTATATATATGTATGTATATGTATATATATGTATGTATATATATATATATGTATATGTATATATATGTATATATATGTATATATATGTATATATATATATATATATATATATATATATATATATATATATATATATATATATATATATATATATATATATATATATATATATATATATATATATATATATATATACATGTATATACATATACATATATATATACATATATATAGGGTGGGTTAGGTAGGCTAAGCACGTCAAAGAGAGCTGAAAGGATGACCCAAGCGCACTGTAGGAGCCACGTATTTGCGGAACGAGCGCGCGGCGTATTGGCAGCGACTGGCGCTCAGTTCGCTCGTGCCAACTCGGTCGCTGACGCTAGCGATGTGGCATGACAATGGCCTTTTACTTATGCGAAAAATCACACGTTTTGTATTTCACAGTAAAGCCATAGGCCTAGCCGGGGTTTTTGTATGCTGCTGTGTGCGGGGACTCGGGGCAGTGCTGCCCGACCATCGCAGCTGGCGCCCGCTTATCGCAGCGCAGTGCGCTGCGACAGGCGTCGCAGCGAGCTGCGACGAAAGCCATAGTACTGTCCTGAGAGGATCTGCACCGTCCTTTTTGCACTTGCGGTAAACTATCCGAGTCCTCGCACACAGCAGCATACAAAAACCCAGCTGCAGTGATTTTTAGAGGCGAGCCATGCATTTTTTAGCTTCGCTGCGACCGTTGCCGTCGTGAGTATGGCGACGGCCTAAGGCCGCTCCGTTATCGGCTTTACTGGAGGACACGAAACGGATTTTATTCCAAATGGTCGGATTGAGCGAAACGAAACGAAAATATCCCTTGTCATAGCGAAACGAAACGAAAAGATCCCTTGTCATCCACGTGGGACCGCTGTATTTCTCGGGTCACGTATGGCACCATCGACAACAGGAGGAGTTCGCTTATGTAATAGGTGCGCCCGATTGTGGGAAATATTCAGCAAGTGTCACATTTCATAGTCACCGACTGAGCGCGCTCACTGCAGCTCTATCGAAAGGAATGATAGTTTCTATAATACATACATACAAGTACCTGTCTCATGTTCATCTTCGTCTTTCCATCCCTACGTTGTTCCCCTGGTCACCAGTGACAAAGTTTCTTCGAACGTATGAAACTGCGCAACGACAGCAACAAGGAACTACATGAACAATTTCACGAACAGCTGGAAGATTGTGTCCGATCACAGAAAAGCAGTTGTATTATAGAAGCTGGAGATTTCAATGCACGAATCAGACCTCGCGAATCCGGACCCAACATCGGACCCAACAGTGCGGAAACTCGCAACGATACGAGAGAAATGTTGGCAAGTTTCTGCGAGGCACCCCATCCATATCGCGGGAACGACCACTTTTCGAGTCGAAAAGAAGAGAAGACACGCGTTTCTCTGAAGGGTCACTATTTTCGGGATTTGGACCACATTTGCTGTCACAGGATGGTCTTCACAGACATTGGAGTCATTCCATTCCTTAATACTGCGATCACCGTCTCTTGCGCACTCGGCGTCAATTCGACCGAATGCATGCTCGTCCACTGGACAACGTTGACTTGAGAACGGACGAGGTGAAGACGAAGTTGTGACTCGCACAATCAATCGTTGCTGAGGAACCGGTCGCAAGTATTGCAAGTAAGTAGTAAGTACTTCTGTTGCTTCAGTTGCAGAACTCGCTATAACAATATTCACTCTTAATATCAGAAGTTCAAATCTCACAGTGCTATGTTTTTCGACGTGCTGAATTCGACATCATAGTTTCGAAGTTAAAAATTCATCGAGCGAATCGCAGAAACAAAGAACAAAGGATGTCCTCGTCATTTCTGGACGCAGTGTATGCAATGTGAAAATGAATACGGCACCTTTTGCTCTATCTGTGGGTTCGATAGACATTGTGTATTTCCAGTCTTATCGATGTGTTTACAAACTTCTATTTGAAATGTTATAAACGATGGTCGGCGTTTATATTTATCCAGTGCGAATGAATGTCAACGAACATCGGGTGATCAAGAGCTGAAGAGCATTATGCACTAGTGGAACAAGTAGAAGTGATGAATGAACATTCATCACGTCTAAACGAGGCTGAACATGTAAATCATCATTATTATATGAATGTCGTCTGTACCAAGTACAAATTGGGACCGTCCGTCGTCATCATCATCATCATCATCATCATCATCATTATCATCATTATCGTAAAACAATACACCATAGCACTAGTTGGATTATTAAACTCTAACAGTGCGCAAATTGTCGCTAGAGCCGAACGATACTCATAACATTCCAGCATCATCATCATTATCGTTATCGTCATTGGTATCATCACCACCATCATCATCATTATCATCATCGTAATCATCATCAACGTCGTCATCATCATCACCACCATCAACGTTATCAAAATCTTGTTCTTCACCATCATCTCCAGTACGACTACGTAAAACAAAACGAAGGTGTGAAGGAGAAATGAGATAGAGGAGAGAGATCAGAATCGAGAATCATCAAGGTCGAAAAAAACGTGTCGAATCGGAAAACTTCACTTAGCAGTTGAGTTGTGCACGTTATTTTACGGGCACTGGAACACACACACACAAACACACGGAGATCACAAATATGATAGCATTCGGGTAGAAACGAATGAGCCAAATGGACCTTGTAACGGTTTCAATTTATCCCGGTTTCTGTTTTCAGATCTTTGCCTTCGATCGACGAGAACACATGTAGACATTTACGGAACACGTCATTATCGAAGCATCGCATCCTGAAACCGAAAATCAAAAACTCCTGCCGAAAGAAGTTTTTCACCGTGCAATGAAGTACGAAACGTAAAGGACTGCGCCGCTTTTCGCCGCTTTTCTGTTCAACATGAACTCGATTTTCCTCCACATTGGTGGGTGTAAATTACAGAGTGTTCCAAAACTACTTCGGCTCATGTTTGACTAGTCATTAAATTTAGCTCGCTCCGTTTTGATTTCACAAGATACGTATGCTCGTATTGATCTCAAACACTGAATATCCTGTTGTAGTATTGAGTAGGTACAAAATTGCACGTTTTGAACTGAAAAGATTCCGGTGGCGAGTTGCGCTCCTCCTAGTTGGTGCCACTGGAGACTACCCAGTTAGGAGGAGCGTCTAGTCTGGGGTGAGCTAAACGAGTACCAACGAATTCCGACGAGATGCCCTTTTTGAGGAACCCGCCGACGGGCACAAGCTGTAGAAGGGGAGGACATAGCCTCCTTGATGCAGAAAAGAAACATTGAGAGGTAAGCAGCCCAGTCAGGTGTAGGCATGTTGTTAGGTCGCTCGAGCGAGTTTGCTGGCGCTCTGGAGCACCGCGAGGTGGATCTGTGTGACACACTGAGACAAAAAGCCATGCCATGCAATAACAGCAAAAATGCCAACAATTAGGCCATTGTCATGCCAGCAATTTCGCTCGACGCTCGGCTGCGCAACTGACACTACTCAGTATCAGACACGTGGTAGCAGACGTGTCTGTGTCAGTTGTGCCGCGGGCGCGTGCGAGGGCTCGCTGGCAGGGTGTCCTGCCGTTGCGCGGGCGCGATTTCGCAACGCTCGCGCACCCCCCTCGCTCGTCGCAGCGCATTGCACTGCGATTCGGCAGTTCGCTCGTGTGAGGCACTTCTTTCCCCATCCCCATTATTCCCCGTTGTGCTTATTTGCCTTCGCATGTGCCGAGTAATGTATATATATATGTATGTATATATATATGTATATATATGTATGTATGTATATATATGTATATATATGTATGTATATATATATATATATATACATATATGTATATATATATGTATATATATATATATATATATATATATATATATATATATATATATACAGGGTGGCGAATAAATACGTGCGCGTGAAATTCGGTTCGATTTCGGCAGTTGTATAGCACATTTGAGCGTACTTTTTCTTCTCAAAATATTCACGTGACCCTTCTTGATCGTTCTGTGTGGGTGAGATTTGTTCTTCAAACTGTAGCGAGGAACTATTTAAACTATAACACAATTGCGCAGGAAGCTCATAGCGGCGTGGCGGGCTCGCTGATTATTCCAAGGCACAGAGTTCCTCAAAGAAACGCGTGGAAGATTGACAAGCTGTGAATGTTGGGAAGACATACTCCACCGAATCCATGAAGGTAACAGAAGGGACGGTGAACACACTACTGGGGCATGGGATTATCAAAAGGAGGACGGACCGACATGATGATGCTAGCTGGAATAAGATGTTCAAGCAGCTCCACCTTTTTTGCAAATTGGTTCAATTGTTTAATAACTGAAGATTTGTTTAATAACTGAAGAAGAGGATGGGCTTTGTAGTTATCATATCTGAAAGGTATAAGTCCTCACCTATCAAGAGGAGAAAAATCGGAATAACAAATGTAAGAAATTGCGGCATTTTGTCTGGGTGCGCCGCAACAAGGGCGTCCTTTGACTTTAGGTTAAATTTTCTACCGATGAGGTGCCTAGAAATTTTCACAATCGCCACCATCTCACTAGCCCAACCCTCACGTGCAATTGAAATCAAAGAACTGCTGCAAAAAGTGTGTTTCCTGAATTCTTGATGTTTTAGAACAGTTTCGATGCTCTAGGCAGGGCTGTTTTGATTTTATCGATAAAAAAGATATTAAATCATGCTAAGCTCTGTCAATATCGCATTCACAGGAAAGCCACAGTTCTCGGGAAACAGAAACATGCCGAATAATTCCCTCAACGAAGTTACGCTTTGCTTCATGGAGCAAAAACAAAAATGCGCTTCTTTTTACCAAAATCAGCTCCTCTCCGACGAAAGTTTTATGGGATCCGAATAGCCCGATCTTAAATTCATTTTAGCTCGCCGTCAAATATGTTTTAGAGGAATATCTTAGGAGTCCACAACAAGAAATTTGTCAAATTTCGACGAGCCTTTTCCGAAATATGGAGCAACATAGACAAGACGTAGTTGCGGCGCACCACCTATGCGATAAATGAAGGAATGAGAGCAGATATCAAAGCTCATGGCAGCTACTTTGAAAACTTTCCTTATTTATTGAATGTTATGTCCTACTCCTATATATAATCATATTTGTTTTGATATTCGTTGGCAAAAAAGAAATTTATAACACTTTTCGCGGCGCACGTATTTATTCGCCACCCTGTATATATATATATATATATATATATATATATATATATATACATATATATATATATATATATATATATATATATATATATATATATATATATATATATATATACAACTTCTGAAAGAAGACGATGCGCATCAATCCATCAAAGTGGACATAGACGAGCACTTCTGGCCGCACCGCGCGACGAGCGCGGTAATGGCGCGCCGCGCCGTCCCACTACTGCTGCGTCGCTTTCGTCGCGCGGCGCGGCCAGAAGTGCTCGTCTATGTCCACTTTGACGGTCTGAAAATCAGTGATATGCAAGACATTTAAGAGCGATTCGCACACGATCTTGTAGAGCGCATCGTCTTCTTTCAGAAGCTGTGTGAGATTTACCAGAACGATTGAAACTGGAGTTTTCCCTCCCCGAAGAAAACGATGATGTCTCTCCTGCAAAAAAATTTTTAAAATTGAGTATTCTGTAAAACTAAACATACAGTTAGATAGAGTTAAGAATTCTCTCCAGAATAATCCTTAGAAGTCGTGTTCACCGTTTACAATGAGAGCAAGAGCAGCATCGAAAGAAAAATAGCTGTTTTTTAAGGTCCTCTTTAGTGGCCTAAAAGTTCACAAAATGTGGCGAAAAAATTTAAAGAAGTATACCATCTTATAGAGAATTTCATCCTCTTTCTATAAATGTTCTAAGTTTCAGAATCCGTTTCAGAGCGGAGCAGAAAAAATTCGCTGTCGGTGAGGTCAGTTTTACACGTTTTCACTTTTCACCTTATAGACCGAAAAAATCATAAAATTCTGAAATTCGACGAAGAGCTAAAGATCCTCTGAAAGAACAAATAATTTTCTTTCAAATGCTGCATCAATCTCTTCAAGAGCTTCCATGGCAAGCTTACAACGGTCGCTTGAAAAAACGGCACGAACTTTCTTACCAACCTAATATTATTATTTATTATTATTTTTTATTATTATTATTATTGATTATTATTATTTCTTTTATTATTTTTATTACCTACCAGAAAAAACGCAGAAAGGTAAAAAACAGAAGGTAAGGGTGGGTTAGGTAGGCTAAGCACATTAAAGAGAGCTGAAGCGATGACCCAAGCGCTCTGTAGGAGCCACGTATTTGCGGAACGAGCGCGCGGCGTATTGGCAGTGACTGGCGCTCAGTTCGCTCGAGGAACGGACGACCTCGACTAAAGAAACTAGGTAGTTCGAGTATGGATGCTCAACGTAGGAACGCTGAATGGAAATTCCAGAGTACTTGCTGATATGGTGAAGAGAAAGAACATTCAGATCATGTCTCTGCAAGAAACTCGATGGAAAAGAGAGAAGGCCAAGGAGCTTGGAGAAGGGGTCAAACTCTTCTATTAATATTATATCTATTAATATTAACAAGGGTGAAGACAGCAGAAAGAACGGCGTAGGCTTTTCGATCTCGGAAATTATCAAAGATTAGGTGTCCGCTGTTCAGAGGGTCAGCGATAGGATCATGTCCCTGAAGATGCAAACGAAGGTGGAGTGCTAGACAGCAATATCAGTTTATGCACCTCACTAGGGAGGTCAGTGAGCGTACCCCAAAGATTCCGAACGAGAGCAATATAGTTTTGTAGACCATCGAGCGGGAATCACAGCAGTATAGTTTGGTTTTGCTGAGCGGTAAAGGGTGGTCCGAAAATCGCAAAAAAAGAAACCACCGCCCTTGTGAGGCGCTGAATAGACCCCGTGGTGAGATGACTAATGTGCATTGCTGGGTCAGTGGTACCGCAGTGGATTGTCGTTCAGAGGGTTCGAATCATGATGGTGTGTCTTTGTTTTACATCAGTCGCGATGATACCAGATACCAGTGCTCATTTTGCGATTTTGCCATTGAGGTTGAGGAAAATCATGTTTGGAGATGCGAAAAACGCACAAATTTTTGTAAATGGCAACATTAGTATTGGTAGCCAATATTCACCATCACTTACCTTAAACAGACGCAAAATTAGAAACTAACTTTAGATTCGTGATCAGCACTCCAATTAACCCTCATAGACGAAGTGTTCACCAAATTGGTCATTTTGACCTTGGCGCCTCACTTAATCACCCTTACCGTTGCTAGCGCTCACCAGCCCAGACACAACCAAATCCACCATCTTATCGATGTCTTCACTTGTTGCAAATCACGAAACTAGTGCTAGATTCGCGTCCAGCGCCCCAAATAATCTCACTAGCAAAGTTTGGGCGAATCAGGTGACCATGACGTCTCGAGCCTCATGTCAGGTGTCGGTAGAGTTGTCCAAGGTTCAGTCGCTGATGATTTACTGGTAACATGCCACCAGTCAGACTCTAGCTGTGGGGAATTGTTCAGCATCCACTACCTTCGTTACAGATATTGCCTGGGAGTCTCACCTGGACTGCTGATCACGAGCTTTACTCTTGTTTATGGAATTCTGACTGGTGAGCGCTTGCTATGGTAAGGGTGGGTAAAGGAGGTGCCAAGGTCAAAATAACCGATTTCGTCCAAACTTCGGCTGTGGAAGTCATTTGGGGCGCTGATCACGAATCTAACATTACTTTCTAAATTTGCGTCCGTTAAAGGTGAGTTACGGGGCATATTGACTAATTGTATTAGTGTTGCCATTTACTAAAATTTGCGCGTTTTAAGCTGCTCTAAACATGATTTTCTTGAACCTCTATGACGACATAAGGCAGGACTTATCGTTGAGTAGCGAGGGTGGTGAATAATCCGTGCTAAGAGCGCCAGCAGAAGTTAAGGCCTGATGGGAAGAGTATTTCAAAGGACTTCTGGATGAAGAGTTCCCTCGAGAAAGGATCTTTGAAACGGAGCCGGTGGAAAGCCCTATAGAGTTTTGATGGAAGAGGTGCAGAGTGCTCCGAAGAACATGAAGGTTGGCAATGCAGTTGGACCAGACGGAGTAGGATGCCTGAGGCTTGGAGGGACAGCACCATCGTACCGATCCTCAAGCAGAAGGGCGATGCGATGGAATGCTCGAACTACAAGGGAATCAATTTAATATCCCATATCGCGAAGGTCTTCGAGCGGATGGTGAACAGCAGGTTCAGGAAGATGGTCCCCATCTCACAAGAGCAATTCGGTTTTATGACGGGTAGATCTACTTCGGATGCGATCTTCATTGTCAGACAGGTAATGGACAAATACCGAGAGAAGCGCAAGTTGCCATTCCTGGACCTACTTGGCAATCCTGGACCTGGAGGAGGCGTACGACAGGCTACCTCGAGAAGTACTTTGAAGATTTTTGCGGGAACGAGAGGTGCTCGAGTACTTGATCCATATAACAAGGGATATGTATGTCGAATCCAGAGCAATAGCACGCAAATAAGATGTTGGTGTGCCCCAAAGATCAGCACTGAGCCCGCTCCTCTTCATCCTGACGCTTGATGGTCAGTCACATGGTTAAAGATTCATTCAAGACCATCTTATATGCGCATGACGCAAATAAGATGTTGGTGTGCCCCAAAGATCAGCCTATAGCCCTTCGTTACGGGCCAACACTCACCGCTGTAGAGCAGCGCAGGTCTTACAACTGCACGGTATATTTTCCAGAGAAGAACTGCAGGATGGGATTCAAGAGTGGCAGAAAGCTTTGGCCAAATACGGACTCCGGCTGAACGTAAGGAAAACCAAATTTCTTTGTTCGGAGGGGTGTGCGGTTTTTTTTTTCGAAAAAGCGGAGGACGGAAGACGGAACGGAAATGGCCAAAAATGGCCGGAAACCGGAATACGGAACACGGTAACGGAAATAGTGCAAAAATCACTAAATTTTTGGGATTTAGCCAAAACTCGTCCACAAAACGTTCTCTTTTTTGTTTCTAAAGGTACCCATAGAATGCTGGTTTTGTTTCCGCTAAAATGTGTCTATTATTCTAGTGAAAGGGTTCAGCCTTTCGTGATAGCTTCCTAGTAAATGGTGAAAATTTCTCACAAAAACCATGGTGGAGAAACAGCAGTTTTCCAAGATTCTCGGGACAGTGCTTTTTTCTCAGATCGTTTACAATGAACCAGCAGTAGAAAACAATGTCTTGCACTCCGACGATGTGGCAGGTGCCGGCAAATACTTCATTGCAGGTTTGCTTAGAAGGGTGTACTTCGCTGTGTTGCTTTCATTCTTCCAGTATTCGAATGGATCATATCGACGTCAGCACAATAACTTCAGCCTTCCTTTTGTTAGCGTGCACAGTGGAGCTCTTCAACTTTTCTTCCACTTTCGTGTTCCGCCCAAAAAAAAGCGGAACACGGAAACGTAACGGAGGGGCCAAAAACGGCCAGGAAACAGAATTTGGAACGCAGCAATGGAAGTTCCGCACACCCCTGCTTAGAACCAATGATCGACTGCTATCGGGAAGCCATTGAGATGGTGAACCACTTCCGCTACCTCGGGACTGAACTGTCAAAGGATGGTACCCTAATGCAGTGAAGTGAGGGATAAATGCAACCTGAGTAGAGTGGAGAGAATCCAGTGGATTTCTCTGTGACAGGAGGTGCTCGAGGGTGCTTGAAGGAAAATAATACCGTGCAGTTGTAACGCGTGCTCTGCTCTACAACAATGAGTGTTCGCCCGTAACGAAGGCACACGAGAAGTAAGTATTACACATTCTGCAGAAATGAGAATGCTCAAGTGGGCATGCGGTTGGACAACGCTGAATAGGGTACGAACGAGGAGCGGGTATGGGAACAGCTCCAGTGTACCTTAACACGTTGCCGAACCGTATGAGCCACCATGTGGCTCATACGTAGACTACCGTCTGAGACAGTATGAGCCCCCGTGTGGCTCATCACCAGCTTTGGCTCATCATAAAGCTTTTTTATAGCCAAGCGCGTGTGTTTTTCCGTGCAAGTTGTTTTGCTTTGTACTCACTTCCGTATGACTAAAATACAACATAGATGAGCCGATAAAATATTATTTCCTTCACGAGATATTTCAAAAAATGTGTGATGTGCTTGGGTGTATGGTAGGAGATCATGATCAGAACCGCTAGTTTTGCCCAAAATCCCTCTGAGAGGGTGCTTCGAAGAGGAGGTTACGAATCTGTCATCTGTTCTTGAAAATCTTCTCGCTTGCGCTGAATTCCAGAACAATTAAAGGTTACGGTAATATAACATCAAAGGTTACGGTAATATAACAGAGATTACTAACCCTCTGAATCATAAAAATAACCACCCTTTTTTCTCTCTAAAAATAATTAAAGACAGACATAACCGAGGTTCAAAAAATCCTAAAAAGAAAAAAAGAAGTTATACCTCTCAAGAAATTGAAGACCAAATAAAAGGCTTTCTTAATGACGTTGATGGTAACTACTATAAACTTTTCTGTTTCCTCAAAAATAAGAGCAAATATTATATGTATACCCTTATTAAACTTACTATTAATGACATTCATAACCTAGTTAATAATAATAAGGAACATAAAATTCTACTACTCAGTTCATTTCTCTGGACATAATCATACTCCCAAAAAGAGTAACAGTTTCAATGATTACATTAATATCACCATTCCCTTCTATAATAAATACATCGGAAGCATTAACTTGAAAAGAATTCTTAACAATCGAGAGGTTATCAATATAATTAAATCCCAAAGTTCATTCCTTATAAACAATTTAGAATTATATACAAATATCCTGAACCTGTTAGTAAATCCATTTTCAATTACAATCGCTTTCTAAAGAATATATATGACATTAATGACATTAGTAACATCCCATGCCCTTGTTACAAATATCCTAACTACACAGAACTTTATCACAAACACATAGTTACAGGAGACATTACAATTTTCAAAGATCTACCAATTTATAATCTTTTGAACAAAGGCACTGGTCTTCGATAACAAAATAGTACTCATAACATTGAAAATATTCTTTTAGAAACCTTCACAACTCTCATTAATAAAATAAAAACTCGCTATAAACTTAATAATCAAAATTTTTATAAAATTAAAGAAATTGATAATAAAACACTGCTTAACCTTACTAACACTCTATCAAAAAACCTTAACCCTAACTACAATCATTTTAGACATGATAGACAGACTATTTTAGACAACTATTTTCACGAAAACTTCATAATTACACCATTAGATAAAGCCTCTAGTAATTATATAATAATTTGTAAAAAAATTTTATGCCAGCACTATTTTGAACGAAATTTGTTCCTATAATAACAGTAATCGTACGTATCAACATATAATGGATCCAGAACATGTCATCTTACGTAGTCATAAAAATATCTTAAAAAGTCTCAATCTCACCAGTAATAATTTCCTAGATCTAAAACTGCCTCTACTATATTGTATACCTAAACTTCAACATCAACTTTTGAAAACATACTATCAAGTACCAATACTAATTTCTTAAAAATTGAAAAAAACTCATATTAGTAATTATGTTAGTAATGTCTTGGACTACTCTGTTTATATAGAAAATAATAACATAATTACTAATTTGTATAACAAGAGAGATCACTTTAAATTTAAAGTCACTAGGTTCTCCCACTACAGCAGCAATATCAGTTTCTCCGTTTAAAAAGCCATAATTCACAGTGAAGTACTTAGGATTGCTATTATAGAAAATGCAGCAAATACAATGATTTCATTAATAATGTCAATCTCCTCTGCGATAATTTAAAATCATTAGACTACGATAATAACATACTTTATAAAGCTATTGCTTCTGGCCTTATTAAAAATGAGTGTACTATATACAAATATTACGAATTTCTACCAAAAACATTAAAAAATTTGTACGTGAACTACTTACTAACGTATGGTCTTAGCCTGCTTTCTCTTCTTTCTTCTACCCCGCTCCTTCCTCCAATGTCCTATTCTATCTACCTTGACTCCTCATTTGATCTCACTTCAGCCATATCTCTGATCTCTCAGTCGTATATATACCCCTCAAACCAGAGCTGCTACACACTCCTTCCCTACTGTTGAGCCTCGAGGAGTGTCCTTTCTCTCCTTATGCCTGTCTAGGGTTAAGAGGCGAAACAGGTTCATCTCATAAACTTTCTACTTCCATTTTCTTCCTGTTTCGATCATTCGTCTGTTCAAATGAACATATAGTATAATTCGAATAACTGATTTTAAACCTGACTTCAGTCGAATGCAATCTATTCCTAAGTATCTGACGTGCGAATGTCTGCTAGAACTAATTGAAAGAAAGGTCACTTTCAGAAACTCAGGCGGAAAGTCAGAAACATATTGTTTTTCAACTCTATCATGAGGTTTGAGGAGTATTGCATTTTCTTCGGCAACCGTCGTCGACGGCCTTCCAGTTGAACGGTCAACCTAACGAAACGAAAATTCTAAGCTCTCAATCGCTCAAAAGCCAAGCTCTCATCTCGCCCAAAAGTGATGCTGATTTTGACAGTTTCGATAGCGATTAGGTTAAAGTCTCGAAAGCTATTATTTTCTTGAAGTTAGGAGTTGAATACTAGTCTACCAGTCCGTCAGTTCTACATCGCTGTCCAGTAAGAGTCGATCAAAATATTTGTCCCGGTTCTCAGAATTGCTCATTCCTACAGCCATTGACATCATCAAGGTAACAGAAGAGGGCAGGACCGTGAAAATTTGCTAAAAATCGCTAAAAGTGGTGGCCTGAGAAAACAGTCCACCGCCTGGGATAGTATGAGCCACCATGTGGCTCATAGCACGCGCACACAAGCGCGCGCCTGTCCAGCGCAGCGGTCGGCTGAAAACGCGGCGGTCGTTAACGTGTTAAGGCGCGAGGGTAAAGGCTCAGGTGGTATGGTCATTTTATGAGAAGACCTGATGACCATCCAATATGAAAAGCACTGGAGTTTCATTGTAAGCCCATGGTAAGCTACGGCGAATTAAATCCAGAATGCCAGACGTGTTGATGCATCTAAATTGGAAATTATTGTAAGGTTATGAACGGAGAATTACAAAATAATATGTGTTAGCAGAACTTCCGTGAGCCTTACTACCGATGAGAACTTAGAGGTAAAGTCTTACTGCTTTCGAATTAGCAATGTTCTGCTCCTGAAAATGGTGAAGAATCGCTAAGCAACAACAAGGCCTATTGGCTACTCTTTCTCAACTGGTCTGCAGTATTGGGCGACGCCTGGATGAAAGCGGGCCTCCTATTTTTACTGCTGTATATTGCACCTGATCGTTGTTTGTGTATCGCTATTGATATTCAAATAAATAAATAAAGTGAAAAAAAGATCTAGGGAGGCCATTGTTATCCCTCTACCGAAAAAAACCCCTTATTCCTCCCCCGACAATTATCGGCCTATCAGTATTACCTCAGTATTCTCTAGGACCTTCGAGAAACTTCTGGAAAAGAGAATCGTTGAACATCTGCAGGAGCACTCGATTATATCTCAATATCAGCATGGTTTCAGAAAAGGGAAATCTACTGTCACAGCTTTGCCGCAGTCGATGAATGACTGGTCAGCGGCTATGGATAAAGGCGCTTCTATGGATGTCGTCTATCTTGATTTTTCTAAGGCGTTTGATCGAGTTTCTCATTCGAAACTGATTTTCAAGCTGGGGTTAGTTGGTATACACCCGAGAATTATCTCTTGGTTATCATCGTTTCTAGAAAACAGAAGTTATCGAGTGCGTGTGAACCCCTGTTTATCAGCACCTAGGTGTACCCTCAGTGGCGTACCCCAAGGGGGGGGGTACTTTCCCCAATCCTTTTTAATATCTTTACATATGATCTGCCGGGACTACTTATCTCTACTGGTGTGAGCTGCTGTGCATTTGCAGATGACGTAAAAATATATCACAGTGTAAGCAACTCCTGGTCCCAAAGTAAACTTCAGAGTGCGATTGATGTTGCCCGGCAGTGGCCAATCGACTGGGGACTCCCATTGTCTGAGAGCAAAACTAGTTTGTTGCACATTGGATCTTCTAAGGAGCACTACGAGTATTTCCTTGGGGATTCCAGGGTGGAGCATGTGAAAGAAGTTAAGGATCTCGGTTTTTTAGTTAATAATAAGCTTGCGTATGATAAACATTGTGAGCTTATAGCACTGAAAGGCTCTAGAATGGTTGCTAACCTTTTCAGAGCTTTAACAACCAGGGATCCCAAAATTCTTGTCCGAGCTTACAAGGTGTATATAAGGCCTATTCTCGAATATGGCACTGAAATTTTTAGTCCGTTTAAGAAGAAAATGATTAAAAAACTTGAATCAGTGCAAAATAATTTCACTAGAAGAGTTCTAATTCGTCTCCATGGCTTCTCGTATGATAAGATACCATCATACAAGATTCGCAACGCCACTCTCGGTCTCAAGCCTTTGGAGTTGAGAAGAAGGAAATTCGACTTGATCATGTTCCATAAAATCCTCCATGGAAAATGCTGGCTAATCCTCCATGATTTCGGTGTTTTGAAGCGCTCCTGCACACGAGGGTTAGCTTACAAACTACGGTTACCCTTAGCTAAAACAGGATATAGGTTTCATTTTTTCGCAAACCGCGCTGGATCAGAATATTACAAATTGAGCAGGAAAATAAGCATTCCGGTTGAATTGAAGGACTTTCTTAGACTGTTAGACTCCCATCTCTCTGTCTCTGATAATGTTAGCAGTTACCTTTAGATGTTCGTTTTATGTTATGCATTAACTTACATGTTCCGTTTGTGTTATCTTACGTTGGTTTACTGGTTTTATTGTATATCGCATGATGCATTCATGTAATAAAGAAGAAGAAGAAAAGGAAGATGAAAGACACTTGTTCAGCGCTTCAGTCTAGCATGCCACTGGAATGTGATTATCTCAAGCGAAACTTTCTTCACTGTCGATGCATTGCTGAACCTCAAAACTGTTTTATGCTTGCGAAGTCGGTAGCTAAAGCATACAAAATACGAAGGATCTATGAGCGCAGGGTACACCCGGAAACAGTGATGGTTCTGGTCAATCCCTAGTCACCGTGGTTAATCGTCAAAAGGAGTGAAGATATCCTGTGAAATGCACTTATAGCATACTAGAACACTAAATCTGGTTCCGTGGTGCACTGCGACCTCCAAAAGTAGGCTGTTTATCATTCAGTAGAACTCGGACACTCAAAAATCGAATGTTGGTTATGAGTGGTGCTTCGGCAAGTTTCGCAGTTTATTACTCAAAAAAAGACCTCCATATAGCGACGAATTCACCCGTTTGGATAAGACTGCTTGCTCCAATATGCAAAACAAGGTCTCCTGTTCAGTCGACTCTCTGAAAGAAAGCCTTCTGAAGTGCTGAACATGAAGTACGTGCTACATGCCTTTTTTGCGACATCTGAAGAACTGAGCCTGCGCCACAGAAGGTTATTTTGAGAGCTGATCATATACTTGCATTATTCAGTAGGGTGATGAAAATGTGCAAAAATTTCATGATTCATTCTTTTTTCCGCACGTATTTATTGTTTTGCACGTGTATTCGGAAAACGGAATCCACGTTTACAGTATTTAAGATCATTTTCAAGGTTTCCTAAAGGGCGACGATGGGGTTCAGTTCAGTGCGAGTGGCTCGTTCTGAACGAAATGATTAAGCCCTCAATTAACAAAGTAGCTCAAACTGCGTCCCGGTAATCGAAGTGACTCGAACCCAGCGCTATGAAATTGAATCCACTTACCCATGTCCGCACGACTATAAACAAACACTGAAACACATCCACATCGACAAAAGGCCAAGAGTTATTTCCGTCAGTGCTTGACGTCATTCAGTTGAATGTACGACTAATCGGATTGAATCAGTCAAAGTCTTCTGCTACACTTATGAACATATATTATAATGTGTGAGCATTGCTTCTTCCACCAGTTTCTCAAACAACAACGTAAATGAAGAACTCCCATAAAGAAGGAGTTATGTCATTCCTATAATATTGTATTCTAAAAACAAAATGAGTTTATTTCAAAATTTACGTGGAGAATCGTTCGTGAAAGTCTGTAGAAGGTTGTGCCAGGTATGTCTCAGTGCACAAAATTTAAGGATTTAATACGATTAAGATTTTTAGGGAAAATCCAAACCCGAATCGAAAAACAAACATTGCAACAGAGCATTCGTACTAATTGCATCATGCCTATTTCGTGAAACATGCACGACTTCAAACCAATAAAATGGAGGCACAATCGCGAGATGTCGTTTGAGTTCCTTTTTGGAAAGCTGCTATAAATGTTGTCATTTTTGACGACCTCCCGACAGTTCTACACCATGATTAGTGCTACACACACGGGTTTCGCAGTACTACACGCGAAAACTTTAGGAGTTATTCATGTTAAAATGAAAATGAGAAAATAGCGGGTGATTTTGAACTGACCTGCACTGAGATCGTAAAGTACCTTGTTCGTGAAAGAACATCTCGTGGCAGACTTCACAAAGTCGATCCATCACAGCATGAAGAACCTCGTGTTGATGTACGCTGCACTCCTGGAATCATATTATCTATTTTGTTTCTCGATGTATGTTGCAGTTTGAGTTTCAACATTTTCCTTGTACAAAAGAACGTTTAAACATGTTCCACTTACCGAATCTGGTGTCCATTCGCCCTTGCGAACTCTCACGAAAGATGAAAGGTCTAGATATGGCGGCAACTGGAAAACGAAAATGAAATCAGCAATAAGAGTATTAGCTAAACCTTCTTTCATGAGAAGCGCTTCTTTGAGGTCACGCCATCCTACTTTCTCATTCGAACCGTTTGGGATTTTAAACCATAGTTTCCTCCGGATTCTTTCACTATCTCCTGATTATTCAATCTTCTCCTGAATTATTGCATTGAAAAATAGCAGATGAAAAATAATTGAAATATAATTTTCTATATAAAGCGCTTGCAGAGCTTACAGCAACACAGTGGGATCTACTCTTCTACAGAATTCTCTTTATCCTCTTTTTTGAAAGCGATTATGTTCCAGCAAAACATAATTTCCTCATCAAGATCGTATCTATGGTGTCAGAAGTTTCACTATCGTTCGGCTTATGCGAATGATATTAGTTCTAACTTCCACAGCTGACCCTCCAGTGGAACTTTTTTCAATTTTCTTTTCAAATTTCAGGCTTGACTTGAACTCAGTAGGCTATTTTGGTCCTCACGTTGGTAATTTTGGCCGATTTCTGCCATTGCGCACGTAGGCAATGAAAGCGTCGAAGGTAGTGGAGTACTTATCTGAATGTGCCTAAATCTTAGAAAAAGTTCCAGTATTCGGTAATTTTGACTTGTTCACCTAACTGGGTCTGGGACGATTTGGATATTCCTCGGCCGTTATTCGAAAAACGAATGCCAGAATCAGCATCGGAATGCAAAATAATTTGGCAAAGTTTATAGCTTTTCCACTCTGACGCCGCTGAAAGATCCAAAAGTATTTGCAGACGGACCCTGCACCGCGTTGTTGGAAGTGGGCGGCTATGTACAGTAGTAGCGTTCAAAAATTGTCACCTTACACTTTAAAGTACAGATAGTTCAACTCAAAACCAATTTTAATCCATTGGATAGCCCTGATAACTTCACTTGAAGATACATCGAACATACCCTTTTTACAAATTCTAGATTTTTTAAAAATATTTTGTAGTGCTTTTCGTATGCAATTTTAAACAAAATATCTCGAAAACCACCAGGCTTAGACACAATCTGAAGTAATATTCTGATAGAGCATGAACTAGTTATTATGACAGCTACGAGCGTTTGATTCCGTTACATTATTTTTTTCAAACATTTTAAATTTCATATCTCTGTACAATCCAAACAAAATTGCACCGAAGTTTTGTATTTCATGGAACACATGTATTCCAAAACCTTCAGAGGAATAAACCTCATTTTTCCTCTATGCATAATAGATTTGCAGTTCTTTTTATACCAAACATGCACCAAAATAAATTCAACTCCTTCATAAAAAATATCGCTTTGAATATTGTGCGCTGTTTTGGCCGCCACACACTGTCACTACCAGTACAATATACGGCGGCGGGTAATGGATTAGTATACTCCCGTCGGCAGTCGCCGACGATCGCCGACGGGAAAATGCGCGGTGACGCCCAAGTGCGGCGATCGACGGCGATGGCCGACGGGCCTATACCAAGGGGCTGCGATTGCCAACGATGGCCGGCGATCCTTCACATTGTGGCGCGTTTTCGGGCATCGAACCGTTGCCAAGACCCGACCACTCAATTCGAAGGTATGGAAAAAACCATCTTCAGTATTAGGCTGTCGCAAAATTAATTTCGTTTTCCGAGTGTGTTCAGAAGAAAACTTTTTTACGCCGTATTGTCTTTTCTCAAGGACAGCCAAGCATACCATCAGGTAGGAGATTACCCGCTCTATCAAAAGTGTATATTACTGTCTCTCTAGTTTGTGCAGCCGATTTTTTCCAGGGCTTCATTCGAACATGAACCGACGCGACTTTCGAGCGCTGATGCTTTATGAATATAAATTGGGACAACCAGCGGCAGACGTATGTACCATGTAACCCTAGCAGTTTATGGGACGGATTGCTCTTGCGAATGGGCAGTGCAGCCCTGGTCTAAAAAAATTGCTTCTGGCGATTTTGATATCGAAGAGGAACTTGGTCGTGATCACAAGTGGTCCCTTAATGAAGAGGATTTGAGGACAGCCGTTGAAGCAAATCCAGAGAGCAATACTCCTAAGCTAGCAGAAGACCTAGGTGTACATCATTCTGCAGTAGCAATACATTTGGAATAAATCGGCAAGGTGAAGATGATGTCAAAATGGATTCCTTATGAACTGACCGATGAGCAGCGTCTTACCGCTGTGACATCTGTTTGAATACCCCCATTCGTTATAAAAATGAACCGGTTGTCAACCGTATTATAGTTGTAGATGAAAAATGGGTTCTTTATAATATTAGTAAACGGGATTTGCTTGGATTGATGAGGGTGCTGAACCAAAACCTTTTCCTAAACCTAAACTTCATCCTAAAAAGGTCATGCTGTGTTTTTTTATTCCACAATGTTTTTATCCCAGTTACGGGGTACGTCTTTCATGATAGTCGCTCAGTCTTCTTTCTCCTTGGTGCTGCTCCCACGATTGTTTGTTGAGGTGCCACACTGCCATCTTGTCTCGGTCCAGAGCTCCATTTGGGGTGGTCATATCGTCCTCGATCGCAGGTTCTTGAGCGCCGCCTTCTTGAATGCGACCTCGATCCGTTTTGTGATTGTGACAGTTTTCCTCCATCAGCCGACCTGTCACACGGGCCTGACGCTGGTACCTACACCCTTTTCAGCTATTTCTAAGCTAGGCAAGGGTTGCTGCCTGAGACGGAATTAAGCCATGACCATCGAGATCTTGAGCCTAAGCTCTTAACCTTTCGGCCATCCCGCCCTTATGCTTACTGTGTGGTGGTGTAGTAAAGGAGTTATCCATCATAGCTCCATGCCACCTGGTGGTTCAGTTACAGCAGAGTCATAGTGTTGTGATTTAGACGAAATGTATCCGAAATTGCAAAAACTGTGTCCGGCACTAGCGAACAAAGACGGTACGATCCTACTGCAGGAAAACGCAAGTGCACACACCGCAAAGATCACCCGGCAAAAAATAGACCCAGTTAGGCACTGCAGTTCTGTCTCATCCTGCTTATTCTCCCGACCTTTCGCCAACAGACTAACACTTTTTGCAAGCATTTGATAATTATTCGCGTCAGAAAAAATTCGCTGATTTGAATGATGTTGAAAATGCCATTCTTGTTTTGGTTAATTCCCGTGATCCTAGTTTCTTCTCTAAAGATTTGGATCTATTATCGCTTCGTTGGCAGAGGTGTGTAGATGGTTTTTAGATTTATTCATGAAGTTGCGTTTGAGTTGAGTTATTGCAGTTTGAACTGAGCGGTCCATTTCCGAAATTAATTTTGCGACAGCCTAATATCGTTATCAGCATGTACAATTACCACCCTAAACGAAATTATAGCCAAATCGGTGATAGTACCTGGATCACCCAGATTGATTCTTCAGGTAGTATAAATGGTCTCCAAGCAAAATTCACAAGGCGGGTGCCAAATTAGTGATCTGCACCCCTGCAAAGGCTGTGCTTACTTCTGATTTTACTTCTATGTCTGATCTTTCTTTTGTGAGTTTTCGGACTTTCCACCTGTTTCATGTCGACGTCCGCTAACATAGTGTTATTTTAAAGCTTTCTTTCGTTATTTCGAGATTCTGTTTTATTTTCTCTTTGGTTAAACTGGAAAAACAAATGAGTAATAAATTCAAATTCGCTTCAGTTGAAATTTCACGCTCAATTCGATATAAATTTAAAAAATTCATATTGAGTGCATTTTGGTTTTTTTGACTACAAATTTAGAGAAAATCTGAAACTGATTATGATTTAAATTCAAGTTTAATATAAAAATTCGAATTGAACTGAATTTAGTTTTTATTCTATTTCTTAATTTTTGGAAACTCAGTTGAGGATGCAATGACCGACCTAAAACAAGAACAAAGACAGAAAAAATGCAATAGAAGAACCAAACATACAAAAAATGGGAAACAAACACAAAAAAAAATGATAACACCCATCAATGGTCCATGCCCGTCGCTGGCCGTCACTGTGCACAGCTGATCTCATCGCTGGCTGTAGCCGACCGTCGGCGACGGAACTGCCGGAGCTATAACATAGACCCGTTGCCGGCCGTCGCCGTCGATCGCTGACGGGAGGCGTGGCAACGGACAACTGCCCCGCCGACCGCCATCCACTGCGACGAGTATCAGTTGCCCAAGCCCGCCGGCGACAGACGACGGGAGTATACCAAGGGCCTTACGCGCAGCACATACAGCCCACACTATTCAAAGCGAAATTCTTCATTACAGAGTTGAATCTATTTCAGCGCATGTTTTTCCGGCGCACGCATAAGAAGACCTATAAATGTACTATGCATAGAGGAAAAATGGAGTTTTTCCTTGATTCTTTTTGGACACAACAGTTTATGCGATGTCAGTTTTAGAAAGCACTTTCTCAGAAACTGTGGAACCAGCCATCAAACTAAAAGCTGTATTATAGATGAAAATTGTGTTCCAGGAAACACTAAGTTCGGTGCATTTTCGTTAGAATTGCACAGGGATACGAAATTTTGTATCATTATCTTATGAGTTTGGCGGTCTTGACCACTCTATGTTTGCTCTAGGAAAAACTATAACATAGTGGAGATCTGAATCTAACATTCGTAGTCTATTACATATAATAACTAGATCATGCTCTATCAGAATATTGTGTCAGATTGAGTCTACGCTCATTAAAGTGGTGGATCGCTCATTAAAGTAGCTTATGAAAACCACAATAAAATATTTTTAAAAAATCGGCACTATTGTACTTAATGTACCGCACTAAATCTCGTTCAAATCACATCTACTAGGGGTATTTGGCTATGACAAGAACGAATCTGATACTCGTTTAGTGTAGAAACGCTTAATAAACCCGCTATGTTGAGCTGCAATCGCCAAAATTCCTGCTAAATAGTGCGCGGCGGGAGGAGACGCAGGTCCTGACTCTACCGCACACTATTTGGTACTTGGTACATGTGCAATTAATATCCAAGGCGGGGCTTAGGCTTAGGTAGACCACTCCCCCTCGGTCCTTCCCTAAGCCTTAGGCTTAAGGAGGGACCTAAGCCGTAGGCTTAGGGAAGGACCGAGGTCCCGCCTTGGAGTTCAACTACACATGGACCGTTTAGTCTTACATCACTGTTGTTGTTCTCTTTATTCTTCGCAAATTCTCTAAATAAATGAAAAAGTGAAATAGTGGTATGCCACTGGAAACTCTCCGATCAGTAGAAGCGAGCTAAACGCGGACTGGCAGACGGCCAAATCAGCAAGCACCGGGGCCAGAGAGAGGCGCAATAGTGTGTGTATTGAGTAGAGTCAGAACCTGCGTCTCATCCCGCCGCACACTATTTCGCAAGGCTATTGGCGATTACAGCTCAACATAGCGGGCTTATTAAGCATTTCCGCACCGAACGAATATCAGATTCGTTCTTCCCATAGCCGGATACCCTTAACAGAAATGTTTTGAACAAGATTTAGGTACATTAAGTACAATAGTGCCAAAAAAAAACTAGAATTTGTCACAAGGGTAAGTTTCGATGTTTTTTCAAGTGAAATTGTCAGAACTATCGAATGGATTGAAATTCGATTTGAGCTATCTATACTTTATATAAGGTGACATGACGTTAGGTCCCCGAGTCGGCTTGGCAAAGGTGATCGGTGCGTCCTGTGGATATAATTAACGGAGACTCGCACTGAGGCCATATCGTCACGCGACGGCGCGGCGAGTGATGACCGCACCGGCCATTCATGCCTTGGTGACCCGACGACGACCCGATCGTCGTCCACAGCTCGACCTGATTTTCAGGTAATCAATGGCTCGTCACCTAAAGGGGCTTGAGTGAGGGTGTCTCAGTGTTCACTTCTATGGAAACTGTATACGTTTCTACTCAGAATTTTACGCTCTTTCAAATGAGGTTGACCACAACCTTCTCAAAACAACCCTAAGGACACAATATTCTCGTTTTCACTTTCTTTTGAAAAAATTAAGGCATTTTTAGATAATAGATTGTGGAACGTGTTTCCAAACTAAAATTTCGCCGCCGATCCTACCACTTCAACCAGAAACCTTTTTGATGCTGTTCATGGTCTATATTTCATGAACACGAAGAACGAATTCATCAGAAGTTGAAGAGGATATAGCTGTCGTGATTTTCTTACAGATTTAGTACCTTCGACACTTTCAGTAACAGTAATTCAGTAATTATCAGTAATAGTGTGGTATAATTGAAATAATAAGTTTCATCATATAAGTTAATAAGTTTCATATTTCATATAGTTCGTTCAGTAACATGCTTTGACATCCTACTCCAGAATGTTCTTATATTTCGAGAACTCAATCCTCCTGCGTGATAGCGCCCGGTGAACCTGCATAAAACAGACGTGAAAACTGATTTTTGACTGACTTGATGATTCTCTATTTATAACATTGTCTTCTCTCCACGTCACGCCTACGGAGATGCTTCGTTTCATCAAGGTTTTGAAATCAATGAGAAAGAGCTAAATATATCAAGAAATGTTTCCAGATCCAAAAATCGGAGGAGCTTTATTAATGTGGCGAGGACCGGATGGTCACATCCCAGAAGTCTTTTCAGCAAACTAAAATATGCTCTTTCAAGCAAAATCATAACATCAAGTTGATATGACATGCTTCACCTATGAGAGGTTTTCGCTAGGCTGGTGGTGTGAAGTGCTGAAATGTTCCACTTGCACCACAAATCTTTGCATTACGTGATGTATATGTTTACCATTGAAAAGGTGACCAAGTATGAAATGTTAGAGAAAAGATGGAGAAATGCTAAAGGTCTTCTTTAACAGGGAATAAATTCGCCTTACACGTTATCATAGATGCCATTTTCTCTCCTTTCCGTGGAATATAGACCGTAAATAACATTAAAAAGGTCTCTCGTTGAATATGTTAGATCGACGGCAAAATTTTACTCTGGAAACACGTTGCAGAATCTGTTCTCTGGAAAAATGTCTTAATTTTCTCAAGAAAAAGTGAAAATGAGCATATTGTGCCCCTAGGGTTGTCTTGAGAAGTTTCTGGTTGAGATCATGCGATAGAGCTCAAAATTCTGAGTAGAAGCATATACAGGTTTCCATAGAAGTGCACACTGAGACACCCTAATTCAGTCCCCTTTAGGTGACGAGCCATTGATTAACCGAAAATCTGGTCGAGCTGTGGACCGTCGACGATGATCGGGTCGTCATCAGGTCACCATGGCATAGGTGGCCGATGCGGTCATCACTCGCCGCGCCGATATGGCCTCAGTGCGAGTCTCCGTTAATTACATATATCCACAGGATGCACGGACCACCTTTGCCAAGCCGACTTGGGGACCTAACGTCCCTCACCCGGTGCGCGTGGTACAATGGTAAGAAGAGTTACCAACACCCACTCGGACCAGCGATCGATCCGGGTGAATTGGTACCGGACTTGTGTGGAAAAGTGGAGACACTGACTTGCCATAACGCCTGGCTCCGGGAAGTCACTGTATAGGCGAAATACGCATTCATCATACCTCAGCGATTTCGAATGGAACACCAATGGGGAAGGCGTCCTTAGGAGACTGATCAACGCCGACACCATTACTTCTACCTTACCTTTGTGCGTATTGCGAACTAACCTCATTGCTTGTAATATCTCGTACGATGGTGCGTGATTCTGATACGACGAAACACAAAACGGCAGCCAAGATGAGACAACGATTTGACCATGTTGATCGCAGCGTTCTTAAACCGATCATGTCCTCTGTAAAAAGTGTACGTCCTTAAAGTGATGAAATTTCAGTGTTATGGACACGATACGCGTCAGGCACGTCAGACAACACATCGATAGTAATCCTTTAAAACTGAATTTGAAGTAGAGATCGAAGCCAACTGGGTTCGAGAGTAGAGACCGATGATTTCGATATCTTGAATACCTGGAGAACAGCCCTTGGTAGCAGAACAAGAGGCAGAGAATGGGCCTGAGCGTTTTATCTATTGACAAGCAGGAAAACTTCAATAGCTGAAAACGAACACTTCTGACGGGTATTTCGGCAGCATGTTATTTTTTCTTATTGTTTTTATTCGGCGCATCATACATCTGTGGTTTTCGTTCACTAGAGAGAACTCGAACCATCTACCTCAGAAAAAGACTGAAAATTCCCCACTTTTGAACGGTCGACTTTTGAACGCGTTTTCTGAATCATATAATATCATAATGACTGTGAATGCAAAGACCTCCGTACAACCCAATTTTCAGAATCAAGACCTGTAACTTCATGCAAACAAGGAAGGAAACAAAACGAACGCACTGTATAAGTATTATACATAGAGATGACGTTTGTGAAAAGTGAAACGAAGTGGTTGGACTAACGATTAACTGGAATACTATATTATCCTTATTTTTGAGATATAACGCCTTTTTCTAACTAAATGTACAGAACAACTTGGAAACTGTAATACTAGAAGAGGAATTTCCTTCAGGAATGCGAAATTGCTCCGATGAATTACCCTGAAGTCGGCCAGATAAGTCCACCCTTCGCGCGCCGCAATGCGGCGTACCGCCTGTCATCGATTCACCTGCGCGTAATACGTCGAGAACTCGAACACGATATAAATGTTCAGATTAGCATCAACAGGCAATTGATTTGATATTTAACTCTTTCCTATTGTTTTCCTCAATATGAAAGTGCATTCGGACACGGATTTAACAGCTAGACCTGCGATCACCTATTTAGGGATTCATTGTGAAGGCTTCTTTGTGAATTGATGGTTCCAGTCGCTAGAAGAAAATCATACACAGCTGCCTTGGAGACCTTAAGGCGGCTGTGTCTGATTTTCTGACTGACTTGGACCCACAACTGCTTGATGAATTACATGCTTTAAATGTTATTGACAGTGAAATGGAGATTGAATCGAATATCTGCCTAATTGAAGGTATGTTCACGATATTACCTGAACAGTTATTTAGTAATTAAAGTGGCAAAGGAAACACAATAAAATCGTGAAGCAGATTAAGTCCTAAGAAAGAGGACACTCATCAAGAAGGGTAGAGCCTATCTGTAGAGTGCCGTCGACCGAAAGCGCGCGCAGGGCGGACTTACCTGACCGACTTTAGAGTAGTTCTGTGCAACCACGGCCTATTTGCCCTTCAGCAGTTTTGGAGTATCGTGAAAAAAATAGTTCCAATTTTGTGCTTTGTGGGTGATAGTTCTGGGACTGTTGCTAGTTTTCCTTCGATATTTTCTCACAAATCTTTCTAAACAAATGATGCTGAGCCCTCAATTTCAAATGACATAACGATCCAATCTGCAGTCTCAGACCACTGTTGGCATGCAAATTTAGAATTCCATGCATTTTAAGAACTGCAGCAAATTCACGACTGGCGACCACAACGTGCCAAATTAGCATTTGTGTATATCCAAGAAAATCGGTATTGCATTCACTCTGTGATAGTTTTGTTGCAGATGAAAAACTGGGTAGAAAAGTTGATGTATTTCGCTTACTCTCGTGGTCGCTCAACATATACATGTACATGTGAAATCCAGAAAGAGGAAAAAACTGGCATGCTGAGATCAAAGAGATTGACACTCACTAAATGAGCATAGCAAATCATTTATGATAGCGCATCGATGCATTGGGCTCATTTAGTTATCTTAAGGGACAGATGTGGTCAACCTAAGGCAAAACGAGTGAAGGATAACTGCTTCGCTCGGGTGGCATCAAGATGCAGTGCATTGACGACGCGATCATTTCGGGTAATTAGAGACGTTTATATAAGAGGTGAAAAACGCTCTTTAAGACGTAATTCAAACGTCGTGTATCATCCACACTTTGCAAAGATGACACAAATGACATCAACACTTATGCGACTGTGTAGCCTCTTCCGATGAGCAAAGACCTCAGCGTACAGTCTTCGCAACTTATAAGGGAACCAAGTTAGGTTTGCTGTTCTACTGACAGCGACGAATCAAACATATCATTGGCATACCAAAAGCATAGAAATAGATCACGAGATGGAATATGTGCCAACGTATCCCATCACTCTTCCCCATTTCTTACGTAGACAGATATTCGATGCCCCTGAATTGCCACGAATTTCTCTTGCTTTCACTCAAAAGAGTTGTGAAACCAGCAATCCAGGTCACCTACATCAATGCACTATTTCTCTTGCGTAGAGTTAGAGAGAGTAGGAAAAGGTGGTATTCAGAAATGGCATGATCATAAAATGATTGTGACAGCATCCATTGTCCCGTGGTATATGACAGTTTATTCTTGCAATCTGGGGTGCAAAAATCGGATTATGATTATTTTTTATGATATAACCGTGTCATAAGAAAAAAAGCAAACAGGTTGAAAAACAAAATACGAACATAAACGTAAAGGAGCAACCATAGAATAAGAACTGCGACATAAACAGTAGAGAACTACGAACAGCCTGATTTCAAGTATCTATCCAGAAATTTGCGGAGCCGTTTGGGTGCAATTGCTACTTTCTTGCTCAGTTTGACAACGTCGGATCCTATGCAGTGAGTGAAAAGGTGACTCGGTCTCTTTTCTTCAATTTTGGGCAATCTGTCCAGCTGCAGACAGTGTGGGTCCGCGTCGTTAGTACAATCACGTCACAACAGCTTTTTAAATATCCTGCTTTTGCAGTCCCACTAAAGGCAACTGTGATAAATTTATGACTTTAGTAGGCGTTGAATGTCTTTGATTGAATCTTAGGCTGTTTATCCGTTCCGTGTCTGCAGTTGCAGTCGATGTTAACGTGCGGACACTACTTTTCATCCCCAATGATAACAGCCTTCAGCCGCGCACTTGTTGGCCTATGAAAGAACAATTCACTGGTCACCTACGCACGTCTCTAGCGACCACATTCTGCACAGTGAGGAAACCATAGTGACAACATATCCACGTTACCGAGGTGTCCGAAAACGGTGAAAAAGTGAGCCTCTGCCACCACGTGAAGATTGCCATGGATCGGATTGCACTACCACCCTTAGCCATTCATTCTTTCAGAATCTGATGAACGTTCAACCTGAGGGAACCTTTTTCGCTGAAGTCTCCGTTAATGATTAGACTGAATCACCTTTGTGCAGCGCCTTTAGACATTGGTTCCTCAGAAGTTGGGGCTAACGGCAGGGGTGCACGCTTTATTAGGTGATCCACATCATTGAAATTTTTTTAAAAGCTATATACGTGAGTATTCCGAAAATGAGGAACGCAGCGGTGATACGACGGATGCATGCGGCTGCTGATATCCTGATATTGATACATAGAACCGAATACCCCTTATGTACTCCCTCAAAAGTTGAACCTCGCTCACTGAATGAAGGTGATCATAACAGTAAACTGGCAACTGTGTATGTACAGACGACAACTTACTATTTTTCAGCTTAATCAAGAGAGACTAGCATTCTGTGATATGGCTTTTGCAATTGTCTCGAAAACGAAAAGATAGAAAAGTGAACGACTCCGTGTTCGTAACATATGGTCACGGGAATCATTAAATTACGATCAATAATAGGAAAGTAATTTCTTTTAGAAGTGGCGCTATATCAAAGGTGCCTACAACAAAGTGGGACGTAATGACTGGGTAAAGAAGAAGTCTACAAACATCGTATAAAAAGACTCAATTATTCGTGGTTGACGTGCTTCTGACGCTGGCGCTATTTTCGTCGCAAAAGTGACGATTTACGCGGGTCTCGAACACCCATCTAAGCCTACGTGACTCGGTGGACATTATGTTCATAATATTTCACCTTACCAATTCTTCATGCCAAAAAAATGTTGAGAAATGAAGATAATCCAGACCTGTTGTATTAACAAACGCATAGTCGTTTCTCAAATTGCCCTATTTTTCCACGTTTTTGCTAAATTACAAAATTGTATCTCACAATGGCTGTGCATTTGAATACCATATTATAAGCAAAAAGTAGCTTCGGAAAGGGTCCTCTCAACAACACCGAAAATTTTACAGCAACAAAAAATTTCAGCCAAAGTCTCTATAAGTGCAAAACATCACTTTCTGGCGCAACAAGATTAGCATTCAGCTCAAGAACCAAACAGAAGAACTGGCTCTGAGCTTACTTTGATGTGATCCGGAAATGAGATGCTATTCCCTGCTAATAGCGGGCTGAGTAGCCGTAAACTTGATAAAAAATTCATTCCACTGTTTCTCCATGTTTCCAGCCAGCACGTGACCTCATCGCAATGATGAGACTGAACGGCCCTGTTGGTGGCCAGCGGTGTACTTCTTGGCCATGCAAAACGCGTAGGCGGCTTTCCTGCACCTTTGGCGACCAAACGGGAGCTGATCGAACCAAAACCTCATTTTGAGAACCGGAACCAGACCATAAACCGTTACCTCTGAAACGCCAACTGGAGAAGTTGGGTGCAGTTTATCAGTAAAAGGGTGAATCATAACGATATGTTATGTTATGTGTACTTCTGTGGACAGCTTCTCAAAGCTTTTGCACGTATGATGTTGAATAGCGCTGAATTGAGGCTCTTTCAAAATAACGTGCAAAGCGAACGTTTCTCACAACCCGGTATTACTAGCAGACTAGCTATTAACGTCTTCGGCGCTATTTTTGGCGCAAAACTCGGCGAGACTTGAAGGCGAGCAAAGAACCCGCCTATTCGTAAGAGACTGAAGAACATCTTGCAGTTTCCATTCTGAATTCATCTCTTCGTCGAAAAAAATCAGAACCAAACTAATGGTGAAGAGTCTAAAACGATGAGAGATGTGGCCGAGCGAAAGGATATCCGATTTTTTCTAATCAAATGCGACCAACCGTACTAAGAATATTAGGAGCATTCAGGGTAACAACACCAACATCGAATTTATGGCGAAGAAAAGCATAGATGTTAGAAGAACACCGAAATAACCCATCTGGAGAAAGTCAAAATCAATAGCCTCTTTAAGAAGAAGTGAGCTAACGGAAAAACGACACTTTTATTGGAGGCAACCGAAAAATCACTCAGATCGAACGCTGTTAATGTGATCTCCATGAGACCAAAGTGCCATTTCAGATGCAACATGTGATTAGAGAAGCAGACTAACTGAGAAGGGATAGGAGAAGTAAAAAATGATCCGCTCAGGAAAATAAAGCAAAAGAATCCGCCGAGATCCATTTTCAAATCTCGTTGGGATCGCTATTATCGAGGTACCTAATTAGAAAAGATCAACTTGTGCGATTATATTAGATGTTTGTAGCGATATAGTAGAGGGAACACTAGTAACTCTCGGATACGATAAAATATTGGACGAATCAGTCAGAGAAATAATGGAGCAAAATAATGGAAGCAACATAGATAACGAGAAAAATGTGATTTGCTTATATTATACGGTAGTCCCAAAAAAAGAAGATTTGAAAAATACACCTGCAGAGTGGAAAAAATCCCCTAATAATCAGAAAATAGCGGTCTGTTGGTGAAGAAATTGTTCACCGGTTGTTTCCTCACGTTTCCCCTAAGAGAACTCGGCAAGAGCAGAGAATTTTTATGTCGAACATTAGCGGAGCAAACGAATCCTATGGAGTTCAAATGATCGAGTAAAATCAGACGAATAGTGAGAGTAAAAATACAGCGTCGTAGAATTCGTCTTCTAGAAAGCTTGATGAAACTTGTAGAGTTCGATTCGAATAGTTCGAATAGTTGGTTCGATCGTGTGGGTGTAAGTAGTGACTCATACTACGTGTAGTGCACCAGGGGCAGCCTCGAGTATTATTTATCATTCACTTATTCATTTATGACTTCACAAACAGAAATTAGGTGAATAGCAAAAGCAGGGAGCTGCGTTAACAAAAACTTACAACCAAATATTAAGATCCATCGATTAAAAGAACAGATAAACAACAAATAATACTGTTGTCATACATCACGCTCCTTTTTGGTTTTTCTGGGAACGTCCCTGCTATAAAATTCGATCAAAACGACAGCTCCTGAAAAGGAGGCATGGTGTGCAAGCAACTGGAAACTGTGAAAATCTCCCTGATATTTCAAAGAATTCTTATATTCGCTGACATTGCGCACATGATTTCTTTTTCGTAGAATTCCGTTGATGAATGTAGGGAAGCTACAAAAAGAAATCATAGTGAATCGAAGTCGTAATGACACCGAAACGAGAAGAACTTCCAACTAAATGTGCTGAGGTGTGATGTGCCTCGTACAATTAGACAAACTACATTATTAGAAATCTATCGGTTCCGATTCTGCCGGCACAGATATTTCATTTTTTTTAAATACATTATTTTATTTTGAGCATGCCCTTGGAAGGTTACAGCGTAATCCAGGAACAAAAAAAAGTTAACTTGACCAAATTGAACAACTACTGAATAACAGCAAACAAATAATAGTATAGACACGAAGGGCAAAAGAAAAACGTTTTAGAGAAAGATCTTCACAAACCCTGTGATAACGGTTTAGAGATCTTCAACTGATATGGAACAGTGGATTTTTTTGAAAACTCTATATGTTGAATTAGCTCTGAACGTAAAGAAACCACGCCTGCCGTTTGTTCTTGCCCGACCGGGTCATACCCACTGAGAGTGTTATCTGACTTTTAGAAAAAACCTATCATGCTCCTGATTGCAATATTTGTGTTCATAGTGACGAACAACAGTGAAGGCAAGAGCCTTGAAATGACCACGATCAGCTGACAGCTGCTAAATAATGTCGGCGACCAGGCGGCTAGTTGATAGAGCGCGAAATTCGAGTTCATTTAATCACAGATGACATCACTGGTCATCTCGCTACGCCCAAAACGCCCCGAATCAGGCGTGTAATGACGCAGTTTCGCGAATAGTACGAACGAGACGAGTTCGAATTGAAACTGACGGCCACATGGGCAACTAAACAGCAAAACTTCACGGACGTCCACTCATTCCGACCAAAGGGAGGGGGGGGGGGTGGTTCACGGGCCCTACATTCTCTGGCTCTCAATGGATTCACAAAACTGCTCTTCCTAAATGAAAGGAAAAGTGAAAGATACGTCGTAATCGCTAACATTAAATGCCGTAGTACTGCAGTATCGGGTCAAAATGGTCGATGAATCAATTAAATGAAGTTGGATACAATTTATATCCTCCGAATGAGATATTATAATAGTGGACGATAATTGGCTATGAATTTCAATAAGGTCAGAGGGGGTAGATGCATATGACGGAAGAATCAAGCGAGCAACGTTAGCATTAGTGTGTGCTAAGATGGAATTATAGCCAGAGTCTCACCGGCCTCATCACATTCGCATTGGCTTCGTTTTCACTTGCAAATCACAATTCTCACCCATTAAATGCAAAAATATTCTAAAAAAAAATCGGAATAAACCGCTGCTCAACTCTCAGCCACGATATCGAAATGCCAAAATTTCCTCCATATAGTAGTGCTTACGAAACCTCTCCAATCTTGAATCTGGGGAACTTAGTATGATAGTGGGAATTTAAATAAAACACTGTGAACTGCACTCGCGGAAGCTTCTAGGTGATTACCGTATCTCATTCACAAATTCTAACTCTACCACTGTGGCAAGTGAGAAGAATAATTTTCACGTTCGGACGTTCAAATCGAAAACCATGCAATTCAATGTTATCGCTGAAATAAAATAATGAAACGCAAAAGGAGCATGCAGTGATGTAAGGAATGCTGTAAGCGTTCAGGGTTCAAAGCACTTGAGTGTCTCTTGCAGAATTGAAAACAACGAATTAACTGATGTATAAGCAATGAACTTTACGGATAGAAAATTTCGGCTTTTGTCTATGTTTCAATTACAACTTGCCTTTCGTACTAATTATTGAAATTCGACATGGAATTCGGCGTGAGGTTTCACATTCGCATAGCACACCAACTAAAAGCATCCGATTCTATCGGCTTGCACTCCATAGATAATTACGTAACCTATAAAACTGTCTATGTCAGTCGTGCGGCTCCAAGCGCATGAAAAACCCGTGAAGAGAAGAAACCCTTAGGCTAAAACATTCGAATAAAAAAACCTCTCCGGTCCTCTCCTCACTACCTCGACCTCATAGCTCACTACGTACATTTTCTACCCCACGAGCGTTATATTTCTCCTGCGCTCTGAATAATACGTTCATTTCTTAAGCAGAAAAGAGAAATAGTGTCCATTTAAAAAGTCATTTTGACGAAAAATTCCTTGGACAGGGCCACGTTGATTTTACACAGTAATGCCTACATAGGATAGCTGACGAACAAAAAAGGAAAGGTTCTCGAAGCAAAACTGTACATTTACATAGAAAACGTAGAAAACTGATTGGGAACAGTGGTTACACGTTGAGGTCGCTTCCTTAATTTCCTTAAGAGCAGCAGGCATCTCTGCCCAGATTCATATTTTAAATTGAAATTTTTGATGCTTAACCAAATATCCACAAGAATTTTGGCGTAGAAAACACAGCTCATTACCTATGAAACGAGCCAAAAAATCGGCACGATATAGACCAGTCAGCTGTAGAATTGCGGGGGCGAAATGAGTCCCGCCTCTCTGGGGACCAGCAACGCTGACGAGCTCAAAGGGGGCGAGAGCCACAAGGTCATAAGTGGGCGAAAAGGGCATATTCTGGCTGACCGCACTGTGCACTACACACTTTTCTGATGATCCTAGATATAGTTGATAACATGACTCAGAGAAAATATGATTTATTCTTCTTTAGATTAATTACCCAAATTTGAGAGGTAATTTGGAGTACCCTTACGTGTTGACGTTATCAAGTCTCTTCCATCTACACCCCGGTGCAAAATTATAGGTTCACCCCGCGATTTGTCCATATGTGTTCAAAGAACCTATTGAGGGGATCTAGTAACATTATTGTCATATTCCTCACCATTGAAAACCTAGGTTTAAAAATTCTGGGTGAGATATCTTATCATTGTGAGATACTACAATTTTTTCTTGAAAAATCAGAGATAATGACCGGTGCAAAATTATAGGTTCACTTCACTAAAAACCGTCTGTTTTTAAAAATATGAACATTCAAATTAAGTTCAGTACTTTGTTACATTACCTTTGTTATAAACAACATCCAACATTCTATGTGGCATATTTCGAATGAGATTTTCAAGAACAGTTTGCTCTACATAGGCCCAAGCACCAAGAATGGCGTTCTTCAGATCAGAAACCGAGGTGTAAGTGGTGCCGTTCTTGTAAGCATTGTGAACGAGAATGCTCCACAAATTTCTCATCGGGTTCAGATCTGGAGAACAACTGGGCCACGTTAAAAGTTGGATTCTGTTGGAATCGAACCAACTCGTAGTTGACCTCGTCACGAGTATGGGAGCATTGTCTTGTTGGAAGATAAGATTGGGACCACGAAATCTTCTCAAATCAGAGAGAAGGTGTTCTTTTAGCACATCCTGATAATCTTCGCTCTCCATATTACATGAGACAAATCCCAAAGCAACAAGTCCATATCCAGAAACTTCAGCCCAGACCATAACACTTCCACCGCCAAAGTTGCGTCTAGAGAATACTCGTTTCTCCTTTCTTAGATCTCTCTAGTAGTGCTTGTAGTCGTCGGACCCATCGAGGTTTTACTTTTTCTCACCGGGAAATATCACTTAAAAACTAGAAATGCTTTTCTACGCCTACGACTAATGGACAAATCGCGGGGTGAACCTATGATTTTGCACCGGGGTGTATTCGTCGGGCACGTGTCAACGAAACAGCACAACTTACTGAGATCATCCTTCCTTACATAGGAGATGCGGAGATGATCTTACCCTTTACTTACATATATCTGTCTAAGAGTACTAATGAAACAGATACTGAACTTTTGTACGTGTCTATTTTGTTATAAAAGTGAATACCGAACAAACATGTAAAGCAGAAATTGGTTTCGTTTTGGGAACATTGTTATGAAACTGGTGTTATTTCGGCAACCGTTGTTAAAAGAACGAATCCTTCTGATGACAACTCAAATCGAACGGGACAGGAACATGCTGAAGCTTTGACAAGATGGCAGGATGAACACCACGGCTTTGTCTATTCTGGTACCTGGTGTTAGAGTTTGAGTATGCGGTAATCGGTTCCGGAAACTTCACCCACTCAATTTTTCGAGAAACATTCGAAGCAGGAGCAGACGGAGCTTGTCCACAGCGAGACCAAACCAGACATCCCTCAGATGGCTCGAAGGAATGTGCTTCAAGTACAGACGATGCCCGAAAACTACCATCGAGCGCTTTCCCTTTTGCATTACAAACAAGTGAGAAAATACAATCGGAACCTAATCAGATGGGATCATGCAACTTAAAGTTGCTGCTTGCTAACTTTCCAAATTGGGACAACAGATAATATGGAAGGACTGAATTTTGTTTAGAACTATTACTTTGCAATTACAATCATACACCACCTCCTGTTTTGTTAGTTGTGACACGGCCGAAAAAGATAGAGCTTTTTCATAGATGCCATTTTCATAAGCACTGAAAACAACCGTGAGATATGTTCCTTCGGATGACGTGAATCAATGTCAAACCCTTTCATGTGAACTGTTCGTTTTCCCTGTCTCGTCATGGCAAGAATAAGTACGCACCAAAGACGTGCTCCAAATTCAAGCTTCCCATAAAGAGGTGATACCGTTAGTAGCTATTCTGAATTCAAAGCTCCTTGTCTCACTCTTAATGAGCAAATTTCTGCTCTTAGAGGTATCGAAGGCTACCTCAAGAAGAAAGATAGTGCTCGTCTAAAAGATTTCCGGTTAGGATGCAAGGAATATGTATATGCAGAACTGCATCCAACGGAGTCTGCGTTACATTCGGCGTTAGAAGTGATGAAGAAGTATTGCCTGACGAGCAAAGATCTGAGCTGGAGAAGTTTGGAAAATATTTCAGTCCCGTTCCAGATAGCTTGGTCGGATGAAAAGAACCTTAATGCCGACCTATCTATGCGGCAGGCAGAAGAGTTACTGTGAAGCCATCAGGAAGGCAGAGTACTCTTCTCTATGAGCTGACTCGAGTTTGTTTCCAAGAAGGAAACTCATGTATTAACTGGTACATGGTGCGCATTTTACTGTGTTGAAATTTTCACTATGTCTAAATTTCCACTATTTTCACTGATTTTCACTATTTTAACAACGGAAAAAGTATGTTGTTTTAATACTCCAGAGACTAGAGTGTGGACAGGAGCACAATCCGAGAAAGCATGTTTCGGAGAACCACCATACGACCACCATCAAAACGAACTTGAATAGCATACCAACATGTATTCTGAAGTTTCTCGACCACATAGGTCCACAATTTTCGAGCATTTTGTGAAAACAAAAAAATCGAAAATGTTCGACGTCTTTGAGCTTTTTCAATATTAATCATGCATTTCTTAAAGTGACCCTAGAATGCTTTGTAAAATGTGCCAAAAAATGTTAACAGCCAGGTATTTATCCGTGAGTTATTCTCCTGGATAGGAACGAGTGGAAGATTTCCTATTGAAATGCGCCAAACCTCACATTTTGTTGGCAACAGACGTCATAAACTCTTTCGAAAATGGGTTCTAATTAAGAAAAGGTGCAGTACCGCTCATTAACTCTGTGCCATAAAGCGTCGCAATCGGGTTTTAACGTCGGAAGCTTTTCGAAAATTCAGAAAGACCATTCGAATCGTCTTCTCCTCCGCTGGGCGGAAGAACATTCTTACTTTCGCTTCAGCTGTGATCCATGACCTAGCTATGAGTGGTTTCTTCGAAGCTATGCTTAATTGTTTTACGACTTCCAAAACCTTGCCATTGGAGTGTCTTGGGCACATCTTGTCTACGGACATAGCAATTCTCAGATTCGACTTTGGCACACCGTTATATTCACTTTCATACCCCATATGCCATTATTCTTTAAGAAGTCTTTATTCGAGACAAAAAAGCGATTCTTGAATGAAGTGAGATTCTGTGCAACGAACATTCAGTTGCGCAAAAAAAGCGATTCTTCCAAACCTAACAATGCTTTCCAAGATTTTTGCAAAAAAGAAGAATTAAGAAAGAAAAGAATGACTAGGTTTTTGTTATCGAACGAGTGTTTTCTGACCACAGTTCATTGGTAATTTAGACGACGCCTAAAGAATTGCAGAGATTATCAGTCTCAAAGTGCTCATTTTCGCTTGCGCTATGCGATTTTTGCCATTTTTGGAGAACTATAATGTGAAAATGGTGTAAGACGATGGTATAGTATAGTCAAAGGTATAGTCCTTTAACGTCAAAAAATGATACTCGTAAGCCAGCGACCATTTCTTATAGCTCTCGTTTTCTTTTAATAGGCTGATAGAAAATTTTTCGCACAATTTTTGGACGAGATTTACTGGAGGAAAACAATGTTCTCGAATGATTTAGTTGCGGGCTTTTGCTTTTTAGCCATAACAGTCTTAGTAACTGAAAAGGAGAGAATGCATGCAAGTCCTGGGTTGGCATGATGCGTTTTCAAATTTAGTAAAATCGCATACTTTGAAAAATTCTATGGGAGACCTTACCGAGGACATTCAGGGCATCAAAGTGAACACAACGGTGTGCCGAAATCAAATCTGAAAAGAAAACCCTGAGTTCCCACAATTTGCTACCTCCTGTAGGCCTGATATCCCTAGGACACCAATGGCAAAGTTCTGGTGGCCGTAAAGCAATTAAGCATGGCCTCGAAGAAAACTGCCCGTAATTAGGTCATGGATCCCAGCTGAAGTGAAAGTAAGAATATTTTTGAACTCAGCAGAGGACGACGAATCGAATGGTTCCTCCATTTTTTCGAAGGGTTCGCTGAGAACGATTCGGATGCAAGAATTGGCCGAAGCTCGTCGGCGACGCGCCTTGGGACAGAAGCTGTTGTGAGCAGTATTGTACAACTCATCATGGAATGTAGAAGATGACTACTATTAGTAGAGGCTTTCTTTCAAGAGTAGATCGGCTTTGCTTGTTCTAAGTAGAGCGATTCTCGGAGTTATCAGTAGCTTGTCTCTGGGACGATCTGGTGGATTGGAGTGAATAGAAATACAAAAAGAATTACCTTCTTGTCTGCGATTGTAAAAAATGGAGATTCAATTACTGTTCTCTAAAGCTCTTCCAAACAGGAAGAAATTAATATCACAGTTACAAAAAACTGGGGAAAAGGAGAAAACTAGCCTCGCAAATTGAATAGCATTAAAGATCAAGAATAACTGAGCTAAATCAGTCAGCGGCAAGATTTTCGGTATATTATCGAAGAAAATGTATGAGAAGAATCGTATAGGAGAAGCTGTGCTGTTCTGGCAAACATTACGAATCGGTCGAGACTACTCTTACATATTCAAAAGTAATCCGAGCTGAACGTTGTTCGGACCGCTGTTGACGGATTCGCTATGGTCATTGTCATTACATACTGCTCTCATCGGAATACCAACTTACATGTAGACATCAGCAATAAACGCCCAATAATCATTTACACTCTAAAGAATTCGAATTCGGGTAAACAGAAAACTTCGAGTGAACCAGCAGTCGAAATTCTGGTAATGCTGTGTGCGACGACATAATCCTCAATTCCCCACCGATAGGTCCTTCGAATGAAAGTTTTCCAAATAGTTGAAAAAGAAAATTATAGTGTTTGTAAAGCAGGCATAACTTAACGGAAATTGACAGCTTGATACGGCATTCCATACTATTTTCGAACTAGTTTACATCGAAAAGTGTTGCTCAGTTGTGATGTTCTTTTCGGTTCCGTGATAAGTTGAGTTCGCATGTAAATTTTCTGGCCTTTCTCCATTTCACCTACCAATGAATGCAGAAAAAACGAAAAACGAAAAACAAATCATTAGTATTTCTACTTGAACTCAACAATTAAGCGTGAGATTTTGCAAGCGATCGTGCAAAACGTTCACCCAAACCAGATCCAAATGGCGAAAATATCCGCTTAACAGCTCCAAATATTAAGCGGAATTTGTTAGTAGGAGTGGAGAGAAATATAGCGGGTTTTCAAAGATCGCGGCATTCTATAGTAACAAAACGTGTGGGAAAAGTGATATGCCTGATGTATTTCAAAATGTCCGTAGGTAGCGCTACGGTGATAACACTAGCCTCTGCAGCACCTTTTTCATCCAGCAGCGTGGTTTGCGTTTTACCCAATTAAAGTTGAAAATTTTCGATGACGGCACACCATCAACAACAACATCATGTGTCCCAAATTATGTGGTGTAGGTCTTTTGTTGAAGCTGTTGGGCAGCGTATCAACAAAACAAAAGCCAGATCAACAGGATAAACGCTAGGTAACATTATGTTCCGATAGTTTCGAAGTGGCCCATGCTACAGCAGATACGGTGCAAATTCCGACGGTACGATCTGTTTCTTTTACATGTCTTCGCGACTCTAGATGATCCCTAAGACACAACTCATACTCTGCTGCTGCAGTATTGCAGCAGTGAGGGGCTGCTATGCACTTTGTAGTGGCCCCTTTATCGTTGTTATTACACAACACTGCTGCATTAAAAGTGTGAGCACGGTCTAAAGGCTCATTCAGAGCCTAGTGGCAACGCGGCTTGCCACCAGTCACCGAATGACCGGGGACATTCCCGCCAACAGCAACGGCACCGCTGCCGCTCCGTTTGAATTGGCCTTCAACGATTCCTAACACAGTGGACAATGCCAAGAGCCAGCCTCCACAGTTTTTCGCATCTGCAGACAAGGAATGATCCCTGTGTCGGTCAAGGGGATTGTTGATAGATGTTCTCGAACCATTGTATAAACCTGACTACACATTGTAGTCCAGTCGTACGCCAGTCCGTGGAAAACAAAGTGCGATGTCGGAGTAGGAAAAAGAAACGAAACACTGTATTAATAGTCACCCTGGAGCCGCATGTGGCATTGCATTGAGCGCAGTGAGCGCCACAGTGAGAATTTTGCCATTCTACAAGGCCAAGTTAGCACTTGGCAATGTTATAAGGATAAAATGGATTCCATTGCAACCCAAGATATATTCCTTGATGTACTTGCTTCACCTTTACCACTCTATGCGACACTATAATATTTTACAGGCGACTTCGAATGAATCTTTATACCATAACAGATGGGCTGTTCAACCGCGCTCTTTCGCTTGCTTTACACAAACTTTTGCATGGTACTCAACTATCGCTTTAGATAGAAACAAGAGCCAAAAATTTCAGGTTAACAAAAACGAGTTTAGTTCACACACCTCCCGTCCTTCCCATCATAATATCAAACAAATTAGGTGGAATAAGAATACCGTTTCCCAACATTTTCAATGGCTCCCAATATCAGTTCGAATAGTATTATTAATAATTGACTCCTTCTTGTCAACGAAAATATTTCCTGGATTTCACATTCTATTTATCTTACCTCGTGATTAAGGGTGATTCCTCGGATCTGTGAATGAAGTGTGGATGAAAGCTTTTCAATTTTTTTGCGAGACTGTGGTGTACAGTACTTTGAATAGATGACTCATGTCTGGTAAACCAACTCCAGCAGACATGTGTGGTGTTACTGATTAGCTAGTCCACTATAAACGCTTGCAAACTGCTTATATCTTATTAGCTATTTCGGTCCGGAAAAAACACATAATTCAGATGACATCACCGCTAAAACATGAGCATGATGAGCGCGTTCTGCAGAGATGACACAGCTATAAAGGAGTTAGGTGGAATATTCGGCATTCAGAAGCACATTTGGGCTATTCTTAATGTCGTGTCCTTCTCATCTTAAAGCAGCAGCCCCATGCCGAAATGGTAACAGCGTGGGGAAGTCCTTCACAACGGCCTCAAAATTAGTGAGATGAAAAGTCCGTGCTCATCTGGTTGTACTTGTTTTACTTAACTGACCGTCACCCGTTTGTCATTTGCACAGACGTGGATTAAATGGTTCGCAGCACTATTTTTCAAATTTTTAGAAGAGCCTGTTGTGCAGAACTGCAAGGGAGATGCCATTTACGATTTGATCCTTCCACTGCTTCCATCACTTCCATGCGTTTCGTACGTTGTTGGAAAACTTGCGCTGTGGCCGCTTAAAGTGGCACGCGACAAAATTGATGCACATTCAATTTGGTCATGATATCCGCCCCGCACCTGGATTATAAGTTGGTGGATCTGTTTCTACAGCATGGATTTCAACCTCAAAAACAATCCAAGGTGGGGTCTCGGATCTCCACTGGGTGGTCTCGAGAGGAGCACGGTGCCCCACAAGAAGCAGTTTGGCGTCTTCTACACCAAGTTGACGAGGATGCGAAACGGAGAAAGGTGGTTGTTCTTGTTCACACACAGGGACAAAGTGACTGAGACTTGGAATCTGTGCGTCGAACGTTGCTCGTGCTCACAGGAGAACTCAGAGTACTACTCAAACTCCCAATTCACTATATTTAGGTAGATACTCATCTCTGACATTCTGATCCCACACACAGGTGCTTTCGACTATAATCTGCTACTCGATGATACCATGGCAATCTCTGAGAAAATAATCGAAGAAATTAAGCGAAACGCAAGGCTAATCACTCCAAGGATGTTGTATTTTATACATCCACACCCACCATATAGTCCAAATATCTCTCCATTCCATATCTTCCGGTCTCTGTTCTAGGCTGGGATGAAGTTAAAAAAGTGGAATCATGACGAAAAGGAAGGTGCTGCTAACCGTGGTACTTACTATATTGAACATTGGTAAGTTTTCTTGAGTGATAAATAAACACGGTAAGAAGGTAATGTGCAACTTTAGGATGTGGCGTAATCGCCGTCGCGGCGCGGGGCGATTGAGTTGTTGAATATTACAACGGCATACTATCATTTTATGACACTACGACTTTGTTCACTTCGGAGGAGAGGGAAGGGGGTGGGGGTGGTATGGGTAGAAGTAAGGTCATTTCAAGGGTGCAATATTCCATCCGTTTACTAAGGTAGTAGCGTTTGTAAACAAAGCATTTAGACATTGAACTGGTCTTGTCTGGCTCCACTCATTTTCTACGTATAATCTGCGGATCATTCTCTACTAATTCAACTATTCATTACTGACAGACACTGGACGAGGAGAAAATAGAAAGCTTTTGACGTTTTTCTCTCAATAAGACAGGGAGACGTCGCATTTCGGAATGCCCAACACAAAGGTATGTGCATGAGCGAGTGTCGAAGATCTTTCGATATTTTCAAGGATTTTAAAACGCATCGAGTAGATCTGATCTTCGCAAACACGCTTTGACGTTTACTCACAGGGTTTAGGTGACTAAATATGTAGCTTGAAAATATGTAGCTTGAATTAGGTGAGAGATACTCGGAAAGAGAGCGTTAAATGTCATCGCATCGCTGTTGAGAATGCAGACGAATGCAAATAGCTAAGCTGAGGAATAATTGACGAAATTGTCGCAGGACGTAAATTAACCGAATATTACCATCTTTATTTATATAATGCAGCGCTTCATCAATAATGTAGCAATGCAGTTGAATATGGAGCACCAAGTATGTAGGAGATCTACGTAACAGCGATGGAATAGGGGGGTTCCTTGGAGTTGCTGTGTGGAAGTGAAGGTGCAGGCCAAGTTTGATGAAAATAATAATAAAAGGGATGGAAGAAGAGGCCATGATGGTGATGTTATTGGGCGAGGAGGCGAAGACGGGTATTCGTTACTGTCGCCTGTTGAGCCACGAATTCTCCCGTCGGACAGACAAAGGTTTTAGAATTGTTTTTAATAGCATTACAATGAATGTTATTCTATTGCAATTCACTTGATTTGATTTGTTTGGTTGATTTAATTTGATTTATCTTCTATATATAGTCAACCTTTATCACTTACGAGCAAAGGGGTTGTCTTTGGTCAACAAACGCAGCGAATACTGGAAAACAAAGGAAAATAAACGACTACAACAAAAATAAAAGACTGATGTTGTTCCATTCGGACACCACACTTATTCTCGTGATATTAATTGAGAACAAAACCAAAACATGCCGTACGTGACCAAAACAACAACGTTGAGATTCCATGGGTTCATGAACCACTTGGCATGTAGACAGCAAACGTGGAAAGTTCAGAGTACATTTGAATAGAACGAAAAATTGGAAGCGTTGCTCCGCTGGCAACCCAATACTCAACTCGTTTTCTGCACGAATTTTGTGACTCCGTCAGCGACAAGAATAATTCGATTTTTCATCTAACAGGGTAATTTTCAGACTGAAGGTCGAAGCCCACTCATTTCATTTCCATGCTTCAATGTAATAAGTTTCAATGGCAAACAGTGCATACAAAAATAAATTCAATTGAGAAGACAACTTTCCTTTAATTTCCTTTTCCGATCTTTTCTGTATTCCCTACCATGGAAGCGCTTTGGAGGTGATAAAAAGCAAAGGAAAACGAAATCGGACCAGTATTTCAACCTCAGCAATATTCAGAGTGACATGAATGTTGATGTAAACTCCGCCATTTTTGACTATGTAAACTGCCAACGTTCTGATGTCATCGTGTGTCTTCTTGATTGTTCGACAACCAAGAGGAACGGAATTACGTTAGCAGTGATTACTGTTGCGATTCTGCTCACTCTACTTTCATTTTTTTCACAATCGAATAAAAATGACGGCAAAATTACCCTCCTTGGTCTGCATTACTAAAAGTTGAAGGGCTTGATCAAAGCTATCTGAAAGTAGGAACGCCAGGAAATGATGAGACTTGACACTCCTCCTATGATTGTATAATAGTATCAAAGTAGTTATACCTAAACACCCTTCATAGAATTTCCGTTTGTATACTATATATGAATGATAGATTTGGTTCACAAGTTCATCTTCCCTTCTCGTAACGAAAAACACCTCTACAACAAATCTAGCGAACACCGACTTCAACACCTGAGCGACAAAGACAGAATGCATCCCGTGGAAAAGAGAGGATGGAAGAGAAGATGGAGTGAACTTGCTATGATGGAAAATTTTGTGATCAAAATTTTGAACATCACATACGCGCGGCACTTAGTCGAGTTTCGCGGTACACGACGGCTTTTGGATCCGGATGCGATGACCGCGTCCTCAACAATGATTATTGAGGTATAGTCCGACTTTTTGCAATTTTCACGGTGAATTTTATGAAAAGTTGCCATCAAAATCACAACGAACATAAATTCTACGCAGACTCACCGCGCTGCAGCTGGAAATGTCGTCACAACTCATTGCTCCGAACACCTGCAGTCGCTTCGATCGTGGTTTAGTTCAGAAATAGAAACAGAACACAGACTTCACTTTCGTCAAGTTCATGAAAATACCTGAACTTTGGGCACGTTTCGATGTCGAAATAATACACGTCGAGTGAACTCAAAACGCGCTCTTACTTGATTGTTTTTCAGATGCACAATTAAGTCATTTAATATGCTACAACTAACTCTCCAGAAGGAGAGCGAATGTGGTGCCTTTGAAAATAAAATCTTTACAGCGGTGGATATGTTATATCAACGTTGCCTCATCCCCGGATGTTTGTGCGAGGGTGGTATGTTGGTGCTTCCGCTTTTATGTCTCCTTTTCCATCTTAATGACTAGGAACAATTTGCGAGAAGACTTCAGTATGGCTTTTGATAGAAGTCGCAGCGGAATTCGTGGCCCAACGTGTCGAGAAACTCTCGGTGTCACCTTTTCTAAACAATCAGCATCAGCTCACAAACTGCACACGGAAAACAAAATAGAAACATAGTAATAAAATGGACAGATCATATAGGCAATATCGTAACTGACTACGTCGTTTACATGAATTTTTGAAGCGAGCTTGTATACCCAGTAGGCCTTTCTAATTGGCCACCATAGTAAGCAAACATTTCACGAATAGCAGTATTTACCTTTGAAATACCACAGCGAGACCGAACATCGACAAAGTTCTTTCATGAGTGGCTGAAAGTGGCACAATGAAGCGACGTTGTTGAAAACAAGAATGTTGATGGTTAGACATCTCAAGGAACTCAATTCGATGGCTTTCTTTCATCTGGCTTTTTGTATAGAAATCAGTGCACTATGAAGAAGTCGTAGACCGCTGTAATTAGAACACAACCGCGGACGATTAAGTACAACACGACAGCGTTTCGGTTTTGACGTGATCAGGAATTAGGTGGATTATTGAGGTGACGGTAATGGAGAATACAACTTTGAGTGGTTGAGGTAGCGACTGGGTTAGCCATCAAAGGCGACCAGAAGCGAGATTGCGAATTTCCTACAAAAGCGGCATCGGCTACCTTCAAAGAATACAGGGATTGTTGCAAATAAACCATTTCTGACAAATAAGGCGACGTGATCCGCTAAGCGTGGGAATAGTCATGACATTGTGAGAAAATTAATTTGCTCTTTCGATGTTTTCCTTTCTGTAATCATTTCTCACTGAAGAGTAAGAAAACAATTCTAAAATCGGAAACATGAAAATGAGACTGTTCCTCATAGTCTTCGGATAAAAAACTTCCGGAGCACTCAGAAGGCTGCTGGAAGTAAAAACTGAATGGGAAAATTTTCAGCGATCCCGATATTGCCCACCGTAAAGAGTCGTCAGTATGGCGATGTGACTGTTCAAAAAGGCTTTTCGTCACAATTGTTGGCATGTGTTGCTTTTCAACATATCGACTACAAACATTCACGGTGAGCGCTACTAAATAAATTGAATCTATTGCTCAGCTGAAAATACGTTTCTCTGTTTTGATGACAGCGAATAAAACTGCAGCCTAAACGTAGTTTAAACGACGACAGCACTGAATTGAAAGTGAAAGACAAAAACACAGCATTCAATATTAGAATATCCTTTGTTTAATTGAAAGCATCGGTAAATTAACGTGTTCAGTAACGAAGTGGTTATAACTACCTCGAATAGCGATGTGGAGCTTTTCGATCAACGGAACTCGGACGGAGAAACGTTGAATTCCTTGTTGCCATGCAGTAAATCATTACCGGCGTTTGATGATAAATTTGTTATTGATGACGGTAGTGCTTACCAATTGCGCTCGACGATTTTGTGCATACGAGTCACATAGTTTATGTTCGATGTCGAGAAATAGTGCTCACGTGTCAGTACATTCGCTTCAGAATATATGACAAATTACTGTTTTGTTGACCAACATGAGTTTAAATTGAGTAACAACAAAAGGATTTCAGTTTCGGTAGTCGACGTTAAAGTAAACAAATGACTCTTTCACATTTGAAAGACAGGACAAATGGTGGAGAAATAGCGCTTCATGAGTTAGGACAACTGTTTGTTCTGACGACCGAAATATGTATGTTGAATTACTTCGAATCGTTAGAGCTAGCCAAGATGGTACAAATTTATTCGGCTGACGTTTCGGCCTATTCGCCCTCGTCGGAGCCAGGAAAGCCAAAAACGTGTGAGATTATCCCACCAAAGACCATGCTGGATTATTAGGTTGTAAACCTACCAATTGAACATTTGCCACATCTCAACTTTCAAATTTATTTCTTTGAAAAAAGAACCCATTTGAGATATATGTATGTCGAACAATGTTGAACTATTTAGTATGCATCGCCTTCCTGCTGGTATTTATTTTACCCCACCCCCTCACGCGTGGAAGCCTGCCGGTCTATTGACGATAAACTTTTACATTCCCGTTTTGAGATGGTCTTACTTTTTAAGATTTTTTCCTATCGCGTGTTTCTGAAGGAACGGTGAGAAATGGTATTATGTAAAAGCAGTGTCTGAAGATTACAGTGTGTGGGATACCAACGTGCAACAATCTTCCAAAAAATTTCCCCATATGTTTTTTTTTCGAAGACATACTTGGCCGGGTTGGATGGGCAACGTACTCGGCCCTGCTTACCCTTGGATTTGCCAATCCGATTGCTAACAGAATACTTTGGCATTCATTAATGCATCTTTAGGTTGGAGCTTCTATTCGATAAATTTGAAAGAAACTCACAATACACGACGAATATCCTCCTTGAGGTGTAATTCTGACATGGTGTTACTTTCCTTGTTTCCAGTACCAAGCCACTGTGGTGTGTGGCTACGAGTAGCGTACTTCATTCACTTCTCATCTACTGCAACCAAGTTATAATATTTTAGCGGTTGAGAGACCCCAGCGTTAAGCTGCGTAGGCGACCTGTTGTGGGTACCAATTTCGACCTTATTTTCGCACCTTTTTCAATACAGTCCGACGCTTTGCAGCTGTAGTATATGAGCACCGAAACTCCTTTACGAAGTAGTGAGTGGTGCCTGATGGTCCGACTTCTGTGGCGGCTTTCACCCAACCTAATCAGTGATATGTATCGTTCGCGGAGCGTTTCATTCTCAAGGGCGGTCTTCCTTGACTTCCTAAGACCAACCTGTTTTGAAGGAACATACAGGACATCTTGCTCCATTACACTGCGAGATTTCGAGCTTGGCCACTGCAACAGAACGCCTTAGCCGAAGCTCATTGAACTAATGCAGTTGAGGCACTATGGTTTAGGCTTCATAATTTAAAGGAATCTCAACGAAATCGAACGGTCGATAAACATTTTAGAAGGGCTTTAGCTACCCTAGTGGACAGGACCCCCGCACGAGTCCTGTGGTCAGTATGTGAGGGCTACCGAGGGACGAACGACCTCGGTTAAAGAAGCTAGTTCGAAAAGGGACGCTTAACGTGGGCACGCTAACAGGGAAGTCAAGGGAAGTGGCTGATCTCATGAAGAGGAAGAATATCCAATTTCTGTGCCTGCAGGAGACGCGGTGGAAGGGAGAAAATGCCAAGGAAATTGGGGAAGGTGTCAAGCTCTTCTACACGGGCGACGATGGGAAGAGGAACGGAGTAGGTATAGCGGTCTCAGAAGCGCTTAAAGACTCAGTGTCCGCTGTACAAAGGATCAACGATAGGATAATAACTGTACGAGTAGCCATGAAGAACCGATGCTAGACCATAATATCGGTATTAGCGCCACAAACGGGATGCTCCGAGGAGGAGAAGGACGAGCTTTACATGATCCTTGATGACGTCATCAGATCTGTCCCCGATAGTGACTTCCTTACCGTAGCGGGTGATCTGAATGGCCATGCGGGGACCGACAGACGAGGGTTGAAAAGGGTGCATGGAGGTAGAGGAATCGGGTGTAAGAATGAAGATGGCGAGCGAATAATTGACCTAGCAGTCGCCCACAACTTGGCTATCTGACGCACATTCTTCACAAAGAGAGAAAGCCAGAAGGTGACCTACAGCAGTGGAGGTCGAAGAACAAAAATCGACCATATCCTAATACGTAGGCAGGCCCTTAAAACGGTCAAGGACGTTAAGGTTCTCCAGGGCGAAGATGTCACGACTCAGCTGCCTCCGAGGCAGAAGATGAGGACGGAACCCAGAATCCGATGGTGGAAATTGCGAGGCCCTGAGCGAAATGAGCTCTGAAGTAGAGTGATGGTTGCAGGACTACCTGATCCGAATGGAGCAGTGAATGATACATGGCAACAGGCGGCACGAAGGATCCTGCAGTGTGCTAAGGAAACCCTGAGAGAGACGCGTGGAAGGTCAAAAGGAGACAAAGCTAACTGGTTTTGGAATGACGAGGTACAAAAGGTGGTATGAGAGAAGAAAAGGGCATACAAAACATGGCAAAAGTCCTGTTCATCAGAAGGCCTCACCATCTACAGGAAGTACAAGAGGCTTGCGAAGGCAGCCGTGGCTAAAGCCATGAATGTTGAGATGGACGGTCTCTATGAAAGACTGGAGGAACCACAGGCAGAAAAGTTCACCATCCCCCTGGCTAAAGCGCGACATCGAGCAAGCTTAGATGTAAGAGTGGTGAAGACTGTGAAAAGTGCCAAAGGATGAACGCCTAAGAACGCCAGCAGAAGTCAAGTCCAGGTGGGAGGAGTACTTCAAACTCCTAAATGAAGAATTCCCAAGAGAACATATCACTGAAGCAGCACCAGTGGAAGGCCCAGCACACCTCTGGTCAGAGAAGGAGGTCCAGATGGCAATAAGGAATATGAAGGTAGGAAAGGCAGTGGGACCGGACGGAGTAACGGTGGAGGCATGGAAAGTGCTCGGGGAATACGGAGTTGGATGGCTGACGAGATTCCTCAACAAGTTCACAGCAGAAGGTGAGATGCCTGAAAGATGGAGAGAGACCATAATCGTACCCATCTTCAAGCAGAAGAGAGACACCACACAATGCTCAAACTACAGAGGAATCAAGCTGATATCTCACACCATGAAGGTCTACGAGCGGCTGATAGACAGTGGATTGAGAGATATGGTCGAAATTCCACAGCAGCAGTTCGGCTTCATGCCAGGGAGATCTACTTCGGATGCCATCTTCATAGCGAGGCAGGTAATGGAGAAATACCGCGAAAACCGCCGGCCGATCTATCTAGCCTTCCTGGACCTCGAGATGGCTTATGACAGGTTACCCCGTACGCTACTATGGAGGTCATTGCGGCAACGAAATGTGCCTGAGCGCTTGGTCCAAATGATAACGGATATATAGGCTGGGTTCAGAGCAACAATTCGCACCCCATACGGACACACGAAGAAAGTGGACATCACGGTAGGTGTACACCAAGGGTCAGCACTAAGCCCCTTCCTCTTCCTCCTCACCCTCGAGAGTATGGTCCGGAATCTGATGGAAGATCCACTCAGAACCATCCTGTACGCTGACGACGTAGCTCTAATAGCAGATAGCAGAGAAGAACTACAGGATAAGGTTCAACAGTGGCAGGAGACACTGGTCAAAAACGGCCTCAGGCTGAACGTGAAGAAGACCAAGTTCATCAGCTCAGAGGATGGCTCGGAGCCGATACCGGACTGCTATCGGGAAACTATCGAGAGGGTGGACCAATTCCGATACCTCGGAAGCGAGCTATCAAGGGATGGAGCAGTAGATGAGGCAGTGAGGGGAAGGATAAACGCAGCATGGGTGAAGTGGAGAGAAGCAACTGGAATCCTCTGTGACAAGAGATGCTCGAGGGTCCTCAAAGGAAAGCTGTACCGGGCCGCTTTCAGACCAGCACTGCTCTACGGCAGCGAGTGCTGGCCCACAAATAGGGCACATGAAAGACAAGTACACTCAGCCGAAATGAGGATGCTCAGGTGGGCATGTGGGTGGACACGGATAGGGTACGAAATGAGAACGTAAGATCGGTCATGGGAGTAGCCTTGCGCATCTGAAAATGCGGGAGCAAAGACTCAGGTGGTATGAGCACATTATCAGGAGACCGGAGGACCACCGAATAAGAAGAGCATTGGAGTTCGAGGCACTCGGCAAGAGTCCAAGAGTAGCGATGAAGATGGGAAGTAAGTTCCTGTTGGTTTTCAGAACGTTAGTTAGTTGAGAACAGAACGTTAGTTAGTTGTTAGTTGTTGGTTGAAACGGTGTTTGGGCGGCAGGTTAGGAACGTCTTCGAGTTCCCAGTCTCTGGCTAAGGCGACAACGCCGAAACGTTAGCCGGATAAGAAGTGTGTATACCAATTTCGGAGTCGCTAATAATAAAGAATTTGAATATTGAGATAATGGAATACCGAAAAAGGATCTCAGTTGCAGCAGACGTTGTGAGAGTGAAGCAGCTTTATTTCGCCCAAATATTAGGTTGAATGATATGTTTATAACATGGCTTCGTAATTTTCAACGTAATATACTTCCGATTGAACCAATTTGAATTGTCGTGCCGTTCTCTATCAATGTGGACTGATATCTTCTTCCGTTCAAATAGAGATTGGTTGCAGCCGCTGAGGTGATGGTAAAAGTCCCATCTCCTGTGACAGTGAGTTTAACCATTCGTGCTTAGGGTGTTAATTGCAAAAGAATCAATTGCGATATTTACGCAGGATATTCGCGAGTGGTGATAGACCAGGTAAAGCTGGTAGTTCTAGCGAGGTCGCAAGTGGAGACACTAGTCAGCATGATGTGTGAAATGTTGCATCGCAGCTCATCCTAATACTTTTTGAAAATTCTTCAAAATTAATGCATTGATGCAATACATCAATTTCATCGTACTTAGAACAACATATAGAACGTTATTCTCAAAAAATCACACTTTGTAGAGGGGTGGCAGAGAGAGGTGCGATTACATTAATAATAAGAGAAGAATACGCAGTTCCGACCAAAAAGGTATTCGTTTTCACTTTTTTGGATGTAACTCCTCAGGGACTGTAGCTTTTGATCGGTTCTTTCAGAGCTAACGGAGAGTGGCAGATGTGTACATATGCTAATTTCGCTTCGATGAGGAGCTGAAATTTCGAGAATTTTTCCATTAGTAAGGTAAAAAGCGCATTTTTTAGAAAAACGGCCTCATTGACAATAAATTTTTCCTACTCTAAAACAAGTAATGTTCTTGCAACCGCTTATGTACCGTTTGAAAGAAGGACATTTCTCTTACATAACGATGTTTTGTCGTTTTTTGTTACTCTTAGTTCTTATTATTTTTTAGGTGGGCCAGTGAAGGCGTGTCCAAGAGGTGTGAATTACCTTTGGATGAAACTCGTGCTTTTTGTACAGAGGCTTTCACAGAGTCTTATATGCCGTTTGGAACAGAATCAAATGCGCTATCGGACACTTCTTCACTCTCTCATGAAGCTGAATTTCTAGAATTTCATTTAGGAAAAGCTACAAATTAGTAGCGGCATTTTAGCCCCCCCCCCCTTTACAATTTCTTCTGCTTAGATGGTTTTTCAAAGCGTCAGATGCCGTTCGTACGAAGAAACCTCGCTCTACGCGGAGGTGATTTTGAAAATGTTCCGCATATTGGTTGTCGTTCGTTTTCAAGTAATTAAAGTGAGTACGTCCTTGACCACCGATTTTCGCGTGTGATGACTGCGCGTCGTGCACGGCGATGACTGTACGAGCCTCCGATGTTTCAAAATTTGTGGTTTTTCTTAAGTGACTAAAAACTCAGCTACATGAGAGAATGAAGATAGCGTTTGGTAGCGCCTTTGATTCTCTTCCAAAAGGCATATAAGACTCTTGAAAGCCTCTGTATATAAAGCACGAGTTGCATCCAAAGGTAATTCACACCTCTTGGACACGCCCTCATTGGCCCACCTAAAAAATTAGTAAAAGCTAAGAGTAACAAAAAACGCCAACACATCATTTTGTAGCAAAGATCTTCTTCTTTCAAACGACATGTAAGCGGTTGCAGAAACATTATTTGTTTTAGAGAAGGAAAAGTTTATTGTCAATGAGGCCGCTTCTCTAAAAGTGCGCATCTAACTTTGCTGATGGAAAACTTCACGAAACTTCAGCCCCTCATCGAAACGAAACTAGCATATGCACACGCTCGCCACTCTGCGTTGACTGCAAAAAATCACTTCAAAAGCTTAAGTTCCTATGGAGTTACATGCAAAAAACGAATACTTTTTGGCCGCCACTGTACATACGTATGTGTCACGTTGAGATGCTGTACATCTAACAAGGGAGGTCAGTGAACTTCCCCCGACGATTCTTAACAAGACCTATATGGTCTTATAGAGCTTGAAGCGAAGATCACAGATATGTAATTTATTTTTGCTGAATGGCAGTGGGTGGTCCGAAAATTGCAAAAAAAAAGTTAGCACTGCTCTGACAACACTGCTGAGGGGCGCTGAATAGCTCCTGAGGTGAGAGGTTCATGAGAGCGTGCTTCGGTAACGAAGCGGTACCTCAGTGGACTGTTGTTCAGAAGGTCAAGGGTTTGGATCCTGTGGGTGTGTTTTCGTTTTGCTTCAATCGCATTGATACCAAATGGTGCTCATTTTGCGATTTTTTCATGGGGATTGAAGAAGATCGTGTTTGGAGCACTCTAAACCGCACAAATTTTAGTAAATGACAACATTAATATGGGTAGCCAATATCTACCGTAACTTACCTTAAACAGACGCAAATTCAGAAACTAATGTTGGATTCGTGATCAGCGACTCAAATAACCCCCACATACGAAGTTTGGACAGAATCGGTTATTTTGACCTTGGCACCTCACTTACCCACCCTTTACCATTGCAAGGGCTCACCAGCCCACATACAACGAAACCCGTCATTAGATACCCTCACTTGTTTCAAATCACGAAACTAGTGCTATATTCGTGACCAGCGTCTCAAATAGTCTCATTACCAAGGTGGGCGAAATGGGTGACCATGATGTCTCGAGCCTCATGCCAGGTATCGGTAGAGTTGCCCAAGGGTGAGTCTCTGATGAATTACTGGTAATATTATGCCACCATTCAGAGTCTAGCTGTCAGAAAATCGTCAGCATCCACTACCTTCGTTCCGGAAATTGCCTAGGAGTCTCACCTGGATTGCTGATCACGAATTTTACTTTTGCTTCTGGATTTCTGGCTGGTGAGCGCTTGCTATGGCAAGGGTGGGTAGGTGAGGTGCGTTGGTCAAAATCGCCGATTTCGTCCAAACTTCGTGTGTAAGGGTTATTTGGGTCGCTAATCACGAATCCAACATTATTTTCTGAGTTTGCGTTTGTTTAAGGCAAGTTACGGTAGATATTGGCTACCCATATTAATGTTGTCATTTACTAAAATGTGTTCGGTGCTCCAAACATGATTTTCTTCAATCCCCATGACAAAATCGCAAAATGAGCACCATTTAGTATCAATGCGATTGAAGCAAAACGAAACCACAACCACAGGATCCGAACCCTTGACCTTCTGAACAACAGTACACTCGTCGGGGGAAGTTCACTGACCTCCCTTGTAAGATGGCTGCAATAAGCAGCTAGGTACGGTAAAGAAACTCTGCAACTTGACGCTCCAAATCTTTAGCGTAGCATCCACTACCAATGTAGGAAGACCTCACTGTCGAAAAGTACAGAAAGATATTTGAAATAAGCAAGTGATGGAAAAAATGAAATCCAAGAAATTGAGTCATCACTGGTGATTTCCCGCAGCCAGCAACTTGTGTGCACCGAATACTGTTTTAATTAGTTTCATTCTTTGTTTACTTATTTATTTGTTTATTTAATTATTTAGCTATTTATTTACACTATTTAATTACTTTTATAGCACCTATTTTATTAATATTGTAACTTTCGAGCTGAGCTACGGTTCTTCAGACATAAAGCGCAAGGAGGGTAGAGCTTTCTCTACAGCTTATCAGAACAAGAAACCACTATAAATCCACATAAATCGCGAAAGTTCCACTATGAAATGAAGGCGAGGCACACCCTTGTCTAAAACATCGTACTCCAGAATAACAACACGAAGGAATGATGGAGAAAGTAGAGTCAGAAGCTCTCATGTTACAGGAACTATCACAGATCAGTAATGTTTACGGAAGTATCGCTGAACCTTCCTGTTTGTTTGGATGATTGAAAACACTGTTAACGTGGGTTGAATATTCCAAAAGTTAAGCAAAAGAAGAAGTGATGACAGAAAGATCACGCCGAAACCTCGTGGAATGATTCTTCGGGATTATGAAACCCGCCAAATTTGCAGTGGAACAACAAATTATCTACATTCCTAGATGCTAGAACAGCGTAAAATTTTATTAGACATCGAAGGTTGATGTTGTTCTTTTATTTAGACTTTGCAGTGGTTCTTCCGTATGCAGCAGAATAGAAGAGCAATAGTAAACGTCTTGTGTGAGGTGTATGCTGCTCCATGTTGACTTTAACAGATGCTGTGGTTTCAATGCTCAGACACTCTGCTGAGGCTCATTTCATTAACAGGGCGAGTATCACATTAGAGTTCGGGACAAGTGGGCGGCATCTCAAAGTCTCTCAGAGGATTTACCATGATCTATATTCGTCCGAACGTCGCCATCCGAAATGGAGACCTCCTCCCCTCCCACGTCAAAAATTGAATTATACGCCATGAGATTGAAGGTCTTGCGAAGCCATCGTTTAGGTTTCACAGACAGACGCACTACACATACTCAGCGATTTTCGGTGAGTGCCAACACTAAGGGGAGCAATGGTGCAGCAAAAAATCGCGGCTCGTCGATGATAAATCTGGTCTAGTGACTTTTGCGAACGTTTTAGGTTTAGGGGCATCTAGCTTCGTGTCTTATTTGCAACCAGTATTTCGAAAAGGCACAAATTGCTCTGATATTCATTGCTCTATTAATCCTTTGTCCTTTGTCAAAGTCGAAAGCGCAGCCATGTCCTTATCAAAACTACGTTGTAGTACTACGGTCTCTTTCTAGTAGAAATGTCTTTAGTTGGAAGAGAAAACAGACAGAAGCTGCATTTACGAAGGTCTTCTTCATGTTTACCCGTTTGGTTAGTCGGTAACTGAAGACCGACGAACTCCTCGTGCAGAGCACGGTTGAATGACATAATTAATATTATCAAGTAGATCAAAACATTCCGAGAAAGCAGTATCGAAGCGAAAGACAAAGTGCACAGTGGAGGCCATTGTGAGCTGAAATCGAAGGCTGTATTTAGTGCTGTAGAAGAACTTGGCAACACGTGTGTTTACATTTGTCTTTTGATGTGCATACCACAATGTTAAAGGTTCTGCGACATTCTGGGTTTCTGTGAGACTCGGCAAATAGGTGTTCCCGACTTGACTTCATCACGGGACAAGATAGACGTGGATGTCGCCTCACCAGAGCTGTAGAGCATAATAGAGACAATTTTGCGTCTCATGCAAGGAACTATCCTACGAGACTAACAATAAGACATTACGCAGGAAAGCGTTGGAGTTACTCTGAATTTGTTCAGTGAATCTACGAATGGACAATCGTAATGAACGCCTACCCATACCAAATGATCTTCATGCACTTGCAGTGGTTGTGAGCTAATATCAGGAGCGTTGTAGCTACATATATGTATAAATATGTAGAATGGCGATGTATCTGCTTATTAATTGCTAGTATATCAACCCCACTAACGAAGACAAAGAGCTCCAACGGTGGAATCGTTATGGTCATTTCTCTTCGAATGCACTTTCATTTTGTTGTTCATTGCAGTTCAGTACAAAATGCAACAGTAAATCTTTGGTAGGATCACCTAACGGGTAACTAGTTACGAGCTGTGTTCAATCCTTTTAAGGCGACGAGCGTGAGGAACCTGACAATTTCAGAAGGCAGAAAAATTAAATTGAGCAACTGTCTACATAAAATCCAGATTCAAAGAACAGATGAAATGCTTTTACTATTCTCTATTAATAGTCAACTGAATAATAGATCTGATGCTCTGCTCTCTCCTCTACTGTAGTTCTCCTGAGTTATGGTGTAGATCTGATTCGGAATACCCATGTTGAAGAGTCTATTTATCACGTCTCCTTAAAGCTTTTCAAACAGCCTCATTGGGATGGTTCGTCGTTGAGATTAACAGCAAATTCCTTCGCAACAAATGCCAAGATTTCACATCGAATAAGCCGGTGGGGTCACCCTTGTCGCAACCTTCCCTGTTTTCCCTGCAACTTTTATTGTACATTTTTGTGTATTATTATTATGACGGCTTTCCCCAAGTTCTCACTTCTTGAAACCATTTCAAGTAGTTTTTATTGTGTCGCCTAGTTGATTTGGACTAACGTTTCGACCCCTGCTTCAGAGGCCCAAAAATGGCTCGAAACTTATGATCTGTGAGCTGGCTGGCCAAGCGCCGCAAACTTCCTAACACTTCTGACCTTCACAATTACCTTAAGAAATCGTAAACTCGAGAGATCCTACTAATAAATAAGCGAAACCACGACGTCTATTGTCAACTCTAGGTTTCCGCCGCGATTGACCACCAGTGCCTCGCCGTCTTTTGCTGCATGTTTTTATGGGTTTTCTGTTTTTATTTTTTATTTTTTGTTTTTAATTTTTATTTATTTTTTATTTTTTGTTTGTTTTTGTTTATTTTTATGTTTTTATGGGTGGTCCGAGACCACCCACGTGCAAAACGGACCGCAGATGCGTGATCAGAACCCTCAATTGCCCCACTGTGCAAAGTTTCAGCGAATTTCGACGACTGAAGAAAAATCGAGTAACTGTTAAGTTGAATAGTGCCGACTTGCTTTATACTCCATTGATATATTCAAACAGTTGTTGAACAGACTAATGTTTCGGCGTATATCGCTCTCCTAAGAGACTGAAAAGTCGAACCACACATCAAGACTGCTAGATCAAACATCATCGCGAACATTGCAAAGATTTGAAGAATCTATGAACCGCAACCCCTTCTACGAACAACTTCCGCGAAAGCTTAGCAGAATGGTTAAATGACGTGCCAAAGTTCTTGCCAACGTCCCTCAGATTACAAACGACCTAATCCCTTTCGTCACCATAAAATCTCCTTCTGTATTCGTTTCATCTCTGACATGCTTTCAGCGGCAGTAATGAGATATTTTCTACGCGTTCAGCTGCAAAAATGATGTTGTTATCATAAACATACCTAGTAACAACGTCAAAAAGTAACTGGTTAGATACACTTTTGTTGTACAACAGATCCTACACGTGAGAAGAATGTATTATATGCCCGAACAACAGATTGGTAGAGAAAGAATGTGCGAAACCAGGCGTAATATATCAGATTGAACGTGGGACATGTAATGCCGACTACATTGGGGAAACAGGAGGACTACCAGCTGTACGTGTAAGTAATCCACAAACGAACAACCGCAGTGAAAATCCTTCGATGACAAATGAATTTTTTGCCTTTTTTACCGCCATGTGAGCTGAGATATGAGATGCGTCCGCGTGCGTGAACATAATTATGAGCAGCAGTTCGTTTCTCCATCATTGCTACTAACCATATTAAGTTATTTCTTACCAACATTGAGCACGATGCTGAAAGGTGGAAGACTGAGGTGCGTTCTTATCTTTCGATTGATTCTCCATGGTTTCTTCCTACATCTTGTCAAAAATACTATTAGGTCGTCGGAAAAGTTTCCCGCCACTTTTGCCAATGTTTTCAAAATTGTTTCTCTCCTTTATTCCACTCGACATCCGATACATTTATGCATGATTACCATCAGCAACATCTTGTTATTTATCAGATAAAATTGGAACTTTCCTCCTCCAGAATTTCTAGAGTTTTGATGAAAAGAATTCGGCGAGCCACGTTTTGAGGTACTCTCACTCGTCGAGCTGGTTCTCTAGTGATTGAATGGAAAACGAATGGAACAAATATTATTTTGTTGGGGCAAGGTTCGACAAATGTTTTGGATAGGTCATCGTCCTCCTGTTTGAAATTTTTAAAAGGTCTCCTTCCTCAATAGGTGAATGCGCGTCATGGTGACTGAAGAAGGTTTTCCCATGTTTTCCACTAACGGCTGCTCCGTCGCCATCGAAGTGGCGATGTTAGACATCGTTGGTAACAGTAGCATCTGCAGGTAGCAGCTCCTATCGAATGCCTCATTTGCAGTTCAGCTGCAGACCGATCATCTACCATTTCGGGTGGAGTTGCGGTTTTGAAATTTTCGCTGGTTTGCAGTGAACAGCAGGAGATTTGGCGTGTGATTGGCGTACGCTACCAACTCCTTGATGCCACTAACCAAATTGCCGGGCAAATGAAAATTTCTTCGGGAAGTTGAGATGGTCGTGCATGCACCCGTCACCATCTGTAGATGGTGGCCGCTAAAGCATGCCGCAACTATGTGCCCTATTTCCTTGTCTTTTTAAAGCCTTGGAGACGGAAGGCCTGTGAGGTAATATGGCACTCGAGTTCCTCTATCAACTCACGGCTACTACGCCGGCCATCCTCTGAAGCCAGCTCCAAAAGACCCACTTAAGCAACAGCAACTACCCTCCCTCACTACTGTTGTTCTTTGACGCCAAAATAGGCCTTTTTGAACACAAGAAACGAAATTTTTGCTGTATTAAGAAAGACAATTGAAGGACCTATCATAGTGCACAAGCCGTTCCCTGAACTTCTTTCAACGCGTTGTTTTATGAGCTCGTAAAGAAAAAGCAGTTCAAGATACCTGCAATCAATATCGATTTTCTCTGCAGTACCTGCAGTGCTGAACCAGAACAGCTGTGGTACATGTAGCTCATAAATCATCCTACATAACGGTTATAAAGGTGAGATCCCGAAACCCGTTTTAAAATTTTGGTGAGCGGTCAAACTAAGTGGCGGGAAACTTCTCCGACGACCTAATAGGAACGAATGGCTTCTGCTGGACCAGTTTGGTATGTCGCGACCTTCGATGTGTGCTCAGGCCTCCGAAGACGACGAGAAGGTCGAAACGTTAGGCTGTTGGATATAGTTTTTCCAGCTCATGCGCGAAAAAAAAATAATAGTAAGAATATGATCATCGATGCCGAGGTTTGAAGACAAGGAACAAGGCGATTATTTCGGTCTGTTCATTCAATTTGTAAATACGTGCTGAAATTTTATGGTCCAGACTCTTTTCCATCTTTGTGGATATCCCAAACGCTTCTTATGACTTTCGTGCCTTTCTGGACGATATCTCGGTCTTATATCATAGAATTCTGCATATGATGTCACAATTGTTCCCGCCATGTACTTCATCTCTGTGGCTTCCCAGCGATGATACTATTTTATCTTTACTCTTGTCATATATTGACGTACGCGACCGGTCTCACCAGACGTTGCAAACCCTACAGTCGTACTCAGATTTCACACCCGATTTCTCACAGTCTCCATTCTTTCCATAAGGACATGTTACGCAGTTCTCCGACACGCCTTCATTGTCGCAGAACCTGTTCCGTCCTAGGTGACGTTTGATGTTGCCACTGGGAATGTTAACAAGAACAACGTCATCGTGAAGTTGAGCATGACTAAGGCATTGTTGTATTGCGGAGGGAAATGATAAAAAAAGATCAGAGGTAAAGGGAAGATGAAAGGTACACTGTCATGGAATGGACGTACTGCTGAATTTTCGGAACGAATGATCTATGAACAACTGCAATGAGTATCTCTTGACTTCAAATCGTAAGAATGACTTCTTTCCACTTACTGTAGGTTTCGGTACGACTAATATGACAAAGTCATCTGTTAACAGCCCAAGTAGGTTGACACGTCGCACCACTCTGCCAGAGGATGACGGTGTGAACTTATTTTCTTTATCTTGTCTTTACGACTTTTACGAATTTTTAGTTCTTCAAGAAATGCTAAGCATGTAGGGTCCAGCGCTTGGTCGAACAGCTCAAAGTTCACGAGTTTTTCTTCCATTTTTAGGCCTTTGAAGACGACGTACAGGCCGAAAAGTTTAGCCAAATAATCTACTGATTCACCTGCTAACCTTGCTCGGCACAGCAGCAGATCATAACATTGCAACGGCTTTGTTTGTCATGCTGGAGCCTTAACACTTTGTCATTGCTCCGTACATCGATTAGTAACTGTTTCGTGGTTCGAGATAACTACACTTGGTGAATCGTACATAGTTAGTGAAGGCAGTACAACAGCCTTGCATGGTGGACATTACAGTTGAACACCACTGTTTTAAGTCGGCCCTATATTAATGTCTTTATTGGCTCCACCCAATGCCAACATAACCAGCTTAACCACATAAGTTCAATTGAAATTTTTTTAGCCAACGAAATTGATAAATTATATGGGGCAACGTCCTCATCTCCCGGTTAGCAGGTGGATCAGTATAGCGCTTCGATCTTCCTGTCGTCTTCAGAGGCCTGAACACACATCGGAGCTTGCGACTTACCAAACTGGCCCAGCAAAAGCCGGTCGATCCCAGCATTCTTGGCTAGATGTAAAAAGAAACCATGGAAAATCACTCGGAAGAAAAATACGCACCTCAGTCTTCCACCCTTTTGCTTAGTGCTCAATGTTGGTAGGAAATAACTTACAATTAGTATTGTTCGTAGCAATTATGGAGAAACGAACACTGCTCACACTTATGTTCTCGCACACAGACGCAGCTCATACCTCAGCTTACATAGCGGTGAAAACGAAAGCAATTCATTTTTCATCGAAGGAATCCACTTGTTCATGCTCAAAAAACTGCACAAAATTCAATTTGGACGTCCAGAAGAAAACCAGGAGCAGCATCGAAAAATTATTCTTGTCTTTTGAACGATAAACTTTGTGGGATTGGAACTTTGTAAATTTCAGAGCAAATAAAAACAGTGATATTGAATTTTATAGAGAAACTTATCGTCTTTTGAACGGTATATCATGTTTTGTTTAGGCCTTCAAAACTGAGCCGAAAATATTCGCTGTCGGTAAGAATATTTTTTCGCTTTTTCGCTTTTCAATTTACTAGCCAAAAACAAACAATGAAATCCAAAGTTGTCACAAATTTCTAACAGCTTGAAAGAGCAAATAATTTTCTTTTGAGTGCTATGTAACACTTTACAAAACTTTCGAACTCAACTTACAACAGTCGTTTGAAAAAAAACGGCACGAACTTGTACATTTACATATTATACAAAACCTTGATAGAGCTTGCTTCAAACTTTATAAATACTGTTAAAATCTCGAAAAAACTTTCGGTTTTCTACACGTCTGTATCGGAAAGAAAACGTCTGCGCGATTACAGAAAAGTGTGGATATACATAATATGTTGTCAAACGCGACAATATTGTTTTAGAAACCGCAGTACCACGTCGGCTCCAGAGATCTGATTGTGGAGAAACAGTCTAAGAGAGAGGCATACACATGTATTACAACGGATTCTGAAGCAGATTGTAAAGCAGTCGAAACAAACCTAGCAACATGTATTATACCTGCATATGGTCGCAGAACCTCCGAAGTACTCAAAAGCTAGCTGTTCGACCTAGGCGCTCTTTTGAAAACAGTATGGAATTGCCGGACTTGGTCACCCGCAGGTCTGTGCTCTCTTGGCAACGCAACGCAAAAATCCATCCAAACCATCAGAAAAATCAGAAATCTCGAATCGATTCAATTGATCCTAAACCCTTGAAGAACAATTTCCTTAGTGAGTATGTTAACAAAGCGGACAATGTCAAGAACGAGTGTCTCCAACTTATCGCTTCCGCAGGCCAGGATTTATTCCGGTGTTGGCCCAAGTTTAATGCCTCTAGATATAAGCGAATGATCAATATCTTACTTCAATGTCCAATGGTTCGCGATTCTTTAAAACAAAGTGTGACGTTGCAGCAGGAAAAGGTAAGACAGTACTTTTTGTTCAGCCTAATATGGACGGAAACTTTTCGATGTTGAAATGAATCTCGGATGAAGAGATGAAGCGGTGAAGCATCTCTGGGTCGAATTTACGTATGGCAGTGAACACATGAGCTCTAGTGACGTGTTCGCGAGTAATAAGTTTGCTCTATCGGACAAGTCGCGCTCGAATAACCCCGTCTGATGCACAAGTCTGAATGTGACTCCAACTATTTCCGGGTTCGTAGATTGTCCATTAAATCCATTGCCATTCGCCATGTCGTCAGAGTTCCGCCTATTGGACCCATTGTTCTGAAGGGTCGAGGGTCGGGTTCTCAGAATAAAAACCTCGGAATGGAGGTAAAGAAATTGTTGCAAAGTCTGCTCGAACGTGAGTGCGCTATGCTTTTAATTCTTCTCTTGAGAAAAAAATTAAGTTTTTCGAACTCTGGAATTTTTGTCTTTATGAGATTAAGCAACAGGAGCTCAAAAGCAAATCCGAGAACAAATACCAAGAATCACCAATTAGCTGCAGAGCAATATTTTTTAGAAAGCAATCAATGGTAATTCAAATATTATTAATTATTTCAAATATTATTAATTATTAATATTATTTTTCAAATATTATTAATTATTAATAATTGCTGCCGGAAAAGTGTTTACCGCTAATCATATTACATCAGGCTCAATCATCACAAGTAATGACCGCGGAGAGTTGTATAACCAGAAGGACGGTCCGAGAAAATCAACAGTGTAAACAAAGTGATGCGAAGGTTCCTTCGCCGATTCCTCAGCCCACTTCTCCCACTAGCTGTTTTCCCTGTGAAAAGCCAAATCGAGAACATTATTGTAAATACATGGGCATTCCACGGATCAGTCTAGAGAGTACTATACATGAAAACATATCAACACATAATTATCTACAACGTTGCAACAAAGCCCGATGTAAGCACACGGTGCAGTTCTCTATAGCATGCACTTGAGTTCCCACTCTGGCCAAATTGCTTTGACTAACTCTAAGCGCAATATTTTTACGAAGAAATTGGGCATGACATCGTAACAAAAAACATCGAAACGTAATCAGCAGAACAAGGTCAAACAAAAACCACCCTTCCGTAGTTTGCCATCAGTCAAGAACACTCCATGGGTGGCAAGCAGTTCCTGGAGTGAAATTTTGTTCAGCAACGGGCAATAGTTCAGTGAGATACAGAGATCGGAGATTGGCCGCTTAACCCAGGTCAGAATGAGCGCCAGCAATGAATTTTCTGTTAGTCCGCAACTCGCTAAATCCACTGTTTCCACTTCGTATCCATCGGAAATCGCTCTGAAAAAGGATAGTATCCCACTCGGTAATGCCTGATAATTTTTGCTCATTCTCAATTTCAAAAGGTTCCAGTAGATTAGCTTGAAATAAGATGTCACTGAAGAGTAATACAGTAGAAAAAACTACAAATTTAAATTGCAACAACGAACAAAACAGCAAAACCTAGAATTTTTCCCTACACAGGTAATCAGCGTTTCACGTAACGAACCCTGCCAATTTATATATGGAGCTGTCAGTGACGGCGTAGCATCCAGATTTGCCGTTGTTCCACACACGAACGCAAGTCAAACCTAAAATAATTTTAAGTTTAGACGACAGTTGACGTCACAAATTTGCATTGATCAACCTGGTAGCAAGGGTTCCAACAGCTTGTCAGTAAATAGATGAGGAGGTGAACATTCTTCGAGGCCGAGATCCACTACGGAATCTCGATTTGCATACAGGAATCTTTCCAGCTGAAAAAAGGTCCTCATTTGCCAAATGGTATCAGGAAAATCATTCATTCCACGGATCGCAAACTCGAAAACTTCTCGAAAATTCATTTCGTGAGAAAAGCTCGATCGGAAATGTCGTGACCAAGAACAAACTCGGACAAGCTTTTCGAGTATTTCTGAACACAATTGCTCAATCAACTGGTAATGTCAATGCGTAGCTGAACGTTCCTGCACGATAGGAAAACAGCAGAAAAATGTTGGTGATAGAATCACTAGAATAATACTTACCATTGGAACACTACTCGTGCTGAATTTACTCCAGATGAAGTAGATCTGTTGAGGTCGAAGGGCTAGCGAGAGCAGTGAACGGAGCACCGGAGCAGATTCAACAGGAATAAGGCCACGAATGAAAAGCGATTGTGTTGTCAGATGCCGAAGACGACGTTCCAGAGCCTGAAATTGCTGAATTGCGGGAAGTAAACGAAAAACTTTTGTTTCACATTGTTCAGCAGCATTGCAAATCCTTGAGCCGTTCCTGAGAACAATGGACTTTTGTCGAGCCCATGTACAACGTTTATTGCTGGAACGTTGATCTTTCGAACTACTCAGCTTCTTCTTCTTCTTGTTCAGTTCTTGCGTCATGTTTTTCAAATTTTATTTTGGCAATCAATTTCTTTTGCACACAGTACTTCTAAGGTGCACACATTCTTACAAGCACGTATTCTTGAAAGTCCGTTGGCGTGCCTCATCCAGACCGACTTCTGATAACGGAATTTGAAGCAGTCCGTAAACCTATCTGAACAGATCCAGCAACAAGTGCCCGCATATGATCGCCTACACTCCGAAGTACTTAAATGCGAGCTATCCGACGTCGGCACGTTTTTGGAAGAAATACGGAACTGACCTGCGCGACTTCATCAACCACAGTTCTGACCTACTTTACCAACACAACGCAAAATCGAACCTTTCCAAGAAAAGCTTTCAAAAAATGAAACTGTGATTGAACCAAATTGAACTACGTTCAAACCAAGCCACCAATAATCCGGATCTTCCGTCATCTGAATATAACTTTGCTAACCTAACAGCGCACATTCTTAAGGCCCATTCAGAGCTGGCGGCAGCGACAACGCGGCAAGTGAATCGCGCGCCCCCCACCTGCCGCGCACCCTCACGTCTCACCCGGCAGCAGCGGCGGCAGTGCCGCTGGGTCTGAATCCCTCGGCGGCAACTGCCGCGTCGCCGCTACATTGCCTCTCTGCGCTGCGCTGAACCATTCTCGCGTCACCCTGCCACCGGCTCTGAATTAGCCTTCAGCGGACGCTGGCTTAACAAAGTCGATGATGTCATAACGCAGTGTCTCCACTTTTTAGCATCTACAAATAAGGCCGCATTCACACTCTGCTGCAGCAGCATTGCAGCAGTGATGAAGGGGCTGCTACGCACTGCGTAGTGACCCCTTTATCGATGCTGCAACACTGCTGCAGCAAAAGTGTGAGTGGGCCTTAACTAATGATGCCCGTAATGGCTAAAGCGGATGCTAATAGATGTAGTCGAACCAGTGAATAAACTTTGCCTCACAGTACAACGGTTCGCCTTTTCTTACGAAACAACGTGGCTCGGAAAAGCGGCGAGACTTTTGGTTCACCCTATCGACTCAATGGGGAAGGTCCCGCTCCACTCAGCCTTTTGCGATTCTCGGCAAATATGTCCCTCGGTTTCCTACCCAAGGAATCGAACCGAGAGGGATTCAGATATCTGCCGAAAGAACTGCGCGCCTGGCATATACATACAGGGTGGAAAAAATTACGTGCGCCATAAAAAGTGTTCATAACTCTTCTTTCTTGAAGGGATTGCTCAAAAAAATGTATTCATATTCAAGAACAGGACACAGAATTTCATAGTTACCAAATGTTTTCAAAGTGACTGGCTTCGGTTTTTGTATGAGTGGTATTTTATTACTTCATAAAATCGATGGTGCGCCGCGAGTAGCAATTTTCTATATTGTTTCATATTTTGATCATCTCTTGTCACAATCTATCCAAATTTTGGATTTTGGACTTCTGAGTTTTCTTCTGTAATTACTCAAGCGGGTACTTCCAACGGATTCAGTTAAGGGATGTTAAAGGGCTACAAACCCGCAGACGAAATGGAGCTGTTTTCGGTCTCATGGAGGTGCACTACTGATTTGGCTGCTTATACCCTTAGTTAACGGTGGAATTGGGATGTTTCTGCTTCAAGATTCTTCCGAGACACTGCAGCTTCTATAAGAATCTCTTCTCCATAGATTTTCGTATTGCTTCTATCTTTTCTATCGATAAAAATGAAAAAGTCTTGCCTGAAGCACTGAAATTGCTTCAAACGATTAAGTTCATTGGATATCAGAATCTCACGGTGGTTTTTCGCTTGCATTTATTCATTGTAGCTGTGTTAAAAAGATGAGGGTGATTTCGTAAGTTTGAAGCCACTCTGATAGTAAAAAGTTTTTCGTCGAAACAGAGGTTACCCTTGTTGCGGCGCACTATGAGAAAATTCCACACTTTCTTTCGATTCTTCTTACATTTGATAGATAAGAGTCTCTACTCCGAATACACAACAATTTTAAAGCCTAGGCTTTCTACATACTATCATTTGAACCAATTTGCAAAAATTTTCGAGCTGTACGAACATTTTTATCAACTTCACGTCATTTTACTTGTCAATTCTCTTCTTGAAGATACCATGCCACTCTTATACATTGACAGTCCATTCACAGTCACTTCTGTGTTTTGTTTGGACATGTACTTCCTCATTTCATTGCTTCACAATCTCATAGAGGATTCATAGCACAGCACCAAGTCTCGATGAAAACGCCGAGTTCTCCAACCCACCTGTCGGCTATTGTGCGATCGCGTTTCGAGTTAAACAGTTTTTCGGGATGGGTTGGAAATCGAAATTCTCCTACCAAAAACCGATATTGGGCATCTAATAAATATTTTAGAAGAAAAAAGTATTTAGAAAGATGCTGTACAATAGTTAAAAATTTGTCGAATGTAGCGCGCACGTAATTTTTTGCCACCCTGTATAAGAACCACTTATTCACCGAGTGCACGTTTGTGTCTCCTGGGCCCAAATCATGAACGCTTATAACATACACTTTTATGCTTCGGGCGAAAAAAAAATCCGGTACATCCCTTCAAAATGCGAAATTAGTCACGACTGGTCCGATACTCGACGTGCTGTGGTGCATGGGCTGTAACCAGAGTCGCCACAGGGTAACGGCCGTCATTTCAAATTCGATAGATCGCTTTCTACTAGTCTTTTGCTTGCGTGAAGTTTGTAGTTGCTGTCCTTCGTTCTTTGTGTTGTATTTATAATTGCCTTTTCTCTTTGCTGATCAGCAGTATAGTTTATCCTCAAACCCCTGAAATTCAGAGTACATCTGAAAGCAACTTTGAAAATCTTTCTCCTCTAAAGTCGTTTCTAAGGAAGTGAATAGGGAATCTGACTGAGTATTGGGAAAACCTACTTTTGACCGATGACACTACGATTGGGTATTGTTTTTGTTGTTTCGTAATTGGCACTTTTGTTTATAAAATTAGTGCACAAATTAATTCACACCCTAATAGTTTTGAGCTCTAATCGCTGCAGTCATGCTGTCACAAGAAATTGTAAGGGAAACAGAACCTGCAGTGAAGGCATATCGTACCGAACAGGGCACTTTCGAGCATCCAGTGGATACAGGAATACTTCAGCTTCGTCGAAAAGTATTCGAATCTAAATTGATCAGCTTTAGGGAGAGAAAGTTTCTGACTGCAAGTGATTAGGTTATAATTTACATATTTCATAAAGCGAAAAACTGTAAAACGCCTAGTGCCAACGTTCAAAAAACAAAACCATACCTGATCAGTCGACAACTTAGGTAGAATATCCAAATTATCCTCTATTATTGTCCTCCATCTTCTACAAGTTAACTCGCAGTTCAGTAACGACTTGCAGTCGAGATAGCCAAAAATTCGTGCAATAACGGAATCTGGGAAATTCTAGAAGCACCAATCATTATTAAATTTCTACTACCTCAGGGGCCATGCCATATGCTCGTGTCTCTCGAGCTGGTAAAATTTCCCTGAACTCGCCATCTGTTAGCATGCCGGCGCGGGAAGACATCCCCGCCTCGGGAGACACGAGCATATGGCTCCAGAGGAGAAAAATTTACAGACGCGTATCCACGGGAAAATTTTTGCAACGTGGCATTACTTACATGAATCGGAGAGTATGGAATACACGTCGATTTAAGATCTGTAGAAAATTTCTGTACATTCGGATTGCACGGAGCGTACAAAAACCGAAAGAGAGCAGGAAAGCAGAACTGAAGAATGGCGACTAGAAGCCCACGAAACTTCTCCCATAACTTCCTCCAATGAGCCCGAAAAAAGACAAGATTGGTTTGTACTTCACAAAGCTGAAAAAAATCAACGAAAGTGATTGAAACGAACTGTGGTCTGATGTAGGTGGCCTTCTTCTCGATGGTTTTCCGATCAAGATCACATATTGACAACCGTCCACTGCCATAAGCCTGAAGATTCTTTGGGTCTATTTTTTCGGAGTGAAAACTGGATAAGAGCGAAATTGGAATACCCTGAGATGAGCTCCTACGCAACGTCGACTCTTTCCATGAGCAGCAACAGTGACACTGATCATCAGAAATCAAAAAGACGAGTTCAGAGAGAGGAGAGAATAAGTCAGTTGTGCTGTTATTCAGAGAGTTCAGCTGTTTGGGGAGGAGTTAAAGGGAGCGAGATGAATGAGGCCCGAAGGGTCCCCTCCTCATAGTAGCCGACACCGCCGAACACTTGGCGTCTCGCCAGATCGATATCGCCTCGAGCAGTGCGGCGGGGTCCTTCAATGAGATTGAAACATGAAACGGAATTTCAATAGCAACTGCTCGAAACCCGCCGACACATCAATGTCATATTTCTCGCACTAATTCAATGCCTAAGATACTCGATATTTTCAAGAATCGTCAGAATATTTTTTTCCATATTTATTGACCTCACGTTTCTACATTTATTAAACTCAGTCTCCCATCTCTTAACAGATGTGTCATTTTCACAAAGTTATTTTAAACATTTTTTTTGTTTTCAGGTGTTCTCCAACAACTAATAGGTGTGTGTACAACACCGCTCACAGTTTCATACCAAAAACGTTCACAACGCTCCTCACCGTTTTTGGCGTTTTTTTAGTGCATTACTTAGAATTTAAACATATAATCCGGCTCATCTATGGGTTCAAAAGTGACGTTACGTTCTTATTTCATTTCAAGGTGACCCATTCATGGAGCGCTTTCTCTCGAATAGTGCTAATTGGTTAACGATCCTCTGAACCTTGCCATTGAAGCATCCTCAGGAGTTCTTGTGGACACGAAACGAAAAAATCTGGAATCTTCACTTTTTCCATTGTATTCGACATCAGCACCTCATTACCAAATTTTGGTACGCAACATGCGTTTTTCAAACTTTTGAAGAGTTCTATTGTTCCGAGCAAAACAGAAAATTCATAGCTTCAACCACTTTTTCTAGAAAAAATTAATGAGCAGTCGGTTGATGAGCTTCCATCACCAGCAGTATCAGATTTTGAAATGAAAAAGATTGGAATAATAGATGGAAAATCGAGAGTCCTCTCTGGACAACTTGTCACAGATATTGTGTGAGGCCACTCCTCGCTTGGACACAACAAGGTGCTGAGTATAGGAGCAACGCACTCTAAGCTTTTAAATGGGGTAATTCTTGGATTTCTTCTACGTAGTTTATATAACATTAGGTGTTTACATCGAATCATACACACAAGTATGTAATATTTAATATAAAGCATAAAATAATTCATGTGATAAATAATAATAACAATAATAATGTAAAAAAAAATTAAAAATAAAAAATATGATAAAATATAATATAATATAAAATAATTACAAATAAATGAAAATAAAAAAATAAAAATAAATAAATAATAATGTAATATACGCACTAAATACTCCGTGTACTCGTTTTCACTGCACTTTTTCAATTATTCAAACAATATAAGTGGAACACACGTACACCTTTTCAGAAAACCGGATTCACATTCTTCTTGTTTTTTTTCTCACTGGAACCCATCGGCGTTTCTTTCGGATAATATGAAATGCTCATTCAAGAATTAGATTAGTAATTTTTCGTATTCAAGATTTCATTTTTGTTTCCGCGCTCCATACACGACCATTACTGCATTTTTCTACAATATCGATAGGAAAACTTCTCAGGGTTCGGAATCAGTAAATAATTCAATGAATGATACATGTCGCGCAACTTTCTGTTGCTACTCAGTGAGTATTTTCCGGCCTCAGAGAAGGATCGCCTTAGTTTAATCTTCTTTTTTATTGTTATCTTCTTTGCTGTTCAAAACTCATTAATTTTTTAAGCTACGTTTTATTTCTCAAAAAAATGGCCACTGGAGCTCAACATTACTTCCACTTTTTTTGTTCGGAGTTTTCCAAAAAAAAAGACTCCTTTGAGCACCACCGCTTGGTACGTTGCTTCGAATCTTTTCCAGTTCTTATCTGCCGCAGCTCATCTCCACTGGTAGATGTGGAATGCTTTGGAAAAAAATGACCACTGCGTCTAAAAACAAGAACACTTATTCTTTGAAAAAAGCCGCGTAGATAGGTACACTCATGATAAAAACGCTCTTTTGCTAATTTATCGCTCTAAAATTAGTCGCTATTCCTACGTTTGCGAGCGACGATTTCACAGCTCTCCCCTCCTCTTCATATGATTGGATTGACCCACTAATTCGTGTATACACTGTGTTTAAATCATAAATAAATATTCGCCAATCCCCCGCCTATTTCGGTGGTTCCCACTTTGACGAAGGAAATGCAGTTTTTCTTGGATGCTACCTTCATCAGCATGAGAAATAACTACAGGCTGCAGTTTTCCAGGAGACATGACCGGACCTGCTGTTTTTTATAATAATTTTTTCATTCTCTCCAGTTTGCGAGATCGCCACCGCACTTTGGTTTTTCGAAATTTATTAACCCTGCAAACAAATTTACATAATTTTAGTAATCGATAGCTTTTCCTTGTCTCTTCTTCACCTCATTTAAGCGGCCACATACACAAGTTTCGAAGGATTTGAGAATCGATGTTTGGCCATTCCTGTTTGACCTGTCGGTAGTTGAGTTTCGTTCGGCAAGGTGAAGCCGGACCAGCTTGTTTCACTTCATGAGGCAAGGCTTCTTCATCATTGCTCAACGCTGAATGTGCATGCTTCTATCCAGCACTCTCCAGGTGGGCGAACGAGACATGGGAAGCTTCACATTTCACATTTGTTGCATACTCGAGGTGCTATCGGATGCAACTCGGCAAATTTTCCTTTCATTCCGATCAGATACCTTTCTTAGACGACCGGGGGACTCCTTCTTGCCGTAGCCTTCAAAATCCCGCAAGTAGCCGCGAACAGTTGATCTGGTGCGGCCAACATCCTTCTGATGGAGAAGCCGGCATCTCTGAGAGCAGAAACTGCGGTTTATTTTTACCGAATTAAAGGGGTGGGCATACTACACACGCCAAATCCGCTGCGAATTTGGCGCTGAGCGGCAAGTGGGAGGGCGGAGTTTAATTTCGCCGCTGGCTCCTCCCCCGAGGACGGCGGCAATGCCGAATGGTCGGGACCAATCGGCATTGCCGCGGTGCCACGTCATCACCGGCGGCTGCCGGCGCCTGGCGAATTTGTCGCGTCGAGTATGCCCACCACTTAAGGCGAGCAGCTCGAGACATGCTTGTAGAATGACTACTCGCAATATCACCTCTCTTGATGGACCGGTTGAAACGGTATGTTATATTTGGAAGTAGTATCACTCACCGCGGCAGAAAATTGAAAATTTATTAAGAAATACGAAAGAAACCTACGGGTTCCAGAAAAAGCGTCTGCCATGGTTATTTCCCATGCTGATGAAGATAACATTTGAGAAAAAGCTGCATCCTTTCCAGCAAAATGGGAATTACCAAAATAGGAGGTGGCGTATATTCATGAAACTCACTGTATAAATGAAAGGTAAGCACTATCACATGATGTAATCTATCACTGATTACAAACGCGATAAGTCGCCTGGAGTACGACTGTCGGCAACACAGTTGGTTTTGGAACTTTTGGAAAATCCCTCCAGGCACATCACCTTTATTTTTTATGTTCCATGGCCTTTTCATGGCAGTGCTTCTACTTACTATTTTTTGATTATTCAGGAGTATCGCGGCTACGCGATTCCGCGCAAATATCTTTAGAGCAAATTATTTCTTACGAAAATGCAGAATTCCTTGCGATGACTGATTCTAGGCGCAGGCTAAACATGTTGAAAACATGAATCAGCGGCTATGGGAGCAAAGAGCTGTAACCGTTTCCGCTACGACAAATGTTTTGGTGCAAGACGACGCAGCCAATTCGAGCCAGACGAAACACCCGATGGACCGACTCCCATATAAAGACCGTGATGCAACACCAGAACAGACAACTTCGGATCGTCAGTCGATCTCTAGACTGCTTTCTTCCCTCTCTCTCTCTGTTCTGTTCTTATTGTCTTTGTAAAACATTTTCCTCTCGTATCTCTTGTGTCTATTAATATCGCTTGTCACATTATACGTATTCATGTATTTGGTAATGGTTTAATTACCCAAGTTTGAGGTTCAATAAAGAATCGGTAGCGAGTCCACGTGTGCCGTGAAGAGCTTATAAGTCCCGCGTGGACTAAAAATTGGTGCATCGGCTAAAAGAAAAGGACAAGAACAACGCTCCGCAAGCCCTCCAGGCAACCAGCAATAGCAAGGATTTTGGCGATTACACTAGCGATAACATAGATATGAGCCGAGACGACGCAACTCGCAGAACAAGAAGAAGTCGAAGACCTGCGGCGCACAAAGGACACTCACATGCAGCATTTCTTGGCGCTGTCACGACAACGCACCTGCTGACTCAGAACCTATACTCAGGAAGTGCGCGAAGAAGAATGGCGGATGCGTTGTCCGCTCTGTGGCGCCCAAGGAATCACTACGCAGATGCGTGCACGCGCATCCGAACTGGCAGCGCGCGGTTAAATGTCCTCAACGGAGCCAATAGGTGCTCCACCTGCCTCGGAGCAAACTGCCCACGAGGACGACAGTGCCCATGATTCGGCATATCGGGTACTTACTGTCTAAAGAGTGGACACCACTCCACAGTCTGCTCATTTTCAGACCGATCAAGGCGGATACTGGAAGAACAACAGGAGTGCATAGCCAGAATCGAGGACGCACTAGTCCGACTGAGGACCATGGCACTAGAGTCACCATTTTTTTGCGACAGTATTGCGACATAAAATCATTGCATATGCAGTGTTCGTCATATCTGCACGTGCGACTAAGATGAATAAGAGCAAAAGGACGAATAAGCCCCCAACAGGAACACAAAATCAAAACGAAAAATAAAAAGTCACACACTACAACCAGGGTTGTTTTTGCTTGTTTCTAACAAAACTCAAAAAAAGATAAAGTAACCTACAATCATGTGATAGTTCGATTTAAACTGTAATCGTCTCACCGTATAAATTCAAAACTAATTTACATCATTAGTCGTGCGATAGGTGCAATTTATTGTACCGCAATGTAATCAATGTACCGCGACAACCCCAACCGCGATGACATCAAGAACCAGCTACGACAACTACAAGCCGCTCTGCCTACCCTACTTCGACCTACAGAACTGCGAAAAATATCGTCGAATCGGCAAGACAACTTATGCAAATCACAGTAACAATAGACCTGCTGAAGAATGATGTCAACTTTTTCTACACCTCTCGCGAGCCATTTAGTCACCTGGAGAGAGACGCACAAATCCTGGAACTACGGAAGGACAAGATCCGACTACAACTACTGTTTTTGCAAACTCATTTACAAACTCTTCACGCAATGGCATCACTACTGATAGCGACCAACAGAATTTCCAGAACAGCTTGGGAAACGATGATGAGCGTACCCGAAGTACATAAATTCCACCAGAAACGACAGAAAAGAAGAGAAACAATCCCTCCCACACGACCAAGCGACAACGCATGCGATAATTCAAGATCAACTACTCGCACTAGACGGACTATTTAGTAGAATAAGAGAAATACGCACCGACTGCTTGAACGAAGGGCCTGCCCGGCAAGAATGCGATCAAGAGCAAATCATCTAAACGATGAAGTCCATACAGACTACACTCATCGACATCAAACAACACTCGCCCACGACGCCTAAACCAGATGAAGAACAATCAACATCTCGCGCCAAAGAAAAACATCGAGTACATGGAAGGAATCGAAGAAACCGATGAACCTGTAACAAAGCAATGCAAGCTACCGAAGGATGCCACAACAAAAGAAAAAAACACGTAGCGAAATTGATACCCTACAACAGACCATCGTCACCCATATGCAACATTTCCTCGAGCAGTCACGCAGGAGAACATGCTACCTAAGGACATATTAGGTTGTCCAATAAGTTCTTGCGATTTTGTGTTTTGACCTGGCGTTCCTGGTTGAGACGTATTATCGTTTAGCAGTAGGGTATATAAAAGGTCAAAGGTTAGCTTATGCGTACACAACATTTTCGCTTTATATCAGCCGGTTGTTTACAACTATATGAGTCATCAAAGATTTATCTTCGTCACCACCTTCTTCACGGATTCCAAGCTTGTCGCTTTGACTCTCATAGCTCTCGCCGTTTTGACTGGTTGGACTCACTCACTACAGGAGATGAGAAGTGGGTGTTGTAGGTCACGTACAACCAGACATGCATGGGTCCCAGCAGAGAAGAAGCCACCAGCAATTCCCAAAGGTGGGCCCAAACCGAGGAAGGAGATGCCGGAAGTTTTCTGGGACGTCCGAGGAATTCTGTACTGGAAGCTCTGTCCTTCTGGTAGTACCGTCAACAGCGAAGTGTATTGCAACCAACTGCAAAAACTCAGCGACGCTGTCCGTGTTACTCGTCCAGAAATCGACAAAATATATTTTCTCCATGATAATGCTAGACCGCACACTTCCACGTTGACCCGCCAAAAGCTGCAGATGCTGGGGTGGGAAGTGATTCCCCACCCACCCTACTCACCAGACCTTGCCCCTACTGACTACCATCTGTTCCGCTCGCTAGCTCACTTTCTGGAAGGAAAACGATACGATGATCGAGCTGCACTCGAAATCGACCTTCGCCACTTCTTCGAATCAAAACCTCCGGAGTTCTACCGCAACGGTATCCATTCCCTACCGAATCGATGGAGGACAGTCATTGACAAAGATGGGCGGTACTTCGATGGGTAAGGTTGATTCAGTCAAAATTTGTGAAACTTTGAAAATTGTTATGGAAATCGCAAGAACTTATTGGACAACCTAATACAAAAGCCTGCGATGCCCCTTTTGTGGACGTCAAGGAGACCATTACGCCGACTTTAGCGAATGAATCGTAACAGGCGAAGAGAAGACGATTCCTGAAAAGTGAATCCATGCCTCACCTTTCTGGGGAGGGAGTGTCCTAGAGGACGAGAGTCTCAAAAATTCAACAAGCAGTTCAATCACTGTCAAACGAGGACACCGTTCAACGGTCTGCACACTTCCAGACACCTCGAAACGTATCGCCGACAAAAGAGAAGAATGCATCGCAAGAGTAGAACAAGCACCACTCCGTATGAAAACCGTGCTATTGAACTAATCCATCGTGCCTTTATTTTACTTGTTTATCTCGACGCAATATGCAACAATCGCGTAAAAAAATTATTCATTCACAACAAAGGGGTTCGATCAGACCGAAGTAAGACAAACACACCGATGCCGGGCCGGGAATATCGCGGCTACGCGATCCCGTGCAAATATCTTTAGAGCAAGTTATTTCTTGCAAAAATGCAGAATTCAGAATTGTTTTGGTGCAAGATGACGTAACCAATCCGAGCCAGACAAAACACCCAATGGACCGACTCCCATATAAGGACCGTGATGCAACACCAGAACAGACAACTTCGGATCGTTAGTCGATCTCTAGACTGCTTTCTTCCCTCTCTCTCTCTTTGTTCTGTTCCTATTGTTTTTGTAAAATATTTTCCTCTCGTATCTCTTGTGTCTATTAATATCGCTTGCCACATTATATGTACTCATATATTTGTTAATGGATTAATTACCCAAGTTTGAGGTTCAATAAGGAATCGGTAGCGTGTGCCGTGAACAGCCTATAAGTCTCGCGCGGCCTAAAAAAGGAGCACTTTCCCTATAAACCTTCTTTGAGCGTTCGAAGAATTGGTTTTCACAGTGACCTGACAGGAAGAGAAAATAGCATGACATTGCGAATATGCGACTCAGATGGTATGAATTCCGGAACACTTGCAGCAGTTGGTAACTTCACTAAAGTGAGTGCAGTGAATCGTGCTGTAGGCCCTTCCTCCCTTCACCGACAATTATCTTACTCTTTTTGACCGGTGCCCTCATTGACGGGAGACTTGATCTCAAATCTGAACACCAGCAAATGTCGGATTACACATGAAAAGATAATATTCATACGAACGTAACTCTTACCAGCTCGCAACCAGACACGTGTGCAGACAGATCATTCGTTATGGAAAAGGCATTCATTTCATTCACTCACTCGTGGGGTCACTGAACCAACCTGGAATGACTCCTGCGTATCCCAGCCTTTTACGATAGCACCTTGCATGTGACGTCGAAATCGTCTCCACTATGCTTGATTCGGTGCCTACAGAGCAGAGTTCTTGAATTTAACCGCCTTTTACCAGCTAGATGTTCGTTAATACGTATAGCTAACATTGTTGCTGAGATGTCGTTGGTTGGAGTAACAATTATAAGAAGCAACTGAATATGTCAACCAATATACCGCGCTGCGATTACCATACGCATAGCTGTCTGGTGATGAACGTTCATTGCTCGTTGTGGAGAGGCTTTTTTCGTTGTTCTCGGCTAACTAGCTGTTATGAATTCGGCGCCTTCCATCTCACCGCCATCTGCCAAAGGCCACGGACGGCCGGACGGCCGGTCACTCAGTCAGCCAGCTAGCCGTCCGGCCATCCGTCCATCCGTGGCCGTGGTCTTAGAGCCGTCAGTCAGTCGGGGGCAGTGTCGGGTAGCTCCTCCTCAGTCTGTTGCCTTTGTGTGCTGCGGTCTGTGGCTGGCCTCTTTTGATGAATTGATTCAGCCCCTCCACATGCGGCTAGCCGAACGAACACGAAAAGCCAGGTGAACCTTCTATACACCCATACCCTTTCTGACCCTCCACTGGCGTCTTTTTCGATGATTTCCCATTGTGACACTTTTTTACACTCTCATTTTTGATGCACTTTATTCTTTTGTCGGCACAATGTAAGGACCCAACGATCAGATAATGTTCCGGTGGTTCCCCTCAAATTTCTTCTGAGAATCCTCCTTTGCAAGCTGTACGCTGCGTTATGTACCGTTACCCTCCCTGCTGTTGAATATCTCTGTCTTTGAAGAAGGTCCACTCTATGTCCTACTGTTGGTTAGATTTCTTAAAACTACTGTTAAAGAGGTTTTGTAGTGGATGTTTTTCGAATATTTTACTGATCATTTTCCTTGGTGCTATGTGCGTTGGTAGCGCACCCACCGGACGTGTTGTACTCAGTAGATTTCTCATAAGAGTTGAAATTCTTTTTTTTAATGCGAATTTTCGAATTCTCCGCAGTCGAACACCACTCTGAACAGGGTAAAAATTCGTCTTCGAGAAATGTTTCCCTGTAGCAGCAACCCCCAACCACCTTCCTTTTTCTCAGTTTAAATTTCAACCTCCATTGTTATCAACGAGATTTTACTGTATATCGGTTCCACTGACCATCACAATTTTCCTCAATCTCACTTTCGCACCCCGTAGTGTTTTCGTGGTTACATATGTCAAATTAATCGTCTCATTGTTAACACAGAATGTGTCGTAAACAAGTGAACAAATTGCTTTCACATTTCACCCATCTTTCCTTTCTTGTCTATTCTCGTTTAATCGCTTTATAATATCGCCTTTGAGGAGCTCCATATGAGATCCCTTAAGAAACTATGTCCAGTCGAACTGATAGTACTTTTCGCTGGAGAATATTATCCCGTCGTTGTTGTTTTGTCTTTGGTTCTCCGATTACGAAAAATATATCCTTAGTCTTTGGTTATACAAAAAATAAAAAATTCAAACAATATATATGAGAGTAAAATCAGTTAAATTCAGGATGGAATTTTCATGAACTCGCTTAAATACAAATTACTCAAAGCGAGCGAAAGAGATTGATATTTGGGATTATGGGAAAAGTGTCATTGTCTAGCTCCTGTGCCTTATCCACCAACCCCCCCCCCCACCCTCCCCGAGACACACACACTCGTAACAAGATCCAGATGCGGAACGCAAGCTAATTAGAAGATTCGTTGGGAGTATCCATCTGCGAACCGTAGTCTGATCACGAAACGGTACAATATGGATGGCCAACAAAAATTTATTTGTTTTTCACTGTATCCGCTGAAAATTGAAAAAGGAGTGTGTAACTTCCAAGGGCAAAAATACAACAGAGGTGATCTGTACGCAATATTATTTACTGTTAAGCAGACGTCCGAGATTGTTATAACACTTTAGTCGGCAGGTCTCATCACCCTCACCAGGTCCACTATACCCAGCAGAGAGCATCGAAATTTCCGGGAGTAAATTTGTTTTCAGAAAAAATCAAGGTTGTCTCATTCGTCACTACAAAAACAAGGAAATGATGAACTGAGTTTGACGTCAGTAGGTGCAGGTTCTACACGGCTCGAAATCTGTGATGAACGCTCCGGCAGTTGCTTTTGAATCATCGTCAAATGTATGTAATTTGCACTCTATGAATCAATGAACTACCGAATGCACTTGCTCATACAGTCACCAAAGAATCTTGCCAGCAGATGAGCCCGGTGATTGATCAAGTCAAAGGTAAAAGGATATCGAAGAAATATTCTCTAAACAGGCCTCGTGTGTTTCTCCGTAAAAATGAAATAATGTCTCCTGACAATATTTTTATTTGCTACGTAATAAAATCTGAAAAACAGCTCATAATCAGCTTATTGTATTTCTTCTCCGCGTCAAGTAGAAATGGAATAAAGTCCCCAGACAGTATTTTTATTCCAGATAGTGGGACACAATATATGAATGACCACACAATAAATCGCGATTATTTAAGAATTATTGTTCGATGTTCGAAATTTTCAATCAAAAAAATAAAACGTACTTCGATGTTTAGTAAGTTCTTCTCGATTGACAATTTTAATCTCTGAATATTCTGAAAATTGGACTAATTTATTGAACACGGCCAGTCTAGTATATATTCCGCTCTTCTATACAATTCAAACAATACGAGATTAATTAGGCACGACAGAAGACTAGGCTTGCAGCAAAGAGATCAGGCCATCAATTCCTAGGGAGTGCTACTCTTTGATAATCTTTCGAAAGCATACTACATGTTCCGTATTTATCAAAAATCGGCACCGCTCCACTTATTACATCCCAGCAGTCGAAAAAATATTTTCAACCAATTTTCTCCAAACTTCGCTTATGGGGATGTTGATCACGAATCTAATGTCCGTTTTTCGATATTCGGCCCAGGACAACCAATATTGTCGTTTTCGAGGGCCAGGCCAAAATTTCAGAATTCGCTCGAACTTAGCCCAGGTTTGTTATTTTGCATGCTGATTATAATTATGATGTTGGTTTTTCGAATTTCGCTCGATTTTCGCCGTTACGGAAAGATTTAAATGAGTAATGATGGCGGGGGGGGGGTCAGGTTGGCGGTGCTGAGTAGAGTCTACCTGAATCCGCCGAAATCGGTCAAAATCTGCGAAAAAGAAATCAGACTCGTAATCAGCATCCCGAATAACCACCGAAACGAAGTTTTAGCCAAATCGGAGATTTTGACCCGATCGCCCATTTTGACGATATGGGCGGTCCATGGCCGAAATTCGCAAAACACACGTCAGAATCGTTATCAGCATGCGAAATAACCACCCAAAACGAAGTTTCACCAAATCGGTGATGCTACTTCTGCACTTCTACTTCGGCCAAGCTTCTGCAACCGATGTGGGTGATCTCCGCCCGAAATTCAGAAAACATATGTCAGATTCGTGATCAGCACCCCAGAAAATCTGCATGGGCGAAGCTTGAACCGAATTGAGAAAAAATATTTTTTCCGACAACCGGAGTGTAATAAGCGGAATAGTGCCCGAAGATCAAATATTATATACGCACTTACCTGGATTATTTCGGGGGGGGGGGAGAGGGAAACGGTGGAGATACGGCGCTCCAGTGACGCTGCCGTTGCGAACACGATTCGGTCATACGTTTTTTCAAACGTTACTGCCTTCTAAATTGCTCTCAGCGGCTCTTTCGACTAGTGTTTCTCTCGTCGTCGTTCGTTTGCCATTATTTCGCGCCTCCATTCATCGTTGTGATGTGAACGTCATTTGTTTTCACCTTTTCGCCATTTTGATGTGATCGGCGATTCACGGCAAACTGGTTTCTTCACGTTCACAACCACATCTCGCTGTTCATTCGTAATTCACGATCCGACGATTTTTGTGACCTTTGTCACGAAATTCGTTTATGGTTTCGTTCTTTTTTTTCAGGCTAATGGAGTTTATGACAGCGATGCGTTAGTTTATTTCCGTAACTGATGAGTTATTTCCTCGTTTTCCTAGTTCTATGTGGTGAGTGCTGACAGTAATGATATAGACGGAATGAAGTTCCATCGATAAGTGACAATTATCGCTACGTTACATTTCAGGTCTGTTATGTAGTCGTTGTATCGACTTGTTCGCTCGGACACAGCGAGGTATCGCCCTCATAAAACTCGATGTTACCAATTTCGAGTCCAAAACCACATTACTTGTACCCAATATCCCCGAAGAACTGTCCGTTCTTCTGACTGCTGACGGTTCTGTGAGTATAACATCTATTTTTGTCACTTTTGAATAGAGAAATTTACTCAACTGAAATTCTCTGTGCTTTGCAAATATGTATATTTACGTAGTATGTTAGGCAGAGCCGTTTTCTCACCAAAGTGGCTTTCTTATAGGGTACCGGCTATTACACGCTCAGAAGTCATTTATATTCACTAACTATAGTAAATTCTACCTCAACAGATCTCGGACGAATAGGGTACGGTCTGGAAGAGGCTCCTTCTTCGATAGCATTTGACTGGATCACTCGAAAGGTAAGAGGGTTCACTAGTTGAGTTTTTGGCACTTTTTGATATTATTTGTAATGCGAACGATCATTTTCGCAGTTCAATATGGTTTTGTAATACTTTTTTACTTTTTTGTTTCAGATATTCATCTCTTTGTCGGGCGTTGGTCATGATAGTTCAGCAAGAGTTTATGCCTGTAGTATAAAAGATTCGAGTAATTGCACCGTAGTAATTTACGAAAATCTTGACTACTTGCACTCTCTATGCCTAGATCCACTAGAAGGGTTCGTATTTTCATCATTTACCTTCTATTATGTTTTTACGTTCGTTGTTGAGCGAATGTTATTTCTTGTTTCGCGCACGTCACTTCGGCAAGCTCCAAGCTGCCGCAGCGCTGACCTGCTCGCGCAGACAGAGCCCTCTTTTATCGTAAATTCAAAGTGACTATGGAGTCAGGGTGCTATTCTGGATGAGCTGTATCATAAATGGCTCCATAGTTGGCACTGTGATTCATTAAAGATAAACTCTTGTTTGCACTGCCTTGCAAAAATTGGAAGTGAAGCCTTCATTTTTTCACACCCGTTTTCTTGCTGCATTGTTTACCTATTTAAGGAATATCTATTGGTTAAACGGCATCACAAATTGTATTGAAAAGTCGTTTATGAATGGACAGCACCACGATAAGCATCCGTACAGTGTGAGTTTTTGTTTTAAAGAGAGTCGATTATTTGGAGTTGGAGTCCAACCCCTTGAAAGTAGTGCGCTAATTTGGTTACTATTTGTGCCTGAGCTTCACCTTTTATTGAGATTCAGATTTTGTTGTCTTCTTAGTGGTCCTTGCGCAATAAACAAGCTAGCTAGAGCGTAGCGTCTCCTCTCGGCATATATCACGGAAATTTATCATGTAAAGTTCCCACTAATTGGAGGACTTGAAACGCGATCCTTGGCTCAAGAAAAATGAGAATTTTCTTAACCGTTCGCTTGTCCACCGTCATTAGATCTGACTCCTCTACCTTTACCTTTTATTCTTTTGGCTATCATCTTTTACTTAACAGCCAACAGCAGATCTCCCTTCTGTTTCTAATACATATACGTTTAGGATCAGGCAGTAAGCTCCTCTAAAGACGTCACGTACTCTTCCCTAACCCTTGATCTCAACGAAAGACGAATTTATTTCGTCAGAACGCAACGAAAATCATCTCAAATCTGGTATTGTGAACTTTACCGTCGGGATTCGTGTGCGCAGCTTTTCGACACTGATCCTATCCAGTTTTTCACTTTGTTTCAGGTAGGCTTCATTGTCTCTCAAACACCATTCTTATTCCGTTTTGATCAATAGCTCGATGTTTTAGTCGTATTTCATTTGGTCTACTTCTTACCGAGGTGAATTGATTGTATGTGAAAAATTAAACTGCGAGAATACCTACAAAACAATCGGAGGTGTTAACGGTGTTGAATCGCTGGTTGCTGTAGATCCATCAATACAACCAAATAGTGAGTTTTATTTTTGCTTCTTTCTAATCGCCGTGTTTATTCTTGAAATAGTTTACATACTTACCGGTTGCTCCATGTATTTTCTTGTCCGCTTGAAAATTGTTTCATTTTCTCAGGAACAAATCCAAATCCCTGCTCAGATAAGAATGGAGGTTGCTCGCATTTTTGCTTGCTCCTGAATTTCCATCCTTGGTCGCAATGCTCTTGCCCTGTTGGGATCAAGTTGTTAAGCGACGGAAAAACTTGTGATCCTCGAGGCATCAACAAGGTACTTTCACATATGATTTCCTTTTTTGCCTTCCATTTATCCTTTAAGACTTCCATTGACGTACCTTACCGCATGCAGAGCTGCTGGCGCTCAAAAGTCGTAATGATAAGACTTTATTTCTCGCTTGTTTACTCTTCCAGATCCTGTTCATCTCAGCTGTCAGTGGAATTTATTATATTTCGCTCGATACCAGTGATTTTACGCCCAAGCAGGTCTTGTTCGAGGTACGACGTGGAAACTCGCAGTTCATTGTTAGCCGTCCTCATTTTGATTTTTCAAGGGTTTGAATAATGATGGGTTCTCTCATAAGTTTTATGACATCGATTTTGATCCTGTCGGTAGGAAAATTTATTGGATCGACGCAAGTATGGGACAGATTCGTAGGTGTTCTGTTGAGGGATACGTTGTTGAGGTTTGTCGTCAGTTTCTTGTTCTACTTCTGCGTTGGTCGAACATTCTGTTGAATTTAAGGACGTGCTTTCAATTCCTAGCACTGTGAGGGTATTTCGTTTGGACTACCTATCAAGAAATATCTACTGGGTTGATACCGACCTCAATCGGATTTACGTGAGTTGTTTCTCTCTTTCATGAACTGACAAGGAGGGTCGTTCAGGTGATGGTGAGCTCTAGCGATGCAATTCCTATGGGATGTAGGGCTCCTCATCGGATATCCAAAAACATGAAAAATTTTTTCGGAATCGCATTGTATGGTACTGAAAAAGGCCTGCAAAGACGAGGAAGGGCTACTCATCAAGGCGTTCATCTCGCCCTTGAGATCGTAACTTATCTTAAACGGATCCAAATTCAGAAACTAATGTTAGATTCGTGATCAGCACCCCAAATAACCCCCACAGACGAAGTTTGGAGGAAATCGGTCATTTTGACCTTTGCACCTCACTTACCCACCCTTACCATAGCAAGGGATCACCAGCCCACACACAACCAAACCCACCATTAGATACCCTCACTTGTTGCAAAACCCAAAACTAGTGCTATATTCATGACCAGCGTCTCAAATAGTCTCATTAGCAAAGTTTGGACGAAAGGGGTCATCATGATGTATCGAGCCTCATGTCAGGTGTCAGTAGAGTTGCCGAGGTTCAGTCTCTGATGAATTACTGGTAATATTATGCCTCCATTCAGACTCTAGCTGTCAGAAGATCTTCAGCATCCACTACCTTCAATCCGGAAATTACATGGGAGTCTCACTTGAACTGCTGACCAATTCTACTCTTTCTACTTTTGCTTCTAGAATTCCGACTGATGAGCGTTAGCTATGGTACGGGTGGGTAAGTGAGGTGCCAAGGTCAAAATAACCGATTTCCTCCAAACTTCGTCTGTGGGGGTTATTTGGGGCGCTGATCACAGATCTACTATCAGTTTCTGAATTTGCGTCCGTTTATGGTAAGTTACAGTGGATATTGGCTACCCGTATTAACGGCGCCATTTACTAAAATTAGTGGGATTTTAGCTGCTCTAAACATGATTTTCTTCCACCTCAATGACAAAATTGCAAGATGAGCACGATTTGGTATCAGTGCGATTGAAGCAAAACAAAATCGCACCAACAGGACCCGAACCCATGAGCACCTGAACGAGGGTCCAACTGCTAGCCCACTGCGCCTCCAACCACATTTCACGGGCGAGATGAGCGCTTTGATGAGTAGCCCTTCCTCGTCTTTGCAGGCCTTTTTCAGTACCACACAATGCGATTCCGAAAATTTTTTTTATGTTTTTGGATATCCGATGAGGAGCCCTACATACCATAGAAATTGCATCGCTAGAGCTCACCATCACTTCGACGACCCTCCTCGTGAGAGCTCGAGGGGTGAACATTTACGCAGTGACCGCCTAAAGTCTTATATCTGTGAAGTTTTTTGTGAACAGCGTCAAAATTTTATGTGAATTGAATTTCAGTAGTAAACTGTCATGTAATTCTTGCCTTGTCAAAGCACTAATATATTTAGCGCTCACCTTGCGCAGGGCTGTAAAGTTCGTAGTTTATAGAAGGGCTGCAGATGCTCATTATTTTTTTAAGGTAACGAAACTCGACACCACGTATACGCGTCCCATTATTTCACGAGGAGTGAACAAGCTCCATACGATTGCACTGGATTTAAGGAACCGACATCTTTACTTCAGTGGTATAGTTTTTGCTTAGATGGATTTTCAACTAGCTTTTCGATGTTTGTTTGTTGCAGATGGTCAAGGTGCCGAGAATCGTATCGAAAGATGTAACTTGGACGGATCAGACAGAGTAGTTGTGGTAAGTTATACTACATACGGGCTCCAATTTAAAGTTCCGACTCCGATGATCCGATATCGGTGAAAGCATAGAATTTCTCCCAAACTTGGCCTTCTGGGTTGCTTAGGATGCTGATTACAATTATGTAATCTGTTCTCTGAATTTCCGCCATAGACCAATCATATAGTAAATTATGGGTCGCCTGGACGATTTTGCCTTGAGAAGTTATTTGAGGAACTAGACACGGATTTCACTTCCGTTTTCTTGACCGTGACCGACAGGCACTTACATCGTTAACTGAGCCAGAGCGAAGGGTAGGTGATTTCCAGCTAAATTAAAAAAACATGTCAGATGCGCGGCTGGTACCCTAATTAACACCCGCGGACATAATTTCGACGGAAATTTTTGTTGATCTAGATGATGTCCATGGAGTTGGAACTTTTAACATAATGTGTATGAGTTATTTCCTATAAATTCGACGGTACTACTACCGTTTGGCTGCGGGGCGGGGCCGGGGGCAGAGCAAGCCCGCCTCCCAGCACGTCACGGATATCATTGCATTGCATTGGATTGATATCGTCAATATCATTGCGGGCTTGCTCCGCCCCCGGCCACGCCCCGCAGTCAAACGGTGGGAGTACCAATTCGAATTATTCGATTTCATCCGACTACCTTGGCAGGTCACTCTTGCATCGTATGCGTGGCCCAACGGAATCGTGGTAAATCCGGAAAGCAGACGGTTGTACTGGACGGAAGGGAATTACTCTGTTGTGAAGGTGAATTGTGTCGGCGGAGCTTTCTTATTCTGTTTTGTGAGATGTTTTTTGTTCAGACAGCATTCCTGAACGGCACTGAACAGAAAGTAATTGGGCCTGCTTCTCTCAGGCTACCGCAGCCATACGCGATTTCAGCATTAGGTAGGTTAGACCTGCTAGTTGGTGGTTATATGCCTAGTATTTCCATATTTGTGATTACATTAAGATCAAGAACTGTTCTGTAACTCTCTGGCTGGGCGAGCGCTCATGCGGATATCAACGAATGTGGAAACAGGTGAGATTTATTTGTTCCCATGAGGGGATTCTGCAGAACGTCCAGCGAGGTACGCGGATTGGGATCCGTTCATATTTGTTCATGTAGTGAAAAAAGAAGAGCAGAGTCGCGGAAGGTATGAAAGCGACGCTATAGAAAATATGCTTCTTCCAAAGAGCAGGAGGTTGAGGAAGGATTGATTCATCAAAATCGCATCTATTTTGCCCTTGGAGACCAGTCTTTTGTTTGCGGTTCGATTTTCATTTTTCTGTTTGAGGTGCTCTAATGGCCAGTGTGATCGAGTCGTCAATTTATGGTCCTATTGGGTTGGTTGCTGTTTCGTTGCACACCAAAGTCATCAGTGATAATAGATGTGCGAGAATGAAGTGTATGCACCTGTGTGTCCTCAGGTAATTATGTTCCTCTGGATTTCTGTGCTTTTTTGTCTCATGCTCTTCTTTTTTCATGATCCTGCATGCCGTTCATCGAAATCCTTGCCCATGTGCGACAATTTAATAGCTTCTTGCCAACACATTATCAGCAGAATGACTTGAAATTGTCATTTTTGTCAACCGTTTTTTTTCGATAAACTCTGAAGTGGGCATAAGCTAGCATTGTATTCTCGCAAAATCATTCATTTGCTTTCAGTTCTGAAGGAGTGCCGAAGTGCTTGTGTTCAGTTGGCTATGAGCTAACGAGTGATGAGCGAAGTTGTCGGAAGCCGACCGCATACTTTGTTATCGTTCAAAAAAGTGTCAGCGATATCTCTAGAGCGTCTCTTGAGAAGTATTTATTTTTTTCTTTGTTTATTTTCTTAAGTTACTTAGATGACTTTTCAGACCGCTGAATTTTGAGTCGCTCGGTGTTTTGAATGTGACAGAATCCCCTACCACCGTAGACATTGACCAGGTTGGTTGTAAACTACTTAACTGGTTCTTGACGCTTAATCATTTGTGTTACTTCAGAGGGGAAGTTACATTGTCTATGGCTATTCGTCATCCACTACTGGTTACATAAAGCGAGTGTCTTTTACCGGAATCGTTCCTGAGATTGTTATCAGCGATCCGAGTTTGGTAGGAATGCACTCGCTTTCAGTGGACTGGATTTCTAGAAACATTTACTGGTGGGTTCTCGCGTTTGCCGTCATTGCAAGGTTCGGCTAACCTGAAAAACGAAATTGTAATTGTAGCGAGTTGATGAGGTGATGTTAGTGGGCATAGTCGTTTTTTTTGAGGACTTGAACTTGATGTATTCAGCTGAATTAGTCTTTGTTTAGTGCAGCTTAATAATTTTTACTTTGAGGAGATTTTGCTAGGTTGAAGAGGTCTAACTTGAGGTGAAATATTAGTAACTGAGAAAGGGAATTTGCTATTCCAGGGAACATCACAGTTAGAGGAAATCTTATAAGATATTAGTACATACGCTTCTGGGAGACCTTCCAGCAATTTCAATATAAAATTTCAACATTGTGAGGAAATTTTAACAAGCGGTGAAGAATTCCTGTGTCCTGTATGTTGTAGTTTCTTATTTCGGGATGAAATCCACTAAAAGTAATTCAGCTGTGGATACAGTTCAGCACAACCTTTCAATCTCCTACTGTTTATTGTTTTGTCAAATTCCAGGTCAAATCCGGCACGAGGTCGTATTGAGGTTTGTGATCATACAGGAAGATATCGAAGAACTCTGGCCTCACATATGATTCGTCCAACTTCACTGTTGGTACATCCTTTGGAAGGTGCTGTATTCTATGTGAATCAACACGCGAACATTACCATTCGGGTGAGATTCACTTTCTTTTCGTTTTCAGAATTGTAAGTGAGCCTTACAGTTCAGTTCCTAGGTGGTGGTTAATTTCCTGACCCCAACTCTTTTACTATTCTGAGAAAGCGGCTTTCAGTTATTACAAATAATTGTTTTGTAATGTATAATATTCATTTTCTTCAAGCGTATGCCTCTCAGTGGTGATGCATTCGGTGGCAGGGATATCGTGGGAGACTTGGCATCTGTTACGTCACTAACGATAGATTTTCGAAAGAATTTGCTGTACTGGACGGAAGTCAGTGGCTTATCGTCTAGTATATCGGCAGCAAGACTCGACGGTACGAGCTTACCTTTGCGTTTGCCATTTTTCTTTCGAAACAGTCTTTGTAACGAAAAGGAAGGGTATTAACGGCTATTATGACTTGCTGCTGGTTATAGCACTACTGAATTGTTGCCTGTCATGTCTTATTCGTAGTAGGCCGGATAAAACGAATAGAAAACTTTTTCTGCTGGAAAATTTTGCTACTCTCAATGTACCCATCCTGATTTTGTTGAACAATTTGAAATTCTTGTCCATTCGAACTGGCAGAGATTGCGAGGGTATTTGTACTTATTTTTTGCTTGCTGTGAAGGTTAGCATAGGTACAGTCTATTACCTACGTGTAACGATTATCGATTATATCTGCGGTTGGATTGATATACGATCAATACGCGTAAAACTTATCAGCGATCTCCGCCTTTACACGAAACTAACATTTGTTTCAGGGTTGTCACGTCAACTCATTTATGGAGGCACTGACCACAACCCACATTTGTTGTTTCACTTTAATCACCGACTATATTACACGGATCAAAAAAGAAAAATCATTGGATTCCACAATGAACGAGAGCTCGTAACTCTTCATGAAAATGTGTCGGATGTTACCAGCTTGCTGATTCATCATGGTCGTGTTGGCAGCGGTGGGTTAATGTTTCGTTTTTGTTCATATTTTATCGAAAATACCGCCGATGAAAGGTAATCTAATTCAAAATTTTGGCTGTAGATTTTCGAATAGGTTTTGAGCTTATATCTAAAACTGGTAGGCGTCAAGTAGCTTTTGAAACCTTGCTGTGTTTGGTAGATAATGTTTGATTTTGCATCTTTAGATTCGAGTCCTTGCACATACGAGTTGTCTGACTGCCCTCAGTTATGTTTGGCTACATCCCGATCAGAAAGGCAATGCGTGTGTTCGGATCATTTCGTGTTTGACCAGTATTCTCTACTGTGCAAAGGTGAATAGTGCATTTTAAAACTGTTTTAGGTTGATACGAGAGAGTAAGATGTTTCTATGTAGAATTATTACGTAGTTTCTAATGAAGCATGCTGTTCTGTTCTAGCTCCTGAGAATGTAATTGTCGCTGGCAGCGAAGAAGGGTTCGTTGTTATGAACTTGCGACGATTACCTGATCAATCGCTGTCATACAATGAGGTTTGTCTCGTCTTTGGTTTGATTTTTGAAGTTTGCCTTTAGTTTTAGTTTCATTCCTTGCAGGATCCAATGGTTCATTTTATGATGCTGTCTGTTGGAGTGCCACAATCGATGGCGATGGATACCTCAAGCCGTTTGATATTCTGGATTGATGCCAAGGATCCGGGAAGGATCAAGTATTCGCGGCTCACGTTTCCAGTCAAAGTGAGTGTTTTGGCTCTTCTTTTCATTCTATTCTTTCGATCATAGTTCTCTGAATATAAATCGATGTTGTTTTATGCGTTTCATCATGTCACATTCTTCAGCCGTTGTAGAAAACTGCTTGTTGAGTGCTTACATGATAGAGTGATGTATTTTATAATGTTCAGGCATCTGTTTTTCCTGACCGTCACAATTGTTCGATTTTCCACTCGTTGGCAATGGACGAGAATGGTCGTGCATTGTATGCTTCATGTCATTCTAGAGCTAGTGTGGGCTACGTGTATGTCTTCGCGGTCAAGGTCCCTTAATTATTTTCGTGTTTATACCTGCTTGATTTGAAATTAGATCATTGTTTCACGGAACGTTTGTAGGATACTCTTCCAATTCCACTAGAACTGATCGGTACCGTCGTGTCCGGTAACGAGATTTCACTAGCGACTGGACATGCGCCTGTACCGAGGGATATCACGGTTTTACCACAGTCGAAGTTAGTTTTATCTTGTGAAAACCTCATATATTGCTTGTAACAAAAGGTTTGTTGTTTAGTTATCTTTTCTACGTCGACGTATCGCCCTTTCTGCCATCACCAGCAATCATCCAGTGCCAACTTGACGGTCGGAAGTGCGAAGCGTGGTTGTCAAAGGTTAGTTTGCACTGCCAGACCACCTCGTCTCTTGCAACACAGGAGCCGTATGCTCGACTCACCTGAAATGGCTGGGGATGGGGATTGCTCCCCGCGCCGCCATGCTGAGAGGCGTAGGCGTGGAGAGCGATCCCCATCCCCTAGACATCTCGGGTGAGACTAGCATACGGCCTCAGGTCAATTCTACTCTGCTCCGGAGCAGTGGCCAATTGGCTCGAGCCATCTGACGGTGTACCGACATTCAGCTTTGGAAGACGGGTCTTAACATTTCTCTGACACTTCAGAGCTCGTTTGCATAAACCTCGATGTTGCCCTTCTTGCTTCGAGACAACATCACCGTGATACTTGCGGTCAGCGTAGTTTCCCCTCGACGCTGTCGTTCTTGCATCGGGGCCCTCTCATAGTTTCACTGCTCGCCGGGATCTGTGATTGGGCGACGGTTACCGCCATCACTGTGGCGTTCACACATTCTCTTTGACTTATCATACTATATTACATTTCGTTTTCCCCTTCGCCAGTCCTGTCACCAGGCCTGCCGCCTGCACTCGATAGTCCTCGATCAGCTTACATCAAACTCGTTGATTAAGTGCGAGGGCAGCCATTGGTCCAATATAGAATTTGTCCTGATAAGATCCTTGTCAGCTGGGTAATATCTCGAAATATTGCTTGCACACTACCATTCATCTTTTGTTATTCTTGCGATGTTATTCTCACATACTGTTATGTTTTCATGTTGCTTGTCGATAGAATCTCGGATAGTGGAAAATAACTTCAATCTTATTTTACCTTAGTTTCCAATATGTGTCCAACAGAGTGATTCGAGGAGTTTAAATGTTTCAGGATTTGTGGCCCGGAACGAGAATTTACGTGGACCCCACATATCTTCGGTTGTTCTACACGGTATGTCCTTATCAACGGACGACCCACATTTTGTTCAAGCGTATCGCTTGTACGCTAGCCTTTGTATTAGTTTCGCGAGACCAACTCGAATATCTGCCAACTCTTGCTTGAGAATAATACTCAGGCATTTGGCGGTGCTCAGTCCCGGAAATTTTATGATTTCAGTGCCCCAGCGGAATTTGGTCGCGGGATGTCGGTGTGGTTTCGTCGAACGTTCGTCATCACTATGTGTCCTCAGTTGCCAACGATTATTCAGTAGCTCCGTTGGACGAAAGTACTATGCTGGTGGCTCAGATATCGTCATAGTAGGTTATTGCTGTTTTCGAGAGCTCAGATGGCCATGTCCATCGTTATTTTTTCTAGCAATTCGACAATTATCGAGCTCCCGTCCAACTCCACAGTAGAGCTCCCCAAGTCAACGTCTATTTTGCAGAGATTCAGTGAGTTTTTTTTCTATCGCAGTGTTAAGGCGAAAGTTATTGTAGGGTTATTACTAATTCAATTTATTATCTCTGATGCTTTCGTCAATTGTTTCTCCCTCTCCTTGTTGATTAACACAACACGATCCTAACTGGTTGTTTAATTACACCACACCTGCAGTCGCACGTTTTCTCACCCTCGTGTACCTACGGATTTTAGATAATTGTGCTTCTAGACGCAAATGATTTTCTTCGTACATTTGTTTGTATCTCATTCTGATGTAATAGAAAGTCAACTGTCTGCTTTTAGTTGGAATTTCCTCACGCGTTTGTCGAGAAGCAAGCTGTTCACATCTCTGTCGATTTCTCCGTGACTCGAAGCAAAAATACGAGTGTATATGCCCGCTCGGTTATGCTATAAGCAGCGATAAGTAAGTTATTTACAACCGTTCGAAAAGCGGGTTTTTTGAATTGCTTTCTTGAGGCGCTCGCTGGCGTCCTGGAAATTTGCTACGTATTATGGTGTCGCAAGCGTATTACTAGGGTAGTGTAGAGTTATTTGCGTGTGATTCACTTCTGGTTTGCAAGACCAACTTACTAATGGATGTATTTAGCCCGTCCACCTGCCTCCCGAATGTGCGGTGCAATGCGTGGGAATTCGCTTGCGACGATGGACAGTCGTGCGTTCATTCGGCCAAGAAATGTGATCGTGTTCCGGATTGCTCGTCAGTACTTTTTCACTCCTTTTTAACATGTCAAGTAGTTTACTTCGAATGGTTAAAAAAACTGGCACTCTTTCTAGATAACTTAGAGTGTAATACAGTATTCCAGTGACGGAAGTGACGAATCTCCAACTTTGTGCCGAAACGTCGGTCCGAATCAATGGCCATGTGATGACAGTGCGAGCACCATAGACCGTGATCTTGTGAGTTTACCATCTCATATTTTACTCTGCGTAAATTCTCTATTCTTTAGTCATCATTTAACGTCTACTTTATGTTCTCCTTAAGCTTTCTATCACAAAGCTGTTGTTTTGAAATGAAAACTGTAGGTGTAAATTTGTTGTTGTTTCAGTTATGCAATGGACAATTGGATTGTGAAGACGGATCTGATGAAAGGCATTGTCGGTATGAACGTTTTTTATTACAAGGGAAGCTTATGAGCGATCGGTGACGATTCATAACGAAACCCATATGGGCGTGTAGGGCTTCGCACGAGGAATGCAACGATATGTTCACCAGTTGCTTTCGCCACCTGGTTGATCTGAAAATGGCCGGCAAAGTTTTGCACTGCCGCATGTATACCCTTATCACCAGCGGGAGTAGCGGGGGGTGAGCTTATCCTCCAGAGCGACGAGGTGGCCTAGTCGGTAGTATTGTGGACTCATAATCTAGTGGTGGAGGATCGTTCCCTCCGGTAGTCTTTCGTTTTGCTTTCATATGCTAGATTCCAAATTAGGCTCCTTTTGCAATTTTATCGCAGTTGCTGGACGGAATCGCGTTTGGGACGAGTATGGCCAACAGAGTACGCAAAAGGGACAGTATTTACTAGAACTCATGTGTGTTACTCACACCTACCGTAACCATCCGAAATCGATCCCAAATTCAGAAACTAATGTCATATTTGTGATCAGCGCCCCGAATAACCCCCGTAGACAAAGTTTGGGCTGAAACGGTGATTTCGACCCAACTACACAACTTTATTACCACGGACCCTAGCAAGCGCACATCAGGCACAATGGGAAACGTCGATGTCAGATTTGTGAATTGTGGATTTGTCAACTGCTCAAGTAATCTTCTTTGATGAATACGAAACGAAACTCATTCAAAATAGAGTCTGTGTTCTTTAAAGTCGCAAAGGTGGTGCAATGGAATAAAGAATATTCTCGGCAGGTGGACCTTTATACAACTACTCACTTGACAATAGCAAGGCTGGTTGGGTCGAAATCAACGATATGGCTCCAACTTTGTCTACGGGGGTTATTCGTGGCGCTGATCCTGAATATGACAGTAGTTTATGGATTTGGGTTGATTACGGTAGGTCTGGCTCACCAATTTAGGTTTAATACTAGAATACATTGTCCGAGGTGCGTACTCTGTTGGTCATGCTCGTCCCAAACGCGATTCTATCTCGAAAATGGGGCAAAATTGCAGAAGTAGCCTAATTTGGAATCTAGCATATGAAGGCAAAACAAAAGTCTACCGGAGGGACCGATCCTCGACCACTAGATTATGAGTCTGCAATACTACCGACTAGGCCACCTCGTCTCTCTGGAGGATAAGCTCATCCCCCCTACTCCCGCTGGTGATAAGGCTATACATGCGACAGTGCAAAACTTTGCCAGCCATTTTCAGATCAACCAGGTGGCGAAAGCACCTAGTGAACACATCGTTACGTTCCTCGTGCGAAGCCCTACACGCCCATATGGGTTTCGTTATGAATCGTCACCAATCATTAACAAGCATCCCTCGTTAGCCTTAACTTGGTGTTCCAAGCGCTCGACTTGGAGCTAAATTCATACTCTGCGGCAGTACGTCGTAAGAAGTCATGAGTAGTGATGAGCTTCTGTTGTTGTCTCTCATTCATGACCCTGTTGTTGAACTTCATGGTATTCTTATTCAGATGTTCATCTCCCTCGTCTGAATTGGATTGCGGTGCTTTCCCCTTGGTCACTGGAGGAGAATGTGTAAATCGCCGATTGGCATGCGATGGATTTCCAGACTGTGAGAATGGAGCCGACGAGAATCCGAAGGTACTTTACAGATGTGCAGATCAGAATGGTTTTTTAACCAAGAGAACTTTTCCAGATGTGTGCAAATTATCCGGATCTCAGCGGTCGGTTTCAATCGTCTCCAGAGTGGCTGTACATTCTTCTCCTGGGTTTTATAATACTCTCCTGTACCATCGCCATATTGTTCTGTTGTTTTCGGTAGGTGTTTTTCTACGGTGGTTGTAACTGCCTATACAGTGTAACAAAGTAGTGAGGCTGTATCATCTTTCTTTTCTAGGAATTATCCAATTTGTGGTAATGGACGATTGGATACTACATCTTCGCTGCACCATATGCGAGGGTCGGGAATGGCGGAAGCAAGCATTTTGCTACCTCCTGCACAGATGGGTGCTCAAGTTGAGGTTTGTGATCTTCGATAGTTTACATTGAGATCGGATAGGCAAAGAAGTCAACAACATGCATGAGTAAGGTACACGTACGTAAAACAAAGACAAGGGTTGGAACTACATCCTCGTTTCGTCCCTTTCCCATAGACGTGTGTATAATAAAAAAAAAATGGTCACCAACCCCGGAGTTGTTCATAAAAGGATTCGAACAACTTGAATAGTTATGGTCTGAACATGCTTTGGGTTTGTATAATATTAAAGATAAGATTATGTTATCTTCGAATGGTATTCCATAACAACCATTATATCGAGATACACCAAAAAATAAATCGATGAACCATAGGTAGTGGCGATAAGGCATAGTTACAACTCGGGGCGTTTTCACTATCGTCGAGTCGTTTAGTTCCTTTCACTTTCACTTTATTCACGATATCCTTATCAACAGAACTCACAGGAATATAAAAGAACAGTTATACAACATGCGACTATCGGACATGATAGTATTAATATAAACGTCAAAAATCGGTATAGCGTCAAAATGTGGGTCGTAATAATTTTTTGATTTAATGAGTCGTAAAAAAAGAAACAAGTGAATAAGTGGTTAATAAAACATCGGGTATATGAGAAGGAGGGCCAGTCGGAACTTGGAAGTTCTGGAGATAATATTCTCGAGGGCATAATTGCTGTGTAATGCGTAATTATCGAAGAGCGAGCGTTGACATATGAAGAGTGAGCTGGCCTAGCATACTACTGCAAACAAGGAGCTTTAGGCAGAACCTGTTGCTAAGGATTCTTTTGAACTGATACGTACCCTGGCGAAACTCCTGTGTGAAATCGTGGTTTTATTCACAAGTGTTCAGCAAAAACTGAGAGCTTTAAAGTGTGTTGAAAGGTCGTTGACTCTGTCACATAACTCAGTTCAGGTTGCGCTGCGAGCGTACTCGGTGGTGACATCGACAAACTCTTCATATCCAGCATTACCGCCACCAAACTCGACACGATCGCTAAGCAGATCGAGTACGTCGCGTAACCGATCGGATGGGAAGGATATACCGCTGAACCGATTCTATGCACCACCTCCCAGTGCAGCCAGGTAAGAAATGATGAAATGACGATAAAGTTCGCGCCTAGATTGATCATCGGACACAAACGCAAAAACATTCTTTTCTAATTTGGGGGATGAACCATAGGAGCAATAGAGAATCTAATGGCTGTATTTTCAGTTTGTCAACGTATGGTGTTGTTAAACCTGCCGAAGTGCGAATTTCAACGAATAGCAGGCAAAGACCTCGGCGAAAAAAGGTGTCGAGTCCGCCGCCATCGTACACTCAGGTATTGGTTTCAGCCCCGAAGTTGAATGTGAATCAATTGTAAATTGGCCTTTCTTCCCAACAAATTAGGCAGGGCACGTCATTTGCCAAATCTGCGCGGTCGTGGTCGATCCACTCGCGGGCTAATCAAACCCTCCATCCCTACGGGCTCGCGCAAATTGGAACTAGACTGGACTGGGAAAGGGAGGGTACTCACATGAACATAAGTTGGCCCCCGTAGGTCACTACACAGATAAAACACTCATATAATCCTTCTCAGGGGACTTATCAACCTCCTCCTTTTTCCCGTTGCATTTTTTTTCACGAACAGCACCTTGCTTTGAAAATTAAGATGACTTGAAATGAGGTCGATAGGATTTGTTTTCTTGTTTAGATTGCATTGGCATTTGAAAGGCTATGGTCTTACAGTTAAAATGATTTTGCAGCTGGAAGATCCAGCCTTGTCAGCGTCGGTTGCCGGTTTGATGAGTTGTCGTCCACAGATGAGTTCAACACCAAAATCTCGTACTCCACAGTCGTCGAAACGAATGGGTATCACTCCTCGAAGAAGTCCACCTCATCAACCTCCATCCGACTACCTCGATCATCGTCGTAGACCTTCGTCAAGCTCAAGCTCACTTTCTAGTCATTCCAGTGACGAAGCGTTCATTTAACAGAAATTGCTCGAAACTATGGGTTTACCCGCCCTTTACCATTGGGGTTGTGCCATTCTAAACGGATCTTTGCTGTGCAATATTATTTATTACCTTTAGAAATATTCTCATAATTATTGTTTTTTGTTTAAGAAAAAGAATGTTTAAGAAAAGAAAGAAAGAATTTTTTTCGTTCAATTATTGTTTAAGATGCACTCGCGATGATTGTTGTTACATTTGTTAGTATTATTCTGCAAAAACTGCCGTTCCCCGTCTAAATAGGTTTTTGTGGAACAATGCATGCATCCTTTAATTTTCTGTTCTCATAGGTGCCATAGGCATGCACAGGGTGCTTTGCTGTTCTTTATTGTGAGTCATTCATTTCCTCCGTCTATCCTTATTCTCCAGCGGGTATTGAGAATATTCTACACCATGACAATTTCGAATATCTTTGTTGAGACTTGGTTTTATACAGGCTTTTTTCCTTTCATCCACGGTGCTTGCCTCACTTTGTGTTTCGCTGGCCTCACTTAACGTTGTATCTGCCACTGCTTTACGTGATATGGTCGCTACCGGTGAACTATTTCGAAATAACGTAATTATTATTAATATTGATATTGTTATTTGATCGATATTTGTATCAGTTGTAGCCATGACGATTTTTGATTCTTTAACAGCTTGTGATTTTGATATATTCTGCTGTGCTTCCAATATTCTTGTCGTAACTATGAATCTTGATTTGAAGATGTGGTGTTTACTGATGTTCAGTCACTTCGCTCATGCCAAACTTATACAAGAATTCGGAAGACTAGAAAATGTACCGAAGAATTATCAAACTCAAATTTTGTGCTGTCTTCGTAACTACAGGGTGGCGAATAAATACGTGCGCGTCAAATTCGGTTCGATTTTGGCAATTGTGTAGAACATTTGAGCGTACTTTTTCTTCTCGGAATATTCACGTGACCCTTCTTAATCGTTCTGTATGGGTGAGATTTGTTCTTCAAACGATAGCGAGGAACTATTTAAACTATAACGCAATTGCGCAGGAAGCTCAGAGCGGCGTGGCGGGCTCGCTGATTATTTCGAGGCTCAGAGTTCCTCAAAGAAACGCGTGGAAGACTTACAAGCTGTGAACGTTGGGAGCACGTACTCCACTCAATCCATGGAGGTAACAGAAGCGGGCGGTGAACACACTACTAGGGCATGAGATTATTAAAAGGAGGACGAACCGACATGATGATGTTAGCTGGAATAAGATGTCCAAGCAGCTCCATCTCTTTTGCAAATTGGTTCAATTGATAACTGAAGAAGAGCTTAGGCTTTGTAGTTATCATATGTTGAATGCACAAGTCCTCACCTATCAGAAGGAGAAAAATCGGAATAAAAAATGTAAGAAATTGCGGCATTTTGTGAGGGTGCGCCGCAGCAAGGGCGTTCTTTTGCTTTAGGTTAAAATTTTTACCGATGAGGTGCCTAGAAATTTTCACAATCGCCACCATCTCACAAGCCCAACCCTCACGTGCAATTGAAATCAAGGAACTGCTGCAAAAAGTGTGTTTCCAGAATTCTTAATGTTTTAGAACAGTTTCGGTGCTCTAGGCAAGACTGTTTTGATTTTATCGATAAAAAAGATATTAAATCATGCTAAGCTCTGTCAGTATTGCATTCACAGGGAAGCCACAGTGCTCGGGAAACAGAAACGTGCCGAATAATTGTCTCAACGAAGTTGCGCTTTGCTTCATGGAGCAACAATAAAATTGCGCTTCTTTTGACCGAAATCAGCTCATCTCCGACGAAAGGTTTATGGCCTTCGAATAGCCCGATCTTAGATCCGTTCAAGCTCGCCGTCGAATATGTTTTGTAGCAATATCTTAGGAGTCTACAACAAGAAACTTGTCAAATTTCGACGAGCCTTTTCCGAAATATGGAGCAACATAGACAAGGGGTACTTGCGGCGCACCACCTATGCGATAAATGAAGGAATGAGGGCCGATATCAAAGCTCACGGCAGCTACTTTGAAAACTTTCCTTAATTATTGAATGTTATATCCTACTCATATATATAATCATATTTGTTTTGATATTCATTGGCAAAAAAGAAAGTTATAACACTTTTCGCGGCGCACGTATTTATTCGCCACCCTGTACATTTTTAATGGTCGACAACCACTCGATGGGATGAGTAGTTTCAGTTTATTTCCCGTTTTATATACTCACTCTCACCACACTGGCACTCATTTTCTTCATGAAGTGATTTGCTCGAGTATCGTCTCCACTGAAAGTGGGCTTTGGCTGATGAACAACGTGGTTTTCCGGATGGTTCTATTAATTGTATTTGAGGAAACTTTTGTTCTTTCAAGTCAGTGGAATCATTTGACGCAACAAGAGATAAATGATAAGAAGTACATTGTTGCATTTACGTAGTGATCATTGAGCGGGTTGTGAACCTATAATAGGCTCCCACAATGGTATACAGTGCAAATGCTTGCGATTTTTCGAAGCTCTTTTCAAAACATAAATACCTTGCTTCGTCTAGAACATTGAAATAGTCATCTTTAATCCATACTGTGGGTCTGAAGCATTTCCAAACGCTCGCTGGAGATTTCCAAGAGTAGCATTTTTCTTCCCGAATTGTAAAGGTAAATGTGTCGGTGTTGATCAGTCCCTGAAGGACGCGCCGCGCCGTTCGTGTTCAATTCAGGATTCTTGGTGTATGCGAGTTTGGCCTATACAATGCCTTGCGGGGGTCAGCCGCGTCTGGTACCAATTTACCGACCCCGAAGGGATGGAAGGCTTGGTTGACCAGGCGAGAATCGATCGACCGTGGGGGTGTCAGTAGCGCCTCTAGCCATTGCACCATGCGCATCCTTCTTGAAACAATTTGAGTAGAGTAGCTAATGGACTTCTGAACTATACAACGCGCATTTGATTTCGTTGGGGTTCTTAAAAATTACGTAAATTAATCGGCACTATTCAACTCAACAGGCGCCATTACTCGATTTCTCTCAGTCATCGAAATTTGCTGACACTTCGCCTACGAGGGTTACTTGGGACGACTTGGGTGGTCCGAGACCACCCAAGTCGCTATTTGGGTGGTTCAAGACCATCACGTCAGGATCACCGTTTCCACTGAAACTTTGCGAGGGTTCTCTGGCGCCCTGAACACGATGGTGAAGTTCGTTTTTCGAATGGCGGCTGAATCCGGTATTTATAAGTGAGTAGCTACAGACCTTACCAGGTGAGACTCACCGATAACTACCGTTTCGGCCACCATTTGGACAACGGACTTCACCATCGTGTTCAGGTCACCAGAAAAGCCCCATTGACAAAGTTTCAGTGAAATTGGTGATCCTGACTGGGCCACCCAGGTAGCCGATATGGGTGGTCCGAGACCATCCACGTGAAAATCGGACAGTAGATTTGTGTTCTAGACCCCAAATAACCCCGTAGGAGAAGTTTCAGCGAATTTCGACGACTGAAAAAAATCGAGTACCTATATCACCTACATATTATTATAGGTTGGTAAGAAAGTTTCCGCCGTTTTTTCAAACGACTGCTGTAAGTTTAGTTCGAGAGCTTTTGCAGAGTTTGACAGAACATGCGGAAGAGAGTGTTTCGCTCTTTCGAGCTGTGTACTTGTAATTTGTGATAACTCTGAATTTCATCGTTTTTTTTTGGCTAGTGAAGTGAAAGCGAAAAAGTGAAAAAATAACCTTATCGACAGCGATTTTTTTCTGTTCAGTTTCAAGTTTAAAAAAACTTGATATACCGTTCGATAGACAATGATTTTCTCTATCAGACCCTATATCATTTGTTTTTATTTGTCTCGAAAATTACAAAGTTTTAAACCACTGAAGTCCGACCTTCGAAAGGCAAGAATAATTTTCCGATGGTGCTCCTGGTTTCCTTGTGAACGCTCAAGTTGACTTCTGTGGAGTTTTCTAAACAGGATTTTTCGCTCTATCAGAAGATGCATTTATTTTTGAACAGCGCTCGATTTAAAAAAATTACGAGAAAGGCGTCTTGAGGTTTCTCGGCAGAGCAGACTTCCAGTTTCAATCTTTTCACCAAATCTTATGCGGATTCGAAAGAGCAAGATACGCTCTAGAAGATGGTATACAGGGCGTTTTGGACCGTCTTTGTTTTCATTGTTTTTAGGTCGTCAAAGTGGACCTAAATCCGCACTCCCGGACGATTCGAAGACGGGCCTCACGAGCCCTACGCGCCGCGCCTGCGATTCAGGTCCACTTTGACGGCCTAAAAACAATGAAAACCAGGTAGGTTTAGAACGCTTCAAAACCATCTTGTAGAGAGTATCGTCCTCTTTCGAATAGCATATGAGATTTGGTGAAAAGATTGAAACTAGAGGTTTGCTCTGCCGAGAAACTTCAAGACGCCCTTCTCGTTAAAATTTTTTAAAATCGAGCGTTGTTCAAAATTAAACATGTCCTCTGATAGAGCGAAAAACTCTGTGTGGAAAACTCTACAAAAGTCAACTTGAGCGCTCACAAGAAAACCAGGAGCACCATCGGAAAACTATTCTTGCCTTCCGAAGGTCGGAATTCAGTGGTTTAAAACTTTGTAATTTTCAAGACAAATAAAAAAAATAACGACGGTCCAATAGAGAAAATCATTGTCTATCTAACGGTATATCAAGTTTTATTTATGCCCTCGAAACTGAGCAGAAAAAAATCGCTGTCGATGAGGTTATTTTTTCACTTTTTCGCTTTTCAGTTCACTAGCCAAAAAAAACGATGAAATTCAGAGCTATCACTAGTTACAAGTACACAGCTCGAAAGAGCGAAAAATTCTATTTCGCATGCTCTGTCAAACTCTGCAAAAGCTCTCGAACTAAACTTACAGCAGTCGTTTGAAAAAACGGCGGAAACTTTCTTACCAACCTATAATAATATGTAGGTGATATAGGTACTTGATTTTTTTCAGTCGTCGAAATTAGCTGAAACTTCGCCTACGGGGTTATTTGGGGTCTGGAACACAAATTTACTGTCCGATTTTCACGTGGATGGTCTCGGACCACCCATATCGACTACTTGGGTGGCCCAGTCAGGATCACCAATTTCACTGACCTTACCAGGTGAGACTCACCGATAACTACCGTTTCGGCCACCATTTGGACAACGGACTTCACCATCGTGTTCAGGGCGCCAGAGAACCCTCGTAGACAAAGTTTCAGTTGAAACGGTGATTCTCGACTTGAAAGAGCGAAAATTTCTCTTTCGAATGCTGTAACAAACTCTCTAAAAGCTTCCGAACTAAACTTACAGCAGTCGTTTGAAAAAAACGGCGGGAACTTTCTTACCAACCTAATAATTTAGAGCCAGGAACACTTACTTAGATACTTAGATGGCCCGGCTTCACTGGACGTGCGGGCCCCAACACGACTTCCATTCGCGTCTTTGTCTCGCGATCGTCATCCAGTTTGTTGGTCGGAGTCGACTGTGACGAAGGCGAGAGTCAGCCGTTCTGGAACACAGCATAGTCTTAATACGTTCGACGAACACATCAGACGACCATCTGGCAGGTGGTCTTCCACGAGGCCGCGTGCAGTCGCGCGGCAGCCATTCCACCGTTCTTCTTGTCCAACGGTCGTCGTCTCTTCTCATTATGTGACCGGCCCATCGATGCTTGGCTTTCGATGTGTAGTCCGCAGGGTCTCGCAGACGGGACATCTGCCTTAGATCGGAGCTGCGAAGTCCGGCTCGGTGTTGAAATAGCCGGGTGAACTTCAGAAGACACCGTTCCAACGCTCTGTGTGTGACTTGCAGGGACTTCGCCGTGGCTGGCGTATCAGGCCACGTCTCAGCCGTGTAGCACAGAGCAGGAAGAACTGCCGAATCGAACAAATGAGCACGGAGGTCAGCATCATGGAGTTGGTCAGTGGCCTCTTTGAGAGACCCGAACGCTGACCACGCGGCTCTCCTTCTTCTGATGAGTTCTTCCTTCATGTCGTTGTCCATGTTCATGGAGCGCCCCAGGTAAACGTAGGACTTCGTTTCGGTGATGGGAGATCCATCGAGTTCGATGTGTCCCTCATCACACCAGGAGTTCTTCATGAACTGTGTCTTCTTCCGATTGATGCGCAGTACAATCTTCCTTCCAGCTTCGTCCAGCTCTCGGAGCATCGTCTCTGCTTCAGTTGTACTTTTCGCGAAGATGACGATGTCGTCGGCAAAACGAAGGTTCGATAGGAATTTTCCGTCCACACGTATGCCCCTTTCGTCCCAGTCGAGCGACTTCATCACCCACTGCAATGCGGCAGTGAACAGCTTGGGCGAAATAGTATCGCCTTGCCTGACGCCCTTCCCGATGGTGATGTTGATTGGGCGTCGGAAAAGCTGTACTGTCGTAGAACAGCGGTGGTAGCAGTCGGCCAGCGTTCTTATGTAGGACGAGTCCACTCCTTGGTCGACTAAGGCAGACAGGATAGCATTCGTTTCGACGCTGTCGAAGGCCTTTTCGTAGTCGACGAAGGTTAAGACGAGGGGCAGATGGTACTCCCGATGGCCAGGAACACTACTCCTACAAATTTTTAAAGTTATAATACAAAAGCACTCTCGATTGACTGAATAACTTGTGCGATGCAGATGATAAGGGAATGAAGTGCGCTGCTCATGTACAGAAGTGCCAGAGGCTCGGCCCTGGTGAATAGGGCAAATCAACACCATGGTCTCACTTACACCTGAAGAAGAGATTCTTCACGTATTGTGGAGCTCTTCTGAAATTAGCTAGTAAAAGCGCTTACCTGAAAACGTAATTGTAACTTTCGAACTACATACTCTGTCAGCAATTGGAACGTGTGGCTTGCAAACCCAAGGTTAAGCAAAACGGGGCTCAGTGCGTACATACGCTTGAAGAAAAATCGCATGCAAAATATTTTTCAAGCATTATTAGCACAAGATTTAGACGTCGGTACACTTTGGCACACTAGCCATACTACTGTCAAATATAGCTTCTGCAGAAAGCACTTGCCCCTGTTGCTTCAATATCTAGGTCATAGCTACAACAGATGAGACCATTTTGAAATGGAACTGAAAACTTTTCTGATGATCAAAACGACAGCATAAAATCGTCACCGGCAGGAGTGGGGTACGCGATCTGTGTAACGGAAGCATCCGTAAACATAAGAAGGTGAAAAGTATTCATCTAGAAGGTTTACAACCTAATACTATGGATTAAATAAAGAAATATATGTGACGGAGTTAGAAACGTTTTGTTGAGGCTTTCAAGCTTTTGCTGTCATTAATGCTACAACTCCTGTGGAGTCTCTTTAAATTTCGCTGAGTTCCGCAGAACTCAATAATTGATACATTTTACACCAGAAAAGCGAAAAAAATTGCGATTAGGTTCCCGACTCTGCCCTATAATGAGAGGGGCGTCAGTACATAGCCTTAAAAAGAGGGGCGTTGAGAATTCTTCTTCGAAAGAAAGATAATTTTCGAAGTTTAAAACGTAGAAATGAGGGGAATCGATGAAAATCTCCTCGATGTTGCTCCATATTCCTTTTTATAAGCAACTCCTAGTGTTGCTATTTCGATGCTTCTTTGTGGGTGCGTATTCCACTAATCGTAACTGCAAGGACTAGTTTAATTTCTTTTCATTCCTTTTACCAAAAGCTTTAACCTTTTTTTATTAATGAACAATGAGGGAATTGAAAAGGAGTCTCTTTTGTTTTATTTTTTTGTCGTTTGTTGTCTATTTGATATCACCTCTGATCTCAACGATAAGCAGCGAAAACCGCAGGTTAAACCTACTACAGGACTGAAATTCAGTTGTTTACCAGTTCGTCTACACGATGTGGTGACGTGTTCCCTCATTCGAACACTTCTACTCGGTTTGACATACTGTGATTCAGCTTCAACACGTGTCAATCCGATTTTCGGTGGTGAAGATCTGCGAAAGAGTATCAGTAGTAGGATAGTGTAACTAGCGAATAGCGTGGAACTGAATATCAAGCCATGAGAGCCGTCCGTAATGCTTGCTTCTTACAAGGGAAGTCAGTCAGCGTGCTCCAGAGATTCTCAACAAGACCTATATAGTCTTGTAGAGCTTCGAATGGCGATTACAACGGTATAGTTTGTTTTCGCTAAATGGCAATGGGCGGTCCAAAAAAAGCGAAAAATCTTGACAACTAACTAGTGGCGAGAGGGGGTCTAGGTGATAATCTCCAAAGGCGGCATCATGGTGGCTCAGTCGGTAGCATGCATGGCTCGCAATCTGGTGGTGATGGGATCGGTCCTTATGCAATCCTTTTGTTTTCCTTCATACACTAGATAACAAATTACGCTCCTTTTGCAATTTTGTCGCAGTTGCCGGGTAGAATCGCGTTTGGGAGGAGTATGGCCAACAAAGTACGCACAAAGAAGAAAATTTACCAGCACTTATGTATGTGACCCATACCTACCGTAAGCAACCCAAATCGATCCCAAATCCAGAAACCAATGTCAGATTCGTGATAAGCGCTCCGAACAACCTCCGTAGACAAAGTTTGAGCTAAATCGGTGTTTTTAACCTAACCAGCCCTCCTAGTGTCGAGTTGTGTGAAGGACCAGTTGCAGAGAATATCTTTATTCCTGTTGTTCCACTTTTGGGATTCTGAAGAACAGAGACTTCACTTTGTATGAGTTCCTTTTCAAATTCATAAAGAAGGATCACTTGGACTGCTGACAAAACTACAATTCACAAATCTAACGTCAACTTTTCCCACTGCGCCTGACATGCGCTTGCTAGGGTCCATTCTAACAGAGTATGGTGGTTGGGTCAAAATCAATCCGATTTAGCCCAAACTTTGTCTACGGAGGTTATTCGGGGAGCTGATCACGAATCTGACACTAGTTTCTGGATTTGGGATCGATCTAGGTTGCTTACGATAGGTATGGGTCACATACATTAATGCTCGTAGATTTTCTTCTTTTTGCGTACTTTGTTGGACATACTCCTCCCAAACGCGATTCTATCCGGCAAGTGCGCAAAATTGCAAAAAGAGCGTAATTTGGTATCTAGTGTATGAAGGCAAAACAAAACCCTAGCTTAAGGACCGATGCCCCCACCATCAGGTTGTGAGCCATACATGCTACCGACTGAGCCATTATAGAAAGATTTTTCGCTTTTTTTGGACCGCCCATTGCCATTTAGCGAAAACAAACTATATCGTTGTAATCACCATTCGAAGCTCTACAAAATCATATATGTCTTATTGAGAATCTCTGCTGACTGACTTCCCTCGTTAGTGCAATGTTTTAGGCCATTGTCATGCCACATCGCTAGCGTCAGCGACCGAGTTGGCACGAGCGAACTGAGCGCCAGTCGCTGCCAATACGCCGCGCGCTCGTTCCGCAAATACGAGGCTCCTACAGTGCGCTTGGGTCATCCTTTCAGCTCTCTTTGATGTGCTTAGCCTACCTAATATATACATATATATATATATATGTGTATATATATATGTGTATATATACATGTATATATACATGTATATATACACATATATATACACATATATATATATATATATATATATATATATATATATATATATATATATATATATATATGTATAATGGGATGGGGAAAGAAGTGCTTCACACGAGCGAACTGCCGAATCGCAGTGCAATGCGCTGCGACGAGCGAGGGGGGTGCGCGATCGTTGCGAAATCGCGCCCGCGCAACGGCATGACACCCCGCCAGCGAGCCCTCGCACGCGCGCGCGCGACAACTGACACAGACACGTCTGCTACCACGTGTCTGATACTGGGTAGTGTCAGTGGCGCAGCCGAGCGTCGAGCGAAATTGCTGGCATGACAATGGCCTTACGAAGCTCCTCTAGACTCTCAGACATACTGCTCGAAGCTAAGATATTCATGGTATCAGTCATAATTTGCAACACAAAGTATCACTGCTATGTAGTGGGTATTAGCTAGTATGTTTACAGCTTGTGAAGTGAGGAATTTGCGAATTTTATAGATGTTTTCGTCCTAACATTAATCGCTGCATTATTTTTATCAATCAGCTCACCATCAATGTTTTGGTCGTCATCTGTTGTCGTTTTTGTTGCGTTATTGGTTATCAGATGGCATTTCGAATTTGTTATCTGTGGTCTCTGCCGGGTTCGTGCCATCCGCAAAAGTGAAAACAAGCCGATGACTGCCGCACTCTCGCGCGGTTCCTGTTCAGAGTAATAATTTACGAATTCGCAGGTGTAGCCAAATATGTTGGCTAGTAGTGCTCCAAATATGTTGGCTATTTGTGCTTTTCGAGAGACAAAATCAGGAATGTGACCAATGAGTCGTTTAGCAAAACGAGATATTGAGTGACACATTTAAACTCGTCGACAGATGCCCGGCAAACGTGCAAGAGCGAACATGGGCACGGGCGAGCCACTCACCAGTTGACATACCCCTTAGTTGCGAATAGTACGAGCGTGACGTAACAATTTAGACATTACCTGACTTGACCTTACTGAGTTCCTCTCTATTCCGATTGTATTGATGTTACTAATGCGTCTGTCAAGCATTTCTAACAATGCTTTGAAGAGGTGGCCGTTTTGCACGATGGTATACAATAAGGTGACACCGAATGCCCAACACAGTTTTCATTTAGTTGTGCGTTGTGCGAATAATACAGGAGTAGCACTGTATCGGTTAAGTGCGAAGGGATCATTGTTAACAATCTGGTTTACAATCTTATTAAAAACCACGATATTCGATCGGTTGAGCCGGACCTATGCCACCACGTCATCGATTTGATCTACACCGATGACACCAAAAGTGTGAGACGATTTAGTGATAAGTCCGTTTGTTGTATGCTGTTGTACCGAACGAGATTAGTGTGCGAGTCAATATTCATCGGAATAGTTTTCAGATCAGCGTACTAGCTCTCGAATTTTCTCCCTAGTTCTTGATCTCGTTGATGGATTGAAGAAGTTCGTCAGAGGTGCGAGGATTCCAATGCCTGTTCGAGTAGCTTCAGGGCCATAACGTTTTTGGTCCCTTTTCAAGCCTTCTGAAGATAACCCAAAGATCCAGCTGTCAAGCCACAAACCAATGTTGGATCTTTGGTCACTCGACGGAAAAACTAGTCAAGACAAGTTGCAACTTTTTTGTTGTCCTTTCTGATGACTCCTTCAGAGCTCAATTGTTTGAAAATCGAAACACATGTTCAAGCTCTGCAGGTATGTTACGTTGACGAGAAAGTTCCGTCCGTTTCCGCCTCTCGTTGATGTAACTAAACACCAAATGCTAACGTTTCACACGTCCATATTGCTTTTCCAGGACTACAAATGATATATATATATATATATATATATATATATATATATATATATATATATATATATATATATATATATATATATACACTACGATATTCGATCGGTTGAGCCGGACCTATGCCACCACGTCATCGATTTGATCTACACCGATGACACCAAAAGTATGAGACGATTTAGTGATAAGTCCGTTATATGTACATATGTATATATATATATATATGTACATATATATGTGCATATATATATCGTTCCAGATAGACGTAAGACTTCGTTTCGGTACCTCATGATAGGACATGCTGCTGGTGAAGAACACCGACAGTATTTCCGTTCTAAAAGCACTCGATTTCTGCTACATGTTGCTGCGGCTGTTGACAGTCTATGCGTTGGTGGCCGTTGATTTTACGCTGTGTGAATAATTAAAGTATAACACATGCAAAGCTGTGTGTAGCGCTGCTGATGGTGAACGTTCCGTTCCGTTCGGCACACCTGAAACGGTGCGGGCGAGAAAGGGTTAGGGACGGCTGTTTAGGGAGATACGGTGGCGATCGGGAGTAAGGGCCGACTGAGCAGCAACATGGAAAGCAGCGTGTGAACGATAGCGTCACATTGACACATTCACCCCATACCCCGCACACCGCACACCCCCCGATCACCACCACCATCACCCCAGTCCCTATACTCCTCCCTTCCCATTCCCCATCACCGCACTATCAGAGGAATACCACCGCTATGCAGCCTCGTGAGCTCGCCATTTTTCCCGTGCTCACTGTGGTGTTCGCTCTGCTCGGATTCTTCATCGGGTTAGTTTTCAGGAATTTAGTCATCAAAGCGCGTAAAATATGCATTCGTGCTATTCCTATGTGCAACACATCTGCACCCTTTGAACATGGTACGCGACTCGTTTGTGCTTGCAAACTCTTTTTTAGAGTGTTTTTTCTTTACAATGGTGGTCTTTCAATCACCCGAGATTTAGCAGTTCTTGCAACTGCCGTGGTCGTATGATCATTCGTAGTCCTGCAATTCAACCAGGTTGAATGATATAGGGAGCTGAATCTGAACTAATGATAATCTTTCGGAGGTTCTCGTTTGAATTCATGCGAATGATAACCATTGCGTTCTCCCTATGTATCACAGAAATCGCACAAGATGAAGAATGTTGAAGCTTTTGTTAAAGATCAAGCCGGCTTCGTGAGATGAAATATGACCATGTTCTTCTGAAAATTAACTCCTGTCATTGAAAAGTCGGAGGTCTACAGTTCGTCTCGAATGCAGTTGGTATCCACCTTTGTAATTATCAATAACGAGAGCGTGCTACTTTTTCCCATCAATTTTTGCCTTCAATGTTCCAAAAAACCGTGTTCCTGCTCATCTGCTTGATTTGCAGACCAAAAATTATTACGTCATAAATTAAGAATGTCATAAATTATTACTAGCTGCCTTTCCGGGAAACTTGGAACTTTTAACAATTTATTCCTGTTTTACAGAAACTGTTACGCTGACGTGCAATTTTGACATCATCACGACCCTGGCAACCGCATGCCCATTTGCCATGTAGCAGAAAATCAACTTTTTAGCGAAAAAATATTCATTGTCCATGAAAGACATCAACCATTTGTCATTGCAAAAAATATTACTCACATATTTTTCAGAGTTTACTAGCCTTTTTCTGGAAGTGAAAGTTCTGAAAGTATTAGGGTGACTCAAAAGTTCGTGTGCATATCACATTCCGACTTCATTGATTCACAGCTCTATAGAAACAAATAAATGACCAATAAGGATAGCATTGTTGGGCACGATTCCCTTAAGGATCACTGGCAACAAACTCTACGTAGCCGTGGTACCCTAACTGAATATTCGACTGTTTTTTTGAGTATGAAGAAAGTAAGTCGGAATCTGAAATACACACGAACTTTTGGGTCACCCTAATAGTTAGCATACAAAGTTTGTTCCTCTGAAAAGTAATAAAAACGCCCACTAGTAAGCAGATCGAGTTGGCGGTTATTTAAGTTTGTTTTCGCATGGAGTTTTTACGTCACTCAACTAATTTTTGGACTAACAGCATTTTCGGATTCAAGGACATACATATTAGCGGAAAGTGTGTGGTTTGTTTGCAACCAATGTTATTTACTGACCAAAAACGCAAAGACGTTAAGTAATTTGGTTCGTTTTGGCTTAGCTCTTCTAATACTTATTCCTGTTAATAATTGTGCTCTACACCTCTTTTAAAATTGTGAAATTGACCGTATGCATCGGTGTCAAAAATGATTCATTGACCATAACAAAACGCTTTGCAAGCCAACGAAGTTCTTATCAAATGTCATGTGTCAGAATAAAACTGTGACTCAGCAGAAGGGCACTTGGTGTGAGATGATTATGATTTTATTGTGAAATACAAAACGTGTGATGTTTCTAGCATAAGTAAAAGGGTTATTGTGGACACCTCCTGAGCTATGTGTAACATGCAGAGAGAACTATTTTTTCATTATCTTTGTCATCTTCTGCCCGTCACATTTCATTGAGAACATTGTTGGCTTCCAAAGCGTCCTGTTACGGTTAATGAATCATTTTTGACATTGATGCAACCGGTCAATTTCGGAGTTCTAGAAGAGGCCCTTTGTAGAAATAAGTGGAAACTAAGCAGGGTGAGAGTAATTCGGTAAGCGACATGGTGCTCGATACACACAGTAACTTCCACTACGCGACCGTTCGCGTGACAGTTACTGTTGTCATCGTTTGTTCATCTAGTCGTTCTCCTATTTGCTTTATAATTCCAATGTCTGTTATCTTGATTCACTAATTTATTAGTCTCCCGCTTTTTAGCTGAGGAATAGTGGACTAAGCCGCCAGCGAAGAATAGAAGAGGAGTACTCCAGTTGTACAGGTTTTAGTGTCTTCTAAATTATCGACGGCATTCACTTTCTTCAGGATTTTGAGATGAAAGAGATTATTTATCGTCATTGGTGATTTTTGAGGCAGAAGACTTTGACTCAGATACTTGCATGCGGACAATGTTCATTCATATCTTCCTCTCAAAATGAAGAACTTGAATCCCTCCTATTCGTACGCTACATCTCTTCCGGTTTTAGAAACGTAGGCTGCCTCTCCAAGCTTCAGGCATCCTATCCTCAGCTGTGATCATTTTTAGAAACCTCGTTGGCCAACTTACTCCATACCCTTCTAGCACTTTCCATATCTCCACAGGCATCCTTTCTGGTCCAACTGCCTTGCCAAGCGGATGACGAATTCTTCAGCCTATGGTTGTTCTAGTTTTTCGAACAGGCTATCCATCTCTGCATTTTTCACCTGCGACACCGCACACTTCGCAGTCTCTTATACTCGCTGTATTCGGCGAGATCTTCCGGTGATCTAGAGGTCTACCACGTCTTGAGCGCGTTTTTCTTCTCTCTCATCGCCTTCTGAACTTCGTCATACCAGTACCAGGCAGCCCTGTCCCTTTTTTTCCGCCTTTGATTTCATTTAGTTTTTCTCTAGCACACTGCAGGATGGTTTGTGCTGCCTGTCGCCATGTCTCGTTAACTGACCCATCTGTGTTCGGAAAACCAGTGGTTGACATAGTCCTCTTGAGCTTGCTCCTCACAGGACTTTTCAGTTTCCACCAACGGATTTTGGATTCAGTCTTCTCCATCATCCTAAGAGTTAGCAAAACACTCAAGTCTACAACCAGCGGCCTGTATTGCATTGTGAAGTCTTCGCCGGGGAGCACCTTTACGTCTCTTACTGCTTTCAGATCCTCCCTTCGCACCAAGATGTGGTCGACTTCCGTATTACGACCGTCGCTGCAGTAGGTCATCTTATGGCTCTCTCTCTTGGTGAAGAATCTGCTGCAGATTGCCAGGTCGTGGGCGACTGCCAAGCCCAGAATTTGTTCACCGTCTTCATTTTGGGCACCAACTCCTCTTCCTCCACTCCTCTACGTTCGATCCCTACATGGCCATTCAGATCTTCCGCATTGGTGAGGAAATCATCATCAGGGACAGATGTGATAACGTCATCCAGTGTCATGTAGGACACACCTTTATCGTTCTCGTGGCAGCCGGTCTGGGGTGATTAGACTGATATTATTGTCCAGCACTTCACCTTCGTTTCCATCCTCAGAGACGTGATCCTATCGCTGACCTTTGAGCAGCGGACACCGAATCTTTGATAGTCTCCGAGATCGCTATGTCTATGCCATTCTTTCTGCTGTCTTCACCCTTGTAGAAGAGTTTGACCCCTTCTCCAATCTCCTTGGCCTTCTCTCCCTTCGATTGCGTTTCTTGTAGGCACATGATCTGGATGTTCTTTCCATTCATCAGATCAGCAAGTACTCTGGAATTTCCATTCAGCGTTCCTTCGTTGAGCATCCATACTCCAACTACCTAGTTTCTTTTGCCGAGGTCGTCCATTCTTCGGTAGCTGGCTGGCCTGGCTTACTGTCCTCAGGATTCGGGCGGGGATCCTGCGCGCCACTTCCAGGTGACGTCCTAGCATTCACTCTATTATCTTGGCAACTTACAATCACAGTTGTGTGGCTGGATTTTGGCCATCAGCCGGCCTGACGCTGGAGCGGACCTCGCCACTTGTTGCATAGAATAACCTATCAAATTTTTTGTTTGTGTTTTTTGAATTGTTCCGTTTATTCTCTCGACACTAAAGGCTAGTTTGGAGATTCAACTTTCATGTTTCATAGCACTGTTTTGAAACATATTGTTTTCATTCTTAGATTGTTTTCGCTTCTATTAATCCCTTTGTGGGCAGTCAACTTTCGCAGAAAATTGGTTCAAGGAGCTTTGAGGAGTAAATGCTACTCTTCATATGTAGATTTGTAATTTTTGAGCATATGCGATAGTTAGGAGTTCCTTCTTCAATATGATCTATTTTTCAATTCAGCTGCTGCCAAAGTAAGCTTTATGCATAGTTTGAACGCAGTCCTCTTCTGAAGTTTTTTTCTTTCCTACTTCACATACTTATTCACCAACACGCTTTTGTCTCAGCTGTTCCTTTTTACGGCTGTCAACACTAAACTTAAGAAGTAGGGGTGCAAGAGAATGGGCATCTAGTCGCTAAAGTGAGATAGTGGGGGTTCAGTGGTTTTAATGCTGAGACCTGAAAGAGTAGAGAGGAGAGCCAGGCTTCCACATCCTTACTCGTGCAACCGTCGTGTGAGTTAAATGGTGAGCCACACTCTGATCCCACAAGGGCGGAGTGAGGGGGACGCTCGGGATCGTCGTATTGACGACAATAGAAATTCTTAGTGTTCATTTGGTAGTTTCTGAGATCAACTTGGGGCATGAAAGGCTAAGCTTGCGATGATATCGGCGAGTTTTTGTCCTAGCAGCTGCGCGGTAGTAAATTGCAATCATAATTCTCTTCGAGACGAAAGGAAAAAGTGTGTACGGGTCGGTATACGATTTTAAAGATGCGGTCAAACAAATTTGTGTCGAAACAGCATTTCGGCTGATTTAAACGTGGGCGAAACGGGACACACATCTCATTGTATAATAAAATCTGTTTGCTCTGGCGATACTAACAACGGCCGGCACCTATTTGTATTATAATATGTGGCCTCAACGATATGATGTGTATTCACGAATGACTAACGCCGTTCCATTTCAGCTATGGTATCGCCGTCGCCGAAGACCATGTGGACAAATGGCTTCCATTCATTAGGTATTGTGAACACATTAATAGATTTTGTCTTTGTTTGCATATTTATTCTATAATATATTTGCTTGCTCGCTGATCAGTCCAGTGCACTAAAGAAGCGCTACTGGTACCACCACGGTCGAGCGATCGATCCTATCCCGGGTTAACCAAGCCTTTCATCCCTCCGGGTTGGGGTAAATTGGTAATAGGCTCGTCTGGAAAGGTAACAACAATGAACTGGTTCAGCAGCTGGCGCGGAAGTCATTGTATAGGCCAAATACCAATTCACCACGCCTCTATGATTCCGAATGGAATACGAATGCGGTGGCGCATCCTCACTGATCGACGCTGACCCTATTACATTCACCTTCAATCTTACATTTATTTTCTCAATGATATGTGCAGGTGAGCGCTGCGACACCTACAACAACAGAATTTGTAGAAGAAGTGAACCTGATAATGCCATGAAGACAACATAGTGGATTGCCTAAAATATATGCCCTGAGGCGGAGTATGCCTATACCTTGGTCGGTAATTGTAGAGAAATGTAAAAATGAACCGTGAATCTCAGCTAAACAATGCCGCTCTATTTTAAAGGGAACAAGCTGTTGAAAGGCCTCACAAACTGGACATGCAACCTGAAGGAAGAGAAAAGTTTGAAGGTCTACGAAGTGTTGCCATATGACATGTACATAGAAGAGCCGAGCTGCAGTGGAATAATAACACGAGACCAAGTTTCTATGTAACTCTCATAAAGGGCGAGCTAAGGATGAGCGTTCTAATTCGTAACAGTGCCAGCATCGTGAAATGGACATTTGAGAACATCATAGAATAGTCGGCGCCTTCAAAAAAAAAGAATCGTACGAATAAGACTATCAACTTTGCCTGGACTGGGCAGCAAGAACGGTTTTCAGACCAATATAGAGAGTTTTGTAGCCACGGCATACGACACTTGAAAGAGAAGTCCCACCAAAAACAAAACCGCTCGACTTTCAGGGACCTTTTTTTCACAGTAATAGTCGTGTATTACCCGGTGTTCAACCGTGCGTAGCGTCAGCTTTTCTCCTAAATCACCTGTAGTTTCGTAAAACCTTTGCTTGCCTGTTTTTTGATGTTTTATCATGTTTATCATACATGTATCCTATGATTTTAGCGACTGTGGTGCAATACAACCGGAGAGCAGTATCTTTGGACAGCTCATCAACATTTCTGCGTTTTTCTGTAAGACTTGGCTTCAGATTTCGCTTTTTACATTCGTATAAGAGCAGAAGAATCCGAGAAGAAGCAGAAACACTGCGTAACGAAAAAAGAGAAAGGAAGTCTTATAATCAACGCCGAACAAGCTCCGTTATTCTTCCACCTTCGAATAATTGCTGTGTTCCACGCTATTTGATTAAATAGAAATGTTACAATAATACCTTCTAGTGTAGAATCTTTTGGAATTCTCGACGAGAATCGCGTACATTTAGTGGCAATCACCGTCTACCTGATCCATCGGAACACCGTAGATTTTCACGAAAATATTTGCGATAACAATATGGGCAGATGGAAAACGGTATCGGTAGCACTGATGATGCTTGGATTGGCTTCCGCACTCGGCGAATCGATTGTGGCGAATTTTCAGGTACATTATGACTTCGTGTTCTTTATTGTGTTATTGTATTTCACTTATCATAATTATGATTTCGAACGAGTAAATTCGTAAACATTCGACAATTCGAAAACAGGTAGAGCATTATCGGAAAGTAGCCATTGCCGAAACCTTCCATTTATGTATGTATGGTTACGTCACATCTGTTTGCACTGCTTCTGTAAAAATAGGACCACTGCATTTTGCATTTATGATATCCTTTTCATTTAAGTTTCTACGTCGCAACCATTTCCTTCTGCTTCTACGCTTATCCATAGAGGTTTTTTAGAAACAGAATTCGTCTCTTCAAGGAACCATTGCTAAATTTCCTATTATTATCGTTTTTTATATAAAAGAATTCTTCCTTTTTCCTTCCTTTTCCTTTACTTGAATAATTATCACTGTGAAGAAATCTCTATACTCATGGAGTTTAGTGTGAGAGTTTTTTGGTTTTCTTTTCCCATACTTTTTAAGTCATTCTAATGGTGGTTTATTATATTACCTATATTCTGAATCTCTTATGAGTCTTACTAATAGGAGGTACGTGTGAAGAAGTAAATATAGGAAAAAGTACGTGGCTGAATGTGAACAAGAAGAGCGAATTATGTAGGAACGAAATGATTGTGGATCAATTCGGACATATGGAAGTATTCCCAAAAAGGCTTGCATGCCTAATGCTGAAGCACCTTTCATTCATATCGTTCGCTTTTTATGTCGAGAACCTTTAAACCGATAATGGAATTTTCATCTTAAAGGCATGGTCGTAGAATAAAATCAAGGCTGAGGTGTTTTTATGAGAAGGGAAAAGGGAAATTGTATCCCCATTTCTCTGGGTGCCTCGTTTCCATGCAAGGCTACTTGTGACGTGATTATTCTTTAGCATTTCGATAGCCAAATTCTAAAAAAATTGATTTCCGCTCCACTATACACGGAAAAAGTGAGCTGAATTCGCAAGTGAAGAAAAATCTCCCAAAACACCTTCCTGGAAGTGTTCATTAGGTCAAATAGAAGTCTTTCCGTTTGAAAGCGCGGTTCAAGAACTTCCCTGTAGAGAGAAAGTCGCTTGCCGCTTTTCGTCGAGGAGACGAAACAACGTCACACGAAAAGGCAATCACGAAAAGTCAGTAAACCTTCTATGAAAAACCTATCGTCTCATGAACACTCGACGTTTTCGCAGTTCCGCTTGTCAATTCCATTTCCCATCATTGGCGCAGTAGAGGATCTCACTGTTTCCTCTTTGCATTCTCTTCTTCGTTTATTCACTTGACATTATCCGAAATGACGTTCTTCCACGGTTTTCGTTTCTTGGCCATATTTGCCGAGGAAGTGTCATAGGCATGTGGTTTCTCGTTCATCTATGCAAATATTTTTGTTGGAGCCTGCATTTAAGCGGACACAAGCATGAATCAGTGCTTCTAAGAAGGATCAAGCACACTCACGTAGTTTGAGATGTTCGAATTTCCGTTCTGGACTGAAGTTGTCAGCATCTCCGACAAAACTTGAAAGAAGGCGTTCGGGACGGTTTCTCCAACAGCAAGTGAAGTTAGTCATTAGCTAGTCATTAATTGAGAAGGCCCTAATTTTGCTTTTCCCCACAAATATGAATCAGTCTAAGCAGTGAACCCAACGACGGCACTACTAACCAGATAGTGACCAACGCTTGTTTCTGTTAAAATTGAGGAAAATGCTGTAACGAAAATAGAATTCGATGCTTGTTGCTATTGACTATGAGAAACTGTTCGATCACACTCAGCAGCGCAGCAACGCAGCAAATATGCGGTCACTGCAAGGGGCTTCCTTGGGCCTGGTGTGAATGTATTTCGTTCCAAAAATATTCCTAGTTGTTGCGTAACCGTTGTAATGGTACCGAAAATTTCGCAAGTGATATTAACTACACTGCTGCGCCCTCTGCGTCTCTAACGCGCGCTTCACGATTTTAGTGCTGCTCTCTGTAGTTCATGATCGATGTATCTGGTAATCGGTTTTGATAAAATGGCCCAGGTCAAGCTCTGTTCCGAAATGGCAAGTGTTAGAGTTGTAGCTTCGATGCGCTGCGCAAACATTCGATGTTCACCGTTTGCAGAAGGAAATTCAGCGATAAGACGTTGACCGAACTCGGCCTAAATGTTGCTTATCGCAATACAGACGACCCGTCTATCAGTGAGTTATGATCAGACGCAGAATTCAGGGTCAAAATGCCATTCACAGAATTAAATGAGTTGTGGGGTTCGAGTTTATCAGATGTACATACTTCAGCACGAAATGGCAACGCTACATTACACTTAATTCACCTCTAGTTTAAAGAGAATCAGTGGAGGTTTCGCTGCTTTTCGATTGATGTACATATATCGATTTAATGACATATAATATATGATTAATGTGGAATGGATGTGAATATTTGCGCTACTTAGAACGTTCATTATCGGATTGCTTTCTTTCGACAGAAAGCCACAGAAATTGCAGGTGTTTTATTGAGAACAAGCACTGCATCCAAAACTAGAAATATAAACGTAATAGTCGGAAATCGGTTCCACACAAAGAAGGGCCGTTCACTCAAAAACCAGTAGTGCTACATTTGACAGCCATTTCGCCTTTGTTCAAAGTGGTCCCTTTGCGCATCTTGGCAGATGAAGCAACTGGCAAAACATTCAAGGCTTAGAAGTGTTATTTGAACGTTATCAAAAATTTTGTGAATATTGATCATCATTGTTTTCACATTGAGATTTGCAAGGGGATGTAGATTCCAGAAGATTGGAATCAGCACAATATAGGATTTATTGCGTACACTCAGACATTGTGTTCAGGAAGGTCCACAGCTGATCACTCATGATGTGGGCGCATTTCTGTTCTTCATCGGCATCACGTTCTACTTCTGGGGACAGATCGTTATCGCATACAAGCTCAGGTGAGCCATTTACTAAAAGTGAACATTATATCGGTATCGCAATGGCAAGTTGCTATTGGTGACAATAAAATAAATGGAAAGGATTTCAAGTTTTTTTTTGTAGACAAGAAAGAAAAGAAAATAGCCTGTCACTGAAGATTTGTCGAAAACATTTTGTTGCTGCTGTTTGGCTGTCTGCGCTTCGCTATTGTAAGGGGGTTGTTCGTATAAAAGAAGCTGCAAAGGCATGAGAAATTTGTTCATAAAACCAAAATTAGAAATAGGTGGACGGTGGCATGATGATGACTTTCTCGGTAACGGATTGCCAAATCTATTTGCCGTTATTTTTCATTACAAGTAACTCGAAATCTTTTGCGATTTCTTTCAAGATTTTTTTCATGGCGGGCGTAATATACGACTGCATTGATTGTTCGAATCAAAAACGAGAAAAATCAGAAAAACGCAGTTTGTTACAGGCCAACCATGGTATCGCTTCATCTCACCAATTTCCGTGCCCTGCTGAACCTAGTGATCATGGCTATACTTGTCTTCCGTGAGTTGTTTGTCCTTTATACATAACTGCAAAAAACGGGAAACAACCGATACATATCCGCACTTCCAATTAAGCTGACAGAGAGGAGCGTGCGCGCTCGTCTTTAGGATTTCAATTCGATTTCAGCAGTTTATATATCATTTTGCCACATTTTACCTGAATAAAAATGCTGGAATTCACATCGCACCGCCGAGATGAAGTTCATTGGGACGTGAATTGTTCAGTTTTTTTACGCAACGGCACTCATTTTACACAGCATTTATTCATGCATTTGAAAACGACGCGTCTAAAAAGGAAGGTGAATGGAAGACACTGCCATGTTGTCATGTAGAGTGTAAAGAGAAGACGCCGGAAAAGAAATTGGACAACACCATTAAAGGAGGAGATACCAAAAAGAAAAGTGAACAAAAGTGAAAAAGTCGGGGGGAGGGGGACTTGACGATGCTTGGGCTCGTGTAGAATCAACGTAGCTTTCACTTGTAGTTTCTATGTTTCAGATATGACATGTCTTTTCGGGCAGCCGTTTGTGAAGTCAGTTAATGGCACCAAACCAATAGATACAACACCTTCGACAGGTATTGTGAGGCATAAGAAGGGCGATCCGGTGAGAAATAATTATACTCCTCTTTATTTCCTTATTCTTTTTTAATCTATGCATTTATTATATATGCAGAATATAAACTATTATATATGTAGAATATATATGTAGAATGTTGATTTGGGAAGTGAAATTGTCTCACTCTATAGGCTTTTGATAGGACCCTTCACCTCCAAGTAGAAATTAGCACCACAAGCGATGGAATTGCTTGCGCTTCACTTTCTATTGTTAGGGCCCAATACTACGTTGTAGCCACTGCTGTCGGTATCAAGTGGAAAGGGGAGGAATGACAATGTCCAGGTGAGCCGGAATTCCTGTCGCTTTCATTGCTTTTTTGTTCGAATAGTTATCTCCCGAGAGACGCTTAGAAAGGATATAATCTACAGGGTGGCCAAAAAGTAAATACGGTTTGAAACATGCTCATAACTATTCGAGCAGACAACCGCAAAAAACCTAGGCGTGATTGTATCACCTACAGATCCAGAGAATAGTTTGGATTTTGTGTTTGTAAACACAGTGCCAGCAAACTGCGGTTAGGTCAGGGGCGCCGGTAGATTTAGATAAACTGTTGAAAGAAATCGATTTCACTTTGGAGCCCGATGGTTCGTCGTTTCTTGTAAAGTAGTGTTTGATATTAGGATAAGAAAAAGCGACAGTATTTTTGGTTCACCATTGTCCCTGATTGTCATGACTTTCTTAATGCCTATCGAGATCGTTATCAATGTTTAAGTTCATAGATGGGATCTGTTAACGAGATTCCTGTGGCCCGGCCGTGAACAGTGAAATTTCAGTTAAATTTCTACAATTTTCGAAAGCACCAGCACGCTCCGAATTTTTTTAAACAGTTTTTGAAGAACAGCCTGTGATTAGAGCGCTGATTGGCTGTCCGCTGGTAAATGAAGATCAGCAGATAAAATTCTGGGCTTGAAATTCAGCCGTACATAATTCCGAAGTATTGGGTGCAAAATACGTATTTGCGTATAAAAAGCCTTTTCTTTCATTTTTTATTTCTCGTTTCAGTTCTACACTAATTGGTTGGCGACAACGATCTCCGAATGGGTGTTGGCGTTGTTGATTCTGCTCCATATACTCACCTATACGTACGATCTCAGCTTACAACGAATGTCATCATCTCCAGCAGGTTCACGTGCTAGCAGTACTGTCGGACAACAACACGTGAAACCGATGAATCACGAAAATCCCATTGATCATGTGAGTTACATATCGAATTTTGAAGTATAAGTTTCTTATGCTATTGTACAGATGTTACCACGAATCCCGTTTTTACGTGCTCCATCCGAGTACTCGTTCACGTCACCGGTATGCCTTTTTTATTATCTCAAGAATGATTGCTTCTGACGATGAGTTCTCTTCGGTTTGCACTGACTACTGAGCTTATTTACGAACGCTAATGCATGAAATCACACAAAAAGCACCGCAGTAGGTCTCTCTGATCTGTCAGTCTGATTTGGCCAAAAACTTACGGGTAGCGCTTGAACGCCCTTCCTTCACATTAATGAAGAATGTTCGCATAGAGGAGTACAATTTTCATTTTGCACCTCTCCAAGTCATTTTCGGTGCTGAGTTCCCGGGAATTGGCTCACAATAATCAAGTAGGATATGGAATGCTGTTTGCGCACACCAAAACTTTACTAGACCGGCTGGAGAGCGATTCTCTGCAGAATAATACAGGGTGTATCTAAACAACGTGGTGAAGGTTTTGCTGTTGTAACTATCGATCAACTAATATTTAAGTACAACAGAAGGCATATAACAACAACATAAATACCAGCCAATATTACTCCCCGACCGTTTCGAAAAGGTGCTCCATACAGCGGGTACAGAGGACAAAACTCTTGGCGAGCTTTTCAGTGTTGGTCATTAGGAGAAAATCGGTGTATTAGGTTGGTAAGAAAGTTACCGCCGTTTTTTGCAAACGACTGCTGTAATTTTAGTTCGGAAGCTTTTGCGAGGTTTGACACAACATTCGAAAGAGAATTATTTGGTCTTTCGAGCTGTGTACTTGTAATTTGTGATAACTCTAAATTGTTCTTTGGCTAGTAAAGTGAAAAGCGAAAATGTGAGAAAATAACCTCCTCGATAGCGATTTTTTTCTGCTCAGTTTCAGAGGCATAAATAAAACTTGATATACTGTTCGATAGACAATGATTTTCTCTATTAGACCCTGTATCACATGTGTTTATTTGTCTTGAATTTACAAAGTTCTAAACCACTGAAGTCCGACCCTCGGAAGGCAAGAATAATTTTCCGATGGTGCTTCTGATTTTCTTGTGAACGCTCAAGTTGACTTTTGTGAAGTTTTCTCTACAAAATTCTTCGCTCTATCAGCAGATATGTTTATTTTTGAACAATGCTCGATTTTAAATAATTTTTACGAGAAGGGCGTCTTGAAGTTTCTCGGCAGAGCAAACCTCCAGTTTGAATCTTTTAACCGAATTGCGGTGTTTGAAAGAGCAAGACACGCTCTACAAGATGGTATACAGAGCGTTGTTGATCGTCTTTGTTTTCATTGTTTTTAAAGTCGTCAAAGTGGACCTATACCTGCACTCTTGGATAATTCGACGTCGCGCCGCGCGAGCCCTATGCGCCGCGCCTACGATCACTGTCCACTTTGACGGCCTAAAAAAACAATGAAAACAAAGACGGTCAAAACGCTCTGTATGTACCATATTGTAGAGCGTATCTTGCTCTTCCAAATACCGCATGAGATTTGGTGAAAAAAATTGAAACTTGAGGTTTGGTCTGCCGAGAAACTTCAAGACGCCCTTCTCGTGAAAATTTTTTAAAATCGAGCGTTGTTCAAAAATAAACATATCTTCTGATAGAGAAACAAATTTTGCACAGAAAACTTCACAGAAGTTAACTTGAGCGTTCACAGGAAAATCAGAAGCACCATTGGAAAATTATTCTTGCCTTCCGAGGGTCGGAATTCAGTGGTTTGAAACTTCGTAAATTCGAGACAAATAAAAACAAGTGATACACGGTCTAGTAGAGAAAATCATTGTCTATCGAACGGTATATCAAGTTTTATTTGTGCCTCTGAAACTGAGCAGAAAAAATCGCTGTCGAGGAGGTTATTTTTTCACATTTTCGCTTTTCACTTTACTAGCCAAAAAACAATGACATTCAGAGTTATCACAAATTGCAAGTACACCGTTCGAAAGTGCAAATAATTCTTTTTCGAATGCTGTGTCACACTCTGCAAAAGCTTTCGAACTAAACTTACAGCAGTCGTTTGAAAAAAACGGCGGGAACTTTCCTACCAACCTATGTAATACCAGTCAAAGAGCGGCTTCGCCGCTCTTTGACTGGGCCCCGTGAGTATTACTCTGTCGAAGAGTCACTAAATGCTTGTGAATTTGACTGAAACCTAGCGGTAAACCTACGAATTTACGAAAAATCCAGCGTAAACCTCCGAATTTTCGAAAAATCCAGTCAAAGAGCGGCTTCGCCGCTCTTTGACTGGGCCCCGTGAGTATTACTCTGTCGAAGAGTCACTAAATGCTTGTGAATTTGACTGAACCCAGCGGTAAACCTACGAATTTACGAAAAATCCAGCGTAAACCTCCGAATTTTCGAAAAATCCAGTCAAAGAGCGGCTTCGGTAAATCACCGTTTCAAGGGCCGTATATAAGCAGTGAGATGAAGGGTGGTGTGGGGAGCGGTGGTGGTAAATAAGAGTACCGAAGACTATCGGAAAAAAGAGTGTGGCCAGTGCAGCCATACAACCGCGAACAGCGCCGAAGATTCACCGAATTGTACTCAGAATGAAACAACGGGGTTACTGTTATTAGAGGCATGTTCCCATCCGCTCCGTATATATCGAGAAATCCTGTAGTTGGTTACCCACGCGTGGACAAAGAAGCAGTGTTGGTTGAGCAGCGATGAAACTGTGTTGGTTGGACAGAAGAGCAGTGTTGTTGTTTTATCACGGCTTTCAGCGCTCTTACTATAGTTAGTTATCCAGCAGAAGAGCTGAGCAGAGGAGCATCGTTGATGTGCTATTACTGCCTTCAGTGCCTTATTACACTTGGCAACTCCATTCCAGTGATAGCGACTCGATCTCATAAACCCCATGGTTTAACAGCGCTGAATAATCACCGAATTTGTACTCAGAATGAAACACCGGGGTTATTGTTATTTGAGGCATGTTCCTATAGCTCGCTATTCACAGGAGGGCAATGAAACAGTGTTGGCTGTGCAGAGGAGCACGGATGCTGTTTTATCACTGCTTTCAGCGGTTCTACTGTAGTTAGATATCCACAGTAGGACAATGAAACAGTGATGGCCGAGCAGAAGAGCATTGCTGCTATTTTATCACTGCTTTCAGCGGTTTATCACAGTTGATAACTCTATTTCACTGATCGCGACTCGATCTCATGAACCCCATGTTGCAGACACCATCGCTTGGTTAGGGGTGCAGCGTGCATGCGCCAGAGAGCGTTGTCTTTGGTAAGAGTGAAAAGCGCGTGAGAACAGTAGAGAGCGCGGCCTCGGCGGAGAGCTGAAGTCAGAGTAAACAGCAGTGAGCGCGGCCTTCGAGGAGGGCCAGGCTGAAAAGCATGCAATAGCGTGTCTCGGGAGGAGTGCCCGCAAGGGCTTACTCGATTATTATATACGGAACGGATATTTGTTTTCCAGTTTGTCCTACTTTCAACATCCCTTTTCCGTCCAGGGCGAACAACAAAGCGAGCACAGGAGTACATATAAGGCGAAAATCATTGTATCGAACATGTGTGTTTCAGCAAGTAGGTGTAATCGGTACAAATAGTTTTTTGATATACCCTGCACCGGGTATCATTAATATTAACGAGAGCAGATCGACGAGCCGTTTTTGTTTTTTAGCTGTTGTTAAAGCTGGTATGGAACGGACACAAGTTTCCTTAATTCATCAGCTTCAACGATAATTTTCTCCCCAAAAATTACGCTTTCCTTTCACAGATGCTACACATTGTTCGTTGTTGGGTTTCCAAGCGCATGCACGTGACATCTGGCTCAAATCGCCTCTGACCAAACTATTTTCACGAAGCTGTACAAGCTGATTTTCGAGGATATGATTCATCCGCCGTACTTGTCATGCGAAAGCTCGTAAATGAATTCGTGGCGTCCGGAACTCAGGACTTTTATTACTCGGGCATTTTGTGGCCTACCTTAGAGGACAAAAAAGGGTTGTAAAATAAATTTAATTGGATACATTTCGTTGAAGCAGAGTTATATTCACCTTAATTTTGAGTTCAAATGCTTGCGTTACTTTTGCACCAGCATAATATGTGAAGCCCGCATACCTGTAATGGGCTGTAAATGCAAAGACGACCAAGTCGTCGCTGTAGGCTCACAAGAATTGAACCGTTGTAAAACTGGAAACCAGTGGGCGTCGCGGGAAGTATTATCGAAATTTATTCATTCATTCATTTCTACGCCATATCAAGGCGTGCTAGCAGTAAAACAATGAAACAAGGTTAATAAGCTAGAAACAACGGTTGCAAATTGAAAAATTCGACCAATAGGCAGTGATGACATTCTCAAGCCGATAGAAATTCTCAGTGTCAGCAGCTTTTAGGCCCATAGGTTACTGAAGGTGATTACAAGGATGAGCTTAATTTTGAAAAGGGACTGAGTTTATTTAACGTTCCTGGAGCACGCACCTCTGATGCGGGCGTCGTATCTCAGAAGCCTTTTTGACCTCGTACGGTGATCTAGGGAAGCGTCAAACAATGACTTCAGAGGTGTAAGATATAGTACCCCCAAGGTGCCAATCTACAGACATCCTAGCAGTTGGGAAAATTAGATTTTCCTCTCTATGATTCGGAGAGAAGTGTCTGGGCAAAGCTGCATTAAAGTTATAGGCGATAGATAGGGATCCTTTTGACATCATTCGCTATGTAAGTAGTGGGTATGGTCTGCCAGTTTGCTACCGAAATAGCTTAATGGATATTCGGTTATCATTTTTTTCCACTTTTTTGTAAAGACACAGCTACTCAAGCTGCTCAATACGGTGCAACATTCGGTGGTTACCTATTCGAAAGCACATATAAGCCCCTTTCACTAGACAACTTCCGGTGAATTACTCACTGCATGTTTTTCATTTTCAGAAGATTTTCTGTCGCTTTTATTGCATTTTCATAGCACAGCATCCATTGCTCGACTACTTTAGCTATCGCTTCAATCGCAGCCATATTGTCAATGTTTCATTCGATGATTTACAATAATTAAGGTGTATACGGAGAATGTTCCGACTACCGACGCGTACTATGGGACGCCATCACGTCGGAGGCTGTACAGGGTCGACCAAGTTCACTGTGAGTGCTTAACTCCCGTTTCGCTTAGATCCATTGATGACGAGTCCCATTCGTACTTGTAAGCAGAGCAACGGCGCAATTGAACATCTGGACCGATGGAATTAAGATTTTTTGATCGCTGGAGTTCAAGTTTCTTTACAACACGTGTAGCTTGTAGTTATTTAAAAATTACATTGGCTACATTTACATCTCTGAAACGTTGGTAATTGTAGCTAAATCGTTGCAAAACAGTCGAGAAATCCAGCCCCAGTGCTTTGAAGCGTTATCTGCCCTAAGGTCTTCTGATGACCGTTGCTGCCTGGTACAAAAACACCATTCGCGCTATAAATACTATAAATACGCACTACAATAAAGGTTTACTGAACTCAGAGCGGCACGATGCGCCGCCGTCACAGTCGTCGTTCGATTTCCAACACAGCACATCAATCTATTCTTACATTTTTTTCTGGGAAAACAGTTTTCAGATTGTACTGAGCAATTGATGCTTTACGCTGCGCCTTGGCTGGGATAGATTATCCAGTGATGGCCAAATTCGCTTCCTAAAAATTTTTATATTGCCGAAAGATGTGTGCGCCAATGGATTCAATAAACAACATACACCTCTTCTCTGCGTTGTTTATTGTGCACTGAGCACAAGCAACGTGAAGTTCGGCAGCGTCCACTTCACCGTAACAGTTTCTGGTTGCAATTTCCCCAATTGCTTCAGAATACTACTGTTAATTGAGCTCACATTGTGCCGCTTTAGGTTGCACTTGCACTTGCAAGTGTTTGGATTCAAGAATAAGTAAACTAGTTGACAAAATAAATTCTGTAGTTCTCACCTTGCAAAAGATGATGGCACTATTCCACTTATTGCACTCCGGTGCTCGAAAAAAAATTTTTGTCCAACCAATTTCCCCAAACTTCCCTTACGAGGGTTACTTGGGGCGCTGATCACGAATCTGACGTCCGTTTTTCGAAATTCGGCTGAGGACCACCCATATCGCTCATTAGTGTGGTCGGGTCAAAATTCCAGATTTCGCTCAAATTTGTACGGGTAGGTGATTCCACCCTGTTCACCCTGCTAGCTCCTGCAAGCGATATGGGTTGTCCCTGGTAGAAAATCCGGAAAACGGATGTCAGATTCGTGATCAGCACCCCAGAAAACGCCTACGTTTGAGCCAAGTTGGGAAGACAATTTTTTTCGATCACTGGAGTATAATAAGTGGAATAGTGCCGAGATGACTACTCCCCTGGTGGTTTCCAGCTTGCCTAAAATTAAATTTGAGACAATGAAGAGTATCAACTTGTAACTAACCGTTCACTTTACTAGTTACAATTGTAATATTATGCTGAAGCACGGATATTTTATATTTCACACCCTGGATATTTCATCTGTACTGTTTCCCAAATATAACAAATGCAACAATTTTCAGCGTCAGCTGCATACACTCCACCGCGGACTCTGCCTCGAGTAGTAGACGTGTCAACGTCAAACAACGATCGATATCAGTATTTCTAATCGATCTCCGACCAGATTTCTGCTCAGCTTTTATTGTACTTGTGCAGTCATTTTCACAATATACGTGCCAAAACTAGCTCTAATGCGATTTGCCATGGTCTTTTCATTCATTTTTCCTTTTCTTAAATAGAATATTGAATTACACATGTGTCTATGCATATTTGAATGAAATTGATGGAGGTTGCTGATTTTTCAGTAGACGATTGAACAGGTTTCACTAGTGAGCACGTGGCAAATTGTCGATGCAGAAACTGGTACATTGTTATTGAATAACATGAAAGAGGCGTGGGCAAAGGGAAAGGGTAAACGAAAATCACGATCATGAGAAGACAGCAAGTGGTGAGCTTTCGTGAGGCGATTACCAACATGTTTATCCTTCGTGATGTAGGTGAATATCATGTAGAGCAGACCTGACAGAATAGAAAACATGAATTAAAAAAGCCGTTTTCGCATTTTTTATGAAATTTCAAAATGGTCAGAAATTGCACGAAAGCTCACCACTTCCTGTCTTCTCATGATCGTGATTTTCGTTTATTAGTGTGCCGATATCGCACGATTTTTTTTCCGAAATGTTACGAGTTGCCTACTTTGGGTGTAAATAACTCTTTAAAGTTGTCGACTACATCTGCAAAATTTATAAATTCATAAGCCTCACTTGTTGACTTTTGAGATGATACTGTCCATTAGAACGAAATTACGGAACTCGCGGTGCAACGCTTCATGAAAATTAACCATATTTCAAAATTTACTTCCGCCCGTTTTTGAACGTACTCTTTTTTCAGGCTTGTTGTATATTAAAATGATCGTTTCGGCTTCCTCTCTTCAGGTATGGTCTTCTTTTTTGATGTTACGTTGTTATTTAAGTGTTACAATATAACTTTCAGATGTAGCTTGATTGGAAATATCCACAGGGTATAGTTAGCGAGGACGGCCTAATGAGGTTGACCTTGTGTGGCCGTCGCCTTGATGAGGTCAAGGAACACGCACATGGAAACCAAAATTTTCAGAATTTCACACTTTCTTCACTGTTGGATAGATCAGGCTTTTCTGATTCCGTCCATGCATTTTTTATTCAATACAATTAATTCTGAAGTGATTTATGGCTGCTGAACGATAAAAAACAATCTGTATCGTTCACATCGCAGTTTGGCGGAAATTTGCCGACGGTACTGTACCTCTATCGGCCCTCACAATGATTGGAGCCAGTCTAGTTCGTTGCTTTATGTCACCGTTGACCCTTTAGTCTAACCGTGTCACGTTAGCCTTCCCACCCCTTTTTTATTACCATGACCCTGAAGCAGTACCAGTAGCTCTCTTGAGGTGAGCAAACCCTCTGCTCCATGCCGAGCAACAGCTCTTGCTACAGTCTGATGGATTTCAGTCGCTCCGCCAAGCATTTGCCAAATAAACTGTAGTATTTCCTGAACTGAGTTGGGAAGAGCGTAGCAAGATTCAGATGTACCAACCGTTTTTCAGCTGCACTGTGATGTAGACAAGTGTGCTTCGGCAAAATCACAACAGAATATCAGAGAAGTATCAAACTCAGCTGTCCGTTGTGATCATGATGATTAAAAGCAAATGACTTCCGACTGTGACACTGTATTTGTCAGGGAAAGGTCCGTGCGTGGATTGAATGTGTCTCTCCTAGCTTTACACAAATGCACACCTGTCCAATTCCGAAATTCTGAGAGCACCGATAAATTGCATGTGCATCTCACAACTGATTGAGAGACTCCTATCACAAGGTGTCGTCGAGCCGATACATTTGATCCTGAACAGTTCCATCCCATCTCAATTCTAACTTCTAAAGATCTAAAGAATTACGTATCATTCATCTGAGTGATAAGGTACTCCGCCTTACAATTAGGGCCCATTCAGAGTTTTACTGCGGCAGTAAAGTAAAATTAGCAGCAAAAGGGGGAATGTGCGCACTCCACATCCGTTTTCGGCAGCAAATCCGCTGCCGCAGCAAAGAATGTCCCGTGACATTCCTTGCTGCGGCAGCGCTGCGGCAGTGCTGCCGCAGTAAAATTCTGAAAGCAGGTGCAGCGCTGCCGCTACTGCGCAGCTGACGCGCGCGTCGCTGGTCCCTATCCTTCATCATTACTGCGGCAGCAACGCAGCAGAGTCTGAGTGGGCCCTTACACGGTCAGACGAAGACCACGGGCTGTAGGTCGTCTGAAATGGTTTGTCCAATTTCTCTTCATCCATTTTCTGCGAATGTCGTGTACAAGTTTCGACGACGAAACTCCACAGTTCACCAAACGACTTTTCGTGTGCTAGAACTACAGGGTGTCTCAAAAAATGTACCTCCTGTTTGAAAAGCCATAACTTTGGCGAAAAATAAACTTTCGGAACGAATCATAGCTTGAATGGAAGCTAAGAAAAAAGAAAATTTTTCGGTTAGTGTTTGATGAGGATTGCGCCATGCACTCGACCGAGGCCTCAGATTTTGGACCTGATTGATAGTGCATGGGTTACATGCTTGCCCTACTTTGGTCGTAAACAGGTGATATCGCTGCCATGAGTTACCTCTGAGGCAGTGAACATATCGATTTGCCGCAGCTTTTGGTTAAGCATAGAAAAACATCAATGTCGATCAATAATTGTAACCACTGTTTGAGAAGCTGAAACTCTTCCAACAGCGATGCAATCATAAGAAAAGAATTTAGAGGAATGTAAAATGTGTGAACCATGAAGATTGCGCCATGTACTCGACCGAGACCTCGGATTTTGGACCTGATCGATAGTGCATGGGTTATATGCTCGCTCTACTTTGGTCGCAAACAGGTGATGTAGCTGATACGCGTTTCTCTTGACGCATAAACATAAAAACATCAAGACATACCAAGTTTAACATGAACTTTGAGATGCACTTGCACTATACGACAATGTTTTTTATTCAGATTAAAATGAACACTCAGTGATTGATAAGGATGCTAATCTGTCTCTATCCTAAAGCTGAGTTGTTTTATTCACTGACCCAAGTGTATCGCGATGATATGACCTGTTTGCGACCAAAGTAGAACAAGCATGTTAACCGTGAACTTTCAATCAGGTCTAGAATCCGATGATTCGGGCAGGTGCATGGCGCAATCTTTATGGTTCATACATTTTGCATCCCTTTGAATTCTTTTCTGATGATTTCATCACTGTTGGGAGGGCTTTAGCTTCTCAAACAGTGGTTACAATTATTGATCGATATTGATGTTGTTCCATGCTTAACCAAAAGTAGCGGCAAGTAGATATGTTTACTTTCTCAAGAGTAACTCATAGCAGCAATATCACCTGTTTACGACCAAAGTAGAGCAAGCATATAACCCATGCACTATCAATCAGGTCCAAAATCTGGGGTCTCGGTCGGGTACATGGCGCAATCCTCACCAAACACACACCAGAAGATTTTCTTTTTTCTCAGCTTTCATTCAAGCTATGATTCGTTCCGAAAGTTTATTTTTCGCCAAAGTTATGGCTTTTCAAACAGGAGGTACATTTTTTGAGACACACTGTATTACATAGCGTTTCATTACCTTTTCCGTAATTGTTTGTACTCTGTTTCTAGACGTTGGAAGATAATTGTACAGTATGCGAATACTTTTTGGGAAAATGGAACGCCTTCATTCAGTATGTGTTTTTCAGAAGCGTTCCACCTCCTCTGCACCTTGTCGTCGTTGTTACGCAGAAAAATTATGATGGCATGCCATTGTTCGTGTGCTGTGCATGAAATAAGCGAGTTTGTATTTTGTTCATAATCGTTTTCACACAATAACAGTGCACTTTCGTCCTAGATGACTTTCATTTCGGTGCTGGCATCATCGATAAAATATGGATTGGCATTAGCTGTAGAGCTATTCCGACAATACCTGTTCTATATTGTCAGTGCTACTATCGAAAAAGCAAGAATACTGGTGAAAAGTGTTCTTCAAGAGTTCAGTAGAAATGGAAGATATGCTATCAACATTTTGGGTCAAAGTGGTTCATTTGCAATCACGGTGCATCGACCTACATATGTGAAGACAGTAGTAGAATTGGACTCAGCATTTTTCCCTACTTGCTAAGAAGAAAGTAGTAAACTTGCCTGATGAGATTCGAAAGACGCTCATCAGAAAGCTGACGTTTATTGCGGGTGGCTTTTTGTATTTTAGGATTACGGGATTGAACAAATGAAGTAGCTAATTGAGCTTCCGTACTCTACCATTGCACAATAGCTGAGACATATGCTTTGTTTGGAATGAAAGACATGAAAGGATTCATTGAAAAGACAAGAGAAGATACCGATTTCACCGTATATCACTGGTTTGAACAAGACATCATGTGCTAGGCGTATGTTAAACTTTCTTGCTTCTTTGATAATGTGTAAAGCGGCAATAACCTTTCTTGAACCGAATTGATGTTCTTTCCACATGAGATCTGTTTCGAAGATAAGGTGTATGGAGACATGCTCTTTGCTGAAATATATTAAAAAAGCAAGTGCTGATTTACCATTTCATACAAGTGTATTTGCATCATTGTTTCATTTGATCACTGCAATTTCTTCTATTTCGAGGGTCGCGTTTCTCTTACGGGTCTCTTAAAGGAATAAGTTAGCAAATAAATGAAGAAAACAGTGCAAACTGGTCTCAGATAGCATGATTGTCAGGTTGTCGATCCCACGATACTCGATGTGTTTTTCTAGAAATGCTGAAATCACACCTTGGGAAAAATATAAAATACTCAGCATCACTCATTTCTTGGATTGAGACCCTTCCTTATTTAGAAGTTCAGGGGATCTTACTATTTGCTAATACCCTACAAGGGTAAAAAGGGAGCGGAAATTATTTTTTCCAATTTCTCCCATTTATTACTTCATTCAGAACAAATGTCGAATGTTGAACCACTTGAACTGTTTTTCGGGAAACTTTGGCAACAAGATCAGCATTTGTATCCAGAGCAGGTTTTCCCAGAGAAGGTTTGGACCGATTCCGACTCCCATGTGTTTGAAATACAACTCAGCAGAATTCAGGTCTCTACACGTTATGAAAATACAAACGCAGTTCTTCTTATTTTGTTCAATGGGTACATTTCTTCTACTAGCAATTCGTTAGATATCACCTTATCAGTGAAGATAAGGTGTCGCACGGGTGGCTCTACAGCACAGTGCTGGCACACGAGCGCCGCAAACATTGTGACGATAACTAGTTCCAAAGTTTTCAAGTGAGATGACCAATCGTTGAAACATCACAACGACGGCAAGATCAACCCTTACTGTCAACATTCGGAGTTGCTAAAGTATTGAAAGGATCCTCAAGCCGACTTGATTCTATTGTTTTACTTTTGAAGTGCTAAAGTTTCAACATGTCAAAATGTTAGGATTCTTAGGTTCCGTTTGAATTCGGTGATGGGGCGTAAAACCTGAAGAAACTTTATGGCTGAAGAAATGTGATCAAGCGTGAATTTAATTATTTTACAGAAGTTTCTGCTCTACTGCCGATTTTTTGCTTCTCTTCACTTCTTTTGACTCACTACTTTTGCGTAGATCTAATGAGTCTCGCTTTGCGTTTCTGAAAAGTCACGAGAAATCGAAGGAAACCATCGTCTCTGATATATTGTAAACAAGAAATACAAAAGAATTAAGGTTATTTTGTTTTTTTATCGTTTCTGCGCTGCTTTGTTCTAAACCCAGTAACAGTTCGGCGTACAATAAAAAAATACAAAGTGAATTATAAGGGAGTGTAATGGAATTGGCTCGATTAACAATGAGTTGCGCAACTGCTCCACCACCGTCTTCTACTCCTCCGTTTTCCCGTGTGTGTAATGTGATTCCGATGAAATTGTGCGTGGAGACGTCCTCGTTTCTTTGATCGGACAATGGAATGCAACACAAGAAACGATGAGATTGCTACCAGACAAATCACTGACCGATACGATTCAACTGTGCGAACCAGAGAGAGAAAGGGAGACAGCGATCGACACTGCCGTATTTGATGTTGACGATTAATAGTATCCAATGTGCCGTGTCTCATCATTGGTAGCCGGAAGAGGAAAACAAGATCAGAGAAGTCAGCGCCGGTGACACCTGCCCGTAGCACAAAATACAAGCTTTAATCTCCGCGAGAGGATTACAGCTAGTATTTCGCGTACAGGGAAGGGTCGAAACTGGTCTGGTGGGTTGGTGGGTTTGAGATGGCGTTAAGAGGGAACCGAAATAGCGTGGTGAATGGCTGGGAATGGATGAGAGAACAAAAATGACTGGTTGCGTATTGGTTGGCCTCCTTGTCACAAATCGGCTGGCGATGGCACTGGCGGTGTCCGAGTCGTCGAATAGCGGGGGTCTGATAAGAGGCACGAACCGTGTAAGGCTACGACGGCGGTCCTACGGACGTCGACGAGTCAGACGGTGGTCGTTCAGTCGGTCGGTCGGTCGGTTGATCGGGGTGGGGTTGATAGTGGTGGTGGTGGCGATGGAGGGCGGGCGCACCTGGCCACCATCACCACCGCTCGCTTTTGCGCTTCTCGCGCTCCCGTTTCATCAAATTCTTCTCGACGCCCTCTATTTTTCTCTCGGCAAAACGCAGTTATCGGAAAAGTTCTCGCACCAACTACGAACATAGCGATGTTCTTCAGTTCTTCAGCTGACGAAGCATGCTCAAGTATGTGAAGCATTTTTCGCGACGATGAACCCCGTAACCATCGTTTCACCATGGCGCTGAGCCACAAATGGCAATTCTTTCTATTGGCGTCTATGTCTATTGTTCAATCGATTACTACGTCGAAAGGAGCGCTGAAGCTAGAAATCATTTTCTATTTATCAGTTTATTTGTTAAAGACATGTGAGCTCCATTTGCGCAATGTAAACTAACAGAAGTAAGCATGTGGCTTACAAACATGTGAAAACTGGCTCAGAAAACTCCACTCCTTGTAATAGCAATCAGCAGCAGATCGCTTAACTACAATTCGACCTAAGGGCCCATTCAGAGTTTTACTGCCGCAGTAAAGTAAAATTAGCAGCAAAAGGGGGGATGAGCGCATTTTCGCAACGGGTGCGCGCAACCGCTTTCAGAATTTTACTGCGGCAGCGCTGCCGCGGCAAGAATACAAAACAACACAAAATGCACAAAAAATGCAAAAAATAAACGATGATGAAACACGAAATGGATCCTCTGTGTAGTGAGGTGTGGTGTACGCCAAAAATTTGGCAGACATCGCTATACACCCCACGTCCCTTTTCGGTGGCAAACCTGCTGCCGCAGCAAGGAATGTCCCGGGACATTCCTTGCTGCCGCAGTAAAACTCTGAAAGCGGGTGCAGCGCTGCCGCTATTGCGCAGCTGCCGCGCGCGCCGCCGGTCCCTATCCTTCATCATTACTGCGGCAGCAACGCAGTAGAGTCTGAAAGGGCCTTAAACACAACTTCAGAAATGGGATGCATGGATTGATGACGCCGTCGCCATTTTCTTGTATAGTGATCCTTCAAATATACATATACGTGACGACGTTCACTTTTGACTATGCAACCGCGATGTGAAGTGTTAGCTTACCTTTCGTATCTTTGCACGGTGAAGCTCTAAAAACAGCTCTTGATCCAAATCAACACTTTGTCAAAATTTTGGGCATCACAAGCAAGCTGGCGTTCTGCCTTTTGTAACTAACACTAAGACTTGGCTAAGCTTTCCCAGCATCATTCGATAAAAATAAGTATTGAAGACAATATAATCTTATAACCATTTTGCAAGCAAAATTATTTCAAAAACTTTTTAAAGCACGTCCTCATCTGCCTTTCTAGTGCGTGTTGAACAGGGTGGAAATCCCGACGTGCGTAGACTTTGTACGTACTACGAATCAATAGCTTGGTGGAAACGTGATATCCGTACACAACACGTATATAAATTTGAAGCACTAGTTGTTAGAAAGAACGAAGGATCATGGACAAACAGAATAATTAACCTTTCGTGAAAAAGCAGGTCAGGAGTGGTCCGAACTCGGTATTTTTCTTGCAAATACAGTTCGTTTCATAGTTGAACCTGTTCTTTCCGAATTTTCCAACCTCAATTTATTTGCAGAGATAAAGTTCTTCCTCACCTACCAGATTTCAACTATTATATTAGTGTATCCCACAACGATATGGCTTATCACACCATTTATACAAAAAAATTCTAACGCGATAGCGACGCAGCTTGGTCAATCGATAAATTCATCAGATGGGCAGTTGACTACATTCTCCCTAGAAGCTTCCTCTGGACCCTTTCCCTGATTGCGGTCCGGACTTCCTGAACCGTTTGTCCTTCAATAAGTGAATAAGACCTTCTTAATCCGTGACTTCCTACGCTCTCCTTACATGCGGGAACACATTCTTTAGCACCCAAATACCAACAACCATGGAATTATAGTATGCCCTCAAAGGACAAATCTACTAAAATTACCTTTCTACCGGGTACAAGCGAGTACTGCACAACACCGTAGCTCACAAACTCATGCGAATGCAAGCCCACTTGGACAAGATCTGCCCAGTTCGACGTATCAATGCGTTTTTGGTGACGACTCAATATCGGCAGTCACGTGAACGATTTCGAAAACTGTATCAGACAATACCGTATTAAGAGAAATGAGGAGAGTACCAGAGAGTAATGGAGAGTGCGGGAGAGTAAGGGAAAGTGAGAAGAGTGAGAATGGTAGAGAGTAAGAGAGAGCGGTGCGAGTTGAGAATTCAGCTCAAGGACTGGAAACTCCTGGGATCCTGTAAAAGTAGACGAAACCATGGAGGAGAAAATACAAAGGCGAACATGAGGTAATGGTGAGCTCCGTGTTTATACAGTAGTTCGCGAAAAGATATGTCACCTTGCATTTCTGGGTACAGATCGGTGAAACCAAAAGAAATTTCTTTCCAGTTGACAGTTTTAATAACTCTTATTGAAAATACACTAATATGTGCCCTTTTTGGAAATTCTAGATTTTTTTAAAAATTTTTAAACTCATTTTCATATGTATTTTTCAACGAATGTATCTTAGGAACCACTGAGCTTCTGCTTGTCTTGTAGTGACATTTTGATAGAGCATGATTAGCTTGTTCTTAGAGGCTATGAAATTTAGTTTCAAGACATTAATAAACCATAGAATTTGTTGCGTGATTTTTTTTCATGGTCAAAAAATGGTGAAATCATGGGACAACATTTCATATAAAATTTCATATATCAGTAACCAGCAGATGAAATATGTACCATCAAATTAGGATATGTGATACCATAAGATTTTTTCTTTCACAAGCATACCTAACTTTGGAGAATAGCCGTCTGATTACAGAGAAAATAGCTAATGAAATTGCATTTACACAGGCAGCCGTTTTACGAATACGCGGAGGGCATTCGACTCGAGATTTCTCCAGTGCATAGTGGACTTATTGCTTGTTAGGTACTCAACAGGTAGCAAAATAATTCCCGCTATTTTTCAGAAAATCGTCCTCTAGCTGGACCGAGAGAAAAATGGGGCACAAACCAGCGCAGCGTACGGTGGCGGGAATCGTGATGCATACAACAACACATGATTTTCTGAACAATAGCGGGAATTATTTTGATACCTGTTAAGTACCTGACAAGCAATAAGTCTACTGTGCGCTAGAGAAATCTGGAGTCGAATGCCCTCCGGGTATTCGTAAAACGGCCGCTTGTGTAAATGCAACTTCATTGGCTATTTTCTCTGTAGTCAGACGGCTATTCTCCAAAGTTAGATATGCGTGGGAAAGAGAAAATCTTGTGCTATCACATATCCTAGTTTGATAGTATTTCATTTGCTGGTTACTGATATATGTAATTTTATATGAAAGATTGTCTCATGATTCCACCATTTTTCGACCATGAAAAAATTCACGCAAAAAATTCTATGGTTCATTAATGTCTTGAAACTAAAATTCATAGCCTATTAGAACAAGCTAATCATGCTCTATCAGAATATCACTACAAGACAAGCAGAATCTCAGTGGTTCCTAAGATACATTCGTTTAAAAATGCATTTGAAAATGAGTTTAAAATTTTTTGAAAAAAACTAGCATTTCCAAAAAGGGCATATATTAATGTATTTCCAATAAGAGTTAGTAAAACTGTCAACTGGAATGAAATTCCTTTCGGTTTCACTGATCTGTACCCAAAAATGCAAGGTGACATATCTTTTCGCGAACTACTGTATAGGTCCGTTCCTTCCTTCGAATAAGCCAGCGGCACTTGACCTGGAGCCGAATTCCTCGAGGGGTTTGCGTAGTGCAAGTAGGATTTGAGTTTTGGATGTGACGACAGGAATTCGCCACGCTCCGCATTCATCGTAGTAATTTGTGGTTCTAAATAAGGTTTCGAAAAATGTGGTTTTATTCTCCGAGGTCTATTCTTGAAACCTCATCATAGTCTTATCACGAATTGATTGTGATGTGCCGATCAAGGTAATTAAGTGGATTAGTGATTATTTTCCTAAAATTTCAACGAGCTCATCGCCCTCAGAGGCTTAAGATCAATAAGGCTATTTGAACCTCAACGACAAAAAGACCGTGAAGAGCACAGAAAGACTGTGACTCATCGCGAAACTACCGAAAAAAAGTTGTTGGCTGATGCGCCGAGTCACGTCAGTCATCCCGAAACCCAAAGTACGGTGTGAATAGTGAAAAATCATACGATGCCGAATGGGTTTCGAAAAACCTCTTTGCTTGTTGTTACAGAGAGGATAGAGATTGTGAGAAGAGGTGTGAAATGTAAAATAATTACAAGGATAATCAGCAATTTTCCGGAAAAAAAGGACGCAGAATCAGATATGAACTGGCCAATCTGCGGCGAGATAAACTCGCCCACATGAACAAAACGTGTGCACCTATGATTGGCATCGTTCGGTTCGAAGTAGTGCGATTGAGAAAAAGCCAAGAAGAACGGAATCGTAATGAAGAAGACTACGTAAGCCAATCAACGTTGTGATATTTACATATTTTAATACTAACCCTTGTGCTGTTCATACTATGAATATTAACGGTATCTTGCAAAAGTTCTCACCTTGACATGCTATTATATAACATTACTCAAGCAATCGCAAATGATATTTCGCAGCTAATAGATATTTTACGTCAATAGCCCCGTGGTCTAGGAAAATATACAATTCCCTGCTATCATAATCTAACTGAGAAGCACAAAAAAACATACAAAAAGCTACACTAAACGCATCTTATTGCTAGCGTCATCCACTCGATGTGTTAGTCCCGAACAAAGTTTTATGTTTAGTTTTGAACCGGATGAAATTTACGCCGTCTTTCTTCAAAAATCAGCCAAGCGCCCGTTACAGGGCACTCGGAAATATTATCATGAGAATACACTGAAGACACCATCCAAAAACGACAAGCATCCATGCTCATATAATGATCATAGGGGCATACAAAGAATCCCAAGTTACAATCGCAGAGTCCTCTAAATGTCGTCAAACAGAAAAGCAAGTCGGGCAATATAGCTTCAACGAGAAACGAAGGACGAGATGATTGCGTGAGTGAATAGACTTATAGATCCACGATAGACAGTAAAGCTGAACACAATTACGAATTGCTTCGTAATTTATATCTACGGCAGGTAAAGACCAACAATCTGAAGAAAATCAATTCAACATTGATCCATTGGCCCTCGAGAAACATGATCACAAGCTCGATAAGAACCGCGCAAGGCTCACCTTCTTTTACAGGTAATAATACACTAGCACCGCGGGACTCACATAAACGGAATAAAAAAGAGGCACTTGACAAGGAAATCACGAATGAACAGCACGATCAGTGATCGATAGACGGTCGCCCATGTAGTGATCACCGCACAGCAGCAAGATTCCGACCTCCTTCTATTCTTTTTCTCTTAGTTTCCAGCTTTTTTTTATTTTCTGGTTTATCCGTGATATGCGACCAAGACCAGTGCATGGCGTGTTCTGAGGGAAACGACCAATTCCGATCACTTCACCTTTGCCCTTTCTTTCAGAAGCCTTTTCAAAACATTTGGTTGCAAGCGAAGTAACAGCTTTAAAAGTTCATCAACTTATAGGCAAGTTACTCAAGGTTTCCTGCAGAATTTTCCTAAGCATGAGAAAAATCGTTTTCCTTGTCAGTTGCTCATTTTTAAAATTTCGAGTCTGCCTTTGGCACCTCTCCTAGGGTCACATTCAAAATTCAAATCCTACATTGCCACACGTAAAACCCTCGAGGAATTTGGCGCCAGGTCATGCGCTGCTGTCTAATTCGAAGGGCGGAACGGGCCTATATAAACACGTAACTCATCTTATTACTTCATGGTCGCCGTTTTAGTTTCTCCTCTACGATCTATTCTATCTTGACGTGATCCCAAGGAGTTCCAGTCATCGTCTCAGTCTTTGTCTCTCTCACTTTCTTTCTCCTACTCTCTCGTTCCCTCCTCATTTTCCCATACTATCTCGCTTCCTGTCTTACTCTCTCCTACTCTCCTCAGTTTCCCATACTATCTCGCTTTCTGTCTTAGACTCTCGTACCCTCCTCACTCTCCCATACTATCCCGCTTTCTGTCTCACTGTCTCATATCCTACTCTCTTTATCACACTATCTCGCTTTCTATCTTACACTCTTGTACCCTCCTCACTTTCCCGTACTATCTCGCTTTCTGTCTTACACTCTCGTACCTCCTCACTTTCCCATACTATCTCGCTTTCTGTCTTACTCTCTCGTACCCTCCTCACTTTCCCATACTATCTCGCTTTCTGTCTTACTCTCTCGTACCCTCCTCACTTTCCCATACTATCTCGCTTTCTGTCTTACTCTCTCGTACCCTCCTCACTTTCCCATACTATCTCGCTTTCTGTCTTACTGTCTCGTACCCTCCTCACTTTCCCATACTATCTCGCTTTCTGTCTTACACTCTCGTACCCTCCTCACTTTCCCATACTATTTCGCTTACTGTCTTACACTCTCGTACCTCCTCACTTTCCCATACTATTTCGCTTTCTGTCTTACTGTCTCATACCCTCCTCTCTTTATCACACTAACTCGCTTTTTGTCTTACACTCTCGTACCTCCTCGCTTTCCCATACTATCTCGTTTGCTGTCTTGCTCTCTCGTACCCTCCTCTCTTTGTCACACTATCTCGCTTTCTGTCTTACACTCTCGTACTCTCCCCACTTTCCCATGCTATTTCGCACTCTCTCGACTCGAAATTTAAAAAAGGATCAATTGAGAAAGAAAACGATTCTTCTCATGCTTAGAAAAATTTTGCAGGAAACCTTGAGTAACTTGCCTGTAAGTCTTGATTCTTGAAGTCTTTAAGTATAAGATGAATTCTTAAAGCGGTTACTTCGCTCACAACCAAATGTTTTGGAAAAAGAAAGGGCAAAGGAGAAGTGATCGGAGTTGGTCGTTTCCCTCAGAACACGCCATGCGCTGGTCTTGGTCGCAGATCACAGATAAACCAGAAAATCAATAAAAATGGCGGGGAAATAAGAGAAAAAGAACAGAAGAAGGTCGGAATCTTGATGCTGTGCAGTGATTACTACGTGGGTGGGCGGCCGGCTATCGACCACTAATCGTGCTGTTCATCCGTGATTTCCTTGTCAATTGCCCCTTTTTTATCCCGTTTATCTGCGTCACGCGGTGCTATTGTCTACCTGTAAAAAAGGTGAGCCTTGTTCGATTCTTATCGAGCTTCTGATCACGTTTCTCGAGGGCCAATGGATCAATGTTGAATTGATTTTCTTATTGTTGGTCTTTATTCGCCGTAGATATTATTTACGAAGATAATTGTGTTCAGCTTTAGTGTCTATCATGGATCTATAAGTCTATTCACTCACGCAATCATCTCGTCCTTCATTTCTCGTTGAAGCTATATTGCCCGACTTGCTTTTCTTGGCTGATTTGAAGAAAGACGGCATAAATTTCATCCGGTTTAAAATTAAATCTAAAATAAAGTGCGTATAGTGTAACCTTTTGTACGTCTTTTTTTGTGTTTTTTCAGTTAGAATATTATAGCAGGAAATTGTATATTTTCCTAGACCACGAGGTTATCGACGTAAAATATTCGTTATATTGACTGCGAAATATCATTTACGATTGTTTGAGTAATGTTATATACAGTGACGGCCAAAAAGGTATTCGTTTTCACTTTTTTGGATGTAACTCCTTAGAGACTGAAGCTTTTGAACTGATTTTTTTACTGTTAATGGAGGGTGGCAAGGGTGTTCGCATTCTAGTTTCGCTTCGATGAGGTCCTCGAATTTCGTGAGTTTTTCCATCAGTAAAGTAAAATGCGCACATTTAGAAAAGCGGCCTCATTGACAATAAAGTTTTCCTACTTTAAAACGTGTGAAGTTTTTGCAACGGCTCGTGTACCATTTGAAATAAGAGGATTTTTTCTCTATGACCATGTATTAACTTATTTTGCTGCTCTTAGCTTTTATTATTTTTCAGGTGGTCCATTGTGGGCGTTTCCAATAGGTGTGAATTACCTTTGGATGGAACTCGTGCTTTGTATACAAAGGCTTTCACAGAATTCTATATGCTGTTCGAAAGAGAATCAAAAGTCTAACGGACACTGCCTTCATTTTCTCACAATGCTGAGTTTCTAGAATTTTATTCAAGAAAAACTACAAATCAGAAGCGTCTTTTTAGCTTCCTTACAATTTCTTCTTCTAGAAGGTTTTTCAAAATCTCAAATACCATTGGTAAGAAGAAACCTCGTCCTATGCGGGGATGTTCTTAGAAATTTTCCTCATTTTGGTTTTTGTTCGTTTTCAAGCAATTAAAGTGAGTGCAGCCTTAACCAGTGATTTCTGCGCGTGACGATTGCGCGCCGCATGGGCGAAATATGGAAGCGAATACCCTTTCAAGTGTTACTGTAAGAGATAGGATAAACAGTCATAAGTTAAGTTGTCGAACGTTCACTAACAGTTTGTTGTCCCTGTCGTTTAAATTTCAGTTGAAATGTTTTAGTTCAGTTTGTCTCCGACGTCGCACGCGGTGCGCATTCATCGCGCGCGGAAATCAGTGGTCAATGACGTACTCACTTCAACTGCTTGAAAACGAACAAAAACCAAAATGAGGAAAATTTCCAAGAACATCCCCGCATGGGACGAGGTATCTTCTTACCAACGGTATTTGAGATCTTGAAAAACCTTCTAAGCAGAAGAAATTGTAAGGAAGCGTTTTTCTTAAATAAAATTCTAGAAACTCAGCATAGTGAGAGAATGAAGGCAGTATCCGATAGCGCTTCCGATTCTCTTTCAAACGGCATATGAGACTCCGTGAAAGCCTCTGTATACAAAGCACCAGTTGCATCCAAAGGTAATTCACACCTCTTGGATACTCCCCCATTGGACCACCTAAAAAATTATAAAAGCTAGTAGTAAAAAAAACGCCAATATATCGTTTTTTAGGAAAGATTGTCTTCTTTCAAATGGCACATAAGCGTCTGCAAAAATATTACTTGTTCAAGAGTAGGAAAAATTTATTGTTAATGAGGCCGCTCCTCTAAAAGTGCCCATTTTACTTTACTGATCGGAAAATTTCACGAAATTTCACGCCCTCATCAAAACGAAACTAGCATATGTGCACACTTGTCAATCTCCGTTAACTGTAAGAAAATCAGCTCAAAAGCTTTAGTCCCTAAGGAATTATATCCAAAAAAGTGAAAACGAATACCTTTTTGGCCGGCACTGTAATAGCATATAAAGCTGAGAATTTTTGCAAAACACCGTTAATGTTCACATTATGAACAGCACAAGCGTTAGTAAATATGAGAATATATAGTCTTTTTCATTACGATTCCGTTCTTCTTGGCTTTTTCTCAATCGCAGTACTTCGAACCGAACGATGCCAATCATAGGTGCACACGTTTTGTTTATGTGGGCGAGTTTATCTCGCCGCAGATTGGCCTGTTCATACCTGATTCTGCGTCCTTTTTTCCGGAAAATTGCTGATTATCCTTGTAATTATTTTACATTTCACACCTCTTCTCACAATCTCTATCCTCTCTGTAACAACAAACAAAGAAGTTTGTTGTTACAGAGAGGCATCGTATGAATTTTTATCATTCACACCGTTCTTCGGGTTTCGGGATGACTGACGTGACTCGGCGCATCAGTTAACAACCTTTTTTCGGTAGTTCCCGCGATGAGTCACAATTTTTCTGAGCATGGCGAACTCCTGTGCGATTGAAAAGAAGTAGCCAAAAAAAGTTGAATTGAACGCCTCTAGGGTAACAAATGGATCGAAACCAACGTTCGTGATGGAGTGGGCGAAAGGCGGAGAAACCTGATACGTTGCTGGTCCTGTTTTCATCGTTCTGAAGACGTTACTCAACTAGCGGAGGGATATCAGTGTATCTGTTCTGACTGCATAAGAATTCCGTCATTCAACATGCATTCGTTTATTGCAATTTTTGATGTCACAGATATTGGTAATGGTATCAACGGAAAAATAAATCTCAATGTCATTTCTTTATTATACGTGTCGCTAGCACGAGTCTTACATGCAATAAACTAACATATAAATGACCGTTTTATTATTCGTCATCGCATCATTCATTCATTCATTCATTCATTCATTCGTTCATAGTGTGAAAGAGAGCTGAATAGTAACCATCTGTTGAGAGCATTCCAAGTGGCAACTACTACACAACGTGTTTAACGTCCAAATCCAACGTTGTACGCGTGTGGATCGAAGATGTTTCTTTTGGCATTTAGTTGTCCCCAGTACTGTTCCAAGAAGTCCGGTTCATAATAGCGTTTCGCGACGACATCTGATGGCAATTCAAAACGACCACGCAACGACGATGCCATATATGCATAGGGTTCAAATCGTTTCGTGTAAATTTCGAAGCGTTTTCCACGAATATCCGACTTGTCCACTTGGCCACGGATGCTGTCGAAGCGTTTCACGAACGGATCAAAACGCTTATCGTACGGGTTGAAACGTTTCGAGTACGGATCGAATCTCTTTGACAACGGGTCAAAGCGCTTCTGGTGCGGGTTGGACGAGTGCAGAAATGGCTCAAAACGTTTTTCGTACGGAATGAATCGATGTAGAAACGGCTCGAAGCGCTTATTGTATGGATTGAGCCTCTTTTCGAACGGATCGAAACGTTTTTTAATGAAATCAGAAGTGGTGAAATTTTGTTCCTGCATTTCTGTCGTCGTTTCCACTGTCGCAATTGGCTCCTTGGTTTCTTTGACCATCAGTATTCCATCTGAAATGAATTATAATAGCTCGCCGAAGTACGACAAGGTACAAAATGACCGATGAAAACAGGAAGGCAATGTTTTAACTAAGGGCATTGATCTTCCCCAGATGTCATACAAGAGCTCACGCTGTTTAGGACATGCATCTACTATTCTTCAGCTATTTTCCTCCTGATTTGGGTGGAACCGATTTCGCCCTAATTTATTCAACCAGGGTTCTTCTGATTTCTGATCATCAATTGACATTTGTTTCTGAATTCGCAATCGATTAGGGTATGTTACAATGGGTGTTGATGAGCAATATTTATCTTATAAAATACATGTGATTCCAGCCACCAGATACCATGAAGTTGGAGGAGCACGACTATCTGGGAAAAACAGGCTCAGCAAGGAGGCCGAAAATTGGACCAGTTGGCGGAGTTCCTTTATACCAGATACTAGCCAGTGAGCCATCATGACACTTCCCCGTTAAGTTATCATCAGGTAACATCTCCGGAAACAATTGGGACGGCTTTTTGCCATTTTCGGAACACCCACTTGCACTTAACGGAAACGAATTATAGTGTTGTGATCGTCGTTCTATGCTTTACAGAACCACTTAGGACTTGACCACCCTTGCGGGGGCTTTAATTTCCCTTATCTTATTCACACGGAAGCGTTACTAGTGTCAACAGCAATTTTCGGGCTATTTCAGAGATGCTCAGAGTTAAGGTTACGAGTTTTACAGGATTTCTCCATGTAACATCCGAAGAAATAACAGCAATTGTAGCTGTAAGTCCCAACGCTATTGCACACGTAGAATCGTTGTCTGTAAAAGCTGTGAAAACACTGAAAACTATAAAGTATAATTGTTCATTCTGCTAAAAACTTCAGTATTTTCGAACGAATTTTGCAAAAATAATCTCATTCTATACTAGAAGATTCCAACCAGCAGCTCGCCTATTAGGATTTTACACTTTTGTTGTGGTGTACAATTTGTTTAAGGTTTCAACCCACCAACAGCATCATTATTGATGCCGAAAAGTTCTTATAATTAATACAAAATTAAGCCATGTTCTTTAAGGACGCCTACTTCACGGTTATTTTCTATGCTGATGTGAGAAAAACCTGCATCTCTTTGACAACAACTAAACCAGGGAGGGGGTTGCATACATTTATGAAATGCAACGAGTGTTCAAATATACGTGTGTGCAATTCTCAAATACCCACCGAGACCCTCTAAGTCGCTCTTTTCGAGCCGCTTCTCGACATCGATATCGAATCGCTTTCGCTCTGGTTGGTACCTGAATGTCACTGATCTGGTTCATACGCGGCAAATTCAATTTGCTCACACACAGACACACTGACACTGATGAAGTTCGTCAATGTGAATTGACTTAGTACACTCGAATAGTTTTGCGTTTTATCAATCGAGGAACTTCTAGCGCAGAAACTTGAGAAAATTGTCACCAAAGAGTGTGGAAATAGCCCTTGACAGCAAGAAATTTCTTTTCGTTTGAATTTCTCGACGACTACGGTATTCAGGAAGATGTGAAATTTCCTTCGAAGAGAAGTCGGCACCATTTTCCTTGACGAACTTGCCGCACCTCGATTGAAGTGTTTTCCATGATAATCGCGCGGTTTTTCGGTTATCGAATTTCGGACGCGGTTTTTCGAATTACGGAAACAATCCTCATATTCTTCAGTGATCACGGATCTGATATCCTTTCCACAAATTTCGAAGTTTTGCGTAAGACTGGATAAGCGAGAATGGCGGAGTTGTACTGCAAGGGTAGTACGCGACTGAACAAATGTCCACCATTAGCTGTTGGAATCAGTCCAAATCCCCGTAGCAAGTTCTAGTCAGATCGATGATTTCGGCTGCATCTGCCCCACTTACAGTAGCGATCAAAATGGTCTGTCACCTTTCATTTCTGAGTACAAATACTCGAAATCAAGAGGAATCCTGGTCCAATTGGTAGCATTAGCAACTTTACTCAAAAATACAAAGATCTACGCACTTGCTTTAAAATCTGATATATCAATAGAGAATGGTCGCTTTTTCGTAGAAGGCTACAAATGAGCAGTTCAGATTGCCAACAAACGACAGATTTTTCAAAATTTTTTGGACACAAAATGGCAAAATTCTGAGACCTTACTTCGATTGAAGATCTCTGTTTCGGTAGATGATTGACGAAGTTGCACAAAACCTGAGACGGTGAAAGAATAATATTTTTTCTTTCTATACCACATATATGTAAGTTTTTCATATTGCTCACAAGTTTTCAATAAAATGGCTTATAAAGTTGCACTTAAATAAAATGCCATATGCGAAAAATCTGTGAAGGATTCGAATTCAATTTTATCCACTGCGTAGGAGACCTTTTAGGCTTCAAAAGAAATGAGCCCAACTCCTTTGTAGAAAAATTCTATCCAATGCACACGTTGAAAATTTTTCGCTCAAAAATTCCACAGTTTATTGGCAATCTGAACAACTCATTTGTAGTCGTTGATGACATCAATCATGCTCTACCTTGGACTGATTTCATGTCGAGCGGCTCGTGAGAAATGGTCATGTAAAAATGCATGTAACGTGTTTGGAATTTTAAAAAATCGAGATTTTTAAGCAAGTGCATCGATCCACGTATTTTTGTGTAAAGTTACTGACACTACTACTAAGACCAGGGTTCTTTTAGTTTCGACTATTTGCATTCAAACATGTAATGTGATATATCACTTTGATCACTACTGCAAGTGAGGCAGATGCGGACGAAATCTACCGATTTCACTGGAACTTGTCATGTCGAATTCGAACTTATTCCGAAAGATAAAAATAGGCATTTTTCCAAAGGATATCAGATCCGTGATCACTACTTCAAATTAACCTACAAGAAACGTCAGTCAAAAAGGGAATTTGATACGACAATTGTAACAAACAATTGGAGTGGCATTTGACCGGGTTTGGAAAATTAGGCATAAGAATCAAACATGGTGAAATGACGACTGTAGACGAAGCGTGGACAAGGTTGAGTAGAAAGTTTCCAACCATTGGGTGCGGGTGGAAAAATGCCAGGAAGAACTACTAGTTGTCTGGCTCTGTACTTTTTTGTCGGTAAAAATACAAAAGAAAAAGTATGATTATAATGAAAAGAGGAGTTCCAACGACCTGTAATTTATTATACTAAGCCACTGACCTCAACTCCATTGAGAGTACCGATGTGAACAACATTAGAGATAAGCCACTTTGTAGCAGATAACCCATTGTTCTATAATACAAACGTGGATCAAAACGTTTGTGGGTAAAAGTGCATCAAAAATGAGCGTCGGCAATTTATAGGACGGAAAACGGCATCAACGGCTTCCTCAATTAAATCGCTTCCGCACAGAGGAGATTCAGAGACGTGCATTCACTACGGAGAAATTGTTTCCGCACATTACAGATTGTCATTTTAAATCTATGATAGAAACTCAATCTATCTCGCTGCAAATACAGGGCGGACCCAAAATTACGCTCCAAATATTAATCGTCATAAGAACGAGCAGAAAAGACATCTGAGTCTAAAATTTTAGCATAGCATTACTAACCCAATTACAAATGAAACCGCACAATGAGATTTCGAAACGGCCTCCTTTAGGGAGAACGTAAACCTTTAGACGACGCGGAAATGCATCCATAGTGGCGCGCACATAGTTCATTGGCATTTCGTCCCATTCCTTCAGAAGGCTCAGCGTCAGCGAGTCAAGCGAATCATGGCGTGTAGAGCAGGCCTTGGTCTTCAAGTAAGACAAAATAGAGTAGTCCAAAAGGTTGAGGTCAGGGCTGTAGGAATACCATTCTTTTGCGCTCAGGAAGTCGGGAAGCTTGTTGCGGCACCACTCCTGCACTCTTCGCTCTATGAGCTGGTGCTGAATCTCGCTGGGAAATCAATGACTTGTCCTTGTAAATTGAATTGGTCTAAGTGATCAAAAGCTTCCCCAGAATGTCTTCCATGTAAATTTAGCTTCTATTTTTTCTCCTTTTTTGACGAATAACAACGGCGACTTCGCAGAATAGGAGACAGTTGCCCAAATTCTGACTGACTTCGGACCACCGCAAGTTCGTAGATCCTTCCCACTTCGTTGGCTTCGGCTACTGATTTGGCAAGCACACGGTCGGTTCGGTGGTACAGCGCTGCTTCTATAGTGAAATTTTTCGTGTGAAAAAATGATGTCCCGGTAGCGTGCCCCGCCTAGCCTTTTGATGAGTGCGTCCTCAGCGGATGAGAAGGTGCCGTTGAGCAGTTATTTATTGTTGGAAGACAGTATTTGGTGTTTCAGTTAAGCATAAGCACAGCTAGCGCGGGAAATTAAGACAGTTCATTCCTGACCCGTAGGTCAGGAGAAATGAAAGGCCAAACATGTGTGAACGTAATTTTGGGCCACCCTGTGAAAAGAAATTTGAATTAAATGCACCATGGCCACGAAAAACTGTCATTAATCAACAGCAAGGCAACATCGAATCTCGTAAACACATAAGTAAACAACAGCGCATATACGGAAGCGTAAGGAGATTAGTGAAATTCGAAAAATATGTAGAACGATGGCGAGAAGGAGAAGAAATCCAGAAACTGTTCGGAGAATTAAAAAAGCACTGTCCTGAACCACATCTTCAGTAACAAGACCGCACAATTCTAAGGATTGTTGACCAGTACCTCATGGATGCGCCGTGCATTCGCCTTCCGTTCATTTCATTAGAGGCGTGGTGAGCGCGTTTTTGGCATAAACAATGACGTGCGAGTTCTTGCTTGTTCAATTCGCAGTCTCAGGCAAGTTTCATACCAAGTTACTGGAAGACTTGCTTAACCTGCAAGAGGATTCACCGGTCGACACTAGCGGTTCCTAGCACTACATTACGCTCGCCCTGACATATATTCTGTGAAAAACTCAAACTGGTAAATATGACTATTCAAAGAAAATTGTAAGAAGACCATCTTTGGGTCATCGGAACGTTTCTCCATTCACCGGAAGCGCACAAGGTGTACGAAGGCAGCAGTGGGTAAAGTGAAGAATGCTTAGATGGGAGGCCTGTACGAATAACCGGAGGTACCACGGCTGAGAAAGTTTGCCTTCCACCTGACTAAAGCACGACACCGGGCAAGCTTAGACGTGAAGGTGGTCTAGACCGTAAGGAATGGCGTGGGATCCTCGATAAGAACGTGAAGTCCGTGACGTGAAGTCCGAGTGGAGGGTGGACGGAGTGCTTCAAAGGGCTCCTGAATGAAGAATTACATCCCTGATGCAGTGCCAGTTGATGGCCAAGAACAACGCAGATCAGAGGAGTAGGTCAAGGCACGAATAAGGAAGACGAAGGTCGGAAAGTCAGTAGGTCTAGATCGAGCAGTGATGGAGTCACGTCAGACACAATGTTATGTTATGGCCCTTAGGGCCCACTCAGACTCTACTGCGTTGCTGCCGCAGTAATGATGAAGGATAGGGACCAGCGACGCGCGCGTCAGCTGCGCAGTAGCGGCAGCGCTGCACCTGTTTTCAGAATTTTACTGCGGCAGCGCTGCCGCAGCAAGGAATGTCACGGGACATTCTTTGCTGCGGCAGCGGATTTGCTGCCGAAAACGGATGTGGAGTGCGTTCATTCCCCCTTTTGCTGCTAATTTTTCTTTACTGCCGCAGTAAAACTCTGAATGGGCCCTAAAAGCCGATATTAGATCTGTGAATTGTGGATTTGTCCGCAGACTAAGTGATCTTTCTCGAAGAATATTAAAAGGAACTTATCCAAAATGGAGCTCTGTGTTCTTTATAGTCCAAAAAGTGGAACAACAGGAATAAAGATGTTATCGGCGACATATTATCGGCGAGTGGACCTTCGTCCAACTACTCAACATTACTAACACGGGAGGTCAGTGAACTCTCCCCAAAGATTCTCATCGAGACCTATATGGTTTGGTAGAGGATCGAACGCCAATTACAATGGTACAGTTTGTTTTCGCTACCTGCAAATGGGTGTCCAAAAAAAGGCGAAAAATCTTAGACAATATTTACTAGCACTTATGTATGTGACCCATACCTACCGTAACCAACCCAAATCGATCCTAAATTCGGAAACAAATGTCAGATTCGTGACCAGCGCCCCAAATAACCCCCGTACACCAAGTTTGGGCTAAATCGGTTTTATCGATCCAACCAGCCTTACTAGTCTCTAGTGAGTAGTTGTGTGAAGGCGCCGTTGCCGAGAATATCTTTATTCTGTTGTTCCACTTTTCGACCCTAAAGAAGAGAAACTTTATTTTGGATAGGTTTCTTTTTATACTCATCAAGAAAGATTATTTGGGCTCCTGACAAATCCACAATTTACAAATCTAACATCGGCTTTTCCCACTGGGTCTGGCGTCTGCTTGCTAGAGTACGTACTAACAAAGTAGGGTGGCTAGGTCGATATAACCAATGCCCAAACTTGGTCTACGGAGGTTATTTGGGGCGCTGATCACGAATCTGACATTTTGTTTCTGAATTTGGATCGACTTCGGTTGGCTACGGTAGGTATGGGTCACATACAGTACCAGTCAAAAAGATATGTCACAATTCATTTTCACGCACTAATTGTTCATATTGGAAAGAACCCGATACCAATCGATAGTTCTGACCACTCTATTCAAAAATATGTCGAAACATACCGTTGTTACGAATTCTGAATTTTTTGAAAATATCTTATATTGATTTTCATATGCTCTTTTAAACGAAAATATCTCAAGAATCGCTGAGCGTAGGATCAATCTGAGACGATATTCTGACGAAGCATGGTCTAGTTATCGAGTGTGTTACGTACATTTGATTCCCATCGCGGCTAAAATATAGATTTTTCTGACCGAACCTTTTGGTGGTCAAAAGTGGTCAAATTTTAGGACCATGTTTCAAACAGAATTCTATATCTTCCTAATTTTTCAACGAAGTTGCACCAATTTGTGAGAAAATGTTTTTAAAGTAGAGATTGCGTAAGCTGTTTTATTCAAAAAAGTTCAAAGGGAATCGACTAAATTATTTCTCATTCTATAGTACCTTCACGGTTTTTATAGTATACGTACGCTAAAATAAATCAAGGTCCTTCATAAAAATATATCGCTTTGACTAACACACGCTGTGTGCGCCGTCACTACCAGTACAGTGTGCGGACGCGGGCTAAGGCGCACAGCGTGGTAGTCAGAGCGATATATTTTTATGAAGAACTTTGATTTATTTCAGCGCACGTGTAGTATTGAAAGAATCAAAGATGCACTATGCACTGAGAGAAGACGGAGTCGATTCCTTCCTCCAGATCTTTTTTGAATAAAACAGTTTGCGTAATCTCTACTTTAAACAACATTTTCTCACAAACTCAGGAACCGTTCTCAAAACAAAAACAACTACCCTGAAGAAAAATTATTTTCTATAGTACTTTCAAATTTGATGCAATTTCGTTCGAAAATTAGAAAGATATAGAATTTTGTTTGAAACATGGTCCTAAAATTTGACCACTTTTTGACCACCAAAATGTTTGGTCAGAAAAATCTATATTTCAGCCGCGATGTGAATCAAATGTTTGTAACACACTATGATAACTAGACCATGCTTCAGAATATCGTCTTAGATTGATCATACGTGCAGCTATTTGTTTAAAGTAGCATATGAAAATCGCTCAAAAATATTTTTAAAAGATACAGAATTCGTAGCAACGGTATGTTTCAACATACTTTAAAATATAGTGGTCAGAGCTATTGATTGGTATCAGGTTCTTTTCGATTTGAACTATTTGTGCATGAAAATGAAAAGCGACATATCTTTTTGACCGGTACTGTACATACATAAGTGCTCGTAGATATTTTCCCTTGTGCGTTTTTTGTTGGCCATATTCGTCCCAAACGCGACTCTATCCAGCAACCGCGACAAAATTGCAGAAGGAGCGTAATTTGGTATCTAGCGTATGAAGGCAAAAGGAGGGACTAGTGTAGGAACCGATCCCCTGACCATCAGATTGTGAGTCCTACGCGCTACCCACTGAGCCATCACGGTTCAATTAAGGTAGTGGTGGAGCTTCTTCGTCTTCTTTGGACCGCCCACTTGCACGTAGCAAAAACAAACTACACGGCTATAATTTGAACTCGATGCTCTACATAATAGTATGGATCTCGTTGTGAATCTTTGAGGCACACTGAGCAACCACCCTCGTATGGAGAAGAAGAAAATAGACTGTTCTACAGTCCCTGTGTTCTCGCTCTAATAAACTGTTCCACATAAGAGATTTCAAACAACAAAGACAAAGAATCAAGGGACGATAATAAAATTGTGTCAAAACGTGGCATTCGATACGTTCCCCCGTTACATTCTCCGCGATACCTTGTCAAATCTAATTCTCCAAGCGCAAGAAAAGCAAGGAGGAAAGAAAATGACGAGAAGTTTGGATATACATCGAATATAGGATTTGAACGCATTTGAGCTTCTCTTTTTCGCCATGAATCAATCAATCTGTTTTCATACTCAATGGATTTAGCAACTACCTGGATGTATCATGGTTTCGAAAATTCTTTCATTTGGAATGAATGCATAAAAATAAAAAAATGTGAATCTTAGTGCAACGTTACAAAATCGTCGTTGTGAACGTAGCACAAATAAGCCGTAAATCATTAGTGAAACCTGAGATCGTGCCGAACACACAAATAGGGCTTTATTCATGAGGTCTTGGATACTTCCTCCACATGGCGGCAACCAGAACGATGGAAGGAAGGAAATTTATCGAAATATAACCGTAGTGCTGAGGGCTCCAGAAGTTTTGCTCGGTCTCTGGACGAACGAATATATTATATAGGATATCCCATGTTCGGTTCCCGATAAATCTTGGCATTGTTGTCAATGTAAGACGTCGGGTACTTGAGCAGAAACCGAAATCAGTTGCGATTGCGGCCAAGTCCCCTACATGGAATCAATAGGAAGGACGAGTGTGTGGCGGTGACCCGGGAGCTGCCACCGTTCGTCGACATCTGTGATCTTGATCTGCAAGATCATACTCGAGAAGTTCTCTAGGCGGGTGGCCCCTGTGAACCCTCAGTCACCCACATATCCTACCAGCTGCGGGGCTCTCGCGGACCTCACTAATCCACTTGTTTGAGGCTAGCCTTTTTTGACCCTTTTCATTTGCTTGTTGGTCATTCTGTTTTCTCCTAACTTTTCGGAGAATTCGACGCGGTGTTGAGTGGGTAGTTTCTCACGCTGGACTCGACATGCTCCAGGCTCTGAAGAAGGCGAGCACGCCGAAACGGAAACACGAATAAATTGTTAATACCAATCCTGGTTTGTGCTACGAGTACCGAACTTCTTACGTATTATATCGGTCTGAGTGAGCGTTGGGTAGATTAAATGAGATTTGGGCTACATCGGTGAACAGACAAAGAAGTGCGTCTTTCACTGACTTACGCAGTACGTAGAATATACACTGATTTTCCTTCACATGCTGCTTGATAACACTCGGTCCGAAGTCTTCGTGATACATTTAGGAATGATAATGCAATTGCCATATAAAGCATTATCTACAGACCTAACATGACAATAAACGTACCGTGCATGAGTTCCTCGCCCGAACTCATCGAGAAGGTGGGTAGCAAGGTGAGTTTGAATATATCTACAGTAATGTCTGTAAGACAATGTCTATAAATCATTCGCCGAACGTAAACGACCTCATTATTGCATGGCAGAGCGGAAATGAAAAACCGAAATTCTTGGGCATGAACTATTCTTAACTACTTTCTCGATTCATTCACATTACCGATTATAAGGCGAACTCATTTCGAGGGCTTAAACACCAAATCAGTCAATGATTCCTCTAAACGCTAAACTCATGAACTGAAATTTAACTCATCAAATCAATCAAAAAACTTGAGTTTAAATTATGGGCAAATTCTGACTTACTTATCATAGATCTGGTGGCTTCGTCCAGTGCAGAAACTTATGGCTGAAACTGAAAAAGGAACGGAATTTGAGAAAATATGATTACCCTTTTCAGTTCTTACCGCTTGCTCATTAATAAAATTTTATTGTTTATCTTGAAAACCTGCCACGGGGATGTTGAAGGAACTAGCAACTGCATTAGTGTCTAACAGCGAACATAACCAGAGAATTTGAGGGCATTTTTTTCTGTTGCGCGCCGCCTTGCCGCCGGCTCTGAATGAGCCTTCATAGCGCTCAGCTCACTACGCACAGAGAATTACAACTTCTTAAGAACCATAATTATTGCGGTTATCGTCTTCCTAGCACGACATTGGTGTGGGAGGGTATTTAAACCTCAGTACGCTAGAGCCGGTGTATTACTGCAGTGCAACTGTTTAATAAAGAATTAAAACAATTACGTCGCAACTTCGGCCATAGACTGCAGATATCAGGACCAAACGTTGTGCTACTGACACAAATGAGTTCCTTAGGAGTTGTCCACAAATCAGAAAATTTGCCGGTAATCTGCTACCTTAGCGGATTGTGGCTTGCAATGAAAAAGTGATACTTTGCGATAACAGGAGACGACCTTTTCAATGGTTTGACGGGAAAGAAGCTCCATAACATCACCCAAATTCGTTAACCGCGGCAAGATGAAGATTATGAATTTGGTGATCTGCACCAGGCACAATCCACAATTCATTCCCAAAATTGGATTAAACGATCTCAGCGTATTGCCGGTAAACTGACAAAAAACTGCGAAATACATATCCAATGGTCAAAAAGACGTGTCATTTTTTATTTTTATGCACAAGTAGCTCAAATCGCGAAGAAACTGACACCAATCGATAGTTCTGACAACATATTGTTATATCTACATAGACCATGCTCTATCTGAATATCATCTCAGATTGACCCTTCGTTCAGCGACTTTGAGATATTTCCGTTTAAAACAGCATATGAAAGTCACTATAAAATATTTTTTGAAAAACCCCGAATTCGCAACAACGATATAATTTTTGTATTTTCAAACAGAGTCGTCAGATCTATCGACTGTCATCAGATTCTTTTCGATTTGAGCCATCTGTGCATAAAAATGAAAGGGTACATATTTTTTTGACCGCTACTGTATGTCCGACACTGATTGTGAGAAGTGGAACAGGACCGACACTAGTTCGCCTCACGTCTTTCTGCTCACACGATAAAAGCTTCGCAAGCTGAACGTTGAAACTGAATTCTTTATCGACGTCGATAGACCAAACGTCCCTAGACTGCTACTTTTTTAAAATGTCTACAATTTCTTAGCACTCCATAAGCTAAGACGACACAAAAGCAGCTTTGGAAGAAATCATGGCATCACCAAACTGGGACTTTGATGGGGATGAATAAGCTTGCTTCTCGTTGCCAAAAATGTATTGGTTGCAGGACAATGGTTTGGATGAGATGCATTTTGTAAGAGCTGAGTTACGTTAATTTGCGAAACTAACATGTGGAGAACCTGAAAAACTCTTTTCGCAGCATCCTAGTAGCTGCAGAATTTCAATTTAGAAGAAACTGATAAATTTTCAATTTAGACGACGACCTTCCACCATGCGAAGGCGATTATTATGATGAGGATGCCGGTAGGGAAATGAATGCTGTTTATAATTAAATGTAAGGCATTAGACTTGAGGGATTAGAAGTCATCTGGGAATGATGTTCAGTACCACCAAAGAGCCTAAGCAGAACGTGGTTGAGTTGTTCTATGTATGGAGGTACGAAAGCAGTAACTAGATTGTCAGCATTCTGATGGAGAACCGAGCGAAAAAAAAGGTGAAGGCGGAAAACATAGAAGGAGGACGAAGGAAAAATGAAGGTCTGATTAGTATGAAAACTTAAAGCAACCGTCAAAAAAGTCCCCAATGAAGACAGCCTTCGTAATTTTTTTCAATAATTTTTTCTGTTGTCATTCACTACTGCTTTCCTCCCACTAGGAAAACGCTCAATAGTCGCTTGATTGAGACGTTTCTTGTCACTCCCGCAAATTGTGAAATTACAGGGTGCGACAAAAGTTCTTCAACACAGATTCTTGACCGTCTAAACGGCAGATCTCAGGTGAATGAGATGAAATTTATAACATTCATTGCCTTTGACCACACACATAGAACAAAGCATCTAAGCTTCGAAATGACTTCCTTTCGCACGAATACAGGCCCTAAGTCTCTTGAGGAACGCGTCTACGGCGGCACGCAGGACATCTTCATCAATTTTCGCCCAGGCTTTCTTCAAGGCTTCTTTAAGAGAATCAGTGCTCGCGTGAGATGTTGCACAGGCTTTGCTCTTCAATATGGACCAGATTGAATGATACATCGGATTAAGGTCCGGACTATTTTGTGGCCACTGTTTTGCTAAGATGAAATCAGGAAAATTGTTGGCACACCACTTCTGTACGAGTTTGGCGCTATGGGAAGGTGCAGGGTCCTGCTGATAGGTCAGAGTGGTGTTTTCGAAGTGCTGATAAGCCCACGGAAGCATTTCTTCCTTCAAAAAGTCTTCCAGGACTTGTGGCCGTCGAATTTCCCGGACGCGTCGGTGAACCTGCGTGCCGTCGTAGACGCGTTCCTAAGAGACTTAGCACCTGTATTGGTGCGAAAGGAGGTCATTTCGAAACTTAGATGCTTCTCTATATGTGTGTGGTCGAAGGCATTAAATGTTACAGATTTCATCTCATCTGCCTGAGATCTGCAGTTTAGACGGTCAAGTATCTGTGTTGAAGGATTTTTGCCGCACCCTGTATACATATGAAGTTACAATGGGCAAAAAAATCCTCTGGAATTTCGAGTCCTCGATCCAATTTTCTCAGTGTTCTTATCAACTTATCGGTAACGATGTTGTCCACGTCCGTGGGCTGCCTGTTATGTCACAAAAAACTCTCTACTTCCGGCATGAAATTGACTGTTGAATTCTCTGTGATTCTGAACGGGAAGAAATGGTATTCGTAGGAGCGGACGCGGTTGGATGGGGTATCGAAGTCCAATGATCACACAAAAAACGTTTTACTTGTGATTTTTCAAAATGCAGCTAGGCATTGTTGAATATTTAACAAAATCTGTTTTCTTTGTTGATGGGTTTGCAAGCCACACCATTTGCCGACAGGGTGGTTCAATTGTGACTGTATTATATTAAAATGATATTGAGATGAGAACTCCTAATAGATAAATGTGTTGGGAAAACGTACTCTAACGCTCTAACGGCCACCAGCTTTGATTCCATAAATTGTGGACAGCAAATTCGAAGGAGCGATGTATGGCTTAGCAACCTTCGCTACTGCTCTCGAAAAAGAGATGCAGAATAATGGCAGAATTTCAGTGGCGGGAAAAACCAACATGCAGTTTGAATCCTAATTTTCGTAGTTTTGCTCCCGAACTTGTGAAGTTGTTGTTTTAGATGGGAATTTTCACCTGGAAGAACCAATTATGGGTTGCCATGTTGATCATCTCGTCAAAACGAAATGACCAAAAGCTGCGAAAGGAACAAGAAACAGGTGAGCAACCCATTCAATATTGTTGTCGCGTAAAAATGTACAAAAATCCGAACATCTGGCCCTGGCTTTACCGACTGATGGATGGCTAATTTTTTGGCTATGGCTCCGCCATAAAACATCAAGAATGTAAATGGAATTCACATGTGTAAAGTTCAACTGTGGAAATATAAATTACTTCGTTCGTCTCTAGATTTTCATTCTACTTTAACCAAAACTTGTTGTGTACATTATGCTATTACAGCTGCTCGATTATGCTATCATAGTTGTTCTACCCCACTAGAAAGAGAGATACACACATACTTTTGCCACGAGAAGAAAAAAATTTTACGCTTATTATGGCCATGAGATGCCGGTGTTCAATATTCGCAGTTACCGAATACGGCTGCCAGAGATAAATGTTTGACCTTCAAAGTGATAGTTACAGAACGAAGAAGTCCAGTATACCCATCATTCCCAAAATCCTAACAAAACTATTGATCTGGAGCCGCTGCTGTTTTTGAAGATCCATTGTCAAGAAATAAGAAAAGAAAGTTCAGGTGGGTTTAGATCTAATCGTCAAGACACGAGGAAACAAGTGGACAGAAATTGCGAGCAGCCGTAAAGGAGGGTAAAGTCGGGGGGGGGGCAGTGCTGACAAGAGGAGGGACCTAACGCGGACTAGTATTAACGGTAGTTGCTAAAAATCGCTCAATGATATATGACAGGACATTCGGATACATTCCAAAAGTTTTTCTGCACTACGAATTTTTCGAATTCTCGCAAGTTCTGTCCTCTTAACGCCTTTGCATCCGACTGCACGGAACGAGATTAACAGGTGGATTAGAGTCAATTTCAGGTTCACGCGTTAACCTTTAGAGCTGCCTTCTGCAAATGCCCACAAAAAAGTGCTTAATTGCGTTATTGTTCGCCTATTTAGTAAATCCCTGTGACTGTAACAGCACAGCCAAGCTTAAGCTTGGGAAGTATCTGAACATGAAAGAACTTTCTTACCTTAACAAAAAGGTGGTAACCGCAGCTTGAGAGCACTGCACAAATAAGATCTAAGGTCACATAATCGAGAGAACGAAAAAACCATCCTATATCCAATACTCTGTTCTAACCACCGAGAAAAATTCATCATATTACAAGGCAAATCACAGAGTGGCTGTCAGTGGGGGACCATAAAAAGCATCGAGCTCTGGAAAAGGAAGAAAAGCAAGAGATGCCATTTATTTATTCATTTTTTCTTCCGCCCATATTTAGCTGCTCGTGAACAAGGAATCGAACGCAAACAATTCTGTGAAGATGTAAAGGTAAAAGCATAAGCATCATCTATAATTCAACACTGTAGACGAACTGCAGAACCAACGCATTCAAATTGTTTAAAGAAAGTGTACGAGCAGTATAACACAAATCCAAATGGACATGTAGAAGAGTTTTCTGTCAGTTAATTAATGAAGTCTTATGCTCTAAACTTCAACTGTTCTAAGATATCATACTTACTTTGATACTTTGATGGTCCTTTCTTCAACTGGAGATCTTCTCAGCGGGGACCACAACTCTTCCAGACCGCCCGATCTCTGGCAACTTGCATCCAGTGAGGGAGACTCCGTTCTCTGAAAGACTTTGAAAATGAGTCGGCCCATCTTGTTGGCGGTCGTCCCAGTGGTCTCTTATGGTCTCTTGGGAGCCATTCTGTGACACGGAGGCTCCATCTATCGTCCTTCCGTCGAAGCAGGTGTCCAGCCCAACGATATTTTGACTTCTTCATGTACTGTAGTGGATCTGCTAGCTGCGATTTCTCCCTTAGCTCTGAGCTTCGTATGCCTTGTTGCCGTTGTTGGCAAAGACTCGTCTTCAGAAAGCATCTCTCCAGAGCACGATGCGTGGTTTGCATGGCTTTGGCGACGGCTTTGTTATCAGGCCAGGTTTCGGTCGCGTAACACATCGCTGGCAGTACAGAGGCGTTGAATATCGAGGCCCTAAGGCCGGCATCTTTGACCTGATCGGTGACTTCGCGGATCGAACTGAAGGCTGCCCATGCTGCGCGTCTCCTGCGGGCAATTTCAGGAGCCAAGTCGTTCTCCATGTTCAGCTCCCGTCCCAGATAGACGTAGGAGTCAACTCGTTGCAAAGCGACTCCGTTTAACTTCACGAGTCCCGTGTCACACCACTGGTTGACCATAAATTGCGTTTTGGACATATTCATGTCCAATCCAATCTTCCTACCTGCCATATCGAGCTCGCTCAGCATTTCTTCGGCTTCTGCTGTGCTGTTAGAGATGAGCACTATATCGTCAGCGAAGCGAAGATTGCTGATCCGTTTACCATCCACAGGGTAGCCTTTGGCGTCCCAGTCCAAGTTCTTCAAAGCATCCTGAAGTGCCGCTGTGAATAGTTTCGGAGAGATCGTGTCTCCCTGCCGTACTCCTTTCTCGATAGGAATTGTAAGCTTCCGATCGAACAACTGGATAGTAGTTGACGTATTCGAGAAGCATTCGTCGAGAAGTTGGACGTAGGGCGATGGTACGCCAGCATGCACAAGAGCGTTCAGAACGGCGTTGATTTCCACCGAGTCGAACGCTTTCCGATAATCCACGAAGACAAGGACAAGTGGGATGTGATATTCGCGGCTCCTTTCGATGAGCTGTGCGACAGTCTGAATTTGGTCCATGCAGGAGAAATTCTTGCGGAACCCTGCTTGCTCTACGGGCTGATTATCGTCCATGATTCGCTCCATCCGATTAAGCAGTATCCTGGTGAAGATCTTGTAGACAACCGAGAGAAGGCTGATGGGTCGGTAGTTGCCGATGTCTTCCCGCTGGCCTTTTTTGAAGATTAAAACTGTCCTCGATTCCTTCCATACGTTCGGAATCCTACCTAGACGGAGGTAGTGATTGAAGTGCTTGGTGAGGAGTGAGCAAAGGGCACTACCACCGGCCCGAAGTAGATCGGCAGAAATACCGTCGGGTCCAGGGGCAGTACCTGGCTTCATCCTTCTGATGGCGTAAGCGACTTCTGACTCCAGAATGGGAGGTGCTTCTTCAGCCGGAGGCATCACGCGCTTTGCGACAGGGATGGAGGAGCGAAACAAATCCGTGTAGAAGTCTCGAACGACGGCTTCAATCGCTCTTCGAGACGTTTGCGTTACTCCGTCCTTATCCATTAGCGCTGACATTACGGCCTTCTGATCACAGAGATCTCGTTTGCAGCGCTTTATGCTTGAGCCTTTTTGAGCGGCTTCCAACAGTTTCAGTCTTCTGTAGGCCTGTATGGACTCCTTCACTGCAAGTCGACATGCCTTGGAGATGGTGACTTTTTCAAGATGGGAGGCGTTAGGATCCAGCTTGACAGCTCTTCTTTGCTCCAGAAGTTCCATCGCACGCGCGTCAAGTCTTGAGGCGAGTGACGACGGGGTTAGACACGAGCTGCTAGCACACCTCAACAGTCCGCTGACGAGGAGATCGTAGTCTTCTGATGGATCTTCACAAAATTTCCAATCATAGGACTCTATGGCGTGTTCCAACTCCTGCGAACTGAATGACGGAATCCTCAACGGTGCCGGTTTATGCGTGTCACGTTTGAAGATCTTCTTCTTGAGAGTCAGCTTCGCACGGACAAGACGGTGATCCGAACCGGTGTCAAACGAAGGAAGCACGGAGACGTCGAACAGACTCCATCGTCTGCTCACGAGAACATGGTCGATCTCCGAACGTACTTCTCCATTTGGGCTCTCCCAGGTCCATCGTCGGTGTGAAGGCTTCTCAAACATGGAATTCCCATGAAAGAGGCGGCATGCGGACAGGAAGTCTATCAGACGCATTCCGTTGTCGTTTCTTGGGGAAGATCCATGCGGTCCAAGCCTCCATTCGTCGCAGTCGTTGGTACCGACGGTCGCGTTGAAGTCACCAACTACAACTTTGTAGTAGCTCTTTTCGTCGTTAACAGTCCTTTCAAGAAGTTCGTAGAATGCTTCTTTCTCTTCGTCTGTTGCCGCAGAGTAAGATATCATGCAAGGTAAAATTCAGCAGGCAACTTATCTGTAGTTCAAAAGTAGACTCGTGCTCACCATAGTATAATAAATACCAGTATAGCATGCAACAGCTTGAATGATGAAAAAAAGTACCAGACGATTATTATAAACTAACGCTACCAACGATGAGCTGTGGGTTCAACGATGAATGTTCGAGGCTTCCGAAAATGTTGGGAAGGTCGAAAGACCATTAAGTAAAATATCTCACCTGACAGCCACGTGAAGCCGAAAAGAAATGAAAACTGTAAAGAAAAGAAGTTCCCACATTATAGGACACCGTCTCGCTAATCCTGGTCGACTCTGAGTTGCACGACGAGTGGGATTCAAATGGTCAATATTAAATACATGGGTAATACTAGAGCAAAATACCTAACTATTGTTTATATTGGTCCGGTCAAGCGCCAAGTTATCTCAAATATCTGTAGCAGACTTTTCGAATGTCTGCAGTAGATTTAGGCTTAAAACCTCACCCAAGTTTGAAGTTCTATTCCGTCCGTCCTGACGACGACCGGCGGTTATTCGCTCAGGCTTTCATCCGTGTAAGAGAAAAGGCATTTTTTGCTAGAAAAGGTGAAAAATAAATACACTAGGAAATTCTGCTTATTGTTAGGTAAAAGGTCAAAGATACAAGTGGGTTTTCGCTCTACGATTCCAAATACTACAATTCGTAATAAATTCTTCGAAGTTCACACGCTGGAATCGTCAAGGAAAAGGACTGATGTAGCATGCCCATTGGCATTTAATAAACTCGTTCCGTCAAAAACCAGAGGAACATCCTTCAGACCAGAAGGTGTTCAAAACCGAGAACAGGAATCAGGACTCATTCGTTCACAGTAAAGGTCTGGTCACTGTACATGGCATTAAAAAGCAACACTGTGATTCTCCTGAGACTCCTGGATCTCTCTAACGCCTTGCAAAAAATGCTCTCCTCAAATATTAGGGTACCTGTAGTCTTCACATCTGTTTTCAAGAGATTTGAGTTCTCGTTTCGTCTTGTCTAGCGACTGCCTTTCATGGTCGTAATAAATTGATTGATTGATTGGTTGATTGATTAGACGATGTCGAAGAAATAACAAATGGCCTACCGGAATCCACCGTCAGAGTGGTAAACGTCGTCACTCGCGCTGGTTACTTATGATGACATGAGTTATTGTTGATATGCAGATGATATAGGCACGACATATAGTAGAAAGTTCACATTCACTCAGTTTGCCTGTTCTTCAAAATTTTGAAACGGATTCCAGGATCTTCTCTAAGTAACCGACATGTGATGACTTCTCTACTTTTTCCTTGACGCAGCAAAAGTTTGGTTCCGAAGCTTAAAAAACCGCAATCTGACAACGATGGTCAACCGATGTTAGGGAGCCTAGGAGGATCGCAGTGAATGAAGTGCATCTTTTGGATCTGGTTCAGAAGGATATCTGGCTCAGTACACATGAGTGGACTGCCGAACCACCACGGTTGGGCATCTCTGAAGTCTTAGAAAGAGAAGAGAGAGAGAGAGAGAACATGGATGTCACATGTCTTCCCGTTCATGCGCACCTGTCGCATGAATGCGAGGACATGCGACATCAGGTGCACATGAATGAGAGCTGCAACATCCGAATTTTTCTTTGAAATTTCGACTCACTCGGCCTTTAAATGGCGTAGAAATAAAGAAATAAATAAATAAACTTGCATCTGCTCTCTGTTCCTCATTTTCTCTTACTTGCTGCTTCAAATGTTGATTGATCCGGTTCTAAGTTTGTTACTTACTACTTAAAACACTTGTTTTTTGACTCACTTTTTTTGAATAGTGGTAGCACTGTGTGAGTATTCATAGGGCAGCTAGGCAGGGTTTCTTTAAAAATTGAATCGAACTTCACCGTTGTAAAACATTGCAAAATTCCATATACAACATAACATCCTGGAATTCTGCAATCCCTGCGACATTGTTTTAGATTTAGCTGTTACAGTGCTGTTTTGATAAGGTGAATGAATAGCGCTTGGACAGACAGTGGTTTCCGGAGAACGTCCTCTTCATTTAAAATGTGCTCTTTATTCATCGATGACAAGATTCAATCAGAGATAGATAGTAACATGGATATCAATACGTAGAATATTTCCAAATAATAGCCAAGAGTACAACCGTCAAGTTGTTCGAAGATAAGACGTGTTCCATTTCGAATCGTACATACTTTTGTACAAGCAACGAGATCATAGTATTCGACGGATATGAACTGCCAAAAATGTGTAACTCCACGCCAAAAATTAGTTTCAGAACGCCTTCCTCGACAATACTGCTATCATGCTGTTACTGCTGCTGTTACTGCTGTTATTTCTTCGTGGGAGCTTCTGAGATCCCTTTCCGCTATATTTTCTTATTGTTTTGTTGCCACAGTGGCGTCCTTTTTCTTACAATACATAGTCAGCTTCCTCTTTAGAATGCTGACCTGTGCTTCCATTGTGCTAACATATAGGATCCACACACACCCAAAAAAAACAGAACGTAATGAAAAAAGTCGAAATTCGGAACTGCTTCCTAAGCGTTGCAAAGGAGGAAATCCAAAGGTGAAAGCAATAGCTGAATTGCTAACCTGGCACTCGAAGCTTCCGTCGTCTATTTGGAATATGAATACCACGTAGTGAATACCGGTCAATCTTGCTAGCAAAAGAGGTGCAACTTACTTCCATGCTCCTTATTTTCGAAATAATTAGAGGAATAGAGGTAGGCTACAGTATGATGGGCACAGTTGAAGGTTTCGCGTTCCAACAAAAGTATGGAACTAGATCATTTTATTGTAACTGTAACTACAACTTTCATTTTTGAATAATTCTTCGATACATAATAGAAGGTGCCTTTTAAGCTGGTAATAGCTTCTCATAGCTTCTCCTAAAAGTCACCAACTTCCGGACTCTCGGGCAACTATACATGGTAAGAATAACGAAAATATAGCAAATTCGACAGTCGTAGATCTATGTAAAAAGAGGATCTATCTGTGGCAAGTACAGTACCGGACATATCCTTTGGTCAGATGCCGGAAAAGCCGCTCCAAAGCGGCTTTTCCCAATAACTTTGTAGAAACTCAATTATTCGAAAAAATATACATATATTTGAGCTCAGCAGCTCATGTTCTATCGTTTGGTGTACAATTTATCCACACCTGAAAACTTTTTCGAAATATCGATTTTTTTCTGTCACCATTTGTGAAATTGCATATATTGCTATGTTCAGGGCAGAATATCTGCCCAATTCTCCGTAGAAATACGCGGTTTTCGCTTTTTTACTACGCAACTGCTGTTGAAAAGTGCGAACTGATGAGAAAACCTTCTTCAAATGTTCCCATTTTTCTGAAAATCGAAGCTGAAAATGAAATTTTTAGTTTTCAAAATTTTACAAAAGTGGTTAAAAAGCTTCAAATTCATCCTTGAATGGTGCGTTAGGTATCAAACTAACGGAAATGATGCGCTGAGTACAATAGGAACTCTCCGATAGGAAAGTTTAGCAGATATTCTAGCCTAAACATAGTAATATAGGCATGTTCACAAAACGCATGTAATTTCCTTCCACTTTTAAAGGGCTGTAGCTCAAAGGGTGAGCAAGGTCACACTAGCGCATTCGAGGAATCTATAGAAGACCTACTCTACTTTGAGAAACATATGACATGGCCGGCTAAAAGAGCTTCCACAACTTTTTATAAGCTGTTGGCTCCGAGCCAAATTTTTCGCTGAAACCTTTGACAGCGATTTTCTCCTCTCGTTGATGCTCTTTTGAACTGTTATTTTTACATTGTAATGTACTTAGTTAGTGCTATCGAAAGACGTAGATTTCAACCGGATTAGTTTTCATGAATTCATGGGTTTGCGGCTATTTTTCAGCGATGACGTCACGAGGAGGCGGGACGGGGGGCGGAGCGTCGGCGAATGTACTCTCTGGCTGACCTGTCAACGACGAGATTTGTACTCAGCGCATTATTTCCGTTAGTTTGATACCTAACGCACCATTCATGGATGAATTTGAAGCTTTTTAACCACTTTTGTAAAATTTTGAAAACTAAAAATTTCATTTTTCAGCTTCGATTTTCAGAAAAACGGGAACATTTGAAGAAGGTTTTCTCATCAATTCGCACTTTTCAACAGCAGTTGCGTAGTAAAAAAGCCAAAACCGCGTATTTCTACGAAAAATTGGGCAGATATTCTATACGAAAAATTGGGCAGATATTTTATATACGAATAATTGAGATTCAACAAAGTTATTCAAAAAAGCCGCTTTGGAACGCTCTTAAGCGGCTTTTCCGGCATCTGACCAAAGGATATGTCCGGTACTGTAGAACCTATCTGCGAGATTTAAGGTCTTGAAGAAGTTTGAACTTTTTTCATTGAACTTTAACGTTTTCCTGACTTTTGGGAGACTGACGCGGAATTTGAAGGAATACTCACGAGCCCTGGAGAACGATTGGAAGTGTTTCGACGATTGGCGGTTAACCTCAAATCAAATAGAAGGGACCCGTGTCTGCAACATAGCACGTTCATATTGGCTCTCGTACGCGTCATTCCTCTAATTTGGCTCATTTGGTCTGCAATGCTTTCTTGTTAAGTGACAAAGACGATTTCCTTGGTGAAGCAGAAACGTCATGGTTGATGTAGATCACTGATTTATTGCTTATCAATACCTATAGACTTCTCGGAAAATAACGGGTGAACATAATCATGGCGTTGTCTGAACTGCAGTACAGTGACAAAGTGGAGTTCACAGCACTCCAATGAATTCCTTCCCGGACTCGTTCTTCCACGAATATCACAAGTCTAATTTGAGTTTCGCTTGTTGAAATTCCACAATTCTTTGACGTCGAACCGGTAGGGAACTGTGATTAACCATGGTAACCTTATCCGTCATTTATTTGTTTTTGTTGAGCCATAAATAAAGGAGGTCAGAATCTGAATCTGTGATGCACACGAACGTTTGGATCACCCTAATACATGAAGAAGCTCGAGAGAAGAAGAGGAAAGGTGAGGAATGCCAAAACGCTTAACAAATTCGATAGATGCTGCTCGGCCTGATTTAACTGTGGTTTCGTTAAACTTTCAGCCAGATATACTCTAGTAATATCCTAACTGCATATAAGGTAAAGCGAGATGGACAAGTCAATCGCCAAACCTCTCCTCATTTTAAAATGTCCTAAATCCCCTTCTCCCAGAGAAAGCTCGTGGTTCTCAAGCCATGTAGTATACAATGCTATAAAAACTTTCAGAAATGTTTTCTTTCAATGTTTCAGGCAGCCAAGCTACATCTACTTTTCCTCAGTACCGGGTAGCAAACAGGTTAATGATTGCGACATTTTTGATGATATCTTCCCTAAAGGGTAACAGATAATTTTGGTAGTTCAAAAATCAAATCATGTAGTTCATAAACCAAATCGCAAGCTTCCTGAAATATTTTCTTTTCTGTGCTTCAGGTGTACACATAGTGTTTCCAGTGGTCGACCAAAATCACAATAAAATCCACAGACAACCAAGACGTTATATAAGAAGCTGCAGTCAAACAATTTCAAAGCACCATGATGCCAGTGTAATGGTTAGCTACACAATGAATTTCAGAAACGCGTCCTAATGAGCTTCTGAAGTGGTTCCACCGGATTAACGAGTGCGCCGAGTGAATTAGGTCTATTATGTCCTGCCTAATTAACTACAACATCTAATACACCTATATGTATATGTTGCGAAATGATGGATCTACAACATCGAAAAAGATTAGAGAGGATCAAAAAAGAAGAGCGCTGGCTTTACTTGGGAGGAATTCGGAATAGTAGAGATATGTTTTGCATCCATAAGAAAACCTGCGTTGTCTTGTGATTTCTGTCATTCGTATAGCGGTGAGCTGCGCATCGAGAGTACGGCTAACGGCGGAGGGTATACTACCTACCGATATGACAGTGAAAGTGTAGTGTCCCTCAGAACATCCATTAACTAGAACAGTTGGGAACATTCTCGAGCGACCAAAAAGATTGATGAATTATGCTAAAATGACAGAGAGCTATTTTTTACATAGTGGTATTCTCTTTCACCGGTGCACATGTGTGCAACATCTAGGAATCTGCAGCGATAAGCAACATTTATATTTTTAAAAAGCAACGAAACCCGACGATTAGGGTGGCACAATGTTGTTAGTAACCAAGAAATCTAGCCGGCACATAAACATTATTCACAAAATGGAACTGCCAGCTAGTCTAAATATCCGTCTTAAGTGGCGGAACTTCTGGGGGTGAATCGAAACCCGAAATCCTGTGTTTGTCATTCCTCCTGGTTCCTTCTGGAAGGTGACGGATTATTTACCGCTTACGTCAAAAACTGCGATTTTCGCGCCTGAATGGTGCACGAGCGATTTGAGGAACTTCCTTCTCAACTAGTACGCGAAGCTCAGATTTGTTCAATACATGCGCATACTGTCAACATTAGCTCAAGGAAGTATCCACTGGAACTCACAAAATGTTACCGAACACTTCTCGGATCTCCAAATGATCTTGGATATAACACGAAACTATTCTGCTGATTGCAGAATAGTTTCGTGTTAGTCCTTATCCTTATTTAGCGGCCTATAGACAAGAAATAGTTGTATGACTTATATATTTGGAGATGCTAGGTTAATCGTAAAACACTGACATCGGACGTGATCTTGGATATTTGTCTCGTTCTGCGTTGTTGTAATGGTTTACTGATTGGAATGTTGCTGAAGGTTTTCATTCTTAGTTTCTGATTCTTTTGCTTTCGTCATCAAAGCAAAATGAAGTAAATAAAACCTGTAGGTGTTTTGTAAATGTGTATAAAACTGCTCTACAACAGCGTGAAATTAAGATCTTTATGGTGTCGGCCACTGGAAGAAAAGTCCGGGTTCGGATGATTAAGCGTATTTTACCCAGAAATAGGGTTTCAGAGGATGGATGAAACGTACATATAGATCCGATGAAACATGGATAGAAATTGGATGAGGTCTTGACAATGGTTCAGACATATGTAAATGAAACGCAGTTAGAAATTTTATTAGACGCTGACAAAGGATGAAATATATGTACATATATAGATGGTAAACCAAGCTGCAGTCAAAGGACTATTGAAGCTCATATTTATCATAATTATGAAATTTGTATATCTTTATTTGATTTATTAATTTGCTTACATTTCGGCCCGCACTACCGTACTTACCGAATGCAGTCCTTTAGTTTAAAATCCTCTAGGAAAGATGAAGTCACTATCTTCTTCAGCGTCTTGTCCACGTAACTTGCTATATATGTATTAGGTTGTAAAGAAAGTTCTGTCATTTTTTGCAGCATATATTCAAAACGCCATAACTCGGCTCATGTCTCACCGTTCTCTTCATTTAACCACCATTCGGAAGACCACATTATTGTCTATGGAATGCAGTATAAAGTGTGCCGCTATCGCAAAAGTAAAGATAGGAATTAAGTCAAATGTTCGAAGGCGGATTCGACATCGTGTTGGTATTAGGATCCTCTCTTCCTTGAGAAGCCATATGAACGTTTGAAATTTGGCAGATAGTTAGTCCGAGGTCTGGCAATTTCGACGGACGAAGATGAGTTTCAATGTGTCGTTGGTTTGAATTCTGGAGATGATATTTTAAAACACGTGGATTTGCGTTGCTGTAAAATGTCAAATGGACTCTATGGTTCCTAGCTTCGGTTGTATCGTTTTGAATGTTACATACATATATTCACGATGTACACTTCCTTCTTTATCGTTTGGTGAAGAGTATGGAACAAAAGGCCCACTGGTACTGATGCAGTTCATCATAACGTCACCATTGTCTTCGTATCGTGAAAATCTGGTTTCCTAACCGTCTCAGAAGGTTCGTCGTTGTGTAAAAAACGGGAAAATCTCTTCTCATCATAGTATAATATCCGTTCTTCGTCGTAGGTTAGAAGTCCTTATGAAAGTGGCTCCGCAAAATCCATTTCAATTGATGAACCCGCAACACTCATTCGCACTAGGAGCACAGGGTCCAAATGTCGAATATTTTAAGTAATCCAGATCTTGAGACATTTGCGATAGCGTCACACGTTATACTGCCTTCCCTAGAGAAAGATGTGCTCTTTCGAATGGGGCTTGAATTAAGGAAAACGGCTGGACATGAGTAGAGTTACGACGCTTTAAATATAATGACAGAACTTTCTTTACAACCTAATACATATGTAGTGTTACTGAGACAGAGGTGCTGCGGCAGCAGGAAATGTCCGGAGCAGGGGTGAGCGTTTTACGATTTACAACTTTACGACTTCACGATTTTTACGACATTTTTCGTAAAAAATCGTTTTACGATTTTAAAAGGTAAAGGTAAAGTAAAGGTGCCGGCGTTGATCAGTCCCCTGAGCCGCTATACCAGATCAGTGTCTTTACCTTCCCAGACAAGTCTGGTACCAATTTACCCGACCCCAAAGAGATGGAAGGCTTGGTTAGCCCGGGCCGGGATCGATCGCTCGACCGTGCGGGTGTCAGCAGTGCCTCTTACCACTGTACCAAGTGGGCCCTTTTTACGATTTTACGACGAAAAATTGGGAATTCTACGAAATTTTTACGACTTTCATTTCGGAGCTCAAATAGTGCTAACAGGTCAAAATTGCAAGTGTTCGTGCCAGGACGCTTTGCTCAGGGCACTACAAATGCACTCTCTCTACCCTCATTTAGCTTCACTAGCTATATGAGGTGTGAAGGTCATCATTAGGGTGCCCCACCATACGCAGCGAGCCGCCGATGGGTCTGTGAGGGCGTTAGAGGCCGTTTCCTTCGGTCAATCGACGGAAATCATAAATCATGGATCAGGCTCGAGCTGCTCTAGTCATGCTCTTTCTTTCTTCTCATCGCACTTTTCGATTTCTCGCTCTCGAAACTCTTAATCCGTCACCTTTTCTGTGTAAAAATGCCAAAAGTTGCGTTTTCGTGCAACAAAATACCCACATAATTGGTGGAACAAGCCTATATTTGATGCGGACTATTGAAGTACTTCTGTCGAATTTCTCTTACGGCTCAATCCTGCAATGCGCAGTCTCAACATGTTCTATTTAAACATACCGTGAAAAGTCTACATCTACCAAACTTTTCGTGACCGTCAATTTCATCTGAAATATTTTCCTGCTGTGCTAGATATAGAAATGATCGGCTTGACACTCTCTCTTCGAATATGCAGATGAAAATTGATTCCGCTGAACAATTGTTTAATTTCAGTTGTGATTCAGCTATGTGTATCGTGTCGACCTCATTAACTCGCCGCTCTCGCGAGGTCGACGACCGTCCACTTCACACCTTGAAAACTTCGAAATTTTCAGAAGATTGCTAAACCAGAAGATGGATCACGCTGTTCTGATTCTAAACATGTGCTTTTTATTCAAAATAAGTGAAATTGGAGAGAGTTATGACGAAGCGGCACTCGCAGCAGCGTCTACTGCCGCCGGCCGCGTTTTGGCCAACGTTTACCGGCGGGACTGTATTTCTGAAGATTAATGTTCCTTTGATTGGTCTTGATAGATAATTGTTGTTCTCTGAGAAATTTATTTTCATTTTTCCTCCTAATGATGTTCACTGAAATCACTGTAAATAGCTGACCTACATATTAGGTTGGTAAGAAGTTTCGTGCCGTTTTTTCTTCAAACGACTGCTGTAAGTTGAGTTCGAAAGCTTTTTACAGCATTCGAAAGAGAATTATCTGCTCTTTCGAGTAATATAGTTGGAAATTGTGATGAATTTGAATTTCATTGTTCCTTCGGCTAGTAAAGTGAAGAGCGAAAAAGTGAAAAAAGGTAAGAAAAGTGGAGCGTGTCGCCCTCTTTCGATTTTGTGAAACGGTTGAAACTGGAGGTTTGCTCTTCTAAGAAACTTCAAGACGCTTTTCTCACAAAAATTTTTACAATCGAGAACTATTTGAAAATAAACATATCATGTGAAAGCGCGAAAAATTCCGTTCGGAAAACTGTACAGAAATCATTTCGGACGTTCAGAAGAAAACCAGGAGCAGCATCGGAAAATTATTCTTGTCTTTCGAATGACAAATTTTGGGGGTTTAAACTTTGTAATCTTCAGAACAAATAGGAATACGTAATATATTGACTAATAGAGAAAATCATCATCTTTCAAACCGTATATCACATTTTATTTAAGCCTCTGGAGCTGAGCAGAAGAAAATCGCTGTCGGTGAGGTTATTTTTTCACTTTTTCGCTTTTCACTTTACTTGTCGAAGAAACAATGAGATTCTAATTCATCACAATTTCCAGTTATACTGTTTACTGAAGAAGAAGAAGATACTGTTTGAAAGAACATACAGGGTGGCAAAAAATTACGTGCGCGCTATATTCGACAAATTTTTAACTATTGTACAGCATCTTTCTGCATGCTTTTCTCTTCTAAAATATTTAATAGACGCCCATTATCGGTCTTTCAAAGCAGAATTTTTATTTCCTATCCGTTTGGAAAAACTGTTCAACTGGAAACGCGATTGCACAATAACCGGCAGGTGGGTTGGTGAACTCAGCGTTTTCATCGAGGTTCTGTGTTTCTCTATGAATCTTTCAGGAGATTGTGAAGCAATGGTTTGATGAAGTACATGTTCAAACAAAACACATGAGCGGATGTAAATGTACTGTCAATACGTAAGAGTGGAATGGTATCCTTAAGAAGAGGATTAACCAATAAAATGACGTGAAGTTGATAAAAATGGCCTTAGAGTTCGAATATTTTTGCAAATCGGTTCAAATGATAGTACGTAAAAAGCCTAGGCTTTGAAGTTACCTTTTATTTAGAGCACAAACTCTCATCTATCAAATGTAGGAAAAATCAAAAGAAATTGTGGTAATCTTTCAAGGTGCGCCGCAATGAGGGGAACCTCTGCTTCGATGATAAACTTTCTACTATCTGCGTTGCTTAAAATTTTCGAATTCACCCTCATCTTTTTAACACAGCTCCATTGAATAACTGCAAGCGGAAAACCACCGTGAAATTCTGATATCCAATGAACTTAATGGTTTGAAGGGATTTCAGTGCTTCAGGCAAGACTTTTTTCATTTCTACCGATAGAAAAGATAAAAGCCATACGAAAATCTATGGAGAAGAGATTCTTATAGAAGCCGCAGTGTCTCGGAACAATCTTGAAGCAGAAACATCTCAATTCCATCGTTAAGTGACGGTATAAGCAGCCAAATCTGTAGTGCACCTTCATGAGACCGAAAACAGCTTCATTGCGTCTACGGGTTTGTAGCCCTCTAACATCCCTTAACTGAATCCGTTGAACTCACCCGTTTGAGCAATTACAGAAGAAAACTCAGAAGTCCAAAATCCGAAATTTGGATAGATCGTGAGAAGAGCTGCTCAAAATATGAAACAATATAGAAAATTACTACTTGCGGCGCACATCGATTTCATGAAGTAATAGAATACCATTTATATAAAAACTGAAGCCAGCTACTTTGAAAACATTTGGTAACTATGACATGTCATGCTCTGTTCTTAAACATGAATGAATTTCTTTGAGCAAATGTCTTGAGGAAGAAGAATTATGAACACTTTTTATGGCGCACGTAATTTTTTGCCACCCTGTATAGTTCTCTTTCGAATGTGTCACACTGCAAAGCTATCGAAGTTAATTTACAACAGTCGTTTGAAAAAACGGCACGAACTTTCTTACCAACCTAATATTTGATTCGGCACTCAGTTTGAATGAACATTTTGATTTCAGTAACGTTTATTTTGCCGCGTTGACGCATAAAGCTGTCTGTTTCAGCAGAAAAATAATATTTTACGAATTTTACGATTTTTATTTCCCTGCTGCTTTTTTCCTCTGCTTACGAGTCATTCCCTGCTGCGGTTGCGAGTCGGGTGTGACCTCGCTCAAACTATTTTTCGCTGAAATTTCGCCCAGATAAGTTATCACGGGCGCTGATCACGAAACTGACATCCGTTTTCAAACTTGTTTGCGAAAACCACCCATATCGCCAGCTACGCACTAAATAGTTTCTGACCAACGACAGTCCAGTGAACGGTCGCAAAAGCGCGCAGCTATTGCGGAAATACGCGCACCCCCTTTTTACTGCTCCACTTTGGTTTACTGCCGTAGTCTGAAGGGGCCCTCAGTGAGCGTTACTGCTGTCGAGGAAGTGGCCACATGAATTTTCGTCCCTTTCTCCAAGGCTGAGCTGTAGTCTGTGAAAATTGATAGGTTGCATAACGTTCACAAAAATGCTGCTCATTCCCACATTCTAGGCTGAAATTTTTCTAGATATTCTTTGTGAATAAAATGTCTTGTCAAATAGCTAGCATCACAGAATGTAAGAGCTCGAGAAGATAAATATGTTGATGCCAATTTCTTCAAAATTGTGACGAAAATCATCAGCTCACCTATGAGTAGTATCTGGATATCCGACAAGATGCTTAAGTCAAAACTGAAAAGAACAGAAATCGAAAAATTCATACGCCCTGCCCCTCATACGTATAGTGAGCGGTAAAGTATAAAGGCAAACAATTGGCATTACTCCCTTCCTGATAAGCAAGAACGTGTAACAAAGTAATTTAGGAAACGCACTGATGTTGGTGCTGTTTTCCACTCTTCAACCGAGTGGCTAAATGATGCCGGCAAAAGTATTATTGTTCCCCAAAAATGCCATGGAGTGATTGGTTTCACGTTTCTCTGCAAGAAGATAGACGCAATGATGTGGAGTCAAAAAGTGGGGGAGAGTGACGACACGACGAAACTATTAAGACGGTCAGAAAGTCTTGAGCTATTTCACGTTTACTTTTTCGTTACTTCCTTACTTCGGTATAAATTATTCCACGACAGTAACAACCATGGCTAGATAAATAGTGCAATATCACATGTGGTGGGCGAGCGATCTGGAGAAGAATGCCGCACTACAGACAGCACCTTGAAGAGCAGGAGGCCTCTGAAGTCGTCCGAACCATTTTCGGCTGCAAATTCGCGGGTTGGCTCGAGAGGAACTGCCAAAAGCTTACTCGGTGCACATTCCTTGTGATACCGCCACACCCTACGCCGATAAAGAGTTATGTTAAAGGTTGAACGGCGAAGACTCGGAAACGTTTCAACATCATAAGCAGGAAATGTATCGAAGTCGCTAGCTAACCAAAACGGCAAATGAGATTGAGTGGCGTTAATACGCATGCAAGACCATAACAAAACTAGACGAGATGTGAGAACATGAAATTTGATGTTGCAGCAGTAATGAGCTGAAAACAATCACGCTCTACATGCACATCCACCGCACATTCCTGACAACTAGACTCGTAGTCGATGAGAAGGCCAGACGCGAAATGAAAGGAAAGGAGGATTTATTCTCAGTGTGATCAAAGACGTTGCGAGACTGAATCTTTGAACCTTCTCAAGTCAAAGTGCGTTCAACAAAACGATTATCTTTTCATTAAATCGAAAAACCGAGAAATCACCATCAGTGTGAAACATTGAATTGGGAAGACTTATGTAATACCACAGAACCGATATCCCGAAGTCTTAGGCCTATGGTATACTCCGGCAACGGGCCCGTCGCAGCGGAGCTAAAAATGCGTGGCTCGCCCCTATGCAGCACAGCAGCTTGGATTTTTGTATGCTGCTGTGTGTGGAGACTCGAATAGTTTACCGCAAGAGCAAAAAGGATGGTGCAGATCCTCACAGGACAGTACTGTGGCTTCTGTCGCAGCGAGCTGCGACGCCTGTCGCAGCTGGCTGCGACGGTCGCAGCGCACTGCGCTGCGATCAGCCGGCGCCAGCTGCGACAGGTCGGACAGCACTGCTTCGAGTCCTCGCACACAGCAGCATACAAAAATCCCAGATGCTGTGCTGCATAGAGGCGAGCCACGCATTTTTAGCTGCGCTGCGACGGGCCCGTTGCCGGAGTATACCATAGGCCTTACATATGGAACGGAATAGGACGAGTTTCCGACAAGCGCCGTCGAGAACTCGTCCAAATCTGGTTATGAAGGAAGGCCCACATTCATCAGCGCGACACCCGAAATGGGTCCCAAAATACACCTGCAATGAGGCGCAAGTCGTGATTGGTTGACGCGCTTTCCACGCGGTTTTTTCAAAATTCTTGTGAGGTCTAGCACAGCTCATTAGCGCAGCAAGGGTTCGGATATCCAGAATGATAGGCAAAATCTGATTCATTAACACGATATTTAATCTATAAACGCTTCAACTACCTGTCGGAGCGAGGGGTTGGAGATCTCAAACTAGTAACAGCGTATGAACCCAAATTATACCCGAATAAACCGCAGAGTAGTTTGATGAAGTAGAGTTTGCATTCCGTGGGGGGTGCGAACACTTGTTGTATCAGAGCTCACACAAATTAAGAATAAACCCTCCACAAATCTTACTGCGCTCGTCGATAAACTGTGGTTCGCGGGCCGTTTGTGATGCCTTCGAGATTTATTTCAGACACAACGTACATGAATTCGGGACTAAGAATTCGAGGTCGACGTCGATTTTACGAAGTTATTAAAGAAGGCCGGCGTTGTAGGACGTTACCTGGGATGGACGAGTTGTCGTAAGTTACGCCTACATCGCGCACTGATGCAAATAGCAAGTATTGATGTCGAGAACTCATCAACCGTGGGCGGACAGTTTCTAATGAACAAGTGAAAAAGGCCTTTCGACTTGTTTTCATATCATTTATGCATGGCGAAATTACTAATGCAGTGGGTGAGGAAAAGCTGAGGTGTAGAAGCTATGTATGTATGTAAGTGGAGAAAAAATTCAAGGACCTAAAATTGCTCGAATGCGCCTTGTCTAATCGATAGTAATTCACTGCGACATTATGTATGCCAGACGGTGGCGGATCGTCTCAAACGTTGAGATAAATTCAATGAGATTTATGCTTAATTCTTCTTTATTATTCCTCTAAAGAAAATGTTTGCTACTACACACATCCTCAAATGGAGCAATAATTCAAGTTTTGCAAAATATATCATCTTCTCGAATGATTTTTCGAAACGACGTTCCAAAAGTTATTGTTCATCAGTGAAAGCATGTTTCAAATCATCGTGAAATGAGAAATCGAAAATAAATATTCGATAATCAGCGCACAAATATGGAATTTTGCAGATCAGCGGATCTGTACTAACCTTTTGTTCCCGCAGGATAGAATTTACTGCGCTCATTTAAAAAATCAAGCTGTGGGTCTCCTATAATGTAAGACCTCCGATTGAACATTTTGCACATTTTTTTTGCAATTTAACCCTTTCAAGCAGGATCTAGCTGAGATAGACGTGGAACCCTTTTGTACCACTAGGTGTCCCTTTACGGCTGATAACAATTTAATACCGTATGTGTGGAAGCTTGCCGGTTTGTTTATTTCCTTCTGTATGTTTGTAAAGAGACAGCAACAAATTGTATTTTGTGAGAGAGAAAGCGATAGCATAAGGTGGATGGTGTGCTTCACAGTCCTTGAAAATTTCTTACTACTGACTTTTTCGAAGTGCCAAATGGCGGTGGAAGAAATACAGTGCGTCATGTTTGTCTCTTGGGTTTGCAATCTGCCCAACTGACTTGTAGACCGAATAGTCTCTTTGGCCATTCATTCGCATGTTACGCTATGCAGGGCGATGCTTTGCAGCACTCACACTCAGGCTGAATTACAAAATTTGCAGAAAGGCGAGAAGTGTCGTCTTCAGTGACGGCTTCTAATTTATCCAGATCACTGCTGGGGTTCGTGGCGGTGCAGTTCACTTTTAAGCTCAAAGTTGTCTTCTTTAACACCCTGGAACATTTCTACAGCGAACATATGAGGCACCTTCTTCCAATACACTGAAAAATATCAAGTTTGAACATTCCAGCAGAAATCCCTTTTCGGAGTTCCTTGACTTCATGCATTGGGGCTCTGTGGCTTAGACATTTATAGGAATTCTAACGAAACCAAACAGGCGATGTATAGTTCAAAAAAGCTGTGACTACTCAGCTGAAATGTCATCGCAAAAGGAGCACAGAACCGGGAAAAACATTCAGATGGAAACGCTACAACCGAATAAATGGAAGACGTAGATATCGGATAGAAGCTGGTCCAGAATGAACTACATCTTCCATTTATCACTTTACAAACGTCCAGCTTCTAAGTGAAAACTCAACGTTTCCAAGATACTCTAACCGAAATCTTCGGAGAGGAATGAAATATGTAGCAGCTCAACGAATACGCTGCACTCACATCAGTGATGTCTCGTTAAATTGCGATATTTGATGAAGCTACTCTTCACACCATCGCCAGACGAAATCAGGAGGCATCGAATAGCAAACGAGGCCGTCCATCATAGCCAGTGTGTTGAGGAGTTTCTGAGAAGGCCTTCCTGCATTTCGGTGCATAACAGGAATACATTTATCTATCGCCTGAAGGAAAAATAAGTAAAGGGCAGCTAATTCTGTTGTGTCGTGGGAAGCGGCTTTAAGTAGGCAGCGGAAATCCCTGTAGTACACAAGTTGTCTGTTCTTAAATAGACTAGGCATTACAGAGATTTATTCATCAGTTATGGCACACTACCGTGGAAGTTACTTCATTCTACTGTAGCAATGTTTTTCGTTCACTTTTCAAACGTTTCCTACCTCTGGATAAAAATGTACAGCAATTCTCAGCTCATATTCATCCCATTTTTCTAGTTTCCATTCGATGTCCCTCCACGGAGTTTTTTCATTTTTAGACATGAAGTGCAAAATGGTAGCACAATTGCTCACGTTCGAGATAAAAAGCTGTACGAATCGAATGCGGTTCAGAGGCGTTGGGTCGAAGTTGGAATCATCAAGCTGATGAAACATCATACGCATTTCATAATTGTACACCTGTCGAGGAGCAGAAAGTATATTAGAAAAGTTATGAATGAGCCTTTCGTAGCAGTCATAATTTTGAAAACCCCACGGATTGTTTACCACTTTGCTGGCTTCCAGTTGCTAATTGAGAATTTAGAGTTGCACTTATCTGTTCACTCTAAACAAGGCAGGGATGCAGCGAATTTCTTTCAACCTTTACAGCTGAACTTTTACCTTTACAACAGAGACCGTTATTGTGAAAAATCTGTATTTCATGTAATCATTCGCTCGAGGCGAAAGTCACAAATTGCTGATCCACAAAAGGGTGTCGTCAATGAAAAACGTAAATTAAAAAGATGATCGATTTTGAGCTCTTTCATAGCTTCAGGTGGATTTGTGAAGGATCGTTCATAGTTCTCGCGACGTGCGTTGGGAGGACATGGAAAAGATACAAATCAACGATATCGTGGGAATTCCCACGCTATTGTCGATTTGTATATTCTCTCAATATATGTATATTCTTCGGCTCGCACGTCGCGCGCACACTAAAGAGGCCCAAAACGATCCATGAAAGAGCTCAAAATCTTCTAAACCATCCCTGAAACCCATTTGCGCGCCAATGGCAAGCAAAGTCGATTCGACTAAAAGTCGTTCCTCAGTCGTTTACGGAGGAGGTGAAAAGTGCAATTAAACGGAAAAGAAGCACTGACGTCGTGAAGATTATTCGGAAAATCCTTTCTTTTTCAGCTTCTCTGTCCAGACATGATACCTTCGGACTGATATCGTTCCCCTCAATGAAGCTCGATCACACTGAGAAGAGGTTCGAAAACACGATGTTGTTCGAGCCCAGTTTCAGAAGTTGTTCTTGTTAGCACCGCAAACGGCAACGTCAAACGTCAGCTATTACGGAACAGCCGCAATGCGTATGAGAATTAAAACTGAATCGTTCGCTCTGTGTAAAATCTGAATTTCACTCAAAGGAATAAATGTGTTTCGATTTCTGCCCGAAATGTATTGGAAGAGAGTGTTGAACAAAACCAGAGGAGGAAATGAGCGGCGTTAACGAAAGATGAGGTGTTGGAGTTAAGTCTAATGAGCAGCATGTTTACACTACAGACGATGAGCACCGTCGTAATGAGAAGAGCTCAATTTCGGCGAAAGTTTTTGGTCAAAAATTGATGAACGTTAGACTGAAGGTCAACGGCAAGCAACTTTGCTTTGTTCGAACAAGAGAAGCTGGTCACGTCGTTGTTAAACACTCGACTGACGAAATAACTAGAATCTCCTTGATATCATGATGAACAGGGCTTTTCGAGATGAAGAAAAGCGTTCTACATTGCCTCATTGAGAGACACACAGCGTTGTGATGATGTCTTCGTTGAGAATTCATTTTTAGTTAAGGAAGTCAACACGTTCAACGGCGTCGTCGGCTGATCAGGAAGACATCGTCACTCTCCTGAAGCTTTGATGATGCTGCAAGAAACGTCCTCTCATGAATTTGTCCTTATTTCGAGGCAAGAAAGATTTGCACGAGATGATAATCAGCTGCAAGCTGCAGTTAACAAACAGGCAATGTTTTACGAAGAAAATGGAAAACAATTGAGTGTTATTCGATAGTATTTTTTCTTTCCTTCTTTCTTTATTACATGAACGCATTAGATGACGTTACACCAAAATCTAATAAATCAATATAAAAGGATAACGCACAAACAAGACATATGCTCTAGTGGTTAACATAAAATGAAAATCTGGCCGTGAACGTTAACATTATGGAGGGTAGAGAGAGGGGTCCGACAGACTTGAGAGACTAACAGACCAAGTTCTTCGTTCCTACGAAAACGACTATATTTTGCTACTCAGTTTGCCGTACTTTAATCAAGCGCAGTTTGTGAAAAGGAACCATATGTGTATGGTGTACGTTTTTGCTGAAGGTTAAGGTAAAAGGTAAAGGTGTTGGCGTCCATTAGTTCACTAAGGACTCGCCACCGCATTGGTGTTCCATTCAATTCGCAGAAACATGGTGAATGCGTATTTGGTCTATATATTAGGTTATGCAACGAGTTCTTGCGATTTTGGTAACAATTTTCAAGGTTTTACAAACTTTGAAAATGAGTAAGTTTGGTGCAGTCACTTTTGTATAACGTGACACGTGGCTGCACCAAACTTACTCATCGAAGTACCGCCCGTCTTTGTCGATAACTATCCTCCATCGATTCGGTAGGGAATAGATGCCGTGGCGGTAGGAATCCGGAGGAATCCCCAGCATCTTCAGCTTTCGGCGGGTCAGGTTGGAAGTGTGCGGTCTAGCATTATCATGGAGAAAATATATCTTGTCGATCTTTTGACGACTATCACGGACACCATGGCTGAGTTTTTGCAGTTGGTTGCAACACACATCGCTGTTGACGCTACTACCAGAAGAACAGAGCTCCCAGCACACAATTCCGCGGACGTCTCAGGAAACGCTCAGCATGCCCTTTCTCGGTTTCGGATCACCTTTGGGAATGGCTTGTCGCTCTCCTCTGCTGGAACCCATACATGTCTGGCTGTATGTGACACATACAACACCCACTTCTCATCTCCTGTAATGTGTGAGTCCGACCAGTCAAAACGGCGAGAGCAAGACTAGTTGGAAAGACATGCAAGCTCGAGAGGAGAGGGCAGTGACGACGATGAATCCTTGATGACACAACCAGCTGATATAAAGCCAAAATGTCTTGTAGGCATAAGCCAATCTTTGACCACTTATCTACCCTACTGCTAAACCGATGACACGTTTCAACCAGAATCGTCTGGTCAAAACACAAAATCGCAAGAACCTATTGGACAACCTAATAAAACCTGCGGGGCCCATCTGCTGCACTAAATCAGTGTCTTTACCTTCCCAGACGAGGCTGGTACCAATACACCGACGCTGGAAGGTTTGGTTAACGCGGGCCATGATCGATCGCTCGACCGTGCGAGTATCTGTAGCGCCTTTTACCACTGCACCACGGGGCCCGCAAAAACCTGACTGAGTTATCTAGTGGGTTGCGAAGTTTATTAGATCCTCCAGTGATTTCTTCACCGCATCCAATTGTGAAGGAAGAGCGGCCATCCGAATTTTGGGTAACATCGTCAAGTAGAGTTTCCTTTTCAGCACTAGGAGCTCGAGATCAAAAGCGGCATTCCGATTTTTGAACGATGCTATTTTATCATACGAAAACCCAAGAGCAAGATTGAAATCCCTCGTGAATTGTTTTTTTACACTGACTCTAGTTTTTTATTCAATTTCTTCTTATACAGAGGAAAACACTGTCATATTCACGAATAGGCCCACACACCTTGAATACATCTTGGAAGCTAGCACGAGAACTTTGGAATCTGTTTTTTCAAGGCTTTAAGAGGGTGTGCAATCATTCTGGAACCTTTCAATTCTATCAACTCCGACGCAAGCTTTTTATTAACAACCATTTGAACAATCCTTAAATTTTTCAGGTTCTCAACGAGTACTTGCTGGCTCCAGGATGAAGCAAGTAGATGACGTGCTTCAATCTGGAGCCAGCAAGGAAGTGCTCGTAGCGCTCCTCAGAGACTCAATGTGCAGAAGGATAGTTTTGTACTAATTCCATTGATGAGATCATACCATTTCTCCCTCGAATCCACCGTAACCTACTTGTACAGTTTAGTGCGTATCAAAAGTATACACGTTGTAGAGTCACCCCAAAACAGTAATTTATTCTTTGTTAACGGAAAAACGTGCGCAACTGAAATGACGATATGTCGTGAATAACCTACTGCAGTCAGAAATATGAGATGTATTTAAGAACAAAACAAAAAAAAAACAGAGGGCGTGATGCTAGATCCCATTGTTAACTAAATGATGGCTTGGTTTTGTACGATAAAAAGTTGTTTTTAATTACTTCCCCATGTTCGATAAATTTATACCAGAAAATGAATCAGAAGGATTTCTAAAATATGAAACTTAAAAATTGGTTTCTCCACCGTATGAAAAGTTCAGTGCTTTTCATAAATATACGCCACCCCCTATTTTGGTGGTTCCCACTTTAACGAAAGAGATGCAGTTTTTTCTTTGATGTCATTTTCATCAGCATGGAAAATAACCATGGAGAACGCTTTTTTGGAATTTATGAGCTGATGTGATATTTTTCATATCGATTTTTTAATATCCGCAGGTTTTTGCGCTCAACGCGACACCTTGGTTTCCTGTAGATTTATTAAAGATGCAGTTACAATCCGATGATTAAATTCGTTGATTATTCTTTCCTGTTTTCCCACCGCTGCTATCAAGTGGTTCCGTATTCGTGAGCGCGAGTTTTAAAGAATTTGTGGACCGATTTTCACACACTGCGCCAGTGCCTCGCACCTGATCTCCGTGATGGTGGCTTAGTGATGTCTGTTCACGTACACATTTCGAATGAGCATGCGCTAACGATTTTCCACCGGCTTGCAATCCAGCCTACAACCGGCCTCCTCTGAGATCTTAACTCCGTGGACCTTAGAGGACAATCAAGTCGAGCGCCATAGATGGATTTTCGCGCAGTCCCGCTGAATCGAGAATTCTACCGTCCGGCACTGGCTCAGAAAAGGCAAAATGTGATCCGCTAGTGCTTGCGAGTAATTCTCGCCATCCAACTGTGTGTTGGTGAAGGTCGCCTCGATCGTCGTGATAGCACAAAAGGCGCCCCAAACCACAAGTTAAGGTCTACCGAATTTCCTTCTTCTAAAAAACGGTTCTTCTCTGTTGACATGAAAGTAATTCTACTGCATGCCTCATAGTTTTAGAATAACCTTCTTTTGTCAAACCAAACTGTCTGGGATGTCCTGACACAATTTCCAATCTCTCTGGGCGTAATTGTGCAAACGATAAAATGCCACGTTGTACCCGTCGTTATATGAGTTTCACTCTCAAAATGAAATGGAACCAGCTCATGTGCCCTAATCATGCAAGATGTCTACATCATTACTAAACTGCAGATGTTCGACTCTTCGGTGTAGCACTCTCCATGTAAACGAACAAGGGAATGAAAGCTTCAGAACTATGGGTAACTGACGCAGACTTGCGGTACTTTCGGGTGTAACTCTGTAAATTTTCCCTTCGCTCTCATTGGATACCTGTCGCGAACGACTACTAGACGTCTTCCTGGCATAGCCTTCGGAGCCGCGCAAGTAGCCTCATGCAGCGGGCCTGGAACGACCAATATTTGTCGAGATCCAGCTGATGGAACGACCAACTTTTGCCGAGATCCAAATCGACGCGACTAAGAGCAGAAACTTCGGCTATCTCTTCAGAAGTAAGATGAGGAGCTAGAGGTATATGTGCGGAACATCTACTCACAATATTAGCTCGTTCTATGGGAAACCAAAAACAGGAAGACCTTTTAGTGTAAGGTTCCACTCACCGTGACATGACTAAAAAACGAAAAATAATTCATATACCTTTTCACTTTGATTTGGACGTTTTTCAAACCAAATTGGACGTTTTTCAAGCCACGTCGGACGTTTTTTTAAACCAAATTGGACACTTCTCATGCCACCTTGGCTTGAAAAACGTCCGACGTGGTTTGAAAAACGTCCAAATTAAAGTGAAATTGTGTGGAATATAAAAATGCTAAATATATTCACGTAGCGCGAAAAAGTGTACAGCGTGGTTATTTTCCATGCTTCTCAAAATGAGATGTGAGGAAAAGCTGCATCATGCCCTGTAAAGTGGCAACTGTCAAAACAGGGGGGTGGCGTATATTTATGAAACGCACTGTATAAAGCGACTTACAGTGCCCGTTTATTATAACTGCAACTTTGAGACTTCGTTGGTATTTACTCTACTTCTATCTACAATCGCATTAACAACGTGTCGCGTGGTACCCGACTGTCCGTCGAGGATCAGGCACAAGTTCGAGCCCTACACCAAGCAGGTCGCTTCAGGCGTCCAATCGCTGCTCAACTTCGTCGCTCCAGAACGCTGTGGACAATTACCTGAAAGGTACACAGCGTTTTGAAGCGGCTTCATTGCACGTGAGGTGATGAGAAAGGCTCCTAGGTCGACTGAACACCACAGAGCCAAACGTCATCAATTTGCGCGTTAAAACATGTCGACACGTTGGAACCAGGTGCACTATTTTCCCATCTCGAAATTCTTCCCACTCAAAGAAGTTCGTTGCTTTCAGGTAATCTTCTCCGATAAAGAAGTTCAATTTGGATGGACCCAATGGATCTCACTGTTAATGGCGCGATTTGAGGAAGGTCCTCATAGTTTCCAGCAGACGCAACTTCGGCGACGGTTTTCAAATGGTCTGGGAGCATTTTGTAGCACTGCTGTTCTTTGGCTAGCCTTTACTACGTGACGAATGAAGTAAAAGGATTATCAGAAGGTTCTTCAAGATCATCAGGTGCCGTTTCTTCGCCAGCACCACACGGAGAATTGGTTTTATGGTTTTCGACCGCGGGGAATTCGCTCAAAGCTATTTATTATCACGAATCTCCGTTACCAAGAAAAAATTACGATTCTTGGGGTGGCCCAATACTTTTGATACGCACTGTATGTTCACACCAACTCCATTGTACTTAGCAGAAATCACGTGTTCTTCTTCGAATTTTTCGTCTCCTCATTTAAGGTGATGACAGCGGCAACGTTTGACGCCCTAATAAGGGGTCAATAACCCTTCAATATCAGCTCAAAAGAAAGTGACGAAAACCAGTGATATTAGCTCCCAGAATAGCCTCTCAGAAAGGCTATTTCAATTATTTCATACCACAGAAGAAGCACCACTGCCCAACGCGTACGAAACTTTTGGGACCGTGTATCCTTATGTCTTCAATTTATCTCTAATGCATTCTCCTCTGCAACACAGCGTTCGTGCTCAGCTATAAAATTATGTTGTTCTTATTTTAACATCCCAAATGACAACATCAAACGTATCTTAATACGAAACGGACTCTATGACACAGAATGCAAACCAGAGAGCTGCGTTGTTTGTTCTTACGGAAAGAATGGAGATTGTGAGGAATCGGGAGTGGTACATCAGATTGAATGGCACTACTTGCAATGGCAAGTACATTGGAGACACCGGTCAGGTGTTATAGTCACGTATAAATGAACATCTGGCCAGCAAGCGGAGAGATAGCATAACACTGCTGGAGAGGCATCGTCATAAAGTTCATAACGGGACTGACTTCGAAATTATGAGCAAAATTGTATTCTATGAGACCGAGATATCGTCAGGAGAAGCATTGGAGGAGGTCTGGATTTCCGCAAGGAATCCAATTATGAACAACCGAAATGAGTGTCTTTCGATAAGCAATGACTTCTTTTTATTAATACCGTTCTATGGGTTTCGAATCGAATGATGTGACTCAGTCGCATCCTACTAACACCAGAGGTTGATTGCAATGTCGCAACCCTCTTGCGGTGGATCGCGCGGTGAGCTATTGATTTTTTACGGTCTTAGTGAATGTAGAAGTCTGTCAAAAATGCTAGGGATAGTACGGCGCATGGCCGGACAGTCCAATGATACTTAAGTTTCGAGCCATTTTTAGGATTCTGAAGACGAGGTTCAAGTCGAAACGTCGAAACGGCCATAATAAATTTGATCCATCCGAATAAAGTCCTTATACACCCGTTCCCGATCGCCGATCGGTCATTTTTACACAGTTGTTTGCTCAAAAACCACCATCCGTTGAGGCTGGCGATCGCCGGTCGCCATGCGCAGCACAGCGATCGTCGGCGATTGGCCGACGGGAGTATAACAGGGTCCGGTCGCCGACGATCGCCGCCCGTCGCCGTAGGGTGGGGGGTGCGGCTGCCGAGACAATTCGTCCTGAGGCTGTCGTTCACACTGTCACTTCGAGCGGTCTCGGCACGATCTGTACGAGTCGCGTTCCCCGATCGCCGGCGATCGGTAAAGGGTGTATAACAGTGGCCTAACCCCGTTCGGCACAGCCAGACTACATACTTAACACTTGCTATAATTCGATCTGCAAGCCGAGAAAGTCGGGTTTTCTCATAGAAATACTTCCATTTGAAGCCTCCAAGTTCTCTCTCCTTGAAACCTCGGCATGATATTACGAAATTCGTATGCTGAGTAGAAGACAATCATCATTTAGACTACGATCTCGCGAAGCGCAAAAATTCTTAGTAATTCCAGGTAGCTGCTCATTTCCATTTCTATACTTCTTCGGAACCTTTCCAGTTGAGGTATGCAAGCAACACAAGTGTTGCCAAGGTTGGATTTCCTTCGAGATCACCAATTCCAGTTTTCCGATCAAGCTCAGAATGCCTTCTGCTCTCCCTTTTCGATGCTGCTTTCTCCTAATCTTTTTACCTTTGTACACATTAGTCGTCTTACCACATCATCCCTAGGTGTTCCCAGACATTTTATCATGCTCCGTTGCAGAGTGGCGATGCTGGGAATTCATTAACGAAACCTTGGTAAGCGCAACCTCCATTTCAAGATGATAAAAATTTCCAGCAGGCGAAAGTAGCAGGGTTCCGAACTGAATTTGCGAAGTTCATGCTCAGTTCTACCGAATATTGAAATAAACCAGGGAATCGGGGAATATTCAATACCTTGTGTCTGCTAGAATACTGACTGTAAAAAAACATGATGCTCCCAATGCTCCCAATCTAATGCCTCATCATTAAATACTACCTTATTACCAGACGGCACTTTTTTGAAAAACTGTTTAGATCGACGTGGCGAAAATCCTAAACAGAAAGTCTTACCAGGTCTCCTGGCAGAACATTTTGTTGTTGAACATTTGGCAGACTCTCTCAAACTAGAGGCATCAACATCCAAAATTAGAAATACGAAGCGATGAAATCTGAGAAAATTAAAGGTCGATCGATTTGGGAATGTAGAGAAATTTGAGTCGAGTCACTCAGCACGCCAATAAGTTCCATAGGCTAAGTTCAGCCAAATTACAATTTTAGCAAGAAGTAGCATCTCAAAAAGCATATTACCCTAAAAGTTTGAAGCGGAAAACGCCTACTGAAAGCAATAGGTTCAAAAAATTCAAAATCGGGGAAACAAAAGAAAGGTAGAACTGGAACTGGACTTAATCTTCACCGTCAAGAGCGCAATCAACTTGTCTTGTGAACGTTATGGCAGGAAGAACTCGGTAGCTGCCTAAATTTAAAAATATTTTGCACGAGAAGCCGAAGAAAAGCAAACGAGAAATGTTGTGAGGACGGTGACCAGAGCATTGATTATGTGGATACGTAATGAGGAACACCCACCAACTCTCCATTTTCTGAAGCAGCTTCCGCTGGTAGAATTGTTGCAGCAATGTACGTCTAGGGATCACTGTAGGCCTCCGAAGAGGTGAGGCGAGTGTCGAGTGTATCACCACCGATATGCCACGTCACGACAATACTATACAATACTCTTTCGCAAATTTTATGGGAATTTTTCTGATTAATCTTACATTCTGTCTTAGTTTCATCTCATTTGCTTCGTTTCCTGTTTCCCATAATTTCCTTTCGTCCGTGACATCGTCTGCCTGGTTTCAATGAAGGTTTCGGCAACTCGTAAACATCTTGTTCCATGTTTCAATTACCCGTCTGCTAATTACGGCAGTTGGTCTTGCGTCATTGGAATACTGAGCTGCTAAGATTCCGTTTTCCGACTACTTGTATACTTGCTGTCCTTACAGGCTGTTAAATAAAACAATAGATGTGTTTGATCGATCGTGTCGAAAAATAAAAAAACGATGTTCCAGAGACGATGCGAAGTAGGCATTTACTTTGGGAATTTGACTTTTCACTACTTCGCATCCATTATCTGAGAAAGTACTGACCCCGGAAACGCTCGTGCCAGTGGTGTGATTTGCATTAGGTTGCACATAAATAAGCTGTGTTCTTTCGCTCATCATCTGAATACAAATGCAACAGTATTCGTTGATTCATTTATTATACTGATGTACAAGCTAAAAGTTTATCTGATGCACTTTCATATTTCGATTTTCGTTTGTTCCATCTTCATTCTTTAAAAATCGCTGAACGAGTGCTTCAAGTGCCCTCTGATAGTAAGGAGAGGATTCATGTCATTTGCCTCATGAGTTTAGACTACGACGGAAAGCTGTGTAGGGTCATAAAAATATTGTGAAAGCGGACTATGAAGTCTTTCCAATTTTCGCTACTCAACCCTACTTCCAAGGGTTTTGATTCTGAGAATTTAACCTCTAAGATTAGTAACGTCGAGGTCGGATTTACGAGTTTGATGCCGTGGACTGAAGTCAGTGAAAGTCACTGAAAGTAGAGTAGCGTCCATGAGTAATCGTTCGTGATAAGCGAAATGATCGTGAGTGTCATTTCCGGATATTCCCAGGCATGTGGAGGAATATGCAGAGGTGAAAGAGTGGATGAGTGGAATGATGGAACCCTGAGTCATCCAGGGTACTCCTTAGACTGGGCGGTAAAGAAATTAGAATATTTTCAAGCAATTCAAAGAGGGCGACAGGGGCTAGATTCTCAGGAGTCAGACATATGCTGGAAGTGACGTTAATGAATTCGTTGCTTCCAGAAGTTTGGATTTCCACCGCAAGGGCAATTTTGTTTCTTGTGCCTAGTTAGGCTACAGCACGCAACATCGGCTCAATTCTCCAAAACGTGCACTCTCTTCCGTGAAGCCCTCAGTTGCACGTATTCCCATTATTCTCAGGCTTCAATCCGAATCACTGATATGTGAAATCCTGTTGCTGTCGTATGATTAAGGGCCGGACATTAAGGTTTGTTATTGTCTGACACACCTGACTTTTGCTCTTTTTCCAAAATTGAGCCCCTGTATGCCCTTCTTTATTCACGACCTTGTCATTATAAAACCGAAGAGTTCTAATATATCTTGGCTGAACGGCATCAGCGCATACCCTATTATAATATGCAACATGCCAAGATGCAATGACAGTCGATCATGGAAAGTTCTCATACAATATTGAATATTATGTATGTATCAAACGCACAGTAAAGACACAATCATGAGCCACACTTTCCATGTACGGAATTGTTGTATTAGAAGGCGAGATCAATACTGGACCATGCCAAACGTGGACGAGCACAAGCTGATCCGTGACAATCTTACACTCTGAAAAATCAGAAGTAGAAGATGAGGGAAGGAAATTGTAAAGAATGAACGGCAGAATGTTTGCTCTTACGAGCATCTTTTGGTCCATTGCCTTCTTCCCATTTGCGTTCTGTCCAGCACAGTGAGACCAGGCCCGACGTTCTTCTCATTAGCCGCCATGTCTTCCTATCAAAATCGGGCTCAGGTGACGTTGGGACCTCGTTGAGGTCGTTCCTGGTGACATTTCTCTTCCTCTTCTCTGACGCTCCTCGATCCAGGTGACTCGAACTCTGCGGAATAGAGTAAGTGTGTGGTCCTCAGGTTCCATATCACCTGGTACCTCTGCTCCGTGACCTTCAGGCATATAGGACTTTTTTGTGATCTCTCTTGCAGTAGTTCCAACCTTTATTCAGTCGTGCCATCAGAACATTCTCATTCGAGTCGAGCGCACCTTAAATCAAACCGTAGACCGTTTATTGCAGATCATTTCAGTTTTCGCTTATCAAACTCTGAAGAAGAGTTGTCCCTACGACTCGTATAGATGACGAAGATTTTCTCTATTACAAGTCCACAACCAATTTTAGCTGTATTGCATATCAGTGACTAATACCCAGGGTTGTGCGGAACTTCCGTTTCCGTGCTCCGAATTCCGGTTTCCGGTCGTTTTTGGCCCTTCCGTTCCGTTTCGTGTTCCGATCTGTTATTGGGCGGAACACGGAAACGGAAGAAGAAATCGAAGGATTGTGCAGACTAACGCAAGGGAGACTGAAGTTATTGCGGTGACGACGATATGATCCATTTGAATTCTGTTAGGATGAAACCAATGCAGCAAAGTACACTCCCCCCTAAGAAAACTTGTAATGAAGTATTTGTCGGCACCGGCCACATCGTCCGAGTGCGAGAGATTGTTTTCTTTTGCTGATTTCATTGTAAACGATCTGAGAAAAAGCTTCTCTCCCCAAAATCATGAAAAAACTGCTGGTTCTCCACCACAACATGCTCGTTTTAGGCTTTTAATTCTATTTTGAAAGCATTCTTGTTTATCACGCCAAAAAAGTCTGCCTTTCTCTACGTAGTTGTCTTCGGCTTATAATGAAGTTTATTAAGATGAATTTCCGCCGTTTACTCTGAAACCACCACCAAGCGTTGAACACCTTCACCAAAATAATAGACACATTCTAGTGGAAGCAAAACGAGCACTCTATGGGCACCTATACAAACAGAAATGATAACTTCTTGTGGTCCAGTTTCGGCTGAATTCCAATAATTCAGTGGTTGCAGTTTTTGCACTATTTCCGGCTTCCGTGTTCCGTATTCCGGTTTCCGGCCATTTTTGGCCATTTCCGTTCCGTCTTCCGCCTTCCGCTTTTTTGAAAAAAATTTCCGCACACCCCTGCTAATACCATCATGGACATGCATATGTTTCACTGCAACGTCGAACGATTCTTGTTTTTCAAGCGATCAGTGTTTATGCTAAAGGTGAGTACCAAAGCCAGTTTACATTCAGTTAACAGCTGAATTTCCCGTCTTTCGAACGAATTTGTATGGACCTATTTCACATACATACAAGTGGGATATTACTCTATAGCTTAGAAGCAGTATAGATTCTCACATTGTTGCTCAAGTAAACCGTTACGTTTTTCTGCTTTTAACATTCAGTAATGAAAGCGTATGAAATCTTAATATTCGCCACTTCCTAATGCTGAAACCTGTAAGAAGAAAAAGGCGAATCAGAAGGATTTCGTTGGCAGACGTTGCTGTTATGTAAGAGAACGTCCGTTAATAAGTGTATAGTGTGTGGTGAAGTACCCTCAAATACGAAGAAAATGTGTCTTATTTCAGTTCTTTATTTATTTGGTCATTCACGTGCACATATTTGCTAATGATTTTTGTGATCAAATGCTGGAGAACTTGATCAGCTTTTCATAGTTTTTAACTGTACGAATTTCTATGCAAGAAGATACCCCAAAAACTTATTTTTTCTCACTTAAATCGTAGACTTTTAATGTTGCCCATTTGAAAATGTCAGCAATCGGCATTCTAGAATTGATGTCAGTTTAGTTCTTTCATAAAGCAGAATAATGTCACCTCATGACGGAATCAAGCTCAGTAATTTGCTGCCATTTAAGAGCTTCTCAGCTTCTGAGGTGAAACGGATGCTTCGAGGGATAAGGTCAGCTCGCTCTGAATGGCTCTCTCTGGGATGGAATATGCTGATGTAGCAGAAATCGTCCGACTGACAGAAGCTGTTACTCGTCTTCAGGGGGAGGGAGGTCGATGAGGTGTGAGGGTGAGGATGAGGTCTAGTGCGATGTGGGCGGAGAGGTGGTGAGAGTTTGATGGCCGGAAATTGAGGAGCTTCAGCGCTGTTGCACCCATCTGATTACTTCCTCAGTTGAGAAATAGTAGCGCTTGATCGAAGGTAGATATCTGTCTCTCACTCATCCATACTCACTCTCCCTGTATGTGTATGTGCATGAGTCAAAAGCGTAGCTGAAAGGAAAGCCTATCACATGTTCGGATTATCGCATTAGCCGACGCGAGACGTTAATCTGCCTTGGTTATAGACCCCATCGGCATTTCCTCACACTTTATTCTGCTCATCCCTGAACGTTTGCTTCTCGGCGACGCGGTGAAGAATCTAATTTCGATGGAAACTTCGGAGAGGTTCGTTGCGTTGGTTTCAACTTGATTCCAAAGCACCATCATATAAATGAATGAGTGGACTGTACGCAGTGTGTTCGTGTCATACTCCAATACACGTCAAATCATCTAATTACTTTTTAGCCAGCTTTTTTATGACCCATATCGGATTAGCCGGTAATCTTAATTTTCTTACGTGCATTCGCCCTTGTCCTCTTCCTTTTTTGCCTTCCTAAGGAAAAAACTTCGCGACGCTTTTTTTGCTAAGCTAATTTTCTTCCTTTGAAAAGTCGCGCTCCCTTCAAAAGTGCTAAGCAACAACCTCGCAGTCAAATCGAAATTTTTGACTGCCTTGCTTCTACTTGAGTGCTGCTATTCTGCCTATTTATCATATAATGGCCTTTGAATATTCTGAAATCCGTTCTTGTACTTTTCACTGGCGCTGCTACTACGCTAACAGTGTCTTAAGTTCGCCACTGTTTATACTTTATAGTTATTTTCAGCACACAAAGAGTAAGATCGTTAAAAGAATTAATGTTACTCTTTTGACGTCACTGCTCATCAAAATGCCTTTGGCGCTCAAAATTAGGAAGTTTTTTGAGGCAATGAATGTCTTACACGTCAGCGTGTCATTGGGAGAGCCTTACTTGATCTGACTGAACTCTTGCTAACTTTCAGCGCTGAAAAACCTAAATGAAGTGGAAATATCGAGAAGTCTCGGCTCGTATGATCTGAGCATCCTTTTTCCATGGTTATCTAACAAAGTCGATGAGCGTTCTGTGAAAGAGTCAAACTATAAAGAAGCTTCAAGCTCCTCTTGTCGATGGTTGTTTACAGAAGTTCAATATTTTCGCTCGCTCTGCCTCACCAACAATGACATTTCAACCATCTCGGCATTTTTTGAAAATGATTGGAAAAATCAGAACAAACAGAAGAACATTCAGTCAGGTTTAATCGACGTAGCGAGATGTTGTTGTGTGCTTGCTTACGTAATCGAATTCTTTAGCATTCTAACACAAATCCAGGTGAACAGTAAAAAGATCATTGCGCTAAGAAGGAGACGTTGCGCGCGTGAAAAGTGCAAATCGCAATTAATTTAGAAACCACCTCTTCAGGGACTTTATTGAGATCGATCAGACGGCTTGCCGTAGATGGCGTTTTTCAAACGATATTGAATCCGATTTCGTTCGGTTGGGGAAATAAAGCCTAGAAGGCGATCACGTTCCTGATATGGCCATCCATCGGCCGTATACTATAAATTAGTTCGTGACAACAAGGCTGATTCATAAAAAAGCTGGAAACTGAAAAAAAATGAGAAATAAGCAGATTTGAGACACATCATCACAAGAGTTTGTTTACAACTCAGACGAAGAGCGTATTAATAATGGGATGGTGAACATACTCCAAGTGATAGCGTCTATACAGTTATCCGTTTTCGACGCAAGCATATCCGCTTATTTCGTCGCCAGAGTAATTTGAATATTAATGTCACATCCGTCTAATCTCGGTCCTGTACTAGTTGGAGGATATATGTATATAGAACAGTTTGTTCGAATGCAGTTCCAGCACCAGTTTTAGAGGAAAATCCTCGGTTTTCTACTTTCGAGCACTTTTCTGTCTCAAATGAATAGATGAGTTCTGGTGGTTCTGACGTTGACGAAAAACTGGTGGTCCTGACGTTGAATAAAAACGTGCAGTTTTTTCTTCAATGCTGCATGTATTTTCACCATTTGAAAAATAACTGTATTTCCTATATTCTTTCCTTTCTCTCAGGTTCCTGAGATCGGCACAACACTTTGGATTTTGAAAATTTGTTAACGACGGTGAACGTTTTCACGTTTTCATAGCATAAATATTATAGATAGTGCAAGCTAAGAAGCTGCAAGCTAATGCACGCTAGTGAAGTCGTTACATAAAAAGGAAGCAGAGGCAACATTCTTCACCTAGATCCGTTAAACTTGATTTTTGTAATTGTATTTCAAATCGTAAACTATTCAGTCTTCATAATATACAAAAGTGCCATCGATATTTTGCTTAAAAGTCGAGGGCGTTCGAAGAAAGCAATGCAGGAAAGTGTGCTTCAATTTGCTCTACCATTTTCCTCCGTTCCTCACGCTTAAATCGCTCATTTACGTATTTTTGCGTAACTATAAGGGATAGCCTAAAAATATGGGAGGTTTTGTTTGGCATCTCGGAAGTGTTTCTCCGAAATTTCGCCCGTCTGCGCGTAAGACGCTGATGAAATACAGCGTGCGGTAAAAGTTCTTGGACACAGATTCTTGACCGTCTAAACGGCAGATCTCAGGCAAATGAGATGAAATTTATAACATTTATTGCCTTTTACTTCGCACATATAAAAAAGCATCTAAGTTCCGAAATGACCTCTTTTCGCACGAATGCAGGCCCTATGTCTCTTAGGAACACGTCTACGACGGCACGCAGGTTCACCGACGCGTCCGGGAAATTCGACAGCCACAAGTCCTGGAAGACTTTTTGAAGGGAGAAATGCTTCCGTGGGCTTATCAGCACTTCGAAAACACCACTCTGACCTATCAGCAGGACTCTGCACCTTCCCATAGTCACGAAGTCGTACGGAAGTGGTGCGCCGACAATCTTCCTGATTTCATCTCAGTAAAAAAGTGGCCACCGAATAGTCCGGACCTTAATCCGATGGATTATTCAATCTGGTCCATATTGAAAAGCAAAGCCTGTGCAACATCTCACGCGAGCACTGATTCTCTTAAAGAAGCCTTGAAGAAAGCCTGGGAGGAAATTGATGAAGATGTCCTGCTTGCCGCCGTAGCCGCGTTCCCCAAAAGACTTAGGGTCTGTATTTGTGCGAAAGGAGGTAATTTCGAAACTTAGATGCTTTGTTATATGTGTGTGATCAAGGGCAATGAATGTTATAAATTTTATCTCATTTGCCTGAGATCTGCCGTTTAGACGGTCAAGAATCTGTGTCCAAGAACTTTTGCTGCACACTGTTGTAGCCCTAACGTTGTTTTTACTTCAGGTAGTGAAAGCATTTGGACATCGAGCTACCCTGATATCGGAAAGCGTGAAAGCAGTTCTCACGTGTCAGAACGGAGATGTCCTCCAACTAATCGCATCAGCAGAATGTTTTTTCAAAACATAAAACGAATCGGTAAATCGAGCCCTAACAGATTGGCTAGGAACCCCGAAACTGCCTTATATGGTGTCCAACGCATCGCAACACAAAATAAAGACGGCAGTACCTTACGGATGCCTAAAGGGAAAGCAGACCCGAGAAACCCTAAAGACCGTTGGTTGTTCTGTTTGATCCTTGTGGGCTCTGAATCTACCTGTGCTTTCAAACACACGAGACTTATAAAAGGCACAGAAGAGGTAGTATACTCAAAATCGATATTTCCCAAGTGGCACACTAGCCACGATTTGTCAGTGTGATTTATTCGGGGTTTATTCCGGGTATAACACACACCTCAATGGATCGGAGAGAATTCGATGAAGTCCAACTGTTAATCACGTATACGCCCAGAATAAACTCTGTGTGACTCAAAACCCCGTTGTGCACGTTGCCTGGTGTGAAATAAGCTTTCTCCAAAAAATAGCGTAGTTCAGTGTGACGTCTTTTGGTGAAGCTACATTAGTCATTGAAAGAAATGCTAAGATTGACTCGGAGAGATACAATGGACTGTGTTGACCGGCAAACTCGAATTTCGGGCCACAGAGCACTTCACATGTCGCCAAATTATACTCCAGTAAGACTGGAGCCATCACACGGGTCGAAATTTCCTCGTGTACTTTGGCAGATATTGGTGACTTGCTAGCTTTCAAGATTCCGATGGGCTTCTGTGTTACGAATCGCCTAGAATAAAATCTCTGGTAACTTTTACACATCTACTCTTATCCTGAAAGTAGCTCTTTAGAGGATATAAAAGGAAATCGACGATAACGCCATCACTGATTCAGTAATATCTTGTAACTATAAGATCATTTGCTAACTAATATGAGGCACCGCACACTGGGGCTGCACCAGAATTTGGACGAGTTTTCGTGGTTTCGATGGACCAACTATTTTTGCTCGAAAATGATTATGTTGCAGAGTTTGGACAGTTCCTGGTTTGTACATTTATACCGAGAATAAGTGAAAAGAGGTTTGAAAAATGTCAACCTTTATGAAAAACAGTGTTTTTATATGGATTTAGTTGCTGAACGTAGGTGTACACATATCGAGTCATCTGAGCATTCATGCGGATTCATTTATGCACACGCTGTTGGATTCCATTCCGACGAGGCCAAAGATTAAGGTAGTAATGAGAGCACTGAAAAGTAATGGGTCTGCTGTTGCCTGCCGTCAGCCCAATGGTCGTAAAAATCTTAACCATTCCATAACGATCGTTGTAGTTGTTCCGGCAATATGTATTATTTAAGACTACGATCACAAGTCAACGGTATTCCGTCCAAACTCATGATTTTCCTTTGTTTAAGGGCATTGAAGAGTATTTTTGGAGGGTAAGTACAGTCCAGTTGTTCTTATTCTTTATTTTGTAGCCTCAACATGTGTGAACGAGAAGTGCTCTGTTGTATGTAAACCGATATCTTAGCAGATCCTTCTTCAGAGAAATCCAATATGATCTCCTATTCTGTTGTCGTTACGTTAACTGCCTTTCACTCTGCCATTTAATATATCTCAAACTGGACGGTGATTTCGTGACAACTTCAATTTCTTGCAAATACTCTCTTGTAATAAATTCTGTTCAATCAACGCTGTCAATGCCCTCCAGTAGCACTAGCCGCATTAACGGGTAAATTCTGGCAATTTGTTGTATTAAGATCGGGGTGGAGCACTATACATACTCGGCGGCTTAGATGATGTTCCATTCTTTCCCAGAAAACAATAGATTTTGGTAGATCAAATGGCATCATCAATGGATTTAATTTTCCTTCATTAACAAAAGCGAATTAACACTATTCACGTTGTACTGGTCATGTAGTAAAGCGAGAAGCTTGTAGAAGAAAGTCGTTCACAGAATATTTATCTCGATAATTCTACGAACGGACAAGAACAGGTTGGCAATCTACAAAGCAAGGTGAAAAATTGTACTATAAGATCCTAGTCAACTGTAGAAATTCAACACGACTTGAGGAAACAATACCGTACCGTCGGTATTTCTCCGGCAAAACGCGATTCAAACGATGTAGATCATTTTTATCGTTCACTCGCCATAAATCACTTCAGAGTTCTTTGTATTGAATAGAAAACACATGGCCGTAATCAGAAGAGCGTGCTCTATAATAAAGTGCAGCGAAATTATGAAATTTTTGAATTTCATGTGAGTGTTCATTGACCTCGCCGAACCTCATAAGGCCGCCCTCGTTAATTACACTCTGTGGATATTTCCAATTAAGCTACGTCTAATAGTAAGATTTAAATTGTAACATTTTCGCAACTATGTAATACCAAAAAAGAATGACATATCTGCGGAGAGGAAGCAGAGACGATCATTTTAATATACAACAAGCCTGAGAAAAGTTCACGCTCGAAATTGGGCGTAAGGAAAATTTGAAATGTGGCTACTTTTCATGAACCGTTGCATAGAAAGCATTCGATATCGACACATTCATAACCGAAAATCACGAGAGCAACTCTGCCCAGGCAGGTGCGATTTGCGACAATTTCATTTTCCTATTTTTCTATGTTTGCCTTTTACTAGACCCTCACAACGTCTGACCAATCCGATTTTCAATCCTTTTTTTTCATTTCTAATTTGCACCAAAAACAGCTAAAAATTTATGACGGTACAGCACGAAATATTCTCTTGTTTTGTTCTATCTGAAGGATAAATTGTGTGTTTAGTGTGCTTGTGGCCACGTTCTCTTCTTTAACCTCTCTTTACGCGTCTCTCAACTCTTGTCCTTAGATAATCTGAAATGATACCATTTGATAAAAGTGACGAAGTGTAATTGAAAAGGAAGGTGTGTATCAGTAGAATTGAGATAAAAACCTAATAAAGGGTATGAATACCACTCACGCTTTCACACATTTTTAGCGAACTCTCTTGTTTAGACGCTGTGAGGTTGGAAATGTTTGCTTTTCTAAGCTCTCCACCTTTCCGTTCATTTATTTACCTTACCTTTCTTGCCCTTCCGTGTTTTCGCGATTTTAGTGTATTTCTCTACACAGACTTATTTAACTCAAAGTTATCAGAATGATCGGGTAACAACATTTTTCTCTTGAAACACAAAAACAGTCTGTTTTCCACTACTTTACCTATCTTTCTCTCACACTTTGCTAACCATTTTTTCACTCTTTTTTCTTTCAATATTGCCAATTCAAATTAATATTTGTATTTAAAAAAACCACTTGCCCACTCCTCCCGTCACCATGTGGTCATAGCTTTACTGTGGAATAGTCTGTCTTTCCTGATTCAATTGAACTCTCAGCTGTTGTTTATTGGCTTATTAATTTAATTATAAACTTTTGAGCGCAATCAAACCTTTGAAGTAAGTTTTGGAGCCCCAAAAACTAGCGTAAACTAGGGATTCGTTCAGAATAGCTCAGTATTGTGAAGTCACAATATCAATAAAAAAGATGATAAAGAATGAGCAAGATGATTGAGCATTAACTCGTCTTCATCGGTGTCAAATTGAATTTTTATTTAACTTCCTCACTTTACTAGGGGTTTCTGGTACTCTCAGGTTTAGATTTTTATTTTTTCTCACTATTAGCATTGTTACAGCTCCCTTTTACTCAATAATTAGGCGAGTGCACAGGGCTGGTGCGTATTGTATAAACTCCAGAGTCTTAAAGCAATTTCACTTATTCACAAGCGATTTTAAGTAATCGAATCGTTATTGCGTTTTCGTGAAAATTTACGGTTGACGAATCATCGGACGTAAAACATTCATCAGCGCATGGCTACGACATGTGGAAATTCATGTGCGCATTTACGATCATTTTTCTCAGTGGCCAAGGTGGTTTCGCTGACGTTCACACCCAGCATTATTTCCATACATCTGACTCATTTCCATCAATGTTCGGTGTTTATTGAAAACTACAAAATATATGTCTTTCAATAACTAGTTCAAACAGGACTTCAATGGTTACTAAGTTCAGCTATTTCTCTCGAATACAGCTCCTTATAAACGTGTTCGGAGGAGAAATTCTTGACACAAAAGTCATCGGTGTTCCTCTCGACTATCACTTCAGTAGTAATTCATAGATATGTAGGTATAACACTTGAAATTTGAAGAAAAAACTATAGGCGCAAGCAACCTCGGAGGTCTTCAGCGTGGCATGCTTGAAGTTGAAAAGAACACAATTCTGAGTGTGCTTGGATTGTGTCAGTGTGAGATGTATAGAGGCTCACTTATACTTTGCGCCAGAGCGGCACTGTAATCGTTAAGTTTAGGGCAGAGACGCAAAGAATACAGCAGCACTGGACACCGTAGGTAAAATTTTTGTTCACTTGCTAGGATATTGAGACGCTCTAGGGATAAAATGGCTACCATTGCGGACTGTTCCGAGAAAGAAACTGAGGTTTCAAAAAAGATCAGCTCAGTTGAGGTTCTCTTTTGCTTCCGAGTAGGAATAGGCCATTGAAGAGGGGGAGGCTTTCATGCCAATGCATCCATGTGTAGCCCATAGTTCTACTCCTATCATTTCATTGCTGTGTTCACTTCTACATATTTCCTGTTCACTATTTTTTGCCATTCATTATTGTATGAAGCCGAATTTGGTCGTTTCCCTTGAACACCATTCTCCATTACTTAACCCTATACTCCTCTCAAGAGAATTGCTACGTGATTGACAGCAAATGCTCTTGCCCTCAAAACAACAACTTTCGGGTAAGCTGTTCAAGGCTGTTTTCTCGAGTTGAGTAGTGAATAGAAAGACAGAGAATTACATTCAGCTGGACTAAAATTCGCGTAGCAAAATTGGTTCATCAATCATCCCTTCCAAAGTTTTCGACTACATTATTTTTTAGTCAGGGAACGTTAACCATTTTGTGGTAAGAGGTTCATTAACAAAATGTTAGTACGGGGCCAACAATGTTCTAGAGCGATTCTTTGAAGAATAGAAAACTCTCATGAACCAAACAAATGCATTGATACAAAGCTGAAAACTTTACCAGCAGCAAATGTGCAAGCAGCTAAGTTCCGAAAAGTCAAAGACGACAACTATGAGATTACAGCAGATATAGCAGACACGTAGCACTGAATTGGATAGAGTAAAACCGCCAATGAAGGCCAATCTTCTGGCACCTTTCATAGTCCTGCGAAAGAGCTGTAGTGCTCATAGACCACTACTGCAAGGGATTTTCGCGCATAGGAAAATATGCGAAAGAACGGCCAATAGACTACTTACGATATGTCGCTTACTGCTACATTTGTAAAGACGGAGCGACTATCATGAAAGACGTACCCCGTAACTGATCGGGATTAAACGTTGTGGAATAAAAAAAATATACTTCATACCCATTGTACATTCTCTTTCGCACCGTTTTCCGCTTCCGAATATGATAGTTTACAGAATGGTTAAATCGAACGTAGAGAACAACCCTGTTAGTTTCAACGGGCGGTTAGTTTCATGTGCACTTTTACATACATTTCATTCGTTTATTTTTCATTGCATACAATGAATTAATTTATGGAGTTTGCGATGTAGCTCATCGGCACGACAGTGTTTTCCATTTGAGCGACTGTCGAATCGGCCGACGAAGTTTCACTTCGAACGACCCGTTTTGATTTCCTCTTCGACAAATCCTCCTTCTACGTAAATAGTTTGTCGCATTAGCTGATTTCGGAAGTGCTAATAGTGTTATTCCCGAGCGAAATAAGAAATAAGTCCCCATACATAGCCACCTAACGAAAGTCGGTTTTATATCATCAGCGAACATAAACTGTTCTGATTTCACTATACGATAGGTTTTTGCGAATAACCTAGCATCTCTAAATACATAAGTCAATCATCTAGTTCTTGTATATAAACCGCTAAACAAAAGCGGCAAATAGCAGAATAGTTTCGTGATGGGTTTAATGTTTACAAACTGCACGAGTAAGGAAAGCAGTTTCAAACAGGGCTCGCACTCAACGAGACCTGTGAAATCTGAATTTTTTTGCTCCTCTTATTAGCTATGTATTGAGGGCTGGTTGTACCCGTACTAGCTGTTTTGTTGATTAACAGACCTAGCTGTTGAAAACTAGAGAAGAGGGAGGAGTAGATTGTTTTATCTCTTCGCGTATCTTAGTCGTTCTGTTCATTCGGTTCAATATAGGCGCTTGGTAAGATGAACCTTTGTTCATTGGAAAACTTACGGAGACAATAGCCGTCTATACCACATTTCCTGTTAACAGAATTTGTATTCGAGTCATGGTTCCTCCCTTCATCTTCTTGTTTCTGAAACGAGTTTACGAAGAACGAGCTGAGCTAAACTGAAGTACTTCAATGCCATCGAAGTAAAAAATTATATGCTATAATTCGTAGCCAACCTCCCGACTTCCTTCCTGCTGCCGAACACGCAGTTTCTGTGATATTTATGAAAGCACTTCTTTACTCTCATTTGGTTAAGTTTTCTTTTGTTTCTGGATTTGCGAAAAAAATACATTCGTTTTCAAAAATTTCTTATTGAATAGGGGTTTCTTTTGAAGTTATTCTTCGAACTGGTGGGAAGAAGGCGGAACAGTTTTTGAACGGTCACTATCTCCTACGCTTTTAACTTTTTCCTATGCTCATTTTTTTTCTGGAGAGGCCAATTGATTGTAGTGTTTCCGATCTCTCCTCTGATTTCTAATTCGATTATTGGCTGGAATAAATAAATAAATAAATAAATAAATAAATAATCCCATTGGGCATTTTCATTGTTTGCAGCGAAATAAGTAGAATCTCTCACGGAACCATTTCAGGTACTCCTTCGGGCAAACCAGTGAGTTGACGAATCGTCCGGACCCTTCCGCTAGTACAGCGAAACGACTTCGTCAACGTCTTCAAAGGCAACAAAGCGGGCAGTCAGGTACTTTCCAATGGAGCATCGCGTCCCTTAAAAACGGAAATATCCTTCTAAAAATACTGCATGCGTTAGGGCTTGTTCAGACGACGCGCGTCGAAAATGCAAAATTGAAGATCAATCAATAATTAACGTCATTGATCGAATTTGCTCCTTTGCGTTAGTGGCGCAGTCCGGTTGCGCCTCATATAGGCAAAAAAAATTAGGCATATAATCACATAGGAAAGAAATTGAACGAAAAAAGTGAATTTTGTCAAAATTTCCATTAATAAGGAATAGCAGCCTTCTAAAAAACCCGAGCGACCAGTAAGTTTGCCTATATGAGGCGCAACCGGACTGCGCCACTAATGCAAAAGAGCAAATTCGATCAAGGGCGTTAATTATCGATTGAGCTTCGATTTTGCTTTTCGACGCGCGTCGTCTGAACAAGCCCTTAGGAAATGACAGCATGCAATGAGGGCCGATCAACCGTCCTCAGGAAATCGTGCCAGGACCACATCCATGTGCGTTGTTGTTGCGGCTTAGCAATCTTTTTCATGTGATTCCCGGCTTTTGTTTGTCTCTACTGTCTTGTTACTGTTCGCCGTAGAATTTTCTGCTATAGACCATGGTTCTGTGGTTTTCGGACCCAAAACATTATTGCTTTCCGTCCGGTCATCGATTTACCGAGTAAGCCGAGTGGTAATTAACGTGCCGTTGAATACGACTGAAGAAGTCTGTGATCGGCCAAGAATATGGTGTAAATTCGAATTCCGCTAACTTAGATGATGCAAAATTTATTCGGTTCTTTATCGACATGGAAAGTCGAGAACGTGTAAAATTACCCCAAAGCCATTCCAATCTACAAGGCAGCTCCGATAAGACATCCATATCTATAACATGTTATTCTATTTTCTCCCCTGCACGCTTATCTTGTGAGAATATAGATAGGTTTAGGCTGTTCTGCTGGTCCGATATGGTTTCCTGTATAATCAAATACATAAATTACCAACCCCTTTTTGTTAATGTGGTACTCTAGCCGAGTGTCTCACAAAATCAATTGTTTCACATAAAGAAGACGCTAGTTAGAAAAGCGCTACCTTTACGGGTTTGAACTCGATCAATTTTTTTCAATTGGCACTACTCCTCTTATTGCATTCCAGTGTTCAGAGTGTTTCTTTCCTACCGGTTTTCTCCAAACTTCGTCAAAGGATTACTTGAGTTGCTAGTATCGATTTTGGCGTTGATTTCTCGAAGTTCCACCGACTTCGGCTCGTAGTTATGGATCCTGGTACATAGTTGATGCTGTGCACCCGTTGTCACCAGTTTGGCTGAAAATTCGCTCACCATTGCATCAACCCCCCCCCTCACAAAAAAAACTAAGGGCGAAGTGTGGGCAAAATTGGGTGAGGTCTTTCCGAGCTTTGGAATTCCGTACGAGGAGTTCCGAGTTGTGCCAAAGAATCATTTGTGGCGTTAATCATGCATCAAACATGCGCTTCCGAAATTCTGAATGAACATGGTACTGTATAAAATTCTAAGACCTTGCGTAATTAACAGAATTTCGGTAACATGAAAAATTACACAAAGATTCATTAAGCTTGAACTCTCAGATTTAGACCATGGACGTCACCCTTCCAAGTATAAAAAGTTATGTGTAAGCGCCTAATGAATAGCAAAAATTAGATAGTAAAGTTCCATCAGCGGCTAGACGAAAATGAAAACACCAGGAAAACCGTTAATTATAGCATTTAGATAACGAATGGTCAAATACTTGAATAACCGTTTGATTGTAGAATTTCAGAAGAATTTTTTTCAGGTCGCCGTTATAATGGTGAGAGCAGCGAGTGCTCTTCGCTCGTTGGCACACCGACGGACACAGGTCGATCGTTCACATTCGGAGCCGCACAGAGGGTTATGAGAGAACGGTATGAAGAATAAATACCAGAAGTACTTATTATGTTTGGCGTTTCCTTTTTAACGATCATTTCATGGTTCTCGAGATTCTGGTTGGCATATTTTGTTCCTCTGAAAAGGGTCGTTTAGTTCGCGCACCGCGCGTCGCGATGGCATGGAAAAAATGCAAATCGACGTCTCGTGGATAATTATTGATTTTGCATCTTTTACATGTGCTCGCGTAGCTCGTCGCGCGTACATTAAACGATTCCAATTTTTTTCTACTTTGAAATCACGAAATGGCTCGAAGAGGCCAGGTCGGTCAGCGATTAGTCAGAGCAACTCAGAAATGAATCGCGTGTAGTAACCGATAGAATATTCAGTAGTATTCCGGTCTCATGTTTGCAAGATTTGCTTGTGTGTTTAAATATCATTCTAGTTAATAATATCACGGTGCTTTATTTATTGTTTTTATTTATTTTATATATCTCCTCTGATTAGCTGACTGATTCACGTTTGGAGAATGGAAAGGCTTCTTTTTCATTCGAAATCGATGTCACTGATTTTTAGTGAGATTGAGCTGAATTGAGCTAGAAAGTCTCCACCGAGCTTCATTGCGTAGACTGCTTTTATTGTAGTTCATCAGAGCTACTTCGTTGTCAAAACATCTATTCAATTGTAGTCGTTAACGAGTTCTGCCTTGAGCGTTTTCATGAGGAGTGCTCTTTAGAAGCTTACGAATTCAGCTTTTGAACTCGTGTTTGTTCCCTGTTTGTTGCGTCTATATTTTCCTTATTCAAAGACACTTAAATATTTGACAACATCGAATTTGATGAGAGTTTGCTGTCGAAAGTTTCAGACGACTTCAAGCTGTCATTTGTCTAAGGGGGTGCAAAAAGGGTCAAACATAGCGCCAAGAGTTCTCTGAGAAAATTCTTGATTCACAAATGTTCTGACAAACTATTTTGCTCGTTGCTTTCGATGGGTAAGTTTTAGTTTCACCCGTCTTCAGTTATGTTGTGGTCATACTCATTATGTTCTCATTACGTTTTTTCAAACCCCTTCAAACTCCCGTCGCTTGAAGAGTTTTGTTTTCGTTTCTGTTACTCATGTCGGTAATTTTCTGTTCACCACGACTTGTGTTATTGTTGGTTCTCAGTTCACAAAGATGGGTGACCACTCGTATAATAAGCATTAACATTACGAGAACGGCCGCGCGGCGTCGCGTTCGACCTTTGACGTGACAAATCACGCTGCAACCAATCTTTTCATTCCTCCGCTTTTTTGTGCACAACTGAAGTCAATGGCCTTCTTCAAGCTGCTAAGAATACTGTTTCACTTGCTTTTGTTGACCCTCAAACCAATTTTCTCTTGAGCTGAGCGGTTTTTCCCCGGAATAAATCCCTGTGAAGTATTTCAAGAATAATGACTTACTCATCTACATACTCGAATATCTTAAATCTACCCTGTGTTTGTTATTCCTGTTTATCAGCGATTTGCGCAGGGTTTCATTCTACGTCAGGCGATGACTATCGAACCGTTCCTATTTTTAACAGATTAGCATTGGTTAGAATAAGCTTGTCTGTTGTCAATTGTGCTTGCCCATTCATCACAGAATATTTCCTCGAAATCAGCGCAAACATTGACTTCTTAAAACTTTGGAAATCTTTGTGGCGGCCGGATTAGGAAGCCGGACTTATGCAAATTGGGGCTTGAAGAAGTCGAATCCAGTCATGCGAATTCCACCTGATTTGTCCCATTTTGATAGGAATGTGAGCCAATTCCTTTACACTACTTGATGGTGTTTGACCAGAAGTCGGAACTAAAATGTTGTATATAGTAATGGATTAACAGAGAACGTAGGTTCAAATTCTCCTCGTGGTTATTCTTTACGTTCAACCTTTTGGGGCTGGAATTAGGATGTAAATGCTCAAGGGCGTGAAATATTTCACAAATATCCGGAAGAGTTTCTCTTGCCAATTGACGTCAAATGGATTCATTTTCGTTCAGTCTGGTGAAGAGTAAACAGACTGATAGAAATGCCAAATGTAATCAAATTTTCACCTAAAAGTTACACTTGAATAGTTGTTTTGTTTGAACAAAGTTATATTTCCATGAATAGCCGAATGTATTGATTTAATTACTTTGCAATATCTTCACCCTATCCCGCTGGTTAATGCATTTTCTACACTGTCGTCATTTACTAGGCCACCTCCAGAAGAAGCACTTCGATGATGTGGCATCGATAAACTATATAGTAAATGGCAATATGTTGTTGATAATAATGGTGCATATGCTTATTAATTGTTGTTAAAAATGAAAGAGAGGAGTAAAGTTTCCCAAAAGTGGCTCGAAACTTCATCGACAACCTAATACTTAATTTTGTTTCCATAGAAGAGAAAGTTGAACAGAGATTAGAGGACTGGTGGTCTGTCTCGGCAACCACCATTAAGGTACGAAGGTACCTCCTGTCTGCTTTTTTGAACTTTTGTTTCCCGTTCTTGTGGACCTTGGAATAGTATTCTGTAGCAAGAACTGATGTTCGAACGAGTAGTTTCTCAAATGTAGTATTATATTCGGCCATCCAGGCTCCGATGAAGGTCACGTCATCGAGACGTTGGCCGAATGGAGTGATTTGACAACCTCGGTTCTCTGTTTAATGGTGAACAACATTATTGTGTCTTTCAAAGTTTCAACTAAATCGAAGCATAATTTTATATTCGATTAGCCCAAGAACGATAACAAGCTTTTCATTGTAACGTCCATTCCCCAGTAGATAATTGCTCAACGGAAATCCCCTTGGGAGGAGGTTAATCGAATTAGAAATAGGATATCCGCCATCAAGAGTCGCGTAAGGGATCGGAAACAACTTTACTCAACAATCCAGAAGCGGATTTTGTTAGAAATCTGGAGTGTTCATGTCGAAATGATGCACAGCTTACATGTTTCTAAGATTGTCCACATAATAGTTTTTCAAAGGTAGTGTGTGTCATGTGCACTTTTGCTTTCGATGGTAAATCACGTCGATGATCCCTAGCCGTTTGAAGTTTTGAATTGCGTAGCAGGTGCAGGACAGGTGTGAATTATTTACGTTCTAGAAGTGGTCTAGTGACAACCATTCAAATCGACTGCAGCGTTTTTAAGACTCAGAGACTTTTTTCGTAAAGTTGATCTGTTTCCGCTTACTTGCTCAGGTGGTTATGATTCAGCTGTTCGATCATACCAAGCGTTACCAATTCGTAAAGAACTCCGGGAAAATTTCTCAGGTTTTTGAGGCCTTGCAAGTAAGTGTATTGAGTATTCGCAGTCTACGTTTATTCTGTTTATTAGAAAACCTTGTGCCTTTTCTTCTGTGAGCTCTGCATACTGTGAAGTGTCGTTTTTCTTTTAGTGTTTTATATCAACTGAAATAGCAGTCAATGTAAACCGCAGAACCCTTTTTGGTTATGTGATTTTCATTGCGGAAAAGAAGAAATAGTCACTGTGTGACATTAGAAAAGTTAGCGGTTCGTCCTGGGCAATAATTCACGCTGCCCTGTAGTTAAATGGCTTCGTGTCGGCGCTCAATTAGTTGAGATACATTTAATTCATGAGGTCAGAACTCATTACTTTTTCTTCCGTGTGGCCTTGTTACGAATACGGTTGTCTAGACGCAGTTTTACATAGCGTGTGTAGCGCTTTATCGAAAGAACTTTTGTGCATCCACCGGTATTGGATGTAGTAATTGCGGAACGGGTATATAAATCTGTAGGATATTTCGATCACCTGGTGTGTTGAGGGTGGGGAGATATTTAGACGAGTAGTATTCAGTGTATTGCTATGCATGACTAAATACTTATGGATAATTTTGCCTCGCGCATTGCGTCAGAAGCTCCTTTTCTGGATCGGAAGAAGTCAGTAAGTATATTCAACCAAGCCCTCCGTCTCTTCGGGATCGTGTAAACTGGTGCCAGATTTGTATGGGATGGTGAAGACAACCGCAAGTATTTGTATGGGCCGAAATACGGAATCATCGTGTCTCAAAGATTCTGAATGGAAGACGCATGCATGGCGCTTCCGTAGGGGAGTGATTAGTACGGGCCGATTCACCTTCAACTTTGCATACATATTCATGTTGACAAGGAGGGACAATTGCGATATATGTACATAGCCGGAATCTCACAACCAGCAACCTCAACGAATTTCCTTATCAACATTGTCTATGGATCTTTGAAATGGAGTTTCTAACAAAATAATGAACAAAAAATTTCTACGATTGAGGAGACTTGCTGATAATAGCTCTTTTTCGTGAGCCGGGACGGCCATCTCAGAGTAATTACAAAGCAAAGTGCCTTGTGTGGTCCTGCTTGGTACTGAATACATTAATATCCATCATTTATAGGTTTTCAAATGACTTCGTTTCAGAGAAGACCGAAAGCCGTCAGTCTCACAAAATCTCTCGGAGATTATGCTAGAGGTATCGCTTTTTGATTATTTATTCGCTTGAGAGAGAGGAGTGTCCGTATTTCCTCCCACCAGTGGAGTGGACGAGTGTCTCGGATTAATTATTACATCGTTTTTGAAACGGCTATTCTTCTTCCGAAAAAACAAGCAAGAAGAACCAGTAAATCAACTCATACAGTAGCGGTCAAAAAGATATGTCACTTTTCATTTTCATGCACAAATAGTTCAAATCGAAAGGAACCTGATACCAATCGATAGTATTGACCAATCTATTTGAAAATATGTTGGAACATACCGTTGTTACGAATTCTGTATTTTTTTTTTTAAATTTACAGTGATTTTCATGTGCTATTTTATACGAAAATATCTCAAACATCGCTGAGCGTAGGTTTAATCTAAGACGTTATTCTGATGAAGCATGGTCTACTTATCATAGTGTGTTAGAAACATTTGATTCACATCGCGGCTAAAATATAGATTTTTCTGAGCAAACATTTTGGTGGTCAAAAAGTGGGCAAGTTTTAGGACCATGTTTCAAACAAAATTCTATATGTTCCTAACTTTCCAACGAAATTGCATCAAACTTGAGGATATCATAGAAAATGATTTTCTCTTCAAGATGATTGTCTCTGTTTCGAGTATCACCTGTATCACCTGTCGTCCCGTTGATCATCGATTTGCTCGAGCGGGCGCCAGTAACGTCTCCATTCGTCCCTGTCGCGTGCCATGGTAGACCAATGGGTCCTGCTCGCTCGAGGAACACGAAGAGCATCGAATCGGTCGTGCAGGGATTTGACGAAGAAGTCCGACCAGCGCAAAGGTGGGCGACCTGGTGTTCTTCTGACGTCCCGTGGAATCCAGTCAGTAACTGCTCTCGTCCAACGGTCGTCACGATATCGCATTACGTGTCCGGCCCACCTGATCTTCGACAACTTGGCCCATGCGACTGCGTCTCTGTTCTTCGACTGTCGACGTAGCTCGGAGCTCCGTATGCCGTCTCTCGCCTGGATGAAGCGAGTCACTCCGAGCATCCTTCTCTCTATACTTCGTTGCGCGACGCAAATCGCATGTTCATCCTGCTTGCGCAACGCCCAGGATTCTGAAGCGTACGTCAACGCAGGAAGAACCGTAGAGTCGAAGAGATGGGCGCGGAGTCGGGCGTTCTTCGTCCTCCTCACTACTTCTTCAACGCTCTTGAACGCGCCCCAAGCCGCTCGTTTCCTCCTGCCCAGCTCTGGACTCAAGTCGTTGGTCATGTTGACTTCCCGACCCAAGTACACATAGCTGGAGCATTCAGAGATGTTCGTTCCGTTGAGCGAAAATGGGGCATCAGAAACGTATCCATTCCTCATGAACATCGTCTTCGTCAAGTTCAGCTGCAAGCCGATCTTCCCACACGCGTGATCGAAGTCGGCCAGCATGCGTTCTGCCTGGGTGATAGATGGTGTTATGAGTACGATATCATCCGCAAAACGAAGATGGTGCAACTGCCGGCCGTCGATCTTCACTCCCATGTCGTCCCATTCTAGTGTCCGCATGATGTTCTCGAGAGAGGCGTTGAATAGCTTCGGTGATATGGTATCACCTTGGCGCACACCCCTCTTCACGTTGATGCGAACGTTGTTGTAGAATGGTGTGATCACGGTCGTGAATCCTTTGTAGAGCTCACTGAGGATCTTGACGTACTGAGTGGAGACGCCTTGTTTGCACAGAGCCTCAATCACCGCTTCCGTTTCGACAGAGTCGAAGGCCTTCTTGAGATCGATGAATGTGAGGCATAACGGCGTCTTGTACTCTCGGGACACCTCAATGAGCCTGATCACGGTGTGGATATGATCGATTGTGCTGAACCCTCTTCGAAACCCGGCTTGCTCGCACGGCTGTCCTTCGTCTATCGTTCGGTCGATCCTGTTCAGAATGACACGTGTGAATAACTTGTAGACTACAGAAAGCAGGCAGATAGGGCGATAGTTGCCGATGTCGTGCGGATCTCCCTTCTTATACAGCAACACAGTCCTGCTAGTTTTCCATATTGCTGGTACTTTGCAGTCCGACAGGTATCGTGTGAAGAGTCTTGCCAGGGTGTTGATGAGGACTGGCGGCAGGTTCTTCAGATGTTCGGGTCGGATCCTGTCGGGACCGGGAGCCGTGCGATTCTTCATCGCTGAAATCGCATGACGAATCTCGGAAGGGAGAACCGCAGGGATGACGTGTCCATCGTTCGGGATTGGGTATTCGGGAAGATGGACGTGGCTATCGAAGAGATCGGAGTAGAAGTCGTGGATGACCTTCTCCATAGCCCTTCTGGAGGACGTGAGGGTTCCATCCGGGCGCAGGAGAGCTGTCATCGTGGTCTTGTAGTTGATTAAGCCTCGACGAGCGTTGCGTATGCTCTTGCCCGCTTCAGCCGCATCAACTAGCGCAGCTACTCTTCTCTCTTTAAGGTCTTCCTTTATCGCTTCTCTGCACAACTTTGCGAGTTCGGACGTTCGCAGGTAGTCGCCTTCGGTTCTTGCCACTCCGCGTTGGCGAATCAGCTTGAGAGTTTCGTGGGAAAGGCGTTTCCTGGTATTCTTGGGGCTCTCGGCTTCTTGAGCACAGTCACGTATGTGAGCAATGAACCTGTTGTATTCCTCGTCGATGTTGTCCTCGGCGGAATCTTTCCAGCAGCTAGCCAGCGAGGAGAAGAGGTCCCAGTTCACGAGTGTTCTAGGGCCTCTCTTCTTGAATTTCATGGCTTTTTCTTGCCTCCGTGTGAGATGGAAGCTTGCACGGAGGAGACGGTGGTCGGATCCCGTAAAGAATTTCGGAACAACAGCGACATCGGTTAGGCAAAACCTTCGGTTGACGATAACGTGGTCAATTTCGTTGTGGTGCAGTCCACCTGGAGACTCCCAAGTCCATCGTCTGGAGGCGGGTTTCTGGAACTGCGAGTTACCATGGATGGTGTTCGTCGACATGATGAACTCAGACAGTCTTTCACCCTGTTCGTTCCACTCCAGACCATGGACGCCGATATGAAGCTCTTCCGACGACCTTCTAGGTCCGATCTTCGCGTTGAAATCTCCTACGATGACCTTGTAGAAGGTATGATCTTCCTTGTAGAGCTTCTCCAACTCCATGTAGAATGCCTCGACTTCTTCGTCGTCGTAGTCCGATGTTGGTGCATAGACTACGAAGACCGTCAACGCCGGCATTGATCCACGTCGCATCAGCCGTAAACGTCCGATTCGGGTTGTAAGTTGTTCGAACGAATCGATGTTCATGGCCAAGTTCGTGTTGACGAGGACACCGACACCACCAACGCCTCTGCTATCGCATGTTCCGAGGAACAGTTCTTCTCCAGTGTCGAACACGGCGTGTAGTGGGCGGTGTCTTCTCGTCTCGGTCAGTCCGATGACGCTGTACTTGATCTTCCTGGCTTGCATCATCAGGTCTTCGACAGACGCATCCGATGCAAGCGTTCGTGCGTTGTAAGTACAGATCGTCATCTTAGTCCTTCTTCTTTTTGGCAGCCTGTCTAGGCCCTGAGATTTTCGCAGCCTCTCCGTACTCGTCCTTCCCAACGCTGCCGTATTGGGGGCTCTTTCGGGGTCAGGGGAATGAGGCTCTTTGTTGTTACTGTTTTCGGCATATGAGGGGCGTACGGGCAGCTTGCCAGGCTCTGCCGTACGGGCTGGATACGGCGGGTAGCTAGCCAGACTATCCCGCTGGAGCTAAGGGCTTATTTATTAGAGGCGACCCTGAACCGCCTCTCTTATACTTCCGTGTCTACCGAATGCGAGTTTTTAGGCCAGACAGTTAGCCTCCGTGAGGAGGTGTCACCGTATGGCACAGTAGAATCAGCTTGCTCGACACTGATTCCGCCCGCGTCTCACGGCAAGTATAAGGTGGCTTTTGGTCCGCGATTAATCCCCTATCCGCCACCTGGGGTCGCGCCACGTAGCCTCGCCACCAACCGGCTGGGGATCCTTCTTGAAGGAGAACCTTCAAAGAAGGAGATCCGTGGTTCAAAGAAGGAGATCCGTGGTTCAAAGAAGGAGATCCGTGGTTCAAAGAAGGAGATCCGGTTTCGAGTACGGTCTCCTATTCTGTGAGAAAATGTTTTTTGAAATGGAGATTGCGTAAACTGCGATATTCAAAAAAGCTCGTGAGGAATCGACTCCATTTTCTCTCGGTTCATAGTACATTTTCGGTTCTTCCAATATTACATGTGCGCTTATGTAATTCGTAGTTCTTCATAAAAAATATATCGCTTTGACTAACACACACTGTGTGCGCCTATGCCCGCCATGGTACACTGTACTGGTAGTGGCGGCGCCTACAGCGGGTGTTAGTCAAAGGGATATATTTTTATAAAGAACTTCGAGTGATTTCAGCGCACGTGTAGCATTAAAAGAACCATAAATGTACTATGAACCGAGAAAAAACGGAGATATCTTCAGAACTGTTTCGAATATAACAGTTTACGCAATCTCCACTTTAAAAAACATTTTCTCACGAAGTAAGAAACCACGCTGGGAACAAAAACAACAATCTTGAAGGAAAAATCATTTCCTATAGTACTTCTAAATTTGATGCAATTTTTTTTTAGATTTAGATTTAGATGGCCCGGCTTCACTGAACGTGCGGGCCCCAACACGAGTTCCATTCGCTTCGTTGTCTCGCGATCGTCATCCAGCTTGTTGGTCGGAGGCGACTGTGACGACAGCGAGAATCAGCCGTTCTGGAACACAGCATAGTCTTAATACGTTCGACGAACACATCAGACCATCTGGCAGGTGGTCTTCCACGAGGCCGCGTGCAATCGCGCGGCAGCCATTCCACCGTTCTTCTTGTCCAACGGTCGTCGTCTCTTCTCATTATGTGACCGGCCCATCGATGCTTGGCTTTCGATGTGTAGTCCGCAGGGTCTCGCAGACGGGACATCTGCTTTAGATCGGAGCTGCGAAGTCCGGCTCGGTGTTGGGATAGCCGGGTGAACTTCAGAAGACACCTTTCCAACGCTCTGTGTGTGACTTGCAGGGACTTCGCCGTGGCTGACGTATCAGGCCACGTCTCAGCCGCGTAGCACAGAGCAGGAAGAACTGTCGAATCGAACAAATGAGCACGGAGGTCAGCATCCTGAAGTTGGTCGGTGGCCTCTTTGAGAGACCCGTAGGCTGACCACGCGGCTCTCCTTCTTCTGATGAGTTCTTCCTTCATGTCGTTGTCCATGTTCATGGAGCGCCCCAGGTAAACGTAGGACTTCGTTTCGGCGATAGGAGATCCATCGAGTTCGATGGGCCCCCCATCACACCAGGAGTTCTTCATGAACTGTGTCTTCTTCCGATTGATGCGCAGTCCAATCTTCCTTCCAGCTTCGTCTAGCTCTCGGAGCATCGTCTCTGCTTCAGTCGTACTTTTCGCGAAGATGACGATGTCGTCCGCAAAACGAAGGTTCGAGAGGAATTTTCCGTCCACACGTATGCCCTTATCGTCCCAGTCGAGCGACTTCATCACCCACTGCAATGCGGCAGTAAACAGCTTGGGCGAAATAGTATCGCCTTGCCTGACGCCCTTCTCGATGGGAATGTTGATTGGGCGCCGGAAAAGCTGCACTGTCGTAGAACAGTGGCGGTAGCAGTCGGCCAGCGTTCTTATGTAGGACGAGTCCACTCCTTGATCGACTAACGCAGACAGGATAGCATTCGTTTCGACGCTGTCGAAGGCCTTTTCGTAGTCGACGAAGGTGCAATTTCGATGCAATTTGATGCAATTTCGTTAGAAAATCAGGAAGATATAGAATTTTGTTTGAAGCATGGTCCTAAAATTTGACCACTTTTTGACCACCGAAATGTTTGCTCAGAAAAATCTATAATTTAGCCGCGATGTGAATCTAATGTTTCTAAAACACTATGATAACTAGACCATGCTTTATCAGAATATAGTCTCAGACTGATCCTAGGCTCAGCGATTTTTGAGATATTTTTGATTAAAATAGCATATGAAAATCACTATAAAACATTTTTTAAAAATACAGAGTTCGTAACAACGGTATGTTTCGACATATTTTTAAACAGAGTGGGCAGCACTATCGATTGGTATCGGATTCATTTCGACTTGAACTATTTGTGCATGAAAATAAAAAGTGACATATCTTTTTGACCGCTACTGTATGTAATGCTCGATTCGGCTCGATTCGATATTTCATTAAACGGGATTCACAAAGGAAATGTAGGGCCGTTCCTGTGTATCATCTGCAAGATTAATGTCTTCTTCAAGAGAACGGAAACGGGCTCCATGCCAACACACGGGCTCCATCCCTTAATTTTTTCACGCGCTCAAATTCGCTGAAACATTATGTAGGGGGGGGGGAGAGAATTTGGGGGGTTTAAAGTGGGAGCACAAGGAAAGGATGTAAATCGGTCATTCCCTAGGAATACCCATGTAGTGATTGATTTGCATTGACCATAGGGATGGGATTTGGGATTTCCCACTACAAGCATGTATAGTGCGCGCCCGACGCGCGACGCGTACACGTGGAAAGGATGCAAATAGACCATTTTCATGTGCTTCTTCCAACGAAAATATCTCAAATCTCACTGAACGAAGGGTCAATTTGGGACGATATTGGGATAGAGCATGGTCTAGTTATTATAACGTATTACAAAAATTTAATTTAGACGCTGACAAACTATATTAGGTCATTTCATAAGTCCTTGCCGTTTTTTTCATCACCCTTCTGTAAGTTTAATTGGAAAGCTCTGATAAAGAGCTGTATACCTTTCGATAGAGAATTGTTTGTAGTTTTAGAATATATATTTTGTTTTAATGAATACTTAGAATGTGGCTAATTTTTCACCAGTGAAATATGAAATGAAATTTCGCAAAAATAGCCCTTTGCGGCATGGAATTTTTTCTAGAAAAAACAAAACTTTTCGCAACTATTTGCTTACTAATCAAAAGAGCAAATCCTCTTCTACAAAACGTTATATTAAGTTTTTAATTGCTTTTGGTTTTTGACAACTTTAAGGCCCTCAAGTGGAGTGACCCAAAAGTCATTAATTATTTTTGGACTCAACGCTAGCTCTTTGTGTGGAAGTTTTTGCAACTCTTTCTATATGTCCTATGCCTGAATTTCTTGCTCTATCAGAAGATCTGTTTGGTTTTTCACGTCGCTGAATTTTAAACAAAATTTAGCACCAACGAATACCACTTGGACGAGACATCATTAGTCCTTTTGTTGGGGTAGTTTTGCCAAACAACATATATTGTTCAGAAGAGGAAGATTTGGACTGCAAGATAGCATATTAGGGGTTCCTTCACATATCGGTTTGCATGCGTTTTTGCCTTGTTGAAAGTGGCGATAAACGAGCCCTCTCGGCGGCCCGATGCGGAGCAGCTCGGCCAACTAACCGCCGCGCGATTGACCTACGTAAGGGCGTGGCGGTTGCGCTCAACGCGCGGCGGTCGCGTGGCCGAGATGCTCTGCATCGGACCGTCGGGAGGGCTCGTTTATCGCCACATTCAACAAGCTAAAAACGTATGGTATTCGATATGTGTGGAAAAGTCTGATATGCTATATTATAGTGCAAGTCTTCCTCATTCAAATGGTATATGCTGTTTATCAAAACTACCCCAACAAAAAGAATAATGATGCTGCGTCCAAGGGGTAGTCGTTGTTACTAAATTTTGTTTAAAATTCAGCGACGTGAAAAACTAAACACATTTTCTGATAGAGCAAGAAATTCTGACCTAAGACATATAGAAAGAGTTGCAAAAGCTTTCACACAAAGAGCTAGCGTTGAGTCCAAAAATAATTAACGACTTTTGGGTCACTCGACTTAAGGACCTTAAAGTTAACAAAAACAAAATGCGATGAAAAAACGCAATGCAATGTTTTGTAGAAGAGGTTTTTCTCTTTCAAATGGTGTGCAAATAGTTGCAAACAAATTCGCTTTTTCTGGAGGAAATTCCATGCCGCAAAGGACTATTTTTGCGACATTTCATTTTCCATTTCACTGGTGAAAAATTAGCCAAATTTTAAGTACTCATCGAAACAAAATATATATTTCAAAACTGCAAACAATTCTCTATCGAACGGTGTACAGCTCTTTATCTGAGCTTTCCAACTAAACTTACAGAACGATGATGAAAAAAACGGCAAGGACTTATGAAATGACCTAATAGATCTTCTGAGCAAATATTGTCGTGGTCAAAAACTGGTCAGATTTTAGAACCTCTTTCTAACTTTTCAACGAAATTACACCAAATTCAAGATTTTTGTAGGAAATGATTTTCTCTTCAAGGAACTCATTTTTATTTGGGGTTCAAGGGCTGTCTCTCATTTCGTGAGAAACATCCTTTTAAAATTGAAATTGCGTAAATTGTTACATTCAGATAAGTTCAAGAGAAATCGACTCCATTCTTCCTCAGTTCATAGTACATTTATGGTATGTTTACTATTTTACCTGCGTTGAAATAAAACAAAGTCCTTCATGAAAATGAGTTGACTTACACGCGCTGTAGGCGCCGCCACTACCAGTACAGTGTACCGTGGCGGGCAAAGGCGCGCACAGCGTGCTAGTCAAAGCGATATATTTTTATGAAGAACTTTGATTTATTCCAGCGTGCGTACAGTACTGAGAGTACCATAAATGTGCTATGAACTGAGAAAAAAATCTAGTCGATTTCTCTCGAACTTATTTGAATGTAACAGTTTACGCAATCTCAATTTCAAAAGAATGTTTCTCACAAAATAAGGGGCAGACCTTGAAATGAAAATAAGCACCTTGAAGAGAAAACCATGTTCTACAAAATAGTCAAATATTTAGTTATTTATTTATTTATTTTACGCCTTTTCACAGACGTGCTAAAAATGTTAGTGGTACAATAAACAGGGAGAACTCGATCAAAAAAATGAAATTAATAACAAAACAAAGCAAAGCTCAGCGAGTTAGTAACTCAAGCAGAGGGGAAGATACATTCCTAATATTCCTAATATTCAAAACGAAATGCATCGTAATTCTTTCTCTTTGGGAGTGAGTAGCAGCTGGGTACGACTGATCCATTCCACCGAAGAAAAATGATTAAGGGTCGATGAGGGTCATGGAAGGAAAAGGAAAATATGTCTAGTACTGTTTCATCCATGCTAGTTAGAAGTCAGGCTACCTGAGCACGCATCTGCGGGACGGGTTCCGTATCTCAGAAACCTCTTTATAACTGGTACGCACCCCGAGACGGCTGAGGAAGCAACCAATTTCAGAGCATACCGTACATGCCAGCCCTATAATATGTAGGGAGAATCAAGCTCCCTTAGAACGCATCCACGGGGCGGGATTCGTATCGCAGAACCCGTTTTAAACTAGTGCGCACCCCGGGACGGCTTAGGAAGCGAAATTAATCTTAGAGTAACTAGCTTGTGAGTTTTAATATTAGCATATATATCTATCCTAATCGATCAGTCCCATGAGCCACAACACCGGAGAAGCTTGATGGACTGTTGGATAAGTGAAAGAGGTATAAAAGAGGTTTGCTACTCAGACCCAATCGAGGAGATTCGAAATATGAAACGATCTAGTGAAAAAAAACGTAATAAAGAGGCAACTAAAAACATATTGTTGGGAATATTGGGAAAGAGTATGTTATTCGACATCATTAACACCAATTCTTCGCAGAACGTCGATCCCCTTCAGCTGGCTGTGGAATTGCGATGCATTACGAGTTAAAACTACCCTTAATGGCAAACAATTGAGCCATTTCGCAGTACGGGAGAAAAACGAGTTGAAAGCTAGATCGGAAGTAACTCCACCTGCTCTTTTGTAATAGACTCCTAAAGTTTGCCTTCTACCACGGCAGGGTCTTAAGACCCAGTACTTACTAGGCCGGAGCTTGACTTCAGCATGGAAAATTTTGTGGCTAAGAATAAGATCAGTCGTTATTCTCCTGTATTTAAGACTTTTGATATTCAGATGTCCAAGCCGCTCTTTGTAAGAGGGTAAAGCTCGTGGGTAGGAAGAATCAGGAAACCCTCTATAGAACACTATTCTGGTAAATATATGTTGAACCTTCTCGATCAACTGAATTTGTTTCTTCGTATGTGGACTCCATACAGAAGAATCATACTCAAGATGAGGTATGACGTAGGTTTTATACAGCTTAACTAGAACATCGGGGCTATTAGAGTAAACATTTCTCAGAACCAGAAAGAGGATACCCAAAGCTTTCCTTACGATGTTTTCAGTATGAGATTGAAACCTTAAACGGTGGTCTATCAAAATGCCAAGGTATTTGACTGAGTCTACACTTTTCAAGGCAAACCCGTTAAGCATAAAACTTCGCGATGGGCAAGACCCCAAATGGAAGTGTACGGTCTTATAGAGATTGACAGGTATTTCCCAATCATTGGCCCAAGGTATCATCTTTTGGATCGCAGTTGAAATTTGAGCGTGAGCCCTCTCTTGCTCGTCCTGGGTGTAGCAGATGTAGATTTGAATGTCATCTGCATACATTCTGACCTCAACATTCGAGTGCTGTTTGAGAAATCTAGGTAAATCTGCAGTGTACACCGAGAAAAGCAGAGGTGAAAGAACGCCGCCTTGTGGGACACCGCTGTTACAACGAAATCGCTCAGAGAAATCATTATTATGCCTTACTGTCATAAATCTATCCACTAGATATGATTTCAACCAGTTAAGCAATTGTGCCCGAATTCCAAAATGCTCCAGTTTATATAAGAGCTTGTCATGATTCACTTTATCGAATGCTTTAGAAAGATCAAAGAAAATAACATCAATCGACTTGTTTCTATCAAGAGCTGATACCCAGTCATTAACAGCGTCAGTAAGGAGAGAAACTGTAGAAGCTCCAGGGGATATGATGCAAATATGATGTAATTTCGTTAAAAAGTTAGAAAGATATAAAGTTTTGTTCAAAACGTGGTCCTAAAATTTGACCAGTTTTGGTCAGCAAAATATTTGCTCAGAAAAACCTATAATTTATCGGCGATCTGAATCAAATGTCTGTACGCGTACACAGGGAAAATGTGCAAATCGATCTGCGTGGGAATTCCCACAGTATGGTCGATTTGCACCTTTTCCATGTCTTCGCCCCACGCGAACACTAAGCAGGCCCTAATGAATGCGTTTAGCTCCGTGTTGTGTGCGCGCGATTCGCGACGCGAAGGCATGCTAAAGATGCAAATCGACCGTAGCGTGGGAATTCTCTGTGAAAAAGTGACGCCGGTGAAAAATTGGCTGCGCGCGGTGTCGCGTTTGCGTTGTGCAACGCTGCGTACCAGCTTTTGTGGCAATTGGATCTCCAAGAGCGCGGCTCTGGTGCTTTATTTTCTATCCATCTTTCCGAATACAATTGTTCGCTCTTCTTTCCATATTTATTTGTAGCTCCTGTCATCGTGATTTCTCGTCTTAAGTTTGTTCCACGCTGTTGCGTTCAATCTCAGTTGCGACTCTCGTAGGTGCGTGTGACAGAAGTGCTGCTTTGTGGCGCTTGAAGCGGAAGAGCATGTTCTGGCACAAATTGAGCTGTAGGTGACAGGCGAGCACTCACTCATCGGCGAATCTTTACTCCCACCCTCACCTCAAGAGCAGCTCTGTCACGAAATCCGATTCCTGATTTTGGCCTAACAATAAATATGTCTGTCTTCTCCCATTTTTTTACCACCCCAGTTAATAGTTTCGTATCAGAAGGATCCTTCTTGAAAAAGAGGATCTAGCCGCCGGGCACGGATAGAGTTGCAGATGTTTGTAGACAAATTCTTGTATATTAGTAGACTTAGCAGGAATTTTTCTTACTTTTCCTGGAGATAAAAACCGTACCGGGGAGTTTTATCCCTGAACATCTTCCTGTCGTTGACCAGAAATGACTGAAGAAGTACCATTTTCCGCTTAGTTGCTTCTTTACCCCGTTTCTATTGAGTGAGAGAGATCGTTCACTGAAATATCTCAAGGGGAGCTTGTGACGGTGCTTCTAATTGTATTATGTTGAACACGATTACCTTTTTACCCCTTATATTGTATTTGCAGGCGATTCACTACGAAGACGTGGGTCTCGTCGAGCGGCTCCTCGCTGCTCACAACTCCAAACAAACCATTTCCGCCTCTCCAAGTATAGGTGAGTTGTGACGATGTTCTTTCCCTTTCTCATTCTTTCTTCCTTCTTAACAGATGTATGGGTATGGGGAGAAAAAGTGACTTTGGCCGTTTTTTCAACGTATACTACACGTTCCCTATTTGAATAAAATATTCGTTATAATGTACCTATGTGTTCGACAATTTAATGCTGCCATTCAGAATTCCGAGTCGCGAACAAGCATTTCAGGCAGCATTTCCATGACAATTTGTATCACAGAAAACGAAGATGTTTATAGGGGGGGGGGTGCAGTGTAAGAAATGTGAAAATGTGAAAAATCGAAAATGGTGGAAAATGTGGAAAATCGTCATTCCTGATCCGTATGAGTTTCTCCTTTGCTTGTCTGGTTTTTTGTTGTTGCGCGTCTGGTCGAAATTTCATTATCGCTTCATCAATATCGTCTCTTAATAATCAGTAATGATATGTACTGATACTGGTATGTACTGATTTGCTCGATTACTTTATCATTCGCTTTGTGCAACATCGCTTTTGGTTCAATATCATTACACTCTTTTATGGGCATATGAATTTGTGCCAATCATTCTATCAATCAATTATGGTATTAATTCATCGTTTATCTACATTGATACTCATTTATTGTTACATTATCGTTTCTAATTCAGTATGTTATTCTCTGGATAGATGAGTTTATTAGGTGCTGAAGTACTCAATTTTTCTCCCTTCACCAACACTCTGTTCTCGTTCATATATCAGGTTGCCGTTACCTGGTTTTACAACTCTCGGCTTATCGATTTTCTTGATCTTCATGTTTGAACCTAATCGGAAAATGCATGTAGGTGTATCCGCCTTCTGCTGAAACCCTGGTTTGGACGTGTGGTTTTAGAAGAAGTCAGACTCTGCTCCAAAATTTCTGAGAGAATGAACGGGAAAAAAATAAACGATGCCTTAGGGGTTGACGCTGACACATTTTTCTTGGCCATATTTTTCTAATAACGGGGAGAAATTTATCGTGTTAGGACATTGGCGACGTCATTCTCATGTTTCACTCTATTACCATGCTCTTTCTTTGTTCAGAGTGCAGCACATTGACTGTGACAGGCCCTTTGCCACCTTTTAATCCTTGTCGGGTTTGATTTCGCCACATCTCATTTCAATGCTGCCCTTTTGATGCTTACCGCTTCTTAATTCTTCTTCTCGTACACGTCGCTTGTCCTATGTTTTACTGTGGTGCAATTCCCTAAACACGTCGAACACACATCTGCAGTATTATTTTGTTAGGAATGTCTTTTATACGTAACGTTTTTTCCAATGTTTGGAATGGTTTTCCCGGCTGCATCGCAGTGATCCTTCCGTTCTCACAGATGAGTTTTCAGGCGTTCATTTACATCAAACGACGGTTCCTTCGTGGCCTTCATTGTAACCTCACCAGCTCTTTGGTTCAATTTTGGAAACTAAAATATTTATTTTTCATACAAGGAAAACAAAAAGTCTCAAATTTGTGAGAAAGCATCTACACGTCTATTTAGAGCCGCGCTTGGGCGAGAAAAGATATTCGATTCTGATTGGAAAGAATTTGATCTGTAGAACAAGTGGCTCCTGTATCTCTGTTCAGAATTATTTTTTACGTATAAAAACGTGGCTGGATTCAGAAGAGCGTTATCTTCTCGGTGGTGAAGGAGATGTGAGGGAGACTTGAAGTTTTCGATGTTTAAATCTTTGGGCTTATCATTTGTAGCATTCTCGAAAATATCTTTGATGATGATCTCTTTCATAACATTGCAACCTGATATCCACTTGGAGTCAGTGTGTCTCTAGACCTAATACTAATATTATACACCTAATACATATTCTAATATATATATTCTCAAGCTTTTCTTTTATTTCATATACTTATTACACAAGGCGGTGAGCGGTCTATTGGTCGACGAATTTCAGTTCAGGAGCTTCGCTCTGAGTCCCTGAGAACAGACGGCCTGCTGATCAGTAAATGTGATGTATGTGAGTGTTTGTGAACGTAGATTCTACTTAGCAAAATCACTTGGTTGAAATTCGGGTCGAACTTGTGAGCTAACCAGAGAAATAGCTCATGTCGCTCTCCTGCTCTCCTCTCCGCCACATTGCCGGTACAGTACATACCTGTTGACAATGTTGAACTCTTTCTACAGCGGCTTCGTTTTGTCGTCTTCACCCACGTTGCTCTACCTGATGGGAGAAGTGAACTTCATGGATATTTTAAAAGACCAATCCACGTTGGAGGTATACTTGACATCAATTCGCAGCTTCTCCTCTGACGTCTGCTCACGTTTGGAATTTTGGCTAGCTTTCCGTTTCCTCGATGCACTCTGCAGACATCTTCGTCGTTGAAGTTACACGGTGATGTCCTCATCCCTTGTGGAGTTAATCTACAGATTCAGGTTCTCCAAGGGCCTGCTTAGTGAGCGCGCGACGGGCGACGCGAAGACATGCAACAGATGCAAATCGACCATGCCGTGGAAGTTCCCACGCTATGGTCGATTTGTATCTTTTGCATGTCTTCGCGTCGCCCATCGACCGCACATTGAACTGGACCTTAACGATCTCTAAGCGGTCCCTAAAGGCCCTTACAGACCCGACGACATGCAATTTGAGCGACGAATTAGCCGTTATAAATGAAATTGAGCGAAACACACGACGACGAGCATTCTCATTCAACGCGCCGTTTGCGGCGGCCGCATTGCTCTAATCGATACCGCGTTGGACGAGAATGCTCGTCGTCGTGTCGTCGGGTCTGTAAGGGCCCTAAGAAATCTGAATTTCTCCTTCAACTGCTGTCTGTGGATTATCTCCATGAGGATTGTGGACGTGACGGTATAACTTCATCGACGATGACGGTCCAATCACCTCGGTAGCGTACTTTGAGAAATTGTGTGGCACGTGTATAACGATCGCTGGTTGCGAGTTGTGGGACATGACAGACATGATCACTTCTACCAGGGACCGACACGTACCGGGCGTGTGACACCTGTTGATTTTCGCTTATATATCAACAACTATAACGTTTACAAATGGCCCTTATTATTTAAGAAATGAAGCAAGCACGCAGTTAGCAGTAGCAGAAGTGATGCGGTCCTTTGCAATCCTCCTGCGGAGGGTCTGGGTAAATGACACTGGAATAGTGGCGACGATTGTTTGTTTTCGTAGGCAAGTTTAATTATATTACCGATGTCAAGGAGAGTTGACGCAAGGCGGTTCTATCGTGTTTTGCTCCTCTCATTGCTTTTTCTCCGGAACTCGATGTACTGTTTTTGTGAACGTATTTTGTTTTATTTTGACGCTTGAATATTACGGCTCTGAAGACCAATAGTAGAAACGTCACCATTCTTATTAACTTGAGTTGGTTTGTACACACATCCAACACTAGCAGAATAAGGTCTTCTAATAAAGGTGATATGCTCGGATGATAAAGTTTGTGGATGAAGGAGGGGAACCATTCAACCTATGGCACCCCAGTGGTCAGAGAACTCGTTTTCTACCCAGTCTTACCCAATCTTCATTTATAGGGATAACTGGGGTGCTGATCACGAATATGTCGTCCGTTTTTCGAATACTGACGATCACCCATATCGTCGTTTAGGGTGGTCTGATCAAAATCACACATTTGGCTGAAACCGGCTAGCTAGGGTAATTAGGATGCTGATCACGAATTTGATGTTGGTTTTTCGAATTCTGGCTGTATTAGCCTGTCGAAAGTAAGCATAGGTAGGCATTGAAGGCGAAGAGGCGTAGCGCAGAGGTGTACCTCTCTGGCGAAATTGATGGAAATCTGCAGGAAAGACATCAGATTCGGATCAGCACCCCTGAAAACCCCCTACGGCAAAGCTCGGGCCAAATGAAAAGGTGAAATTTCCTTCGGCCACTGGAGTGCCATAAGTTGAGTAGTGCCGAAAAGTTGTCCAATTAACACGTTGACGACAGCGCCTGTTTCGCGTGTCTGGCGTGTAGGAGCAACCGATTTTCTACCGCCCCGAGGCTGTGGCATGATGCCGGCATACGGCGATTTTTTTTTAAATGAAAGTGAATAGTAAATCTCGAAGACTACGTATACAGTCCTGTAATATCGGGGATGTGACTATTCCTTTTTTGCAATGAAAATAGAAAAATAACAGCTGAAAGCTTTCAGAACGTCCTTTTTCCCTATCCAGGTTAAAAGGAAATTGTTATTCGTTTATTGTTCATTATTTGTTTATTCTACTAATCAATATCTGTTTGTATTTATTTGTTTGTTTCAGTAACAAGTATTTGTTTGCATTTATTTGTTTCTTGCAATAACCATTATTTGTTTTTACTTGTAAAGAAAACTAGTGCACAATCAAAAATTTCAGTAAATCAGAAGCTAAGAATCATTTTCATGGACCATGCTCCCTATAACAATGTGCAAAGGTCTACTAAAAAGTGGCACAAAAAACAGCCTCCGAAATTCTGAAATGTATCGAGAAAAATTCAATACAAGACTGTGGCGTGCCAGTGCGCCACACGGTCCCACGCGGCTGCTTGAGCGTGGCGCAGCATAACGCCACACTGTCGTCAACGTGTCAAATGCAAATACTCTTTTGTCAGGTAGCACGAACACGTTGACGGAATTGGCTCAACGACGACATGGAGCCGGTACCCATCGCCGTTCGAACGCTAGCAGCACTGTATCGACCCACTCAGGTGGACGGTACGGTTTCAGCATAGTTTATCGTAAGCTACGCCATTTAGTTGTTGTCATTTGAAAAGATGAAGTCAAATAGGAGCCATTCGGCGTTCGAACGGAAATCGAGAAGCATTTTCAGGTCAACGTGTGCTGTAATGAACACCCTGCACATGGCTGTCGCTCATAAGCAGCGCGACATCGTCGAGTTGCTTCTTCGTTCTGGCTACGACCCAAATCTGCCGGCTAGCTGCCACTGCAAAGGCAATTGTACAGCCACGGGCAACATTCCGTTGACGTCGATTATTCCACGGTATGATAGAAATGTCTTCTAATCAACACTTGATCTTATCACTGAGCGACCGCAATGTTAGGTTAGCAACTTATTTCGCGAACCCGTTCGCGGTCAGTACTTCTAGCTGGCACGAGTTGCGCGATTGATTTTCTCGCTGTTTTGACTGTTCAGTAGGACATACCGCTGTTCTCAAAAGTGTTCCGGGTCCAGATTCATGAACGGAGGAGCGGTCTCCGAAACCACGGCGCAGCCAGAACCAGACGGCAGGGTCGATAAGAGATTGCGTTTAACATAGGAAATTTAGGATAAGTAGACAAAGGTGGGCGCCGTTTGGGCTATATCTCGGGGTTTATCGGAGGTTTACTAATGATGAATCTGAGCCCTGGATTCGTGCGACTTCCATCTGCTGGCAGTTTAGTTCCGCTTCAAATGACATCACGTAGACTTTGCAAAGGCTTCCTCTATGAGTACCAGCTTGGCCACTATGTACCTGAAGCCTGGCATAGTGTACGTGCTGCACTTGAAAATAATGTCGTAACCCGGTTGGTAGTAGACCAAAAGATCAAAGATTACAAGGAAACGGTATCGAAGCGAAAAGAAGGTGAACTACGAAAGGCCTGCCTAGCACGATCAAAAGCCTGCAATTACGTACTGCTGTGAAAAGAAATCCGAGCTCAGCAACACGGTATTCGAGTGCAAGTCCCATACCTCATTGAGGAGGTTGTGCTCCATTCTGGGTTTTCCGTAAAGCTCGACAACGAGAGACCGCACTACATACTTTACCCCATCGGAAGAGTGTGGGTCTAGATGCTGCAGCATTTTCGCACGCTCCAAAATATGTTCTAGCTGGGAACGTCTAGTTCATGCGCCTTATAGTACGAATTGTTCTCTAGGTAATGATCGTACATCCTGTTCCCTCCAGCATTCCCTGGTCAAAGACGGGTCATCAACGTGGAGTGCGTATGTCAAAATGCGCCGATCAAGAACTTTCGCCAGAAAAAAAAACATAAGAATTCCGAAGGATTGGAATAGTATAGCTGCTTGAGAATTTTTTCGTATTCTACTTTTCAAGGAATTAGCCTTCGACTGAAGATTTTTTGGCTATCTAGCAATCAGCACTTCTGTCGAAGGTGCTCAAGAGTCCACGAAATTGGTAGCTCACGTAATAATATTAGGTCCCTTGGGTTTCGTCTATTTATATTAGGTCTCCAACTCTCCTTCGCCTGTCATATTCATTAGGACACCCGCCAATTGTTCGTTAGGATTCGGAAAACAAGATTGCATTTTGAAGAGCAGGAAATTCAAAACCTGACATGATGCAGAATCTGATTTCGAAGCTTCTATTCATATTCATTTTATCCATGTCTTTAACTTTGCCAGATGGTTATACTCTTAACATGTTTTACGCTGAACGATATGCCCTTTCAATCGGTTCTTATTTTGAGTAAGAAGGTCACGTATGAGCTGTGCTATGGCTTCTCAGAAATCAAGTGAATGAAGGGATAGAACTTCCAACATGACCAAATGAACACGCATTTATGGCTCTCCCAAACTTCTGGTTTCTATTCCGATGCATTGCTGCCGAGAACATTTGGGCCTTGAGAAACGCGAGTTTTACCTTAGAAGCAACCAACGAACCCGTTATTAATCAATTAAGATTAAATGAAGTTATGACGCATTTTGTCGTATACGTAGTGTTAGCGAAGGTAACATTGTTCCAGAACGCATTCGATGACGCCGGAACTTTGTTCAACGTGCTCACAACTGCGCGTTGTGTCAATCGTCGATCAGACGCCACTTGGTGTCGCCGTTCGAGCTCAAAGCAGCGAATTGATAGCCCTTCTCATTGCATACGGTGCTGACGTGAATCTGGGTATGTTTGCTGTGGTGATATTGCTGACGAATTCTGTTTTGTCCTGAATTATACTCTGTTATCTACGATGTTCGCGAAAATTTCGTTTGCAATTCATTTAGTAAAACCAAATAGCAGGCAAACACGCGAAAGTCGTAGGAAAAAATCCAATTGAAAGTAATTGCGGTCGTAGTCGTCTAGAAATTTGTCCTCAATTAGCAGCAGCTTGTTGAAAACTGAGTTTCCACTCTTGGTTAACTGAGGTGTCGGAGAGGGGTTGTTCATACTCAGCGCGAATTGGTGCGGCAACAATGGAACGTGGCGTAGAGACGCAGAATGTATGCCAGTGTGTACTATTTCTGTTATTACGATCACTATCAACACGATTTCAGCGAATGTCAGGGTTTGCGAAGACAAGGGGAGTGAGAATTGGCACGATTTTCTTCCACGTCCGACTTAATCTTGGCATTGTGACGATATTGTTTTAAATCGCATTGTGAAGCTGGCCAAGACGATACAGGTTTTATTCGGCTGACGTTTGGGCCTACTCGCCTTCGTCGGAGCCTGGAAAGCCAGAAACGTTTCTAGGGTTGTTTCAACTGCTAATGAAATACAGAAACGTTTCTGGCTTTGCAGGCTCCGACAAAGGCGAGCAGGCCGAAACATCAGCCGAATGAAACCTGTGCCATCTTGGCCAGCTTCACAATTCGATTTAAAACATTGCCACAATTGTCTATAGTAAAGCAGAGAACCTGTGAGGCGGATCGTCCCGGAATCGCTGCAGCGACAATGCCTCTCAGTTGCTGTTCTGCTATAACGCCGAGTATAAATCGAGCGGCTCAATGGTGGCGCAAAAATTCCGTTACTGAATTGCAATTCTAGTCCCATTTACTGCTGTTATCGCTTTCCTCCTTCACAATTAGGTCCCCATTTTCCGTTCCATCGAGATTCTATTCCTCTTGCATTTTTTATAGGATTATTGAGAAACGACAAGAAACGAATTTCTCCTATTCACATAAAATCCGACCCAAGTCTAACTTCTTCGTGAAAGTTCTTAGTTCTCCTTTTCCTTACTTGCAACTGTTTTTTGGGCGTGAATTTTAACAATGGTATCTCAGGTCTTACGAATCTAGAAAAAGGTTTCAGTACAAAATGTCACGAATTCTTTCAACTGCTAATGAAATACGAAAAACGCGAAGGTGGCGAGAGTGCTTTTTCATCCTGAAATTTTTGTTTTTTTTTTCAAACTGAAAATTGCAAGAAAAACTGAACTATTCCAAAAGCGATTAACATGATTTTGTAGAGCAGAAGCAGCAGCTCCGTGCAAATACAGACAGTTTTTCATACGAAAATAAAATTGCTGGGATGGAACTTCTGAAAAAAACCGCTACTAATTCTTCGTCAGCCGAGTTATCTATTCCAGGCGATGAGGACGGAAACACGCCGTTGATGCTCGCCGTACGTGAGTCACCGCTGTGCTGGCCATGTTTACACACGCTGATATTTTTTGGGGCTCAGTGAGTAGAGGAGCTGTTTGGATGCGATTAGGACATTGTTCAGCAATTAAATTTACTTCCAGGATCGAACACAAGAATATGAGAGGGATATGCCCGTTGGACTTGGCTCCGGAACTACGAAAACTTCAGCAGACGTGTGTGGAGGAATTGTTCAAGAACGCTTGTGTGGGTGATAGCGAGAACGCGCCCAGGGTCAACTCAGGATCAGCCCTTCGCCAGTGGAATAGACTTCATGTTGACAACGGTGAGAGATGACTCTTTGTAAAATATATACTATTGTCTGTATTCTTTTAAAATGTTTGAAAACTTCAAAAAACTAAGGAGATGTTGTAAGAGAGGCTAGGCCTATCGCAAATATTGCGGCTGGGCAGGACTCGAACCCTCGTCTCGGGTCCATCAGGGCTCCATGATGTTAGTCCGCTACACGACTGAGCCGAAGGCTCTTCGTTGCATTCACACCAGTCACATGCGTTTCTCCAACGGCTTGTTTATTAGGTCATTTCATAAGTCCTTGCCGTTTTTTCCATCGTCCTTCTGTAAGTTTAATAGGAAAGCTCTGGCAAATATCTGTATACTGTTCGATAGAGAATTGTTTGTAGTTTTTGAATATGTATTTCTTTTTGATGGAAACTCGAAATGTTGCTAATTTTTCTGCCAGTGAAATGGAAAATGAAATGTCGCAAAAATAGCACGTTGCTGCATGGAATTTTCTCCAGAAAGGTAGAATTTTTTGTAAGTTTTCGCACACCGTTGGAAAGAGCAAGTCCTCTTCTACAAGATGTTATATTGCGTTTTTTATGGTTTTGGTTTTTGGCAACTTTAAGGCCCTCAAGTCGAATGACCCAAAAGTCGCTAATTATTTTTTAACTCAAAGCTAGCTCTTTGTGTGGAGACTTTTGCAATTCTTTCTATATCTCTTAAGTCAGAATTTCTCGCTCTATCAAAAGGCATTCCATGCTGCAAAGGGCTATTTTTGCGACATTTCATTTTCCATTTCACTGGCAAAAAATTAGCAACATTTCGAGTTTCCATCAAAACGAAATACACATTCTAAAACTACAAACAATTCTCTATCGAACAGTGTGCAGCTATTTGCCAGAGCTTTCCTATTAAACTTACAGAAGGACGATGGAAAAAACGGCAAGGACTTATGAAATGACCTAATAAGGTGCACAGGACGCGAGACGCGCGACGCGAGGACATGCAAAAGGTGCAAATCGATCACTGGTCGATTTGCATCTTTTACCATGTCTTTGCGACGCGCTTCGCGCGCACATAGGCCCTGGTGCGCCAAAAGCCTTTGGACTCAGATAATTGGCCGCCTTAACGGCTATTTTGAAGCAAATGATCTGAAATTTATAACATTTAGTACTTTAGACATTGTACACACAAAAACATACGTTACGTTTCGAAACGGCCTCCTTTGGCACGAACACAGGTCTTAAGTCTCTTATGGAACGCATCTAAAGCGGTGCGCAGGACTTCTTCATTAATTTCTTCCCAGGCCTTTTTCGAAGCTCGTTTGAGCGACCCAATGTACCTGTGTGGTGTTGAACAGGCCTTGCTTTTTAATATAGACGAGATTGAGAACTCTATCGGATTGAGGTCCCGGCTGTGACGTGGCCATTCTTTTGCTGAGATGAAATCGGGAAAGTTGTAGGCGCACCACTTCTGTACGACTTTAGCCCTGTGGGCAGGTGCAAGGTCTTGCTGCTATGTCCAGCTGGTATTTTTAAAGTGTCCAGATGCCCAGGGAATAACTTCCTTTCCTGGAATGTCCTCGAGGTAGTTCTGGCTATTGATTTTGAGGCCTCTATCCCTAAAATTAGTGGCGTTTTCCCATCTGCGGTTATCCCTGCGAAAACCATCACAAACTTCGGATGTCCTGGTCTTTCCGGCACATTCCCGTGCTGATTAGCTTCTCCTATATTTTTGGCAAGAATCCTGTCGTCTTTGTGATTGAGAAATTGTTCAATCGTGAAAACCGACTCGTCGGTGAACAGGATCCGTCGGTGGCGCGCCGCTGCAGATGCGTTCTTTAACTAGGGAGGTCAGTGAGCGTGCCCCAAAGATTCCGAACGAGACCCATATAGTTTTGTAGAGCATCGAGAGGGGATCACAGCAATATAGTTTATTTTTGCTGAGCGCCAATGGGTGGTCCGAAAATCGCAAAAAACCACCGCCCCTGAGACACATTGGAAGCGGCCTCTCACTCCCTAGTCTTTGGGGTGAGAGGCGGCCTTCAATGTGCCTCGCTGGCTCAGTGGTATCGCAGTGGATTTTCGTTCAGAGGACTGTGGGTTTGAATCGTGTTGGTGCGTTCTTGTTTTGCGTCAATCGCATTGATACCAAAAGGTGCTCATTTGACGATTTTGCCTATGAGGTTGAAGAAAATCATGTTTGGAAAAGCTCAAAACGCACAAATTTTAGTAAATGACAACATTATTTAATATGGAGAGCCAATATCCATCGTTACTTACTACCTAGACAATCAACGAAGTGACGGACAAGGGTATACAACGGGCTAACTTGAACCAACTGGGAACTAGTATTTGGTCTTACAAGGGAGGTCAGTGAGCTTCCCCCAAAGATTCTCATCGAGACCTATACGGTTCGGTAGAGCATCGAGTGACGATTACAACGGTATAGTTTGTTTTTGCTACCTGCAAATGGGTGGTCCAAAAAAGACAAAAAAAAGTCTCGACGTGTAGGATTGTAATACTAGTTAACGTCGAGAGGACTTCTAGGTCTTAACCTCCGCATGCCATAACATGGTGGCTCAGTCGGTAGCATGTAAGCCTCGCAATCTGACGGTCGGGGTTCGGTCCCTTTGCTGGGCCTTTCTTTTGCCTTCATACGCTAGATTCCAAATTAGGCTCCTTCTGTAATTTTGTCGTTGTTGCTGAATAATATCGCGTTTGGGAGGAGTATGATCAATATAATACGCACAAGGGACAATATCTACTGGCACTTATGTATGTACCCCATATCTACCGTAACCAACCCAAATCGATCCCAAATTCAGAAACTAATGTCAGATTTGTGATCAGCGTCCCGAATAACCCCCGTAGACAAAGTTCGGGCAAAATCAGTGATTTCGACCCAACCAGCCTTATTAGTGTCATGTGAGTAGTTGTATGAAAGCCAGTTGCCGAGAATATCTCTATTCTATTGTTCCACTTTTCGGACTCTAAAGAACAGAGACTCCATTTTCCATGAGTTTCTTTTCATATTCATCAGTAAAGATTACTTGGGCAGCTGACAAATCGACAACTCACAAATCTAACATCGGCTTTTCCCATTGTGCCTGACGTACGCTTGCTAGGGTTCGTAGTAGCAAAGTGGGTGAGGGACGTTAGGTCCCCGAGTCGGCTTGGCAAAGGTGGTCCATGCGCCCTGTGGATATAATTAACGGAGACTCGCACTGAGGCCATGCTCGTCGCACGCGACGCGCGGCGAGTGATGACCGCACCGGCCACCCATGCCTTGGTGACCCGACGACGACCCGATCGTCGTCGATGGTCCACAGCTCGACCAGATTTTCAGGTAATCAATGGCTCGCCACTTAAAGGGGCCTGAGTGAGGGTGTCTCAGTGTTCACATCTATGGAAACCTGTATATGTTTCTACTCAGAATTTCACGCTCTTTCAAATAAGCTTGACCACAACCTTACTCACCTATGATTACCGTATTCGACCGCCATTGCGACTACCATATGGTTCATTTATAGCCGGCAACAAGGTATTGAGACTACAAACGAGTGCAGGAACAGGGGTCCCAGAAGGGTGGCATGAACCATATCAGCTTTTAGACCGTTTGCAACAGTCGCTCAAATCCTAGCAGCATTTTCGCTATTGAGTTATTCTTTTAGCAGTCAATCTTGGTAATGCGTTTGAGAGAACTTTAAACACACTTTCGATACTGCGACATCAATCACATTATCACGTAAACTTTGCAAACATCGGCTGCACGTGAGCACAGTCTCTACTCTGGTGGTTGCTAGGGAAAAACGAAACCGTCGCATTCATTGTGACATTATTTGAGAATAACTCGTAATTGTACATCCATATGTATTTACATGTGAAGCCTGAACTGTAGTCGATGACGATGAAATTTCACATTTCCGATAACACTCCCGCCTATTCATTTACGAATCGATCTCACTCCAGCTATATGGTTGATGTAATTACAACATATCTCAGTCGACATGACGACGTTGACTGACCAGTTCATGTGTGTGCTTTTGGATGACCAAAGCCAAAATCAGTGTGGTATGTTCCACTCTATTCCCCTACAGTAATTTCTAAAACCAATTTTGCACATACTAGGTCCATCTTCGACCAGAGTGTGAGAGTTGGTGTTCACTATCTGCAGAACGAGTGCCTAAGTTTTCGTGCTGCGCTTTAGCAAGTTATACAGTTAATGCCAAAGAAGAAGGATCTAACAATTTGAAAAAGTTTGAAATCAAGATGTCCCTTAATTAAAAAAATTAGATGTTGAGAAGTTGCTTGGTCTAAACAGTTTCAATACGATGCTGGCAAATAGTATCAATAACCGAAACCGCAAAAGCAGTTCGTGAAAATAACGAGAGAATTGGTCTGGACTTCTCTACTTCCCCATCATATATGTATGGTATGTACAGGGTGGAGAAAATTAACATGCGCCTTGAAAAAGCGTTTGAATTTTGGTTTCTGCTGACAAACACCTACGGAAGTTTGTTTATATAAGGCAATGGTGTATTGTATTTAATATTTGCAAGAAATGTTCAAAAGTGACCGCCGTAAGCTTTGACGTAAGCTTCAACTCCTTCGTCTTGGAATCGCTTGGCATGAAGTTAGAGACTAGATTGTTCCGAATCTCGATTTATTCGCAATATGATCATTGTCTACGGCGACTGTCATACCACCGATTTCGCTCAGCGTTGAGGTGAGCGCATTCGGTATCATACACCGTGGTAGCAGACCTGTGTGTGTCAGTTGTCCCGTCAGCCGTCGGCAGGACAACTGACACACACAGATCTGTTACCTGGTGTCTGATACCGAATGCGCTCACCACATCGCTGAACGAAATCGGTGGCATGACAGTCGCCTACCGTTGTACTCCTTTGAACGATTTCGACATTATGTGCAGAAATATTTCGTCTGAGGCTGAGATGTTGTCTTGAAAGGCATTGGAAGCACTTCTTTATGATAGATTAACGGTCATGAATTTCGAACCGCCGTGGGCATCTGAACATGGAAAATCGAAACGTTCAGACATAATAAATATTGATACTCCTCCTAACCTCGTTTGGCACATTGGCATAACAGCAGAATAATCATTTTGTTACGCACACGCTTGTTAATTAATGAGTTAGTTAATGAGTAAGGCTTTACGTGCGCGAAAGTTTCATTTATACAAGTGTTACGTGATACTGGTAGAGTAGAATTTTGAAAGCGAGCGATGACGTTGAAGCACAGTTTTTGAGAAAATTCCTGCAATTTATTTCGTTTCACACGGTTTAGATTCTAATTGAGGGGAAACTCCTTCCTTGAATGAAAGATAGCTCCGAGGAGTCTTATCGGCTTGTCATTCATTCCCCTTCTTTATAATCCTATGTCGACAGTCTGTTTCCATTCCTCTCTGATTGTGAGTCAAGTTTGAGCATGTCTTTCCCACCCGAGTTTTTCATCTCGCTCTCTGCTAATCGTGCCATCACGTTACGACTTAGGAGGCTCGTAGCTGATCATAGCTTGGAAGTTCAATTTCTCAGCTGAGAAACCGGTAATAAACAAAAACTAGTAAGTGTTAAAAAAGTCTGCTCAATCGCTCTAATTGTACGGTACATGAAATTGAGTCAAAACTTACGAGCACGTGGTTTTTCGTCATTCGTTAGTTCAGATATGGTTCGTTCGGTCTAATGCTTCAATAACTGCAGCACATTTTGGTGAAAGCAGATCGAAATTTCCAGTCGAACGAGAAATTAGGTGGAGAACTACTCCGACATGTAGCAAGTGGAGTTCTTCACATAGGACGTTCCAATTATGCGTGAGAAATGGAGAATAGCTATCGATACTGTTCTTGCCTATAAAGTCGAGAACTTGGTTATTATTACATTATGATTGGAATTATATTGGTCTTGATAACTAGGTTCTAGGGGGGAATGTTTGCCACTCTCGTCTATTCATATCAAATTTCGTCGGGTTGCACAACAATTTTTTCTAGGTGTACAACAAGGAGACCGAACTCAGAGCAAACCACCGCTCTCACCACGACCATCCGCTGCTCAATCGGTGTCCACGTCCAGTATGCTGGACACATGTTCAGCCAAGGAGACGGCACGCCGAAAAAGCCTCGTCAGCCTTCAGCTGCACAGGAAACCGAAGATTCCGAAAGAGCGTGAGCGCAGTGACTCGTTTCCTACACATTTCTTATAAAGTATCGGTTTATCGATTTATGAGGTGACCCACGCCAAGAACGACGAAGGCAAAACACCAAAGGCGGATTTGTAAATTTGTAAAGTTCTTTCTGCGTGTCTTTCGTGTGCGCTGGCTCGATGTACAAGCAAAACAGGGCACGATGCAAATTTGCGCCACATCATATTGATTTTTCGCATCTTGTGCGTGCATTTGCGTCGCGCACACATGGAACGATTCCATCGACGCAATGTAATTGATCGTCTTCATCACTTGTCACGTGATACGCTGAACGCGAAACAAAAAGCGTAAATTAGTGTCCACTTAGCGGTTTGTATGTTTCAAATGACATGAAAAGCCTCTTCTCACATGTTTAACATTGCTGAAGAAACAAAGAGAAAGCGGTAAAAAAGGGAGGGTGAAGTTGGTAGAGGTAGCACTTCTATACTTTGAAATTATTTCACAAACGCTACAAATGTCGAGTCGATTCGATTTCGATTTTGCCGAGTTGTCGAGTGTAACAACACCAGTGCTCAGTCCATTTCCCGTCTGATTCTGATCGCTGTGAAGATGTTGCTAATAGTTTATTGTTCTTTCTAAAATTTAGCAGAAAGATGGCAAATTGGTGCCAGGTTCATCACAGAAAGCAAAATGGTTTTGAAAAAGTGAAAAACACAACTTGGGAAGTCTTGTACTTGAAGCCAAAAACCGAGATTGATATTACAGTTTATTCGGGCTGACGTTTCGGCGTCCTCGCCTTCTTCAGAGCCTGGAACAAGTCGAGTTCAACCTGAGAAACTATCCACTCAACGCCGCATCAAATTCTCAGAAAAAATAAGAGAAAACTGAATGACCATCGAGCAAATGAAAAAGGGGGTCAGAAAAGGCTAACCTTTTTATAAGTGGACTAGTGAGGTCCACTACACACCCGTAGCTGGTAGGATACGTGGGTGACTGAGGGTTCACGCCTAGGGACCACCCGCCTAGAGAACTTCTGGGGCATGACCTGGTAGACCTGATCCCGCCACTTTCAAGGTTCGACCCATTATCAGTAACATCGGTGGACCTACGGATCGCATTGCCTGGTTTCTAAACCTAATTATAGGCCAGCTTCTTCGACACATCCCTGCTCACCTACCGAACACCAATGCATTCCTTCAAAAGCTACAGTCATGTGGACTTGAGAAAGAGTGCGTTATGGAATCGTTCGATGTAGCCGCATTGTACACTAACGTCTCCAACAACCAAGCTCTCCAAGCTGTGTCAGAACTGATGACTCAGCATCAAGCGGTCATGAACCTGTACGGTTTAAATGTATCACAGGTCATGACGCTGCTGAATGAGTGCTTGCAGTGCAATGTGTTCAGGTGGTCTGGCGAATACTATAAACAGGTTAGAGGCCTTGCTATGGGTCAGAGGTTAGCCCCAGTCCTGGCTGTGACGTTCATGTCCAAAGTTGAGTCGCCAGTTCTGCAACGGATGCCGACCCTCTATTGTCGGTACATTGACGACTGCTTTGTGGTGTGTCCAACGCAAAAGGATATGGAAGACTGCTTTGCGATACTCAATGAGCAGTCAGAGCACATATCGTTCACACGGGAAAAACCCACAGACAGCTGGCTGGCTTTCCTCAACGTCCAGGTCCAACTCACCGAGGGGGGTTTCAAAACAAGATGGTACCGGAAGCCTGCGTCCAAAAATATCATCGTGCATTACTCCTCTGCTCACCCTGTGGCAGTTAAGAAAGCTATCGCACGGAACATGTTCCGTACCGCATCTATGGTCTCATCCGATGCCACCCAAAAGCGCCTCTCTTTGTGCATGGCCCGCGACATCGCTAAACGTAACGTTTATCCCTGTCCGGAGCGGTCAAATGGAAGCAGAAGAAGATCGGCTGGTGCAGACAGACTTGGAGAAGACAGAACGAAAATTGCATTTCCTGTGCCGTTCATCTCTGACTCTAACATGTTCGTATAAGTCATGCAATACGAACATGTCTCAGAAAGGCTGATCTGCATGAGTTAGTAAGGGTGGTAGAAATACCACCTATGTAGAAACCTCAAAATCCTTGTTCGTAATCGCTTGTATGACCGCATATGCACCACACCGGGTTGTCCCATCTGCCCCTTTGGGAAACCGGGAGATTGCATGGTTGCCGGTACCGTTTATCTCATCAAGTGCCTGTGATGCGAACAAGAGTATGTTGGGGAAACATCTAGGCCGCTATGTGTAAGGGTAAAGGAGCATCTTGATGGCTTGCGAAAGTCCAATCCGGCAACCCCTCTGGGCGACCACAGGGTGCGCGCACGCAAACAGCTGTTTTAGCGTCGCAGTCTCCATCTTAGCGCGTGAAACCGAAATCGCGGCGCGACGTACGCTAGAAGCGCTTTGGATTGCGGCCAGGTCTCCTAGAATCAATAGGAAGGACGAGTGTGTGGCGGTGACCCAGGAGCTGGCACCGTTCGTCGACATGTGTGGTCTTGACCTACCAGGTCATGCCCCAGAAGTTCTCTAGGCGGGTGGTCCCTAGGCGTGAACCCTCAGTCACCCACGTATCCTACCAGCTACGGGTGTGTAGTGGACCTTACTAGTCCACTTATAAAAAGGTTAGCCTTTTCTGACCCCCCTTTTTCATTTGCTCGATGGTCATTCAGTTTTCTCTTATTTTTTCTGAGAATTTGATGCGGCGTTGAGTGGATAGTTTCTCAGGTTGAACTCGACTTGTTCCAGGCTCTGAAGAAGGCGAGGACGCCGAAACGTCAGCCCGTATAAACTGTTATATCAATTTCGGTTTTTGGCTTCAAGTACAAGACTTTCCAAGTTGACCACAATGCCAAGATTCATCGAGAGCCGGACGTGGAATGTGAAAAACACACTTGCGAAGGTGCTGCGTTTAACGGTGTTCATTTCTAGACCCGGTGTTTGATTCCGTCAGCTGTGAGCAGTCATGGGAGCTACTAAAGAAGATGGCGAACAATCCAGAATGTTTAGATAGTATAGTGGTATGTGCCTTTACTTTCCATTTTTTCTTTTTACTGCTCTTTCATTAGCTAACTTCTCTTTTCAGAGTTCTATTACACGATTTTCTTCACAAATGGAGAACACGCTTTCGGGCATCGATCGTGAATCATTCGATGATCATTTGGGTGGATTACTTCATCGAATGCTTCGAGTAATTCGTAACTGATTCGTCCCACAAAAAATAGTGGTGTATTAATGTTGAATACTTTAGACCGCCATCGAAGACTTCGAACAGTCTACTCCAACATATAAAAAGCAAAAGAAGCTACATCTTACTTGGTTGCTCAGTCAAATGACAACGTTCTGCTACTCGTTTATTCGAAAAGGTGGTACAACTCGGCAATTCTCCGCTCTCAGCACACTGAGCAAGGTAACAGGCTTTAAAACGTGCCCTTAGTGGTGTTTTTCCACTGCCGAACTGGATATTGTGAAAAAAAGTGTAGTGCGGCAGAATATTTTGAACGACTGCTACTCATATTTTCAAATAATGCAAGTAAATCTACACGTATCCGTAACGGAATAATTTCTCAATTTCTCTTCTTTCGCTGTTCTCATTCCATTTGCTGTTTCATGATATTTATTTTCGTCCATTCAAACAACGGTGAAAATTAATCAAGTTCTCAGCTTCTGCACAGTTGCCCTCGTTGTTTTATGGTTGCAGAGGTGATTCTTTTCACAGATCGTTTTTGTCCATAACATATATGAAAACTAGCTTCAAATTGCAGTTCTACTCCTGAAATGTTCATTTTGCTACTTGATCAAATAGGTATGTGTTGGAGAGATTGTTCTGGTTCAGCTAAAAAGGTTGTTTCCCGTTTTCTTGGCTATAGGCAACATTTATCGTACTCGCTGGGTCATATGTAGATAGCATTGTCATAAACTGCGCAGTTAAATGTAACGATTTCTCTCACAGTTCCGTGTCCCTGGAACCATTTTCTCTCGTGTGCTCAGGACAGGTAAAGCAATGTAATGGAAATTTTCTCGAAAACGTTGCCCCGAAACAGCACTTTATAACACGAAAACGAAGGCATTCATGGTTGCTAGATAACATTAGCGTCATAGAGTAGGAGATGCTCTTTCGAGTAGCTGAAAAATGCTGTTTACGCAACCATCTCCGTAATGCTACAGCCTCGCAAAGTCGCATAAAATTACTGAATATGGACAAAAATATTGCGCGTAGTGATCTTTGAGTCCCACGTAGTTTATGACAGTGCTATCTACATATGACCCAGCGAGTACGATAAATGTTGCCTATAGCCAAGAAAACGGGAGAAGCCGAACTGTTCCTGAGCTATCAGCACCAACTCCCTCAGCCTCGCATCCACCAGTCGTTCGTAGATCTTCATGGTGTGGCTGATCAACTTGATTCCTCTGTAGTTCGTGCATTCTGTGGCATCGCCCTTCTGCTTGAAGATCGGCACGATGGTGCTATCTCTCCAGACTTCAGGCATCTTGCCTACTGATGCGACCTTGTTCAGGAACTTTGTCAGCCACCCTATCCCGTATGCGTCTAGTGTTTTCCAAGCCTCTACTGGTACCCCATCCGGCCCAACTGCCTTCCCGATCTTCATTTTCTTCATGACCTTTTGCACCTCCTCCTCAGTCCACGGTTGTATTGGACCCTCAGTAGGTTCCACATCTGGTAAGGTTGCTCGGGGGAATTCTTCGTTGAGCAGGTTTCTGAAGTATTCTTCCCACCTGATCTTGACTTCGGCTGGTGTTCTTAGCATTGTCCCTTCGATATTTTTCACCGTCTTTACTACCCTGATATCCAGGCTCGCCCGATGCCGTGCCTTGGCCAGGCGGAAGGCGAATTTTTCTGCCTGTGGTCCTTCCAGATTTTCGTACAGGGCATCTATTTCAGCGTTTTTCGCCCTGGAAACTGCAGCTTTGGCCCGCCTTTTGGTCTCCTTGTACATGGCGAGATGCTCAGGTGACCTCGATTTCTGCCATAAATTGTAGGCCTTCTTCTTCTCCCTTACTATAGCCTGCACCTTCTCATTCCAGAACCAGGCAGCTCTATCGCCCTTAGGTCCTCCCTTAGTTTCGCCCAGGGTTTCCTTGGCGCTCTGTAGGATCGTTCTTGCCACTTTGTTCCAGGTCTCATCTACTGGGCCGCATGGATCCGGGAGGAGGAGGTGCAAAAGGTCATGAAGAAAATGAAGATCGGGAAGGCGCTAATAGCACTCTTCCTCTGAGCTCATTCCGTTCGGGGCCTCGAAGCTTCCACCAACGGATTATGGGCTCCGTCCTTACCTTGGTCCTCGGCGGAACGGTTATGGCTATATCCGGCATAAGCGGCCTATGTTAAGTCGCGACGTCTTCACCTGGGAGTACCTTGACGTCTTTTACTGTTTTGAGGGCTGGTCTGCTCACCAGGATGTAGTCTATTTCTGTCTTTCGCCCTCCACTGCTGTAGGTGACCTTCTGGCTCTCCCTTTTAGCGAAGAATGTGTTGCAGATAGCTAGGTCGTGAGCACTTGCCAGGTCGACAATCCGTTCTCCGTCGTCGTTTCTCGTCCCAACTCCGTGTTCATCGTGAACCCTTCCCATTCCTCTTCTCTCTTCCCCCACGTGGCCGTTCCAATCTCCCGCTATGGTGAGCATGTCACCTTCAGGAACAGATGGACACGGGCCCTAGAAGGGGAGGGCATAGCCTGCTCGATGCAAGAAGGAAACATCGAGAGGTAGGCAGGCTAACCTGAAGATGTCAGGTGTCGGCATGTTCTCAGGTCGCTCGAGCGAGCTTGCTGGCGCTCTGGAGCATCGTGAAGTGGTTCTGTGTGACACACTTAGGCAAAAGCCATGCCGTGCAGTAATAGCAAAAATGGCAGCGATTCCAGCGTCAGGCCCAGGTTGACAGGCCGGCTGATGGTCAAACCCTGTCACATAACTATGATTGAAAGTCGCCAAAGTAATCGAGTGAATGCTAGGACGTCACCCGGAAGTGGCGCGCAGGACCCCCGCCCGAGTCCTGTGTTCAGTATGCGAGGGCTACCGAGGCATGAACGGCCTCGGTTAAAGAAGCTAGTTCGAATTGGAACGTTCAATGTAGGAACGCTGACTGCAAAAACAAGAGAGTTAGCCGACTTGATGAGGCGAAAGAACATCCAGGTCCTGTGCCTGCAGGAAACACGCTGGAAGGGAGAGAAGGCCAAGGAGATTGGTGAAGCGGTCAAACTCTTCTACAAGGGCGAAGATGGCAAGAAAAACGGCGTAGGGATAGCGGTCTCTGAGGTACTCAAAGACTCAGTATCCGAATCAACGACAGGAGTATGACATTGGGGTGGATATGAAGGAAGGGTGCTGGACGATAATATCAGCATATGCACCACAAACTGGATGTTCCGAAAACGATAAGGACGAGTTCTACATGACACTGGATGAAGCTATAAGATCTGTTCCTGAAGGTGACATGCTCACCATAGCGGGAGATTGGAACGGCCACGTGGGGGAAGAGAGAAGAGGAATGGAAAGGGTTCACGGTGGACACGGAATTGGAACGAGAAACGACGACGGAGAACGGATTGTCGACCTGGCAAGTGCTCACGACCTAGCTATCTGCAACACATTCTTCGCTAAAAGGGAGAGCCAGAAGGTCACCTACAGCAGTGGACGGCGAAAGACAGAAATAGACTACATCCTGGTGAGAAGACCAGCCCTCAAAACAGTAAAAGACGTCAAGGTACTCCCAGGTGAAGACGTCGCGACTCAACATAGGCCGCTTATAGCGGATATAGCCATAACCCTTCCGCCGAGGACCAAGGTAAGAACGGAGCCCATAATCCGCTGGTGGAAGCTTCGAGGCCCCGAACGGAATGAGCTCAGAGGAAGAGTGCTATTAGCGGGTCTCCCGGATCCATGCGGCCCAGTAGATGAGACCTGGAACAAAGTGGCAAGAACGATCCTACAGAGCGCCAAGGAAACCCTGGGCGAAAATAAGGGAGGACCGAAGGGCGATAGAGCTGCCTGGTTCTGGAATGAGAAGGTGCAGGCTATAGTAAGGGAGAAGAAGAAGGCCTACAATTTATGGCAGAAATCGAGGTCACCTGAGCATCTCGCCATGTACAAGGAGACCAAAAGGCGGGCCAAAGCTGCAGTATCCAGGGCGAAAAACGCTGAAATGGATGCCCTGTACGAAAAACTGGAAGGACCACAGGCAGAAAAATTCGCCCTCCGCCTGGCCAAGGCACGACATCGGGCGAGCCTGGATATCAGGGTAGTAAAGACGGTGAAAAATATCGAAGGGACAATGCTATGAACTCCAGCCGAAGTCGAGATCAGGTGGGAAGAATACTTCAGAAACCTGCTCAACGAAGAGTTCCCCCGAGCAACCTTACCAGATGTGGAACCTACGGAGGGTCCAATACAACCGTGGACTGAGGAGGAGGTGCAAAAGGTCATGAAGAAAATGAAGATCGGGAAGGCAGTTGGGCCGGATGGGGTACCAGTAGAGGCTTGGAAAGCACTAGGGGCATACGGGATAGGATGGCTGACAAAGCTCCTGAACAAGGTCGCATCAGCAGGCAATATGCCTGAAGCCTGGAGAGATAGCACCATCGTGCCGATCTCCAAGCAGAAGGGCGATGCCACAGAATGCACGAACTACAGAGGAATCAAGTTAATCAGCCACACCATGAAGATCTACGAACGACTGGTGGATGCGAGGCTGAGGGAGTTGGTGCCGATAGCTCGAGAACAGTTCGGCTTCATGCCTGGAAGATCCACCACGGATGCCATCTTCATAGCCAGGCAGGTGATGGAGAAGTACCGTGAAAAGTGCAGGCCGTGCTACCTGGCATTCCTAGACCTTGAGAAGGCATGCGATAGGTTACCTCGCGCAGTGCTGTGGAAATCCTTGCGAGAGCGGAAGGTACCAGAATACCTCATCCAGATCATAAAGGACATGTATGACAGATCTGGACAGATTTGAAGCGACTATCCGCACACCGCAAGGACCCACAAGGAAGGTGGACATCACCGTTGGAGTGCACCAAGGATCAGCACTGAGCCCGTTCCTCTCCCTCCTGACTCTGGACTGCATTGTCCACCACCTACGAAAGGGCCCCCTCAAGACCATCCTGTATGCAGACGACATTGCCCTGGTAGCAGACACTAGAGAAGAGCTGCAAGAAGAAGTCCAGGAATGGCAGAAGGCGCTGGCTAATAATGGCCTCAGGCTGAACGTGAAAAAGACGAAGTTCATCAGCTCAGAGGAAGGCCCAGCACCGATCGTGGACTGCGACGGAGAGACGATAGAAATGGTAGACGATTTCCGATACCTCGGAAGTGATCTGTCAAGGGATGGTGGTCCGGATCAGGCAGTGATAGGAAGGATCAGTGCCGCATGGATGAAATGGAGAGAGTCCACTGGCATCCTCTGTGACAGGAGGTGCTCAACGGTCCTAAAAGGTAAACTGTTCCGGACCGTCATAAGGCCGGCACTGCTCTACGGTTCAGAGTGTTGGCCAGTAACCAAGGCTCACGAAAAACAGGTACACGCGACAGAAATGAGGATGCTCCGATGGGCATGTGGATGGACGCGGCTGGACAAGGTAAGAAACGAGGACGTCAGATCGGTCACGGGAACTGCCCCAGTGCAGCTGAAGATGAGGGAGTAGAGACTTAGGTGGTACGGTCACATCCTAAGAAGACCGGAAGACCACCCAATAAGGGCCGCTCTAGAGTTCCAGGCACTCGGCAAGCGCCCACGAGGAGCACCAAAGAAGAGGTGGAGGGACGTCATCAAGAATGACCTCAAAGAAGTCGGAGCGACACCTACAGACGCCCTGGATAGAGAGAAATGGCGACGACTAACGAAGACAGCGGACCCTGCGACGGCGCGGTACTAACGCTAAGGAGAAGAAGAAGAAGATCTTTGAGTCCCACCATCTCCCAAAATGTTGCACACTTGATTCGTTTTCTTGTTAGGTGTGATACTGTTTTTATACTGAACGAGAAAAATTAAGTATTTCCATACTCGCCCGTCAGCCTTTTCAGAAAATGGTTGAAATCAAGACCTTTTATTTTTGCTTGAAACGCGAATTTTTCTTCGAAATTACGAATAAACCGTGTATCAGGTACCAAAATAATGGTAGCGGGAAGCTGAATTCGAATTCAATCAGTGTGAGATAAAATTCCGGAATTTTTCGTTTCGTAACGACGATAGCTCCCGAGGAGGCTCCAATGGCAAGATTCGGAGGGTCGTAAACCAATTAGTGCTACTTAGCACTACTCGGGAGAGACTGGCCTGTATCTGGGTCATCATTGATTGAAACAAGAAAATAACGTCAGCTTTGAACTCAGCGTAGCTCGACGAATCGACTGGTATGTTCAAAATCTTAAATGAGCCACTATGAAAGAAAAACCGGTAAACAACGTTCTGGAGCGTTCGGAACGTTTCTTGGGACACAAGTTGTGAGCGGTGTTGTACAGAGTGTGCAAAAATTACCCGGAGTAAAATATCACATTGTAACTTCAAAAAAATGTAGATCTGACAATGAAACTTGATATACAGTTTCCCTATTCCCTTACCAATAGAAAAGTATCAAGTTCGTTCAAAGTGACCCCCTATTTTACGGACATATGTCCTCAAACGAGTAGCGAACCCATAACTCATGGCACGGAGGTAGTCTTCTACTATGTCGTTCTTTGCCTCAGCCAGGGGAACTTCCAGTGAAGCCAAATTTTTGTGTTGTGTAGAGGAATTCTCGCTTCCAGTATGTGACAAGAAAAGAAGCTAAGGCGGTTCAAATCCCGTGGGTTCATAGGTCAGCCATCTTGCGCTGTGCGGGATCTTTCTCGATTTGGCTTTGTCATTCGCACATTGTGAACTCAAATGAACTCAGGCTTGGAATACATTTGAGTTTAGTGTATACGTACCCACTACTCCAATATTAGGTTAAAAGCTTACTTCTAAAAGTCGTTATCAATTGCACCAAACGAATAACTCGTGGGGCGCAGGTAGTCCTCATCGTAGTCATTCCATGTGATTGTTAACGGTGATCTCAAAGGCAGCAAAGTCAGATATAGCGCACTTTTTTTCTCAAAAACCTACTAGACTAGAAAATCACTTTGCTCAGAAACATTAAAGAAAATTGAGGTAAAAATAGCAGTACGACCAGAGAGGTGTAGACTGGCGATGGCCGGTAGTTTCAGATTTCGTTCTGCGATTGCCGCTGTGCGAGCATTCAAGAGCTCAAACTTGGAGAGCGTTTGCGTGTAGTGTAGATGTATAACTTATTCCAATATGAAGCTCAGAATCCAGTTCTGCCAGTAGTTGTGGCCTGTGATCTATTTGTCCGTGTAATTTTTGCGCACCCTGTAAGTATCGAGCAACGACAATCGGCCTCTCAAAACGGTTGTAAGAATCGTATGTCACAGAGAGTTCACCATTGTTTGGCGAGCACGAGCCTTCCAAGGCTGTGTACTATTATGCCTGGGACATTCTCCTCCGCAAATAGGATACTTTATTCGAGCTCCACTTTAAACGATGTTCTTGTTAGTGTTGCATTCAGAACATCAGACGTCAGTTACTACAGGACAAGCTATATGGCTCCGAATGTGTTGTTTGTCCTAATGGAAGGAATGGGGATTATGAGTGGTAGGGTCCGGTATACGAAGCGTAAAGCCCCTTTCTGCCGCAGTAGCGATGGACATAGGGGCCAGCAGGAAATGAGGGACCGGCAGAGAATGACCCGTGAATGTGCCGTGTCATTCCCTGCAGCAGCAGCAAAAATCCGCCGCAACAGATCCTGTTTGAATTATTTTTCGCTAAAATTTTGCTTACGAAAGTTTTCAGGAGCGTTGATCACGAGTCTGGTATCCGTTTTAATTTTTTTGGACGGAAACCACCTCTATCGTCAACCAATTACTCAATAGGTTTTTGTCCAGCGTTTGTCCTGCGGCCGCGAGCGGACGCAGCTATTGCAGAAATGCGCGCACCACTTTTTCTGTACCGCTCTACTTTTGTTTACTACCACACTAGAGTGTGGAGGGGCCCTTAGTAGGAGAAGAGGTAACGGGGCGTCTGTCTGAGGATACCGGAAGGAATCAAAAACTCAGAAAGAATAGTGCCCGGCACGTGGCCGGGTAGAACAGCAGTCATGAATTTTGAACCGCCCTAGGCCGCTGAAGACGACGGGAAGTGCGATTGACACGGTAGAACCGAGATATCGTCTAAAAAGACATGGAAAAGGTTTTTGACTTCCGTAACAGATCCAATGTTGATCAACCAAAATGAGTGTCTATCGATCACCGATGAATCCTATTCTTTCTGAGGATTTTGGAGTGAGTCAAAAACGCAGGGAAGATAGCGTTGGTCATTTGTATGAATAGATCAACGGCTATGAATTACGAGTCGTCCTGTGCCTCGTAAGACACCGGTAAAGTCGAGCGATACCGTATGCAGAAATCTATCTAATGACGCCGAGATATCGTTTATAAAGGCATTGGAAGCGATCATCCACAAAAAATCCAGCGATGAGCAACAGAAATGACTGCATAAACTATGAGTACTGCTTTATCGATTTCGTAAATAGTCAAAAATGCTACGGGGAATAGGGTTCGTCATTTGATCGAGTAGATAAACGGTCATGAATTTCGAGCCGCTCTTCGCGTATCTAAATCGTACCAAGACGAGGGAAAGTTAGGCGATAATAAACATTGATACACCTACTAATCTCCTTTGGCACATTGGCGTAACATCGAAATTATCATTTTGTTGCACTATTCATCAATTAGTGAGTATAGCTGTTCATCTATTTTCAAGTTCCCTTCTTTGATTATGACGTGATTCCGTGCTAGAAAAGTGAAATGGGGTCTATCCGAATTTCTCAGAAGTGCAGTCTATCGAAATATCACTTACGAACACAGAATGAGTCTATTTATCACTGCGATGACTATCTTTCGTTCTATTATAGAACCCATTCCATTAAGGCGTAAAACGCTTAACCGCCACCTCTTTCAGCAGTCAAAACGCACATTGAGTAGAAAAGTGCACGTCCCTGGTAGCCTTGCGAAATTCAGAGATCTTGAATCTGCGTACAAGTGATGAGATGTGTTTTTGGAAATCCTTTAAGCTGTTGTCAGTCTATGTATACATTTGTTGTTTAACATAATAGCGTTGTTTCATTAGTCACTCTGTATCACCTAATCTTCTAAATACCGCGTTAGGTGAAGGATAGCGAGGATCTTACCGGAAATGTCAGATAAGACGAATTTTTGATTGTCATTGAGGGTTGCGGTCGTACGGATCCGCTTTGGGTAAAAAATTCTCTTCAAGTGTTGAGCTGGCAATGCCGATCCTTCTATACGAAATTTCAGTGAAAACTTTTTAGCGCTTTTTTTATTTACGTCAGACCTGGGATTACGGCCATTAGCTAACGCCGAATCCCCTACTCCCCTTCCTCTTTTTATCAAATTTAGCTACAAACGCTACAATGCTTCCATTTTTAAGTTAAACATATGAAGTTTTCTAAAGTTTGCTATGAAATTCACCCAATGAACGCACCTTTCGACTTTGTCGTCCTCATGTGAGCCAAGAATGTGTCAGAAATAAGTTGTTTTGTTCGTATAAAGAGAGAGAGTGCTGAGTTTTTACTGGAAGCGAAGGAGTTCATACGCCCACCCAACATTCGGAATGGCTTATCAGTGTCAGTTTAATGCCTTGAATCTGCGAAGCTTATCAAGAACGTTTTGAAATTCATTACATTCCTATTAAAAGCTCTTCGACTCCATCAGTGTTCATTAGCACTCTTGAAATGGTCTTCGTTGAAGTGAAATAGCCAGTTCTTGCTTTCCTGGTTTCGACGGCGATCAAGCCGGAGCGGCAGCTAGTTCAATGAATTTCACTGCAATTTTGGAAAGCTAAAAGCTCAATGCAGCGTTCGAATAACTGTTCCACGGCTGTAGAAAAGGCGTCCAGTCTTGAATCATCGATGAATTATGCAATGTTTTGAATATCGTCGAGTTTTTTTCACAATTTCCTCAAAGTTGGAGGTATCTTTCAAGATTGGCCGATTTGATCGAATTCGGTCTGATAGGAACACGACTAGTTTAATTCGTTCTATATGTTGTAGCATTTTATCAGGAGCACCAATAGCGATTCGCGATCCGCTGTAGAACAATGCTAAGATCCAATTTTCAGATCATCGATGCCGGTCTTGTTCACGATTTATTTTCAAATGAAGATGTTGTTTTCCATTCTTCACGTGTTCTCAATCGATCACATGCCTTTGACACGGACGAGACCTCTTCGCCTTGTTAGTTTTCAAAGAATAATGTATACGTATTTATAACCGAAAATATTCCGATTCTGCGCAGGTGGATCGTTCAACTCAAATTGCGATCAAAATTCAACCGTGGACCATGTGTTCGTCTACGGAACAGGATACGGGTAATTATTGAAATTTCGTAAAGTTATTGAAATTTTGTGAAGCGGAATGTTTAGAGAAAAATGGAACGAATCTTATTTTCAGCGATTTTCCTGTGCTTCCATCGCCGACGACTGCTCCGATCTGGCACAAATCTGATTTGACTAGGTCGTTTGCCGAGATGGATCCCAGTATAGGTGAGGCGTGAGTTGCAATTCGAAATTTCAAACGTAATTTTTGAGCTTGATTTTCAAAAGGTTGTTTTCTGATAATGCTGATGCAGTTTACTTTGGGTCAGGCTAGTGTTTAGGCTTAGGCTCTTGAGGTTCTCCATTCCCAGGAATCGTGCGTCAACAAGGTCCACTTCTTTTGTGATGTGTCTACTGGTCGCTCACACTATTTAAATCGTATTTTTTCATGAATTCCAAAATCAGAACTGTTATTTCGAATCGTACACAAGTCGAATTTTTTTCAAGAATTCTACATTGAGATCTGTTGTTAAGCTGATGGGAGCAGTATCTAGGACTATTTAGTGATCGTCTCTCTTCATAACGCCATCACAATGCAAAATCGAGAGGCTGGAGCCCGTTATGTGTGCAGTCCTGCGCATCGATGGCGGCAATGTTGCGCTCATTGCACAGAGATTCTCGTCGCTCGACTTCTTTTGTTCCTCACCCATTCGCGGTAACTCATCCACTTCTTTTCTTTTCTTTTCTGAGTGCTTTTTGGCACTATTACACTTATTGCATCCCAGTAGTCGAAGAATTTTGTCAAAAAAATTTCCGAAACTTTCGTATTGTTATTTGGCGTGCTGACCATGGTTCTCGCAACCGTTTGTCGAAATTAATTCGGAGACCACCCATATCATCCACTAGAGTGACCAGGTCAAAATTTTAGATTTGACTTAAAATTCTTATAGAAGAATTCTTCTGCATGCTGATTCCCTCGGCGGAGTTTGAGTCAGTTCAGAAATTGCCTCAAACCCTGACCTGACCACCCAGCTAGACAGTATGTGCGGTGCTTGGCCAAACTTCGAGAAACGAACATTGGATTCGCGATCAGCGCCCCTATTAACCCCGTAGGTGAACTTTCAGCGAAATTTAATGTTTTAACCTAAGCGGATTCGGTGGGGTCGGAACTTTTAGCGAGCGCCGGATATTGGGATCTGTTTAACAGTTTTCGAGGCACATAGAAACGTTTGAGAATTTCTGATTTCTATTTTTAACGTGAAACCACTAGAAACAAGCAACTGCCAAATCAAGTACCGAAAAAAAGCCTCTTCTTGTTGAAATGGAAGAGAGAAACTCATTTTGATCTTGGATATGGAATATTTATTTATTTGCCACATCGAAGAACACCGTGCTGACGACATGCAGGGTGCGTCAAAAGTCTTTGGACTCGCTGTTTGAGGAGCATTATATATGGAGAGCGCCCTGCAGCCGTCCAAACTTTTCCGCGTAACTATTATACTAATCTTTCCCTACGGTACAGTAAATTATCCTTGCTGATCGTTGGCCTGTTTGAAATGTCTGGAGTAAAAAGTTTGCGCACTGCTATCGCGAAAATGCACAAGGAGGGAGTGTCAGGTGAGAACATTGCCAGAACTCTTCGTATCCCAAAGTTCATGGTGTACGACAACCTGGTCTATATTAAAGATCAAGGCCTGCTCAATACCACACAGGAACATTGAGTCTCTCAAACGAGCTTTGAAGAAAGCCTGGAAAGAAGTTGATGAAGAAGTCCTGCGCGCCGCTGTAGATAGGTCCGCTAAGAGACTTGAAGAGACCGAGGCTGTGTTCGTGCTAAATAAGGCCGTTTCGGAGCCTAACTATGTTTTTATGTGTACAATCTCTGAAGTAATGAACGTTATAAATTTTATTTCATTTGCTTCAGAATAGCCCTTAAGGCGGCCAATTATCTGACGATGAGTCCAAAGACTTTTGACGTACCCTGTACAACGTGGTAACAACTGAAACAACGAGCCAAATAGGAGAGAATTGTGGAATCGTATATCAGCTTAAGGGATAGTACCTAATCATAGTGAGAAAAATATATACTTACTGAAATCGATTGAGTAGAAGCCTGGTATTTCTTTGTGGAATTTTCGGATCGAAATAATCTAGAGCGTTATGCGGAGTCACCATCTAAGTCAGTGAATTTCGATGAGGAGAGCTCGTGCTATGTCTTCCCTACTGGTTCAGTCTAGGTATTTTCACAAACCTCCGTCCCACTGAATCTCGAACTCTTGGCAAAGATTGGAGGTGTATAGTGTTCTGTCATACGAAGGTTGAGTGCGCCGAAGCGGGAAAAGTGAATAGAACTGAATTTTCCAATGGCGCTTGGAATTTATCCACATTTTTGCAGGAAGTTTCGTTCGCGGCTGTCTGAGAAGCATCAACTTCGTAGCCTTGTCGCAATCTTAGAGCCAACATTGGAACCGGTATGTAAAAATGGTTGCGTGTTTTCGTTCAACACAATAAAGTCCCTGTTTCAGCAACTTTTGTGCCTTCTTCTGCAATGCCTTGCCCTGATCGCCCTCGACCCCTCCTCTCATGCCACTTTTGTTGATGTTCAAATTGATGACGTCCTAATTCAGATGCTTCTTCCAGCTGACGATTGGTATACATAAAAATCCATTAAATAGATACCTCATCTTCATTATTTAATGTGTTTTATTATTTGAGGTACTATACCAATCACAGCACAAAATACGGCCTGTTCGTTAAATATCATGCAGCTCGAATACTCGTCTACGTAGGCATGGGTGATCGTGTCGGCAGTCGAGTTAACATTTTTACTAGTAAGCTGCTCGAAGCATTTAACATTTCACGTATCCCGCCAGATGCTTCATTTTGTGCCCATTTAATTAAGATTTCGAAAACGGCACCACAACCAGTCGGCCGGCGACACATCCAAATGAAGATGACTACATTTGTGAAACATGCTCTACACCTCGGAGTAGGAGTACGTTTTCGCGGACAGCGATGTCCGTCGAAGGAATTTTATTGAAAGTTTTGGAAGAAGTAGCTGAGGTTGGTTCAGTTCCACAGCTTTACAAGACGCAAGATTTTATTTCAATTGTCCTTGCTTCCAGTTGACGAAGCAGGCGAATCATCTGTCGACGAACGAGCCGATCACCGAGGAGTCTCCAAGCGCCGTTTCACCTCCAGCGCTAATAGGTGATAGTGATGAGGTACGATTGGTGAGTTAGAAGGAACCTCATTGAGCTGTTATCTACCCGAAATTCGATACCTATAGACACAAGAGAGGATTGAGGAACGACTGACTCAGTTGAGCTGTCAGGTGTTGATCTCATTGGAACAACTCGAAGCGCATCTCTGCAAGTTGGGCCTCGTGCTAGATTCTGTGCTACTTTTACGACTTCTTTTGCACAAGCTGTCATGGGATCTAGGTTGGTAATTAAACGTTTTTTTACAACCTAATTGAAAATTATATTCACAATATTTCAAAGCATTGAAGGTCTTGTCGCGAAGAAAAGGGTCGCCGTGATGGACCAAGTGCACAAGGTGATCACGGATGTACGGGCGCAGTCGAGTTGCAGTCTAGGAAACAACATACGGTGAGTAGATGATGTGCAGGAAGTTCTCACAAATTACGACAGACCTCTTCGAAGAGCATTCATGTGTAGGAGTAAACAAGTATACTAAGTAGAATATAGAGATTAAAAGCGAATCTCATTCAAAAATAAAACGCCGATTTGCATGGCCTAGACAGGACGCCGCGCGTGATACCTGCGAAAGTTTTTCTACTTTTTTCACGGTTTCAAAAATTCTGAATTGAGTACATTCGCTTTTCACTTGTCTACTATTCATTTTTGTGGCATGCCGTTATGTGGCTTAGAAAATGAATCAATAAATAGATAGCTTTTCATTTAACATCAAAGTAGTAGCGCTGCTTTACCCAAGAACGCTGCTATCATGTCGCCGTGGCATAGTTCCCACTCAGTTGAGCAATTCCTTCTAAAAGAACCTTAATTCATTGAGTCCCCAACTTAGGTTCATTCCCCAGGTAACGAAAAATTTCTCTTCAACGTGTGTGTCTGCAGATGATCTTCATCGGTGGAGCTCATGAGTATCAAACTTCCATAGGGTCCTTCTGGTGGAGTTATACAGGGTGGCGAATGAATACGTGCGCCGTAAAAAGTGTTATAACTTTCTTTTTTTTGCCAACGAATATTAAAACAAGTATGATTGTATATAGGAGTAGGACATTACATTCCATAATTAAGGGAAGCTCTTAAAGTAGCTCCCATGAGCTTCGATATCGGCTCTCATTCCTTCATTCATCATATAGGTGGTGTGCCGCAGGTACCCGATGCCTATATTGCTTCATATTTCGGAAAAAGCTCTTCGAAATCTGGGGAATTTTTTGTTGTAGACTTCTAAGATATTCTTCAGAAACATAGTCGACGGCGAGCTGAAACGGATGCACGGTCGTGCTATTCGAACGTTACAAACCTTTCGTCGGGGAAGAGCTGATTTCGGTCAAAAGAAGCGCATTTTTATCTTGGCTCCATGAAGCGAAGCACAACTCCGTTGAAGGGACTATTCGGCATGTTTCTGTTTTCCGAGCACTGCGGCTTTCCTGTGAAAATAATGCTTATAGAGCTTAGCATGATTTAATCTTTTTTGTCGATAAAATAAAAATAGTTCTGCCCAGAGCACCGATATTGTTCTAAAACGTGAAGGATTCAGGAAGCACCCTTTTTGTGTTATTTTTTTATTGTAATTGCACATGAGGGTTGGGCCAATGAGATGGTGGTGATTGTGAAGCTTTCTAGGGACATCACCGGTAAAAACTTTAACCTAAGGCCAAAGGACGCCCTTGCTGCGGCGCACCCTGACAAATTGCCGCAATTTCTTGAATTTCTTATTCCGATTTTTCTCCTCTTGATCGGTGAGGATTTGTGTCTTCCACATATGACAACTACAAAGCCAATGCTCTTCTTCTACTAACAAGCTAACCGATTTACAATAACGTCCGCTTGCGTTACATTCTTGAATTCGGGGAAGTATTATATATCCTCCCAACACTCACATGTCAGTCTTCTACACGTTTCTTTGAGGAACCGCAAGCCTCGAGAGAATCATCGAGCTCACCATGCCGCTCTGAGGTTCTTGCGCAATAGCGTTATAGCTTGAATAGTTGCTCGCTACAGTTTGGAAAGCACATCTCAGGCATACTGAACGAGTAAGAAGTGTCACGTGAGTATTTCGAGAGGAAAAAGTACGCTCAAAGGTTTCGTTCAAGTGCCAAAATCGAACCGAATTTCACGCGCACGTATTTATTCGCCACCCTGTAGGTTCGGAAAAGAGGTACAGGATCGACTCGTTTCTTGGAATCTGTGTAGCTATAGATGATCATCATGAAGCCACCTGAGAAGTTCACGGCGGCTAGCAGTGCATCATCTTGGCATACGAATGGGTGGTTTTGTTCGTGGAGATTTGTGGTGGGACATGGAAGACATCCTACCATTGACTGGGGACGGGACAACCGGACACGTACCCGATGTCTGACATCCGTTGGGTTTCGCTTATTTCAGTACCGGACGTGACTTTTGATCAGTTCCCGGAAAAGCCGCTTAGGAGAGCTTCAAAGCGGCTTTTTTGAATGACTTTGTTGAGATTCAATTATTCGTAAAAATATATACATACATTTGAGCTCAGCAGCTCGAGCTTTATCCCTCCACGTACACTTTTACCAAATTCGTGAAACTTGTTTTCAGTCGATTTTTTTGACTCGGTTTTCGGATCCCGTTGCCGCTTCGGTCCCTCGCTTCGTGTCTCACTACCGACTAATCTCCGCCCCCTCCTCGCCGCCTACAAATAAGCGGCGCGTCTTTCCTAGCGTCCGCAGCTAGGAGTAGGTGTCCCCACGGGGTGGCTCGAAGAAGCTGTCACGCGTCCTCCCATTGGGCATGTTCGTTGGCGGGCCTCCCGCTGGGGCCCCCGTTGTATATTTCTACAAGTAATTGAGTTTCAACAAATATATTCAAAAAAGCCGCTTTGACCGCTCCTAAGCGGCTTTTCCGGGAACTGATCAAAAGACATGCCCGGTAGTGTATATAGCGGGATGTGAGAAATTCCTGCGTATTATGCTGGTATATCGTCTTCAAAGGCATCAGAAGCATTTTTGGTTCCCGTAAGAAATCCAGTTGCTGCTTTCCGTGAGAAATCCAGCAGCTGAAATGATTGCAGAAGCAATGAATTCTCTTTCTTCCTTTGAGGATTTCGGAATGATTCAAAAATGCTAGGCAGGGTAGTGCCCGACACTTGGCCGGATAAAGCAACGGACGTGAATTTTGAGCCGCGCTGGGTGTTTGAAGACGATGGAAAGTGGAAACGTTAGGACATAGTACGTATTGATCCACCTACTAACATCCTTCGGCACCTTGGCGTAGCGGCACAATTATCATTTTGTTGCGCTCATATTTATTATCGCGTCGACCAGGAGGGAATTTTCTGGAGGTAGGTCGCTGGGGACGGTGCGCTACGCGCGATTATGTCACCCTCACTTAATATTCTAATTGTGTCAAAAGAATGTACGCAAAATGTAAAGTGTGACTTCTAGTGCACTTGTAAAGAGTTTATTAATGACTTTGACAACTTTCGTCCCAATTGTGATATACAGGATGCAGCTGGGGCGATTTTTTTTCTGATCACTTGCTTTTTGCTGTTGAACATGCCAACATCAATTGGCAACAACTTTTATTCCCCCCATCACCCCAGCTGAGGCGAAAACGTCTTCCGGAATAGGAAGAAGTTGCAACGATGGAGAAAATTTTATCACTTTGATGGTCTTCAGACAACCCGTTCTTGCTGACCCCTGATTAGAAATGAAACAGTCAATAGTGATGCATTGAATTTTAGAGCCAAGAGAAGACAGCCAATAGCAGGAGGGGAGGGGGTGGGACCACCCAGGCTATTGACTTGTTGCTTGGTCAAACGTGGCATGAAAGAGTGCATCTGTGTGAGAGAGTGGAATATCGATAAACGTCAGTTGGCGCCGCCCTCTCCCCGCAATTGGCGGGAGGGAAGAGCGCTCGAAGTGGGTGGTCGTCGAACGACCCCAATACCCAAATATGTACTCTGTATGAAGAAAAGATGGCCTCGTTTTATTCCATGCTCTTTGAAAATTCAGTCTGCAAAAAGGATTTGTGCCGGCTTTGTGCCACTAAACCATTCAGGTATTTTGGGAAGTCGAAGTCGTTCGATAGGCGAGATGATAGTAAACGAGACAGGAATTACCTCCGCGTGGATCAGAGCTCACGTTCGTCAAAGCGAATTCACATTCGTCGTTCCAGGTCAGTGGAAGTAATTTTGAAATTTGAGAATGGGGCTCATACTTTACGTCGACAATATTGGCAAGCATTCACTCACCTGCTGTGCGGTTTTGTTTAGCTGAATGGTATAGTTGGTGTGTATTAGTGTAGACGAAAACCAGGTACAAATTTAGGAAGACCGTTCCAGAAATTATACTGAGCTCCTTCGAAAAGTGAGTCACACGAACAGTATTAGTCTAATAGGAAACAGTGCATAGAAGCGAGTAAAGTTGGTTGGAAATTGCTTGATAATTCACAGTGGGAGGCTCATTAGTTAGCAAACGTGAAATTGAACTCCTTAGAACACAAGTTGGTACAGCAGAAATGCTAAACAGTCGTAAAAAATTGATAACGATTGAATCGATTTAGAGCATTTCATATACAGTAGCGGTCAAAAAGATATGTCACTTTTCATTTTTATACAGAAATAGCTCAAATCGAGAAGAATCTGGTACCATTCGATAGTGCTGATGGTTCTATCTTAAGATATGTCGAAATATACAGTTGTTTCGAATTCTGTATTTTTTAAAAATATTTTATAGTGATTTTCATATGCTATTTCCAACGAAAATATCTCAAAAATCGCTGAATGAAGGATCAATCTGAGATGATAGTTTGATAGAGCATAGTCTAGTTAATATAATGTGATATATACATTTGATTCAGATCGCCGCTAAATTATAGATTTTTCTGAGCAAACATTTTGATGGTCAAAAACTGGTCAAATTTTAGGACGATGTTTCAAACAAAATTCTATCTCTTCCTAACTGCGTAACGAAATTACACCAAATTTGAGCAAGTGATAGGAAATGATTTTCTCTTTGACGGTCTCGCTTTTGTTTTCAAGCTCTTCTCTTAATTGGTGAGAAAATTCCTTTAAAAGTTGAAACAGCGTAAACTGCTATATTCAATAAAGTTCGAGAGGAATCGACTTCAATTTTTCTCATTGGATAGTGCATTTACGGTACTCTTGATTCTGTATGTATGCTGAAATAAATCAAAGTTCTTTATAAAAATATATCGCTTTGACTAACACACGCTGTGCGCGCCTTTGCCCGCCCTTATACAATGTACTGGTAGTGACGACGCCCTCAGCGTGTGTTAGTCAATGCGATATATTTTTATTAAAACTTTGATTTATTATAGCTTACATGCGATATTGAAAGAACTACAAATCTACTATTAACCTGCAAAAAATTGAGTCGGTTCCTCTCAAACTTTTTTAGATACAACAATTTACGCAATCTCAACTTTTAAAGGAATTTTCTCCCAAAATAGGGAACCAGTTTGAAAATAAAAACAACTTCTCTAAAGAGAATATCATCCTCTACAATACTTTCAAATTTGATCTTAATTCTTCAAAAAGTTAGGAAGATATGGAATTTTGTTTAAAACATGGTCCCAAAATTTGACCGGTTTTTGACCACCAGAAAGCTTGCTCAAAAAATCTATATTTTAGAGGCGATTTGAATCAAACGTTTGTAGCACATTATAATAACTAGATCATTCTCTATGAGAATATTATCTCAGATTGATCCTATACCCAGCGATTTTTGAGATATTTTTGTTCAAAATAGCATATGAAAATCACTAAACAATATTTAAAAAAAACAGAGAATTAGTAAAAGCGGTATGTTTCAACATATTTTTAAATAGAGTACTCAGAACTATCAATTGGTATCAGGTTCTTTTCGATTTGAGCTATTTTTGAATGGAAATGAAAAGTGACATATCTTTTTGACCGCTACTGTATATGTTTGAAATTGTTTGACTCAGTGAAGAAACGTTTTTAGTTCTGTGGAAATAATACGTCCAAAGCGACCAAGCTCTGGATCAAAAGATATGAAGCACAGAGGAAGGCGTAGACGGTTAGTCTTTCCATTCGGTTTTCCTTCGTTGTTTTCTTCTGGATTGAAGTTGAAATGTGGGAATTCTGTTACACGCCCTCAGCTTAGGGCTTTTCAAATCAAGAACTCCTCGTTTTTCAACATCGTAGTTTTTTTTATCGGAAGACACACAAAACAACCCCGGATATGCTCTTACGACCATGCAAAATGGCACATGAATGATCCGCTCTTTGTTGTTCAACGATTTCTACCCGAGATTTCTGGAATAGAAGACGGTTGAGCGACGTACTAAGCATAATTTTATGTTTCAGTCGCGCTACAATTGCTCAGGATGCGAAGTTTTTCTAAGATCTTTTGAGACGTTGCTCTTTCTGTTTGGCAGATGTGTTATTTAACCTTCTCTCTTTTCCCGTTTTCCGTTCACTGATAGAAAATCTTATTTGTAAATTCATTGTTCTGATACATGCACTAATAGCTAGCGGGTTGATTTTGTTTTTATATGGTATAATTTCTTTGCCTAGCAAGAAGTCTGTCTTGTCTTTTTAATACCGGTCTAGTTCGATTCCCATTCGCTAGAAAACGAAGTGCTGCTTTTCTGTAAGTTTGGATTTCGCGGACAAGAGTTCTATAATTCATAACATTTTTCGTGTCTACCCCCCCCCCCCCTTTACACACGATTTTTTAACACCATTACCAGGTGTTTTTCGCAGTTCCCAAAAATAGTGTTGAGATCTAGAACACCACTTCGGTATGAGTACCGGACATATGAAATCTGATGAGTTTCTTTAATATATAAAAAGCATTTATTCTGCGGTCTATAATAGTGATTTAAATTATGATTTCAACCAAACTCGATGGTGTTACGAAGCGCGAGAGTGTATGTATTTGAATCGCTATAACCAGGCTTGTTGTAGTTTCAGTTTCACTTTTTGAATTTGAAGCCAAAATGGTAATCGATCTGCTGAGGTGAAAAGCAACGCTTTTAGTTTCGATTCAGATTGGGCACAGATACGAGCAGTGGGTCGAATCGTTCGAAGAAAACCACGTCATCATCGAGTAGTGTTCAAAAACATCTACCGAAATATATTCAGTCGCTGTTTCGCGGTCGAATGGGAACGGATCCATGCAAGCGCCATTCACGAAGTTGGTTTTCTCTTATTCCGCTGTCATTATTGTTTTTTACTATCGTTTTCTGTTGGTCAATTACTTAATTTGAAATGCTGCTGTGAAAATGTGTACAAAATTGGGCACATTTCGTCGAGCCCCGCAGTGTACATTGTGTTTGATTTTTGTTTTCATTTTTTTCGTTATAATCTTCTAAATAGAGATAGTTGCTCTCCTATTTGTTAACAATGGAGTGACCTAAATGAATTACTGAAGTGAATATGATTTACTTTTTGTTTAACGTATTTGGAGAAAAATTGAGGAAAATTAGTCTTGCTGTACTCGCCCTGTAACTTCGTCGAAATTTTCTTGTTCCTAATGTAAAGTTACATGAAGGTCCTCGAAAACAGGTTAAAGGGCTCGGGACACTTTTTGGAGCGGCGAGCGGCGGCGGCAGCGGCAATGATGAAACATAGAGGAGTATCGATCCAGCGGCGTCGCCTGCGACTCCGCCGCGTGCCGCCCGAAGGAGGTGTGCATACTTTGGAGGCGGCGGTGGCAGCGGCGACATCGCCGACGACGCCGTCGCCGAGGAAATGTTTTTTTCGTTTCCGTGGCGCCGCCGCCGGTGACTTCCCCCGGGCGTGAGCCCAATTCAATTGGTGCGTCTACGACCACTGCACCAAGAGGACGGGCACCGTCCCGGATAAGTAACCAGAGGGTTTCAAATCTTTTTTCGTGTTTTTTTGACTTTTTCGTTGTTTGTTTTTTTTGTTCTTTGTTTTTTGTCGTTGTTTGGGTCTACACACACTTTTGGTGCCAGCGGCGGCGGCGGCGGCAGCGGCAGTTGATGGGAGGGGCCTTGTTCCTCCCATCAACTGCCGCTGCCGCCGCCGCCGCTGGCACCAAAAAGTGTGCCGAGTCCTTAAGTGCTGCTGTCTTTCTTCGCTGGGAAGATTATTGTCTCCGACTTTGTTCGTCAAAATTCTTCATGTTTTGTCGCAGTTACACTCATGATTTCTACTTTCTGCCTTTTTCGCTTTGGAAACAAACAATCCACAAAGAAAGCAGAAAAAGATTTGCACTTCTACAAAGATCCAAACAAGTAGGAAGGACAAATGTTATGCCGAATAGAGGAGAAGGTTCTAGATTTTTGTCTGAAATCAGACTGACTGTAATAGTTTTTAAGATTATCTAGTTCAGTAAATGACTATGTTCTTTCAGGGGATTCAAATGACAGCAATACCAGTGGATCAGATGCCGTTTTGGAGTTCGCCAGAAAACTTCAAAACTATCCATTAACAAGAAAAGAGACACAAAGGCAGATGAGTCGCAACAGTGAGCAACAAGAGTCGACCGAATCGAAGCCACGTCAGCTAGGTTACGTATATCTACCAGAACTAGAAATCCAAGCTGCATCACCGCCGAGGTGAGCTGCTCTTTTTTGACGTATTTTTTTGGTTTTTTTTCTCATTATACATATTAGAGAAGCATGCAGCCTTGGGTGCGAGTGGTGTAGTGGTAAGAGGCGTTACTGACATCAACTACCTGTCGAGCGACCAGTCCCCGCCCGGGCTAAAAAAGCGTTCTATCTCTCCAGGTTCGGCGAAGTTTGTACCAGACTTGTCTGGAAGGGTAAAGTGAGTGATATGGTATTCCTTTTTTTGATCGCGCATCCTTAAGGAGAGATCAACGTGAGGCACTTCACTTTTTCAGCTTCATGCAGCCTGTGGCATACCCTTGTAATAAGACTAGCGGACGCTAACAAGATCATGGCGTTGTCGTGAATTCAAAAAACAACTTTTTAAAAGACATTTGAAGATGAACGAAGTGAGTGAAATGAGAACTGTTAAACTCTTGTAGTAGATTACAGAGTTTAAGTGGCTGATCTCCACATGTAAAAATAGAAATTAGCTCAATTTGTTTAATTTTAATTGTTTATTACTACAGTAATCTCGATCTCTTTGAAAAGAGAGCAATCTTGAAACCATTGTCGGAAATTTTCATCAGATCACTACAGGTTGTTGATCAAATCTCATGTCGAAAATGTGCATCAACAACTCTCGTGAGGATACAAAGCACGTATTCAGTTTTGTATTCTGTAGGTCTCCGGGACCTCTTTCTGGAACCTCGTTCGATGAAGCACAACTGCTCTTCGACGCTCGCCGTCCTTCAAGTCCTCAGGCGATTCCAGGTCTTCCGCAGGTCAGTTTCAGTTCCCGGGCTCATCTTCTATTTAGTGTCGTCGTCTCAGATCTTGAATTTAGATAGAAATTCGTCGTCCTTCAGCGTTGTCTCAATTTGAATTTGGATATTTCGTGAATTCGCCAGAGTTGACGAGTGTTAATGAAGTGAGCTATATTTGTAACAAATTTCTTGCGTGCTATCCGTTCAAATGATGGCTATCCGGAGCTTTTAAGGTCTCCGACTGTGCACCGCTACTCTTGATGGGAAGCTGTAATCAGAGCGGTAGTCGGAAAAGTTCCGATGGTATGCAAATGTTACATTGCTTTGGTTTGTTCAGCTATGCACTTGTCTAGTTTTTAGAAACGTCTCTGGGTGGATGGTCGAGCAGGGCCTCATCGGTGATGTCGCAACGATCGTCACGATCTAGTGCTGGATTGAGGCTCTCCACTTTCTCAGGGGGTACCCTTTTTCAAATATTTTTGGTCACCTTTTTATTTCTCATGCCTTTCGCGGTTGTCAGCGAATGCGTGACTAAAATATGAATGGAGTAGATTCGGTATGGACATGAAATAGATGAAAAGCGGTCCGTATCAAAAGCGAGAACCACAGTGGGCTAAGTATGTCTCCGCTAAAAAAAACAGCGGACCAGGTGTGACTTGAAAATGTATTATTGACGCGCTCGTCATCCAACCAAAATGAAAGCAGGTTCGGCCATTATTGACCTAGTCGTCATTTCAAACGCCCATGTATACCAGGCAGTAGGATGGAGACGCAGAGGACGCGCTGTAGCAGCGGTTCCGCTTGAGTGGTTTAGGGAACTTCCGCAGCTGCGTTAGCACCAAACTTCGCTGCATTTCAGATGTGAATGTATTTCAATTTCAAATATCATATCGTAATACTAATTTGTTCCCTTGGATCATGTGAAGCTCAAGCTCACGATCGTGGTCACAGTGACCGAACTTGCCCAGTGGCACCGCAACTTTGGTACCATGGAAGAATGGTTCTTAGGAAATTCGAATTCGATGCACACCAGCAGTGACCTGTTCGCTCTGCGAACTCTTCCGACAAAGAAAACCAAAAAAGAAATGGAAAAGTTGGTCCCACGATGAAAGCAGCTTTTCATTCATTATTACATTACTGGTAGACATGTGTGTACTTGAAGGCGGTTCAGGTACGAGCATTGCGTCCGACAATTCGGGACCGTTTTTGTTCAGTTTTGTACTGCGGAAACGGGCGTCAACCATCGGCACTCGAATACCGATTCCTCGACGAGCCCTGTCTCGATCATCCGGGGACAGCCTCCGAGTACCTGATCGAGAGGTTCGCACTATACACAGGTTCTGTGTTCATTTTCCCTCCGAAACGTTTCTTTAGAGTCCTCTTCATTTCGTCACAATGACCGAGATGAACCCGGAGTTCCAGTGTATTCGTCAGTTGATACTCAATCTTCTCACGGTCTTCACGAAGAGGTAGCCCAGCTAAACGTTTTTGTTTTGTTTGAAATTGTATTCTTCATAGCTCTTCATCGTAAGCTTGAGTGAGACGCCTGACGAGATATTGTCCAGTCTTATCAATACAAAATACTGCACATGAACATGATATTTTGTACAAGTGCACTTGAAGGAAAAGTAACTGTCATCAATCTATATTTCTTCCCCTCCCCCATTTTGACTTCGATGCGACGCGGCACGATTTCGCAGTGGCAATTGATCGAATGTGTCAAGGCAGTCGCGTCGCCGCGCGACAGAGGCATAAACCGATCGGGAAACACATTCAGTTCAGCCAAGCTATTTCTTCAGATTTGCGCGAACATTCCATGGGGTTCTTCCGCTGTAGTGGAAATCGATTGATCTGAAATTTTTGAGCTTTGCGGTTATTTAACCCATTGACGACCGCGCGCTCTCTGCGTGTCTTGCGCGGGGGACCGCGCACGTGCAGTGATGAAAGTGCCTCAGGGGCATTAATTGTTTTCAAAATGATCATAAGTATAATTTTTCTGTGTATATTGTTGATTTTGAAACTTCTTCAAGTTATCAAAAGTAGACGATTTTCAGACCTTTTTTGAGCTTGTTGAAGGGTCGTTCACTTAATGAATATCTTGAAGCATTGATAAAACGGAAAATATAGAATGGGTAGTAACTTTGCCTAAATGGACACTCCTATCCACAGTGTCTCCAATAGGGAGTAAGCGTAGCCCAAAAGGTGTGTCCCACCGGCGGGACACACGGTCCACCGTGGACCACAAGGTGTGTCCCGCCGGCGGGACACGCGGTCGTCAATGGGTTAATGTACAGTTTTTACCAATTGTTCATGATCTGTAACATATTTTAGATGTTCTGTTTGTTTCTGGAAACGCGACCAAAGGAAAAACTACTTTGAAAGGAACTTCCAATTGCTTTCCAATGTAGAGTTCTAGCGGAAACGTCGATTTTTCCACGTTTAACATATGTAGTTGCTGTTGTTACGCTTCGAAGACATGGGAATTGACGATTGATTGTTTCCAAGCACTCGTTAGTAGCTTTTCCAAAATTTCTATTTTGAGGAACAAGAAGATCACTTCGACGATGAAGGAGTGCTCTGACGTTCTGCGACAAATTCTGAACTCACCACAGCATCCTAATGTCAAGAACTGGTAGAATATTTCTCACTTTATTCCTTTCGTCGTCAATTTTAAAATGATTTCCCGTCGTTCAGGTGCGCTGAGATACTTCAGGCCATCAATGCACACGTGGTAAGTTGTTTTTTTTTACAATGCTGAATAAATAAATGAATTGGAGTCTCCCGATTCTATAAAAATGGATGGGTCCTAGCACATGGTTCTCGGCGGTCCCTGGGACGATTTTTGGCGCCACTCTGTAGCAGCATTGGCTTCAATATACTAAAAGAAGAGAACACCTTCTATATGAAGGAAAAGACGCAGAGACGAGAGACGCAGAACGCGGAATCTGCAAAGCCACAAAAGCGCTATTCCTCTTTCTCACAGTTTACTCCATGTCTTTAAATTCAGATATTTTCTAAAGTGAACGGAAATCTCACAAAAGAATGTAATATGTGGACCTCAGCTGAAAGAGCCTGAAAGTATTCTAGTTCGCCCTTATGCTCCATTTCTGAGTTACCCTCACTGCTCTTCATGAAAAAACCAGGTTTTTTCGCTGGACATTTACCAGTTTTTCCCGCACAATGCTTGAAAGATTTATTACTAGCGAACTTGCCACGTTTCCACCCATTTTTTTGTGCTGATCACAGTTCAAACAAGTTCTGTGGGGATTTTTTTGTGCTGATCACAGTTCAAACAAGTTCTTCGTATTCTATCAGATTACTGCAGAAAAGGTGTCACCCATCTTGATAATCAAGGTGGTCGTGCCTATACATTTTTAACTGCCCAGGCGGATGTCAGATTTGTCATCAGGTCCCCGAATGGCAAAAATAAATAAATTGTGGAAAAGCTGGATGAAGGCGTGAGCAATGGAGTGTCGTAAGAGCGAACTTGAGCACTTCGTCGTATTTATATGCAAATCGCAGTAAATTTGTATCGTTTAGTAGGAACTGCGAAGTTCATTGTTCGACGTTTTCTGAAGAATCTTGTTTAGGCGCAGGAGGAGCCGGCTGCGGTCGAAAGCCACGAGCAAATCAACGACGAATATCTCGACGTGAGTTTTTTAATCATGTTTGAAAATTGCTCATGGACATGGCCCTCGTAGGAAAGACTGCGGAAAAAGCATGTCGACTCCCTTCATATAGGTAGGTATATGGAATGCGGGTCGTGGAGGGGAAGGGCGTGATATGGAAAAGAGCTGACGTCTTGCCTCTCTGAGTTTTTCTCGTTCGCTCTTTGTATGTTTCGGTGATGAGTCAGAAGCGCATCTTCATCGACACTCATTTCGATCGTTCGTTTTCTTTTCATCGACTTCTGGTGGTTGATGAGGTCGTCGTCTCGTCGCAGTCACTTTCACCATTCTCGTCGGGTGAATCCCCGTATTCAACTGCTTACCAACTGTCTGGAGAACACCTACTACCTGGACGACGAAATTCCCGAAAGACGTTTGTCAGTTGTCGCTGAAGGACCTTCGGATGACTCCGCCAACATGCGAGCTTCTCATTGTTCGAAAAGCGGTGTTCCATCAACGGAACGAGAACAGGACGAACAGGATGACGACGACTTCATACTGCTGACGATTGTCCAGCCAAAGGTGAAAACAGCTGAAATTGTAGTTCAGGACGAAATTCGAATTTCAACATTGCAGGAGCGTAGGCGACCAAAACTTTCGATGTTTCCAGGTCTGAAGCATTACAGTACACCGAAGCACTACTCAAAGAATACGCTCCAGAGCGAGTCCAGCCACGTCCATCAGCGGAGCATACCCGAAATAAGACTTTCGAGCCCTGCTGAAGAAGATGAATGTCATGCAGAAGATTCACAGAAGAACAACAACGATAGCGGAGTTGCCAGGTTAGAAGTTCCACTCCACAGTCGGCCATCGTGCAAACACTCACAACGTCTGCTACCCAGAGAAAGCGTTTCAATGGACGATTGTTCCAATTTTTTCAAGAGCTCACTCGGTCTACATCGAAAATCGATTAGTTTGTGTGCATGTTCGACAGTGCCGAGAACATCGCGAAAATTGTCGAAGACCATCAAAGCTCTCTGTGCTTCCGAAGGCTTCATGGTGCCACGCATGTCCAGGCCGTCTATTCACCTTGCCGTCGAAGATTTCGAGAAAATCACCCGACGATTTTCCAAGGAACAGGTGAAGAGCGTACTATTCTCTCCACGTGGACAAATTGCAATTTATCGTCTCACCAACGAAAGATTTTTCAATGTCAACGAACTCGTCCATAAGTTGCACGCGATTTTTTCGTTGTAATAAATTAGAAAACGAAATTGTATGTCATTTTGAAATGGATTATTTACATTCATTTCAACCCACATTGTAGGAGGTGGTCATTGGTGTTGCAATTTCCTCGAAAAATTTCGCATGGTTTTCTACGTAAACGAGATGCTGCTGCTAAAAATATCCCAGCATTTCTGGTATGCAACAGTGAAAAAAAAGGAAAACTGGATTGGAGACGTCGGAGATGTTTCATGTGATTGATTATGATCAGTGTGGTATCCTATGTAAAATGCAGGCTTCTTGTTTTGACTCTGAAATATCACTCCCTTGAGCAATGATCTGAAAAAAAATGTGGCTCTCTCCGAAATACTTCTGGTCAGTGCTCAGAATTTCTCCTTCGGTTTCCAGTTACTCATTTTTCTCCTACAGTTTTGGCCTTCTAGTTGCTGGGAGAGTTGCAAAGTTGAAATCGTTGCAGCTTTATTGGGAGCTCATGATAATTGAAAAAGAATTGGATGATGAAGTATAACGATAAAAGTAGAGTCACTTTAGTTGCTCAATAACGAAAGTTGCGTGGTTCAGGAAAGCGTCACATGCTTCTGCAAGTATTGTAAATGCGAAAAACGCTGAAAAAATTGAGAAGCGTAGGATTGGTAACAGTGATCCTCTTGGCACATGACTCGCTGCGAAGCGGATGGTGTGCAGCACATGCGCCGTTGCTCGCCGGTTGGAGAAGTTTGGAGTCGTCATCAGGCTGAAGTCGTCTTGTTTTTCGTTTATCGTTTCGAAATTGTGATCCTGCACAGTTTTTTTCGGCAGTCACAATCGTTTTTTGTTATTCATTGTGGGACTATTGAAAAAATCACTGAGAAAAGCCAGAGACGGTCTGGGGTTGCTGCGTCCTCCGCATCCATCAATACCGGGTTAGTTCGGCGCCCGTCACGAATGGGTTTCATTGAAATGATTTCTTGAATTGAAGCGGAACTCAAACCTCGCATTAAAGCAAAAAGAGATCAAAGTAAGCATAAAAAGGAGAACAGATCGGATGTCGTGCAACTTCTTACTGTCGGATCCTCTTACCTATCTGACCTGGTCCTTCATTCGAATTCAAGTAACTACATCCCTAAAAGAAGTTGTTTTATCGAAGTAGGTTCTCAAAATCCTTGTATAAGAAACCCAGTTGCAGTCGTGGTGTGGCACTTCTCTCAGATTACGCTCTGTTGCCCGTCGACGTCTATATTTTCCTTGTTAAGGAAAGATTTTCCAGCCGCGCTGTTTGCGCCTCTGCCCTGTAATTGACAACGGCTTAACATTTACAATATGTATATGTCGCATTTCTCAGCTTGATGGCATCGCAAAAGAAAACGCTATTTCTACTGTTTAGAACAAGTATCATAATTGCAAAGATCGCGTCTATTAGGTTTACAAAAACCAGTCGCACTTGCATTCAAGTTGTTATTTGCTATAATTAGTCTCCGCGGAGGCTTGACGAAATGCAGAAAAAGGAGGAATTTTTGCAATCCTCACGCTGTACTCTATAGTACCGTAGGTGAGTATGGCAAAACCAAACGAAGTAAGCGGATGGGAATTGTAGTTCTATTGGAATATATCTTATCGGCTCGGGAACACACCCCAGTTTATTCTAATTCACAAAAATACCTAGTAAGAAGCTGATAAATTATATCACGTGATCTCGTTTCCAAATCAACTATCTGCCCATCCGTGGTTTTCCCCTGATTATGTCTATCACACGTACCTGGCGGCGAAGACAAACCAGCGAGAGATACGACGCCGCGCTGGGTGTCTGTCCCCCGCGAATGTCAACGAATGTCTTCAGTAAGGGTCAATTCAGACCTGAATCTGAAAATGATGAGCTCGGGTGATGATTTAACGTGAGTTACGACGCACGGATCGTCGGGACCGCAACTCCCATACGAGACCGGGTTCTGAATCAGATTCAAAAGTGGATGAAAGAATTATATATAGCGGTGGCGCAAAGAAATGGAATGATTGTGGTGCTTGTTTTGAATTTTTACCCAAAATGGGCCAACTGCACGGGGTTCTGGTTCATGTATAGTCTAAATTTCTTCACGATCCTGTAAGGAATTATGAAGACTATAGGAGGGTCTCTCTGAAATGCATTGAAATGATCGTCTTGGCTTTCCCGCTGTGGTTATAGTATTCGTTTCTGATATTATGCATTTGCAAAAAGCTTATTATAACTTAAGTGGAAATATCAAGGCTGCAATCAGTGATGACTGCCGAATGAAGTTGATCTTGTTTGGATATCGCCCTCATGGGGTCAAAAACATGAGAAATATAACAATCGAAAACTTGAAATTTTGCCTTTTTCGGAACGTGAACGAGAGGGAACACAAATGCGTAATGAGCATATAACTGAAATGGAAAAGTAATCGAATATCTTCAGAATGGACTGGAATAGGACCGCATGTCCTCTCTTGTTTAGCGAATGACACGAATTATGGATTCGATTTCTCCATCATCACAATTTAAGGCCTACTAGTTTTTTGCTCTTTCATATACACATATGAGCTGTAGTCTGTTTTATAGCCGACTTCGGCAAGCGTCGTTTTTGTTTGTGGCGTAGAAAATTCATAATTAAGTTTTGGCGAATCGTAATCATGTTGGAGGGGCGCTTTCTTGGAGGCGAGAATAACTTTACAATGATGCGTCGCTTTCCATCTCGTCTTTCTCATCCTTCCTTCAACCTATTATTTTGTATAGCACGTGCGAGATATTGATGTACACGTTTAATTTTTGCCTACTTTGGTTTAGTACGAAACTCGTAGCTATTCAAAAGGGAACATGGTTGTTATCAGTGCTGGATGAGTTGCATGAGCAACATTTATTCAAGATTGTTTTTGTTCCTTTTTAGTTGCGTAGAAGTCCCTGACGATATTTTTCGAGTTTTGGTTTTCTCCACCTCCTTCATGTGACAATTCCGCCGAATTCATTTCGATGTTTGGAATATACAATTCTCTATTCGAAGAACGGTGGTGACTGTTCAATTTTAATTTGATGACTTGCGGAACATATGTGACATGGAATGTCAATTATCAAAACAATTCCAAATTCCAGTGGGAAGTGTGTTATTAATGTAAAAAGAATCCAAATGGTCTTAGATTTATTCACGGATGCCGCTGTTATTTCACGACTCCTATTGTGCTATTACAACTTTTTTAACGCATTCATAATTTTTGACTGGGTTTTGGCCTGTTCCGTAATTAAATTCTATCTTTGCTAATTCTGTAAATGTCTCAGTGTAGTAATATACATTTCATTCACCGAAACAATTGTCATTCAATGTTAAGACAGCCTGAGACGTGTTCTGTAAACCACTTCATATCCTTCACCAATTACGAGAATTTTTTCCAAAAACGGGATTTCATGATCGAGTTAACACGTTGACGACAGTGTGGCGCAATGCTGCGCCGCGCTCAAGCGGCCGCGTGGTACCGTGTGGCGCAATGCTGCGCCACAGTTTTGTATCGTATTTTTCTCGATACATTCCAGAATTTCGAAGGTTGTTTTTGTGCCACTTTTTAGTAGACCTTTGCACAATGTTATAGGAAGCATGGTCCATGAAAATGATTCTTAGCTTCTGATCTACTGAAATTTTCGATTGTGCACTGATTTTCTTTACAAGTAAAAACAAATAACGGTTATTGCGAGAAACAACTAAATGCAAACAAATACTGTTTACTGAAACAAACACATAAATACAAACAAACATTGATTATTAGGACAAACCAATAATGAACAATAAACAAATAATAACTCACTTTCAACCTGGATAGGGAAAAAGGACATTCTAAAGCTTCCAGCTGTTATTTTTCTGTTTTCATTGCAAAAAAGGAATAGTCACATATTATTACATTTATTCCCGATATTACAGGACTGTATACGTAGTCTTCGAGATTTACTATTCACTTTCATTTAAAAAAAATCGCCGTATGCCGGCATCATGCCACAGCCTCGGCGCGCAAAAAAATCGGTTGGTCCCACGCGTCAGACACGCGGAAAAGCCGCTGTCGTCAACGTGTTAAGTCGTATTCGACTACATGTGGCCCTTGGTGTTGTGGAATGGTTCCATGGGGCTTATTTGAATTTTCAACTTCCAATCTACAGTAGCGTTCAAAAAGATATGTCACTTTTCATTTTTATACACAAATAGCTCTAATCGAGAAGAATCTGGTACCATTAAATAGTGCCGACGGTTCTATCTTAAAATATGGCAAAACATACCGTTGTTTCGAATTCTATATTTTTTAAAAATATTTTATAGTGATTTTCATATGCTATTTCCAACGAAAATATCTCTAGAATCGCTGAATGAAGGATCAATCTGAGATGATTTTCTGCTAGAGCATAGTCCAGTTATTATAATGTGATACAAACATTTGATTCAGATCGCCGCTAAATTATAGATTTTTCAAAGCAAACATTTTGGTGGTCAAAAACTGGTCAAATTTTAGGACCATGTTTTAACAAAATTCTATATCTTTCTAACTGCGTAACGGAATTGCACCAAATTACAGTATGTGATAGAGAATAATTTTCTCTTTGAAGCAGTTATTTTTGTTTCTAAGCTCTCCTGTTAGTTTGTGAGAAAATTCTTTTTAAATTTGAAATTGCGTAAACTGCTATATTCAAAAAAGTTCACGAGGAATCGACTTCAATTTTTCTGAGTTGATAGTTCATTCATGGTACTCTTGATACTGTATGTATGCTGAAAGAAATCAAAATTTTTATGAAAATATATCGCATTGACAAAACACGCTGTGGGCGTCGTCACTACCAGTACATTGTACGTGGGCGGGCAAAGGCGCGCCCAGCGTGTTTTAGTCAAAGCGATATATTTTTAAGGAGAAATTTGATTTAATGCAGCATACATACAGTATCAAGTGTACCGTAAATGTGCTATCAACTGAGAGAAATTGAAGTCGATTCCTCAAGAACTTCTTTGAATATAGCAGTTTACGCAATTTCAAATTTAAAAAGAATTTTCTCACAAACTAACAGAAATGCTTGGAAAGAATAATAACAGCTCCGAAGAGAAAAGTATTCTCTATCACTTCCTCGAATTTGGTGCAATTTCGTTACGCAGTTGGAAAGATATAGAATTTTGTTTGAAACATGGTCCTAAAATTTTACCAGTTTTTGACCACCAAAATATTTGCTCTGAAAAATCTATAATTTGGCGGCGATCTGAATCAAATGTTTGTATCACATTATAGTAACTGGACTATGCTCTATGAGAAATCATCTTAGATTGATCCTTCATTAAGCGATTTTTGAGATATTTTTGTTGGAAGTAGCATATGAAAATCACTATAGAATATTTTTCAAAAATACAGAATTCGAAACAACGGTATGTTTCGACATATTTTAAGATAGAACCGTCAGCACTATCGAATGGTACCAGATTCTTCTCGATTTGAGCTATTTGTGTATAAAAATGAAAAGTGACATAGCTTTTTGACCGCTACTGTATTTTCTTAAAAATAGCCGATCGCGTTTTTCTTTTCATAAAAGCCGCAGTTTTGAAGTCATTTCTGAAGAACTCCCTCCTATTTGGACAATCTGAAAAAGAAAACCAAGCCCACAACCTCGTGGCACAGCAAAACAAACTTTACCTTACCCACACCATCACGAACAAGCTCTCAATCAAGGACCACATACATATTTAAGCGAGCAGCAGACGAAAAGTACGAGAACAAAAGAGGACATTTTCAGTTCCAAGACCAGGTGGTGTCGAGTTCTCTGCCATGCCCTAAAGAGGAAGCGGCTTACCTAGCAAGTATTCAATTGTGTATCAACGAACAATGGCCAGGTAATCGACGAACGCAAACGATTCGGCGTCATCTTCTTAAAGGACAGTTTGGTGAGTAAATATATATTGGATATTCGAATGAATGTCAGGAGTGAAATTGCGAACACAGGTCGAATACGAGATTTGGCTCAGAAAATTATGGTCACTCCGTGGGAAGTCGACCAAAATCTCTACTGCACGCCACCTCGATTTCCGTGTGATCAGAAGCCGAGGTTAGTTCAAGCTTTCAAAAGTCGTGTAGCAGATTATTCGAGACATTGTGTCGCAGAATCGATGGAGTAAAAATGTCGTAATTGTATCATCGCATACCTAAATGATAGAAAGGGTTGGACTATAGTAACTGCTCGGTCGACCTTCGTTTCGATTTTTTTTGCATCTGACTTGGTTCCTTTCACTCACTTTCCTTGGCCGTTCCTCTATATGTCTTTTTTTCTTTTTCCCCGTGAGTGCTGTGAATATCCTGTTTCTCCTTTCCTGGACCTCAAGGAATAGTTTTCATGAATTTGTTAGAAATAATGGGAGGCCAAGTGTTAGTTGACTTTAGGCTTGACCCGCTCCTTTACCAGATATTCTCGCACTCTCCATTATCATTTTCTTATTCAAAGACACTAGAAGCTGGAACTTTCTTGTACTTAGTGGGTGTTAGGGTTGGAAAGGAAATTAGAAAATCTCAAAAGCATCTAAAATCGCCGATCGTGTAAGAAGTGAAGGAAAGCTACATGTATAGGGTGTGACAGCCTATTCTATAAGACATATTTTGAAGAGAGTCTTGCTAGGTAAAGTTAAATTCGCAATTATTGCCCTGCAATTCGTTCCTATTGAGCATCTGGTTGATAAAACAGAGAAAGAATTGTTTCTAGAAAGACTTGTTCTCACAGTAAGCCCTATAATAATTCAAACATTCAGTTGTCAGATGTTACGCTCTACAAAACGTGAATGTCCACTTTTTTCTCATCTTTTTCTTTTTTCTCAAAATGGTTACTGTTTGCTGCTCAATTTCCTTATGCAAAGGAGATCTCAATCAATTTCATGTCAAATTGGTGTTTTAGTTTCAGCAGTCAAGTTGTCGAGGAGGCTGCTCATAGGCCTCGAACACCAACGTTGCTCAGGTGCATTACGAACCCAGAAGGGCTTATGTCTGAGGAGGTGAGAATCATGCTCTTAAATGCATACGGTAGAGTACGGTAAAGGAGCATGCTACCATCAATGTCTCTTTAAATGTAGTTTTTTGTGTACAAAAATCGTAATGACAATTTGCTAGCGAGTTTTAACCCATTGACGACCGCGCGCTCCCAAAGTCCCTGCGATGAGTCCCGCCGGCGGGACACACGGTCGTCAATGGGTTAAAGATAAGGTGGCTTCGAATTCGTCCCTTCTCATGAAATCCAAAAAGCGGTCCCTTCCATGCCTCTTCCCCGTCGTCCACTACGGAAATTGTCTATCTTAAGATCTGTACATACTTGACTGCAATAGGGAATTACACGTACTTCAGTTTTTTCTGCATCACAAACCACAATCGTCATCGGACCATAACCATTTCCGAAACGTTTATTGTTGTCGTTTTACCTCTGCAAAATATCGAAAAATCTCATCTTTCGCTCGAACTGTTGTGCTATGTACGTCCCCTGGGTCTCGTATTCTTGTGAGCAGAGATGCAGAGAATTGCTCCGCTTTGTTGCTAAGTCTTAATGGACCTTAGGGTCATAGTGAGACGTTGGAGCAACCTTCTCGACAGAACGGGAGCATACTTTATTTTCCGGGATCACGAGAGACAGCGGAATAGAGTCACAAAAAGCAGTCTGGAAAAATGTGGTTCAAATTCACGTAGGAGGCTCTAGGCACTTCGGGAGCGGCAGTATTCATTCAGGACATTTTTGCACTTTTCTATACAGGGTGGCTGGAAAGTATGGTCCGCAAATTCCCACCAACGGCTCTTTCGAGCAGATTCCCGTTTCAGAGGCACTTTATATAAGGTTGGTAGTAACGACTCGATATGTGTCCCTGCTCAAGTGGTACATCGGTCGGATCAGCAAGTCTCAAGATATGCAGCCTTCTTCTCATCGAGCCACAATCGCGCACCTTGTGGAGGAAGGACAACAACCCGCGGAGATATCGAGAAGGCTCAAGATCAATGTTCGGACTGTGCGACGAATCGTGGCACAGTACAAGCACCGAGGGCACTGTCGTGCACCTGCTAAAGCAGGCCGACCGGGAAACGTGAATACTTCTGGGATCCGTAAGATCGTCAAGAAAAGGATCCAAAGAAACGACGAGGTGAGCCTCAACAAGATGGCTTCTGACTTGAACATCTCGCGATTGAGTGTTCAAAACATTGTGAAAAATGTCCTGGGTATTCGCAGTTATCGAGTCTATCGCGTACAAGCCCTCACGGAATCTGCGAAAAGGGATAGGCTCGAGAAATGCCTGAAACTTCTTGACTTCATTCACGCGGGCCGCCTTTCTGACATCATTTGGACAGATGAAAAACTTTTTACAGTTGAGGTCGCTCATAATAGTCAGAACCATCGCCAACTCTTGTCGCCGACAGAAAAGAAGTCTCGAATCCGTCGTGTCCATTCAAGAGCCTTGTTCCCAAAATCTGTGATGGTTTGGGCTGGCATAACATCTGAAGGCAAAAGCCCGCTTGTTTTTGTCGACAAGAACGTTAAAATCAACTCTGATGTTTACCAGAATGTCATTCCGAAGATAAATTCGATTCATGGGCTAAAGAGCACTTCGCAGGACGACAATTTATACTTTAGCAGCACTCGGCGCCAGCACGTGGGTCGGAATCCACGATTGCCTTCTTCGAGGAGCACTGTCCAAGATTTTAGGGCAAAGATATGTGGCCGTCAAACTCCCCAGACCTAAACCCAATGGACTTCTCGATCTGGGGCTATTTGCAGCAGAAGGTCTCGTTGAATTCTCATCGAAGTTCGGACAGTTTGAAAGCAGCCTTGGTGAGAGAGTGGCAGAAAATAGATGTTGACTACTTGCGACCCACAGTAGGTGCAGTCACCAGGCGACTAGAGGCCTGCATCCGAGCAAAAGGAGATCATTTTGAGCAATACCTTGAGTGAATGATCCACTATTGTCCTGTAGTTGTATAATAAAAAGATCGTCAATGTTGTTGTTGTCTCTCACTTATTTTGGAGAAATATATAGCGGACCATACTTTCCAGCCACCCTGTAATACAGCAGCTTTTCACTTAATTTTCTAACAGCGATTTCTACCATTCTCTAACGAATGTGAAGTATGTAATTACTCTCGAAGAAGGCTATTTTTTCTGTTCTGCTCGTCGCCGCTGAAAATTATGCAGGAGGGAACGGAGCTCTGAAGCAGTTTTTTGTGGTCCTTTCGGAAACATTCAAGCAGTTTTGGTCATCGAACTCTTAACATGTGTGATTGGAACTAAGACTTTAGATTAATTTTGTTTCGCTGCTTAGATTACCTTTGTTTCACTGCTAAAGCTTTCCTCACAGTTGGAAAATGTTGAGTTTGGTTTAGCGGAACCAGAAGTCACTGATATCTGTGAAATGGTAGAAAATCGGTTTCAATTTCAGATGCAGGCGCAGTGTCTTCCAGTGGATCTTCGCGGCGATCGAAGAACTCTCAAACTAATTCAGGTGCTGCATTTTGCATTTGTTATTGAAGTCCATAGGATGGCCACTTGGATCCTTTTTACACCAAACGAATTCAGGAGCGAAAACGAAAGTTATTCCACAGTCAGGTCTACGAGAGTGAGATCGGAATGAAGCGATTGTATATACAAGTGCGTTTATTTTCATATTTCAATCGACTGTTTCTAGAAATCTCTTATATCATTAGTTGGTAAATGTAGGCGACATTTTTGATTCGCTAGAGAAGACTTCTGTCAGAGATTACTCATATAATGTAGACATTTAGAAGTTGATTTTGAAACCTCTGTTGTTGTGGGAATCTCTACGGTGAAACCGTGCATGACCATTCCACCACTTATATTTTGATTTGACATACGACAAATCAATAATATGGTTGATAGAGATCTTTTTGTTTACGAATCAATTACCGTTTCCGTTCCAAACTACACGAAAGTAATCATAATGCTCTCGGCGCCTTGACACATCTTGGGTTTACAGTTGCTCAATAAACGCAGTTGAAGCAGCTAAATAGAATTAGATGTTGCTTTATGAGTATCGAAAGTGCCTGTTCAAAGTTTTTAACCAAAAGCTATGTGCTTCTTTTTTGAATTATTGTTTAATTTATATGAGCGTTTGCTCATCTGTACAACGAAAAGTGCAGCATAAAACCTAAATAATGATAAGGTAAGAGGTGGTCTGGAAAAAAGTGCCGAAAACCGTTCGAAATCAGACAAGAATAATAAGCTGCGATTAATTCTCTTCCACTAATAAAAATGTAGAAAGCGAAACTTTGCACCTCTATAATTTGGGTCAAGATTATTAATTCCGGACGAATATTCATAAGATTTGCTGCATTCGACTGCTCGTCGCAGACAATTTTATCTCATTCATACTCATTCCTAAGTGTATTCGTCATCTAGCCGCTTACCCAAGTTACGGGCAGGTCGGCAGACTCAAAGTACTCGGTGTTAGTTATCAATTTTCAATTAATTGTTCTCTATTAGTTTGAATATCAAATGTATACATAGGTAGCCATTCAGCTGTTTCAAAGTCAGCGCTGGAATTCATTTATCATCAAGTTCATCTTCTACATACATTTGTTGATATTGAAGCGCCTCGCGTGAAAAAAAAACAAAATAACACTTCATATCAACGACCAACTGATAAGTGCAATCACATCAGAAGGCATTCTGGTTATATGAGAAATTAGAAGTGTTCTTGTTGTAAATAGTCGGCAGATTTTGTTTCGGCAGCAACATACTGTTGGATCCCATTCCTTAAGAATTAAGATTTCTTGGAATCCAACAAAACCATTCCTGCGAGCGACCACTGCAGTTCCGCCTGGAATTGAATAAAGTTGCGTGTAGATCATCGGAAAGTAGGCTGTACCTAGACTATTCTGACGGATTTTTTCGAAACAGGGGCCTTCTTAGCAAACAATTTACATAGTCTAAGTGAAGTTTACAGTTCTCTCATCGAAAATCTTTGAATTCATGTTCTGTCTTTCAGACAGCAAAGAAACTGGCAGCGTTCGGTTGTAAAGTTTTCCAAGTGAAGGAGCTACTGCATGGAAGAACCCTACGGAAGGTGAGTTGTTGAATTTAACAGTCGATAGATTGGACCGATATTAACTTATAGAGCACTTTCAAACGTTTTTCTACGTTTTTTCACATTTTAAGTTTGGTTGTGCAGTGGTCCACTACATTCCAATGGAAAGATATAAAACTTGAAGAGAAGTGTTTGAAAAAATGAAGTGGATAGAAAAAACATTGGAAAATCTGACCAGTTAAGTAGTGCTTATGGTAGTGGAGGAGGCCTTACCAATAAAAGGCTTAAAATGTACGATTAACGACTTCTGTCTCAGTTCCCTCACGTGCTTTCTTGGAAACGTGCTTTTTCACCACCTCTGTTCCAACCTGAGGTACAGTATTTCTAAGAGATTTCACGATTTATCCATTCAGCGTTTTGGTTTTTGATGACCGAATAGCCCAGCTTCGGCACATACGTACCGCGAGCAGTTTGTAACAAAGACGGTAGGTAGCAGTGCCTTAGAAAATATTTCGCTCTTTAACGAGCAAATGCTGCTCTGCTTTTCTCCATCCATACCAATTATTCATCGGACCCAAACTTGAATACGGTGCATCTCTTTATCACCATCACAACAGCATTGTCATCGGAGCACTTAGAAGGTCCCCGGATGACCTTACCAGATGACTTGTGATTAGGTCTGAAAATCTCCCTATGCCTACATCCCATCTGCGAATGAAAGGCACCGAAGCGGAGATACTTCAGGGTAGCCATTTTTAGGCTTTGACAAATCGCAGTTCTGACTACTTTCATTAATAGCGCCATTCCACCATACTTGATATAGCAAAAAAAAGAAATTCATGTTAGAATTGATTCACTCAAGACAGCGTGGGGCAAAGAACGAAGTCATGACGGCTTTTTTCCTGCATTTCTCTTCTTCTTCTGCCTATTCTTGTATCTTTTCCTCTGGGAGTTTGTTCGTTTAAATGTCTTCTACGACTTACTGTTTTGTTTATCCATTTCATACATTTTCGTTTGAACACGCTAGTAACTAGCGCTGTTCCCTGTTCAGTTTCTTCTCAGTTGTGTCTCATGGCTTTCTGAATGGGTACTTCCAAGCACTTCACAAATGAACAGTGCTGCATTTGTCTGAATAGTGTATCGCCCGCGGCACACTCGAAGCCGCACCCCTCTGCTACTTCAACGTCATTCCAAAATCGGATAATATGTGGGGTTATCGAGGGAGCTGATCACGAATCTGACATCCATTTTCAAGTTTGTGGGCGGAAACCATCCATATTGTCAACAATGTTGTAAATATCAAGTTTACTGCCACAGTACAGGGTGCGCCGTAACTATGGTTACACTTTTATTTTTCCCCGTTCTTGGTGCTATTTTTTGGCGTTCCATTGCATTCGCAAATTTTACACACAATCTCGAACCTACATGTAGATTTTTTTATCGCTACATTGGTTAACTCAAAATGGTTGAGGCTTGTAGCCAGAGAGCTGCCATCTTGCAGCGCACAAGAAGTGGACATTCTGTTTCGGGTATCGCTTATCTGCTCGATTTGCACAGGATGACTGTCTATGATTGTGTGAAGCGTAACGTCCTGAACGGTTGTCCTCGCTCTGGACGTCCCATATCCTTAGCTACTAAGTGCTTGGAAAGAATCGTGAAAAGCTGAAACGACTAGAATCCTAGCTGAAGCATGAGAAGAGTGGCAGCCGAGCTACAAGTGCCGGCAACAACAATGAGACGAATTGTGCGGAATGACCGTGACTGTTTCCCTACAAAATCCGTCAACGTCATGGATTAACACCTGCTCATAAAGAAGGAAGAAAGAGAAAATGTCGTGGACTCCCAGCGCGCGCCGACCACTGCACGACTCTCTCCACTGACGAAAAACGTTTTCTATCCAACAGTCGTACAACCGCTAAAACAAGCGGATATTGGCTAAAACCAGTGAACATGTCAATATGAAAGGAACACCATCCAAAGGCAGTCTCACTTAGCTTCTCTGATGATTTCGGCAGGAGTTCGCGCCACTGGACGGACGTCGGTGGTTTTCACTGACAAGGAAGTCAACACCAACAATAATATTAACCTCAACGAAGAAAGAAGAAGGAAGAAGAAGGAACTACCTCCCTGGGCTCATAATCATTTCGGAACTTCAAAATGGACCTTTCAACAGGATGGTGCAGTTCAAATAGGTCCAAAAACGCAGGACAGGTGCGCGAAGAACCTCCCCAATTTCATTGCGGCATCTGAGTGGCCGATAAACTAGCCAGACTTTAATGTTATGGACTATTGGGTATGGTCTCCTCTGGAGGAAAGAGCTTGCTCAGAGACACACCACATTTGAAAGTCTGGAGTTTTCAATGGAGAAAGCGTGGAAGGAAATCCCACAAGAAACCAAGCGTGCAGCCACCAACTCCTGCCTTAAGCGTCTAAAAGCTGTTATTCGTGAACAAGGAGCCATGTTGAATGAAAGTTATACTTGTTGTTAACTATGTTTTCAGTATATTGCTAGAGCAGTTTCATTGTTTCCCGACCAATTTCTCGTGTGTTATTCACTTTTCATCGTGTAACCATATTTATGGCGCACCCTGTAGAGTCTGAAGGGGCGCTAAGAACAGAATACTCTAGGGGCGCATTGGTTCTAACAAGGGAGGTCAGTGAACTTTCTTAACAAGACCTATTTGGCGCTTTAGAGCTCCAGACGTAAATCACAGACATGTAATTTATTTTTACTGAATGGCCGTTTGTGGTCCGCAAACCGCAAAAAAACTGTTGCCGGTTAACCACCAGGGTAAGCGGGACGCGCTGATGTGCCGCGGTGGCTCAGTAGTTGCCATAGAGGACTCACGTTTAGTGGGTCACTTTCAATTTAATCACGTAAGAGAACCGTTGAAACTCCACTGATCTGTTATCGCCGGGTGTGAGAAGAACTTCACTCTTTAAGGCTCACTCAGATCTTTCGCAAGGTCTGAATACTCTAATGAAGCAGTAGAGGCTGACAGACACGACCATACGATCCACGTCACCTCTCTATAGCCGAAGAGGGTTAATACACCTCTCATTCTCTGCTGTGGCACCACAGCGGTCGCGATAGTGCAACAAATGCATGGGAACGGCCACGTCGCTACCCTACTGTCCTGCTACAGCGTATGCGTCTCTTCCCTATCTTAAATCATTGCTGCTTTTCTGACGCAGTAGAGTGTAAACGCCCATTTATTAAGACTCAGACGTGATCGGCGGGAATAGATGGAAACTAGTCTTCTGCAGAGAAGGTCAGATACTGCAGCACTCCTCCGCATAGGTGTCGATGTCTTGAGACGTCGTCGTGCTTGATGTCGATCCGTAATGCTTGATGTGTTTGCGAACACAATGACTCATATCACAAATCATACCGAGCAGTGTGTAGCTGGTGTGCTGTAAGATTTTCTCCGGTTCTTTACTGTGTCATCGTCGCGACGCCACTCAACACCTGCTGCACACGTGATTTGTTGGAATTGCGACGACGATTTCTCTTTGTACGGTCAACAATACACCATCGGAGCAGAGTACAATGCGATTGAAAGATATCAGTTCAGCAGCACGAAACGCGTATCAGGGCTTTTTGGCTGTGCACATCGTCCTTCCTGCTCCTTCTCCTTGGTGATGGTGTGCCGGCTGTGATGGCGTTCTTCCGTTGCACCGGGGTTGACGGGCTAGATGTGATTCACCCTGTCATTGATTTTCGCTTCTCACCTTTATTTCTTCTGATAGTTATGCGTTCCGATGTTGCCAATTCTAACGTCATTTAATGATGTCGTTGTAATTCGTCCTAAGTGAACCCTTCAATATCATTTTTTCTTCATTTTACGACACCAGTCAAGAGACAATTTTGTGGGGTTATTCTCTCAATAATGTTCGATTGTAGAGAGTAACACCCCAAAATCTGGGTGATGTATCGCCAATAGGTATGTCCAATCACCAGGGCACTTTTGAGTCCTTCTTTTTCTCCTCTAAGTTATATTTCCATTATTCTTTCTCATATTGTTTGCGAGGGTTTGCCAATTTTGACAAACTAGGCGACTAAGGTTAAGCTGTGCCGACGGTAAAGGGCGCTATTTAGCTGGGTGCTCAGGAAAATTATCTAACCAAGGCCAGCCCTCTGTACGATGTTAAGCCGCCCATACGCTTCAGTCCAAGGTAGTGTTTTTGATGGAAATCTTGGTTAATTACCTCTCCCTTCAAGAATATACAACAAAAATATGGCAAATTTTACAATTTAATGTACTGTCGCGTTCTATGCGCTCTAAAGCACCGACACAGTCATCAAATATTTGAATAATTTGTGTAACGTGCCGCGATAATCGATCGCTGTGCCGTTACTCCGCGACGGAAACGCCCGTGTGTGCAAATCGTTCACTGATAATTATTAGTGCAAAAGACACCATTATATCGTACTCGCTGCACTGCAGTGGCTGAATCCTGGTAGGATTTTGCGCACTTTTTCCGTAGAATACTGATCGTGAATCTGGCACCTATTTTCAAAATTCGTCCATGGAGCTCCCAATGTGATCAAGCTGGGAGCACTGGTCAGGCTGAAACTTTGTTTAGGATTCTGAGTCTTCAAGCTGATTTCGACTCTGGCGGCCATTTTCCAAATTTCGGCCGTGGATCACTTAAATCGTCGATTAAGTGGGGGAGGTGGCTGAAGTCTGGCTTGATCTGGCTTGAACTACGTGCAGGTAGGTTATTGGGAATGCTGGTAAAGAATAAGTTGTTTTCTCATAGATTTCGACAAAATTCGTCAGATTCAGTTAGGTGTTGCAAGAAAAACGCGAGAACCGTGAAGAACTCGCAAAGTGACCTTCCTGGACGCCGTTTCAGCCAAATCAGAAATTTTGTCCTGATCAACGTAGAAGACGCCATTGGTGGTATTCACTCGAATTTCGAAAAGCCTATCCGAGAATCGTGATCAGGATCCCGAATAACCCTGTGTGGGATATGTACGGTTTAGAAAATTTGCATTCGAACACGAAAGAGCAAAACGTGGATTATTATGGAGGCAGTGATTTGACTCTACAGTGCGTTTCAAAAGTATGTATCCACCTTATGTTCGGCAGTTTCACGCTTCGCGTTCGTTTTTACGAACCGGCGTTAGTTGCACTAGATTCCTCGTTGTCGAAAATATCTGGGTTGCTCTTCCCAGTAGAAAGAAGCATCTCCAGCAAAAACAGACCGTTTTTGAATTTTTTTGTTTGTTTCAAAGTATGTATCCACTTGCAGAAAACATAATTTTTATTCAATTTTTAGCAGTCGATAGGACCACCATTTTCTCTTATAACATCGAACACTCTAATACGCAGGCTACCAACAAAGTTTCGGATCACGTCGTCGCTGATTTTGTCCCAAGCGGTCGCCACTGCCCTCTTCAGCTCTTCAACGCTATTGAACTGCTTGTTGTCCGCGTAGACCTGCCGGACAACAATCCTCCACATGTTCTCCATATGGTTACAGTCAGGAGAACAAACTGGCCAGTCCATTGTTTGGATGCGGTTGCGCTGGAGCCAATCAGTAGTCGATTTAAACACATGCACCGCAGCGTTATCTTGCTGCTGAACATGTGTCCGCCTTCTTCTACCTCCGAAGAAGGGAAGGAGGCTGGACTCCAGCACACGTTGGTACTTCAGACTGTCCATTCGACAAGATGGAACGCTGAGCTTCAGCTTTCCGCTGCCGCAGAAGTCACCCTATGCCATTAACGAGCCGCCTCCAAAGTTTCGCCGAGAGAACACCATGGGAGATTGCAGCAAGTCTCTCCAGTAGTGCCGGAAGCCATCAGGACCATCTAGGTTGGACTTCTTTCTATCACTGAAGATCACCTAACACTGAAACTCCGCCAAAAGTTGCGACGTTAATGTGACGGGGATGTCTCTACCTCATACAACTGTGTCACCATTTTCTTTAGCGCACAATCCGAACTCGCCCGCTTACAGAAGTCCATGTGGCGAGCTGCCTCTTACATGGTCCGTCAGCAGATGTGGTCGTACATCCGAATTGAGCGGTAGATCGTCGCTCGCGACGCAGCGGTACACCCGTACTGGAGCGAATTTCGTTGACACTCCATGTCGAATTCGACACCATGCGATCAATTCTTCGGCGATTCAGATTCTAAAGCAGTCGCGGACGTTCAAATGAAGGTGCTGATAGATAGCCGTCAGTATTCCGAAGATAATGGTTCACGCCTCAATGCGAACGGCCGAGTTGGCGAGCAGTGGCGCGATTTGACAAACCTTGAGGGCGCGGATCTGAGCTTGTTCCTCCAATGACAACACGGTTCCACGAATGGGAGTTGTGGTTATTTTGTAGGGTCCGAAAAGAGCACTATTTATATTCCTCGTTTTTCGCCGAAACAAAGCATATCGATTGAGAGGGAAAGTAAAAGCGCGTGGAGTCTCAAAGTGGATACATATTTTGAAACAAACAAAAAAAATTAGAAAAAGCTCTGTTTTTGCTGGAGATAATTCTTCTTGCTGGGAAGAGCAACCCAGATATTTCCGACCACGTGGAATCTAGTGCGTATAACACCCGTTGGTAAAAAACGAACGCGAAGCGTGAAACTGCCGAACATAAGGTGGATACATACTTTTGAAACGCACTGTATAGTACTACATAGCTATATTTCCTTGTATAGTCTATTTAGTCGCTGTAGGAGGTAGACAAATTGGGCGGGATAGCCGAGAGGTTAAGAGCTTAGGCTCAAGATCTCGATGATCAGGGTTCAATCCCGTCCCAGGCAGAAACCCTTGCCTAGCTTGGAAATGGCTGAAAAGGGTGTCGGTACCAGCGTCAGGCCGGTGTGACAGGTCGGCTGATGGAGGAAAACTGTCACGATCACAAGACGGATCGATGGTCGCATGCAAGGAAGTGGCGCTCAAGAACCTGCGATCGAGGGCGATATGGCCACCCCACAAGGAGCTCAAGATAGAGACAAGATGGCAGTGTGGCACCTCAACAAATGCGGGAGCAGCACCAAGGAGAAAGAAGACGGAGCGACTTTCGTGAAAGACGTACCCCGTAACTGATCGGGATAAAAACGTTGTGGAATAAAAAAAAGGAGGTAGACAAATTCGAAGAGTGTAGCGCGGATATGCATTTGAGTAAATTTTACCAAAAAATCATAAAATGCAAATTGGCTCTCATACGAGCATCAGATGCTGGTGACTGCTTATTATCGAAGAAGATGACGCTGATGGTGGACGGCTCATTTGCCATAAGTCATTCTTCGACCGTGGAGATGACAGGATTTCATGTTGGTTGTCTGGAACGAAAGAGATCAGGGCGGAACCTCAGTTATCGTCATCATCATCATGGAACGGTCGTTTGTTGTTGTTACGCTTTCGTTTTTCGCTTCGTTCCGACTGCGATCGGCAGAGTTGCGAAGTGCCGACGACATCTTTCGTGTCTGCTTCTTTCCGTCAAACTTCCCGCTCCTCATACATCCGTAGGTTACCTGAATCTGAAAGTTTATACTAGTGCTTTCGGAAGTTCTCCATTTGAAATGCAGGTCATCGTGTTGAAACGTAGATCTTTACGTCATTTTTCTTTCGGACAGAATTGTGTTCTGCCTGCACAATTGCTATGAGTCAGCTTTGATCACCAGAGCCTTCACACTAATTACTTAAGACTGTAGTTGGTTTGCTGAAACTCTTCCTTTTTTTCGTTATAGTCATAACTCCTAAGGAGATGACATCTTCAATCCCTATGTTAAGGTTTTCAAAATATTTTGGAAATTTGAACTCGTGACGCGTAAATCTTGAGGGCGGTAGACAAGTTTTGTATCTTCACCTTCTTTTTCCTTGAGGCCGATTGGATAACCTCCTTACGGGCTGGTCGGATCACATATTTCTACGTGAACTTAGGAGTGTGGGTTTCAAAGAAGTTGCTGCTCACGCTTACAGTATTCTCTACTTGGGTGAATTTTTCGTTGGCTAAGAAGCCTTCAAGGAGCAGGTGCGAGGGATTGTGCTGGGAGGTGACTCCGTGGAATAAGCTGTGTGCGGACGGATCTGTGTAGCTCAACTCTTACAATTTTCTCGGGTCACTTAAGAAGATGGGACTTGTGAGCTCGAAGGTAGTTATTGGGAATTGATATTACGATTAAATGTGATGGAAATTGTTTGACAAACCAATTGCACCCGTCGTAACGTAGCACGGACAATGTATAGCAAGTACGGCCTGTTATGTCGCAGACACCATTATCAAAAATTATGAGACTGTCAAAAAAACCACTTCACCACCCTACATTTCATATCTATTGTCCCTCCTGCTCCGTACCCTACATTTTACCGATGCTGATCACTGTGTCCTTTTCATATTCACTTAGCTGAAGTTTGTTTATTAAATTTCGCAACCGGCTCCCATGTGGCAAGATTGCATACGTTTGAGAACGCATTTTTTCCTATTGAACAATTTATCATATATTATCATTCAGCCGCACTTAGTCGTACTCATCATGTCTGATATTGATTTGATGTGAAATTTGTTTGCTTTTCACATTTAAACTTCAATTTTCGAAAATCTGTTGTCAACAACGGAGTGCTTCTCTTTTCTTCTGTTTCTTCTAATTTCATGAAACCGTTACTTTGACCTATTGTTTACTCGGACATTTATTGGGCTCACTTTGCTTCCACAATGCGCTTGCTGTTCAGAAATAAGAATCTCTAGGTCCTGCTTTCGTTGGCACTATTTCGCTTTTTGCTTTTTCAGCTTCGTATACATTTTCGCTTATGACTTCTGTCCCGAAACGAGCCCCCAACTGGTTTCAGTGTCGGAGTCTTTTACGGCAACTATTTATGTATCTCAAGAAATCGAACGATTCATCTCTTAACGCTCAGTTCAGAATACTCTTAAATGTACCCCTGCTGTTATTCGTGGCCTAGTTATGGTGGTCTAGTTCAAAAGTCATACTAATTTATTTGTAGTCACCCAAACCTGGCGCTGAATGCTACAAGGAGTACACTGCCTACATCCGTAGAAAATTATGTGAATTCCGAATTTTCTTGTCAAGTTGCATATCACGGATCATTTTTGCCATTTTGGTACCAAGCAGGTTACCAGTAGAAACCTTCGCTTTTCACTCAAGGCGAAAGTTTTGTTTTTCCATCTTTGTGAACACGTTTTCCCCACTTTCATCTGATTTCATTAATATATTATAATACAGAAATGATTTGCTTGAATTCTCACATTTTTTGACGCTAAGAGCGCTATCATTTGAGACGAACATTCAGTTTTCATAATCTTGAACGTGGCTATTTACAATACTTACAAAGGAAATGTGCAGTTTCTCTCAATGTTATTAGTCCAAGCACTCCGTCATGACGCTTCAGGTAAGCAAGGTTCAGTCCATCCAATAGTTGTTTGAGTTCATTCTTCACGTTGAATTCTTCTTCTTTGTTTGGCTAAGCTAGTGTCTTGAGAAGTCAACATTCTCAGCGATTGAGATCAGGGCCCACATTCACAAACGGACCAGCGGTTTCCGAAACCGCGGCGCAGCCAGAGCCAGACGACAGAGTCGATGAGAGTTTGCGTTTGACATGTGAAGTTTAGGATAAGTAGAAAAAGGTGCGCGCCGTTCACAGGCTATATCTCGGGGTTTATCGGGGTTTACCAATGATGAATGTGGGCCCAGGTCGCCATAAATGGTATTCTCTCCTGATGTCTCTTGTCATTGCTCATCTTTGTGTTTTTTTTTTTTTGCGTCGAGATCTCATGGAGGTTGATCTGATCAGTTGCTAAAATATTTTACGAGGTCCTCAAAACTGCTTCTCCTTCAGTCGTGCTCATGCCCCTTGGACAATGCGTTTACTTTTCTGGTAAAAATTTTCTTAGCGCTTTCCTGCTCGCAGATTCGGTGCGCATCAACAGAATTGTGGGTTTTGTCTGAGAAAAAATGAAACTTGATGGGATCTGGTGACTCGCGCAGATAATGTGGACCGATGTTGGAGCTTACGCTCCGTGGGGGTAGGTGAGTGTGACACATTTCCACCTTTTGTAGAAAAAACGTAGCTGCTATTGTCCTGAATTCACGACCTCCTACGCGACCCAAAATTTCCTCCTCTCAACGGTTACCGTATCGAACTGCGACGTGTGAAAACGTGCCAGAGCCCTGAACAAACCATCAAGTGAACCATAAAATCGTCAAGCGACGGTATCACCTGGATTCGTTTCCTTCACCGCACTCCGATTATTACGTCTGATCATTCGTCGTACCATAGTTCGATCTGATATCTCTACGATTTCCTCGTAGACTGTGATTGTTCAACATATGTTTTAGTTGGAATCTGATTCTGAAAGCTCAACCTGGTCATCGCTGCTATCGCGTCGACCATACCTTTTTTGTGCTTCGATTGCCCAGCGTTTTTACAAGGGATTGACAGCGGTTTAATGTTTAACGTTTCGTAAGTTGACAACTCACATTTACACATTGTGCAACTGCCATGCGACTAACTACACTGAATGTGAAATTCTAGTTCTTCTTTTTACTATTATGATTACTAGAAGTAGGTGTTGTAATGATGGTGCTAGGATCATCGCAAAAATCGCGGCTCAGTCGGGATTCGAAACTGAGTGCACCATCGTTTCAACATCTACCTTAAATGTATAGAGTGGTGCGAAAGTCTTGAGCCCTTTGACGTCTAATTTTCTTTGTTTTGTTATTCAGTGCACAATGCATTTTACTCCACGGTTTAATCATTGTTAGTCAGAACCACGATGACCCTGATAGGCAGGTCAGCCATCTTCTACGTGCAGAACTGAGCAGGCTGGAAGCCAAAGAATTCGCTGACTGCCCGTATGTCATCATCGACTTTGGTGACTCTTTTCTCAGCTAAAAGGCAACATGGAACGAAGATAATTGGTAGCTACAGGGAGAGTATAACTTTAATAAGATGATCGCAAAATCGTTTGCCAACCGCATCTCTGTAAAATTTTTGCCAGTCTTTTTATCGACATAGGGTCCTGGTGCATCATTGCGAGTGTGCACCGAATGTACTGTCGGCCGTTTTTCTCGACCTGCTTCCGCGAGTTTCCAAAGCGGAGTTGCTGTAACGACAGCAGATACCATGTGCTCTTTCAACACCATCTTCTGGTACATCAATCCTGTCCTCTGCCAGAGGCCGCATTTAAGAACACTCTCAACATGTACTTCCGATTTCACCTCCGTTAAAGGGCTTCTGCTAAGGGCAGCAAAAGAACACTGCGCGATTAAGAGGGACAAGGTTTCCGCTTCTCATATTACCTGCCTATGGTTTTTTAAACTTGTTTTCAAGGGAGCGGAGAAGGGGAGACTGACCAGTGAATGCCCGGGTGGACCAAGTGCTGTCGATCGGGGCGGCCGAGCTCAGTCAATTCAGCGCTTCTGTATAACGAGGGAATGGAGCCAACTGGTAACTATAGTACGAGTGTGTTATAGTCTCATTGCAAGAGTACGAGTGCTTTCTTTCTGGATCCGCGAAAGAGAAAGGCAGAATTTTCTACCATAGGAGCCCGTCCCAACCAATGCTTGTCTTCGAAGCCGTAGTCTCGAGCTATAAAGCATTATAACTAGAGCTCGACGATGCTGAAGATTGTGGTGTCTTCTACGAATACAGCGCTGATGTTGCGAATGGTTTCCATCGTTCCAGTGCTGTGCCATCGTCCGTTAAAGATGAGGGCTCAAATATGCTCTCGTGGGAATGACATCGTATCTGAAGTAAAGGAATAGGGTTTGGCTATCTATACCCGTCGTAACACTGATTCCTGAATGATCAACAACTACCACATGTTAGGTTATGGATAAAATTCAGAAGTCCGAAGTTCTGAAACTTTCAAGTGAAGTGGCTCAAGACTTTCTTACGACTCTATATTATGCTCTAGACCCCCAGATGTTGCGCACTACTTACGCTTGAGGATGCCACCTAATCATGCCCATCCTTACTACACTTTGAGAGTTTGCCCACTGATCTTGCTTACCACTGAGCACGAGCTCTCATTTTTGCGGTCGACCTAGCTTTACGATGTGTAAGTGAAGTTAAGATGTTCAATCTTGATGTTAAGATGTCTGACATTGCCTCACAACCCAACATCAGATGTATTGCTGACTTGTCTCCCTACGTGTTGAAATGCTTTATTGCGCTCAACTCCTACATGTCAACTGCGATCCCATGTTCTGCGATCCTAATTATGTCGAAAAACGAAACCAAGCCTCTCGATCCCCTCAACGCTGAGGACATTGCGTGTTTCTAACCGTCCTCAGTTAGAGCTAATGGAGAGTTACCTGTCTCTCGATATATGGTAGTCTTCTGTGGCGTCCCTGTCACAGAAGACTACGCCTTATTGAGGTTTCAAAAGAGCTCCATTCTATGATTATTTTTCATGCCGATGAAAATGGCATTAAACAGTAAATTGCTTCTCTTTCGCCAATGTGGGAACCACTAAAAATGGGGACTTTGCTGTTATGTATGAAACGCCTCGCACAATCGTGGGTGTATGGTTGGTAAAGCGGTAAGGGGCGCCATATTAATAATAATCTGTATTAGTCGAAACAGGAAGAAATATTAGAGTAGAGATCAAGTGAGATCAGCCTGTTTCGCCTCTTAACCCTAGACAGGCATAAGGAGAGAAAGGACACTCCTCGAGGCTCGTCAGTAGGGAAGGAGTGTGTAGCAGCTCTGGTCTGGGGGGGGGGGGTATATATACGGCTGAGAGATCAAAGATAAGGCTGAAGTGAGATCAAACGAGGAGTCAAGGTAGATAAAATAGTGCATTAGAGGAAAGAGGGTGAAGAAGAAAGAAGAGAAAGCAGGCTGAGACCATACGTTAGCAAGAAGTTCACGTACAAATTTTTTAATGTTTTTCTTTGGTAGAAATTCATAATATTTATAGATAATGCTCTCATTTTCAATAAGGCTAGAAGCAATAGCTTTATAAAGTATGTTGTTATCATAGCCTAATGATTTTAAATTATCGCAGAGGAGATTGACGTTATTAATGAAATCATTATATTTGCTGCATTTTTTAGCAATCCTAAGTACTTCACTATAAATTATGGCTTTTTTTAACGGAGAAACTGATATTGCTGCTGTAGTGGGAGAACCTAGTGACTTTAAATTTAAAGTGATCTGTCTTGTTGTATAAATTAGTAATTATGGTATTATTTTCTATACAAACAGAGTAGTCCAAGAAATTACTAGCATAATTACTAATATGAGTTTTTTTCAATTTTTAAAAAATTATTATACGTACTGGATAGTATGTCTTCAATATATTTGTCGTTTTGATTATGTATAATTAGTAAATCATCCATATATCTGAAGGGGTGGAACTCTATTCCGTAACCCTAACAGATGTTCGACCGATCATAAGGAGTCGTAGTTTGTCGTGGAAGGATATTGAGTTCTACACCGGATAGCACCTACAAATCATAGGACACTCGCTCAATATATCCTTACAATCTCCAATGAAAGCCGACTACAGGGTGCGTTCTATGGCTACTGTCCAACTACGATTTCGAAGTTCTCGCTTCTCCTCTTTGCAACAGCTCTTCGAAGAGATTTCATTCCGAGTACAGAGTGGCCCAAAATTACGCTCACAAATATTAACCGTCATAAGAACGGGCAGAAAAGACGTGCGAGTCTAGAATTTTAGCATAGCTTTACTAACCCAATTACAAATAAAACTACGCAATCAAATTTCGGAATGGCCTCCTTTGGCGAGAACGCAAGCCTTCAGCCAAATGCATCCAACGTGGCACGCAAATAGTCTATTGGCATTTCGTCCCATGCCTTTAGAAGGCTCAGCTTCAGCGATTCAAGCGCATCATGGCGTGTAGAGCAGGCCTTGGTCACCAAGTACGACTTCTCCAAGTAGTCCAAAGGGTTAAGGTCAAGGCTGTAGGAAGGCCATTCTTTTGCGCTGCTGAAGTCGGGAAACTTGTTGCGGCACCACTCCTGCACAACCTTCGTTCTATGAGCTGGTGCTGAATCTTGCTGGAAGACGAACCACTTGTCCTTGTAAATTGGATTATTCCAAGGGTTCAAAACCTTTCTCAGAACGTCTTCCATGTATTTTTTGCGTAAATTTTTCCTCCTTTTTTGACGAATAATAACGGCGACTTCCCTGAATAGGAAACTGCTGCCCAAAGTATGACTTCGGACGACCGCATCGTTCGCAGATCCTTCCCACTTCGTTGGCTTCGGCTACTGATTTGGCAAGTACACGGTCGTTCTAGTGGTTCAGCGCTGCTTCAATAAAGAGAATTTTTCGTCTGAAAAAATGATGTCCCGATAGCGTGCCTCGCCTAGTCGCTTCATGAGTGCGTCCTCAACGGTTGATGGTGCCATTGAGCAGCTAGTTATTATTGGAACGAAGTATTTGGTGTTTCAGTTAAGCATGAGCACAGCTAGCGCGGAAAATTAAGACAGTTCATTACTGACCCGTATGTCAGGAGAAATGACAGGTCAAACATGTGTGAACGTAATTTTGAGCCACCTTGTACAAAGTATTTCCAAGGAAACGGTGAATGCTATGGTTTTGTAAAATAATTGTTTCTATCCGCTCCTAAGAATTTATTACTCCTTTTGGCTTGCAGGTTACCTTTACATGTCATTACTGCTTTGCATCGTAAAACGATTAATTCTTCTCTACTGGCATGTTTTGTAAACCCATAATGTCCTTTGTTTGGTTCTCGCACATTGTTTAGGAACTGAACGGAAACTAGGTATAGTTAGGTCATTTTTCGTAGTTTTGTTCTCGTTCTATGTGATCTCTTTATTCACTTCTTAACATCCTGCTCTTCTCAGGCTCGCTGATTCATGATGTCGTTGGTCTCTGACCTTGCGACGATGACCAGTTATTGTAGGAAAACATTCGATTCTTAGCTAGTAGAGCCAAAATATAGACTTTGTCATTTTCCACCTGGATCTCGAGGACCATTTTTTTAGTGGGAAATGGGGGAGTGCAACAATATGTCGCAGAACTTGTGCAGTGCATGTGAATCAAGCTTATTGTTTTCTGAACGTGGGCGACGACTACAAAACATATCCGGCCTTATGCTTTGTCACTGTTGATCGTGAGCAGCATGTTGAGCTCTCATGTTTTCGAATTTCTTCACGAGATAACATGTTGGCATGAATATGAAAGGCGTTTCACGTATTATCGGTGGTGGACTCCATTTTCGACCTCCTCGCGCACTCTGTTTTCTCTCAAGATGTTAATACAATCTCCTATTAGTATTGTATTTTATTACAAATGCTTCGAGAGGTTTCTTCAGATGCACTTTCTCAAAAACCCGACAAGTACAATTGTCTTTTACTTGAAATCCCGACAAATACAGTTATCGGGATTTTGAGTACTCAAACGTCGCTTAGCCCCTGCTCACGACTACCGATAGCAGTCATCTATAGGGTTGTAAATAAGGTTGGAGCCATTTGAAGTTTTTTGCCTTCGTGTTTCATGGCATCCAATGTATTTCATTCGACAATGTAATCGCCATTGTTAGTCATGACAGTGTTCCATTGGATGGTAGTATCAGCAATCCCTCTTAGAAATCTGTGAAAAAAATCGCTGACCACTAACAACATCCGCCCTTGCAACGTTTTATCTTAGTTAACAAGACATCAAAGTGGTGAAATAAGTGAAAGCCACAGAAGGAGCTTAGGTTGTACAGGGTGCGCAAAAATTACCCTGAATAGATTATCACATTGTAACTTCAACAAAAATGTAGATCTGACAATGAAACTTAACATACTGTTTTCCTATTCCCTTACTAATAGAAAAGTATCAAGTTCTTTCAAAGTGGCCCCTATCTTACGGACACATATCCTCAGACGAGTAGCGAACCCATAACTCATGGCACGGAGGTAGTCTTCTACTGCTTCCAGTGGAGCCAAATTTTTATGTTGTGTAGAGGAATTCTCGCTCGCAGTAACTGACCAGAAAAGAAACTAAGGCGGTTCAAATCCCGTGAGTTCAGAGGTCAGCCATCTTGTGCTGTGCGGCGTGGGACAGCAAAATTATGAGTCGATGATTGCTGATCTTTCTCGATTTGGCTTTGCCATTCGCACATTGTGGACTCAAATCAACTCAGGCTTGGAATACATTTGAGTTTAGTGTATACGTCCCCCTGTTACTCCAATATTAGGTTGAAAACTTAGTTCTAAAAGTTGTTATCAATTGCGCCAAACGAAGAACTCGTGGCACGCAGGTAGTCCTCATCGAAATCATTCCATGTGTTTGTTAACGGTGCTATGAGAGGCAGCAAAGTTGCACATCAGATAGAGCACACTTTTTTCTGAAAAACCTGCTAGACTAGAAAATCAGTTTCTCAGAAACGTTAAAGAAAATTGAGGTAAAAATAGCAGTACGACCAGAGAGATGTAGACTGATGATGGCCGATAGTTTCAGATTTCGTTTTGCTATTACCGCTGTGCAAGCATTCAAGAGCTCAAACTTGGACAGCGTTTGTATGTAGTATAGATGTATAACATATTCCAATATGAAGCTCAGAATCCGGTTCTGCCAGTAGTTGTGGTCTGTGATGTATTTTTCCGGGTAATTTTTGCGCACCCTGTAGGAATAGGTTGGGTACGGACGACCTACTCCAGCTCTTTCACATTTTTACCGATCACATCAGCTACATGAGCCTCGTGGACTCGAGGATGTTGTGTGAAATTGACAATGAAAAGAAAAGTAATGAAGAGTTCCAATTTTTCGTGCCCGTCCCAAAGAATTTTTGAGAATGACTAACAGTCATCACATATTACATTATGGATACTGTAAAGGGTCTGCCATCCTGGTTGTACCACAAAATTTATTCAACGTTCATGATTTGGTATTTTCTTTTATTTTCGAAACAAGCGGAATGGTGCTGCCGATCAAATATTGATGCATGCAGTTTTGAAAGTTCATACTCAGTTCATTTTTGCTGTGGTTATCCTCTTCTATTGTGTCCCAATGTTGACTATTGAACAAATTTTCAGTATTGTAACTTAATCGGTGGTGCTCGAAAAAAGCGCACGATTCTGTCCTCCAGTGATATTTCATCGATACGTACTGAAGTGATTTTACTTTAGTTTAGTCCAGTCTTTGAAATTTAGTGATTTTGAATTTACATAGTAGTGTAGTGGTCACAGCGTTGGTTCATCGATGCAACTCCGTTTTCAAAGAAATTCTGATTTCTGATTCATGAGGAAACAAAAAATCTGAACCTGGAAAACTCGATTAGAGCAAACCTTCAGTGTTGCACGGCCACATACGTTCGATAGTGCTCATGGTATTTTTCTAGAAAACATTTTTTCGTCGTTGTACTTTCGCTGATCTTTCGCTGATTTGGGTTGAGCTGATCATCGATTTTTGTCCTTATCTCAAACAGCTTTTCATTGAGTACGCCGACGACAAAATGCGCATGTTCGTCTCAATCTCTAGCGCCATCATGATGTTCTAGTATTTAAATTCTCTGCTCATGTTTCTTCTACAATTTCAAGCATTTTTGATGAAATTCTGGGCAAAATCGAAAATGTACGCTCCTAAATGAGATATTTTTTCTAGCGGGAGTAGCCGAAGCCACCATTATGAAATACAAGAAGATAGATCTTTCAATATTTGAAGGAATATTTTTTTCCTAACATTGTAATCTTGTTCTCTTTTTTCCCCTTTACTGGAACATCGAGCTGAAGTGTACTAATTCATTTTGTTTGTGGGATGAATTATCGATAAACCAGTAGTATAATTCGCAAAAACATCTCGAACCTAAGATTTTTTCCGTAAGGTTTTACTCTTCTATTGTGGTCGTCATTCTATTCGAAAAAGAACCCGTGTACTTCTTTTCGTAGTTCATTTACTGCAGCATCCTACGGACTCGAATTCATCTGTTTCGGCTGGTTTGCTTTATATAGAAGTGGTCTCTTAGGATCGTTCTTCTACGGAAGTCCTCAATCAAAATCACCTCCATTGGGGATAATTTTAGAGCTATTGAGCATTTTCTTTAAACTACAAACAAAAACCGTCATCGCGTTAAAACAGCCAGCATTTGGATGTCGCTTGTAATTTAAGAGCAGCTCAGTAAAAATGTGGGCAATCAAGCACTAAACTGCTTCTCGCTATATCTGTTCGTTCTTAAGGTGATTAGAGTTTGACGCGAAAGTCTGCACGCCATATTCAGCATTTCAATCTACAGACCTTTGCATCACTTTTTTCTGCGTAGCCTCCATTTCTTTCGAGCCAAACGAAGAACTCGTTTGTTCATCTTCCTACAAGCTTAAAGGTTCCCGTATCATAAAAGTCCGTTCCAGCTCCCAGGAAAACACTGACGCACTGCTCTCCGCTTTGTTTTAATACTCATGTTTCAATCTTAAAAATCTTTCACATATTTCCTAACACTGCTGGTATCCGTACAGCCGTTTTCATGTGCATGTTCAAGTATTGTTCGATAATCGAAAGCAGATTGTCCCTTTTTAACAAAAAAATTTAGTGATAGCAGGCTATCGAATGCTGAATATGAGTGCACAAAATCGAAAGGAATTATTGATTACAGTCCTATCACTTCGTATACCGATGAATGGCAATACTATATGATGCAGTCTTATATGTAGAAATATAAACTGTTGTCAATGAAGCAAATAACAATGTCGAGCAAATGTTGTAAGCCGTTTTGCTTCTTGCCTCTTCGAACTGGAACATTCTCTTTTAAAATGGAATTCTCAAAAAGAAAACTCGAAAGCCATCATTTGGGGTTTCCTATGTCTGTTGAGTTTTATAGGAATTCTCTTTAGCTTTGTTGTCCATGTCTATCTACCACTTTGGAAACACTGCTTGTGGATGCTTGGTAGAAGCTTCTCTGCCGTAATATGCAAATTTTGTGGTATGAAGCCTGTAGATTACTATCCTGCAGTCGTTAGTTTGTTGAATTTAAGCATTTGTTCGCTATCGGTTAACCTTTGTATAGTCATACTAATCGATATGCTCAAATGACATTTTCAATGCTTTTTGAGATAGCTATTTATCGCTTGAGCGCTCAGTCGCTGCGATGGAGAAAAATGTGTTTCCCTTTCGAATAAGATGATTACAGTCGCTTAGCCTATCGCTGAAACTGGTAGGATCAAAAAGTTGGCCTTGAAATCTACGTCTACGCACTTCTGTGTGTCAAATGGGCGTACGTTTGTTGTGCTTCGAAAAACGACATTGTTGATGTTTTATGGATGGTGAAGAAAAACAAATAATAAACAGCGGAGTTTTGCAGACTCTTCGCTTACTGTGTCTGTCGCCGACGTCGTTGTGCCTTCTGGACGGCTCGACGAAGTTGGTGCTGAAACGTCAGCACGCGTCAACACTTCAGCAGTGGAGAGTCGGTGGAGGAGTCAGCAAACATCAACTTCTTCTGGAATTTCGCGGCACAAAGTGGCAGCTTATCGGTGAGTGTAGTGTAAAGTTATCAGAAAACCTAATCGTCACGTGTTCTGCTTGTAACATTGCGTGCAAACCTCTTGTTGTGACTGGGACATGAATTATGATGTCGATTTCTGGAACATGTAGCGCCAGATTCAACACCACAGATGGTGGTAAATGTTACCAGTTTCTTAGCCAACGCAACTCCGCATTATTCGATTCACAAAAGATCACCGTAACGAGTATGCCAGATAAACTGACGGCTCATTACACGATCGTGCTACCCTTGGTGATCTTTTGGCCCATTGTGCCGATTAATGCCAAAAATTCCAGGGTGGCTATAAATTGCGTGCGCTCAACGTTCTATTCTAATCACACTTTTGTGCAAATTTTTCTTTCTAAAATATGTATTTGATATTCATTATTGGATGTTCAAGTGAAAGTTATGAATTTCAAGCGAATAGTTGTTCACGTTGTTACGTTATTGCCTCATAAGGAAGGGGTGAAGAACTCTACGACTTCTCCCACTCTTGGCATTTTCCTGAGAATCGACCGCTAGATGAGCAGCAGTGAAAAACCAAACTCGGGTATGGATGGAAATCAAGTGCCGTCACATAAGTGTAGCGTGGGATGATTAAGAATAGAGTTAACCAAAAAGATGACGTGAGGTTTAACACGACGTCCAAGCAGCTCATGCTTTTTTTCGCAAATCGGATCACGTGATGATAAAAATGATTATATTCTCTTAATACATCACTCGCTCGAAGTACAGGCTCATCTTCATCAAGAGATACAAAATTGAAAGAAAAAATATGCTACCGTAATTTTCCAAGATGCGTCGCAGCAAAGGAACCCTCTGGTCCCTGATCCAACGTGGTAACTTTTACAGTTGTAATGGGTATAAATTCATTTACACTGCATGCCCAACGGGGGTACCCGCGTGGTAGCTCGGCTGCAGGCAGTGCCTCGTCAAGCGATTAGTCACCAGCCGAGGAATAGCAGGGGCAAGGGACCGAAAATCGAGGGGTCGAAAGAATTGTTTGTTAACAAGGTAAGAATTACTTGTTAGCAAGGTAAACGAATATCACAAAGTTTTACATGAAACGATAGAGCTCGAGCTGCTGAGTTCAACTACATCCTCATTTTTACGAACAAATCAACTCTTGAAAAATATAATAAAGCGGCAATTTCTGCGCGAGTAATTGCCGCTGACGCCATTTTATCGTTGTGGCACGTCCGGTACGGTAATTGCAAGCAAAACGTTGCTGCAGAATGTCTAACATCTGGAAGACTTGATGGTCTAGGGTGGCGGTTTCAGTTCCTCGGACAAGACTGTCGTGACCGTCCTTTATGGATAGAAAATCAACATTTATGAAAGAATGAAAATGAAATTTTGAATCCAAAATTCCCAAGAATAACTAAGCTGTAGCACCGCCGCTAGCGCATCAAAATTTCATCTTTCAGTCTAGTTAGAGTACAACGCATATAGCCAAACTAGGGGTGCACCTCCAGGAGACCGACACCAGTTTCTTTTCAACCAAGAATTTGTGCACTTAAGCACTTCTAATGTGAATGTTTTACACGACCCATTTGATTAGTGACGAAGGAAGATTTGGGGTGTCGGAAAGCATGGAAATGGTAAAGTTGCGAGGAGGCTCAATCTGAATACGAAACAATGAAGACGTCGACTAATTCAAGCGTACCATAGATTCCGCGAGGAAACTATGTAAATAACCCCCATACATATAAGTACTGATGGCTGATGGCAAGTACTGATGGCGGCCACCCCGACAACTTCTTGAAGTTTTTTGATGTTAAGTCCTCCTCTTATATATAAAGTCGATCATTCGGGTACTTGTCCGAAGGAAAAATAGGATTTCATGTTCTTTATAGCACACGCAAGTTTTAGCCACCTTGCTGAGCTCTCACAGGGAAAGTGTCGAAGTTTTCGGTGAGCTTGATCCCAAGGGCTAGCGATTGCAAATCAGTGCTACTTTAAAGGTTGTCACTCTACATTATACTATCAAACGTCAATTCCAAGGTTCCTCTACTACCACCTCTTCCTCTACTACCTCTTACTAGTCATTCAAGCTATCGCAGCCGATACCTCGGCTCACCGAGATGCATGACATGAAAGAAGAATATTCCTTGGAAAAATCCGATCTCCAAAAACGGAAAATGTAGAATAGCCCTTATGCCTGTGTCTGAGAGATGTCGGACTTCACTGCGAATTTACTCCAAGCCCGTTGATAAATCGCAGGGGTAAGGCGGCTAGATTTTCGGGTGCAGCTTCACAGGATGTGACACTCGTCATTCGAACGTCGTCGGATACGCCGTGCCGTGGTGCCATTGGAGATTTTGTGGGATCGGATGATGGTGTTTGTGAGTGCGTTTGTGTGCGTGTGAGAGCGGACGAGGCGAGCAGCATTGCTGAGTGATGGAGAGTGAGTCGGCGTCGTGATTTCACACCGACGACGACGGCCCCCACCCCGGTGTGCATCGAATTTCATTTGGAGATCTGCTTCACACATTCTCCACCTCAGACGCCATCTTTCACATTCCATTTCCTTTCATCTGAGTTCAGCATCATGCCGTTTCACGACGTCCACTTTTGCATGCTAATTTTTTTCGCATGCATAAACTTGATCCACCCGCACATCCGCTGAAATCCTTCTAATTGCCTTTCTACTGCCTAGCTACTTTCTTCACTTATACGTTGTTCTCTGTGCAAAAATGTTCTACGATTATTTTACAACAGTTAACGAAGTTGAATTGGATGATGACCAGCGAGAATCACGATCTTCGGTCATTCATTACAACCAATGAAAACATTGCCCTGGTTAGAGCTCAAAAGTCAGTGACAGGTGATGTGCTGCGCTTCATAGCTATTGAAAGAAGGTCTTTCAAAACTTCTTTTCCCTTCCTCTTTTTAGTGTTCCCCTAACGCCCAATACTTTAGATGTAGCCGCCGCGGCTTATGTCAAGTACCGCCGTGGAGGTGATCTTGATCTAAATTCTTGACCTACTAAGAAAGTACACATATTTTTATTTAGATTTCCAAAGATCCGGTGAATTGAAAAGACTTGAGTACTCTAATAAATCCGTAAGTGTCATTCTCTCGAACCAAGAAAAACGAGCTAAATCGGAAAGTAATAGTGAAAAAGGGATAAAAACCTAGAAGAAGGAAGAATGTCGCTAGCGAACGGATCCACTGAGCATGCGAGATATCATGTTTCGAATTGCGTTTCGGCAGCTGCTCCATGAAATGCGCCCCTGGGAAGAGTGTACGTCAGTTTCTCACGCTGGCGTGTAATCTCCACCATGCACTCTGCGGTGGATAGTTCATCTGAGGTCTGCTTTGACTGCAATCTTCTCAGAGGGAGAGGCAAACCATGATAAAGGTCTGCTCGGAATCCCCCATCCAGCGAAATCTCGTGAAGATTCGTCGTATCTTCTCGCCGCGATGCAATCCCCAAGCCAAGTCATTGGTGGAGGGCGGTGCCTCACAGGGTTGTAGATTGACCACGCTGTCCATGTTTCAGCTTACCTGCAGACTGCCAGTTTAAAAGCTCGTTTATAATCCGCTCCAAAGCATACCAAGGCGCACCGTCCAGGTCTGACATGCATAGTGCAGAGGTGCGATAAAGAATCTGTAACGCCTGGGCTTAAAGAAAATCGAGGTTGTAGCGGCCAAACTACCAGTGGGTAGTGCTGTTTTGCCACCGAGCATAGGTACACCAGCGGTTCAGCGTCCTGTGGGTCGCTGGACCGCTGGTATTGTGGACTCTGGGGGCGTGAGATCTACAGGGTGCGTAAAAATTACCCGGACAAAAATATTGCATTGTAACTTCAACAAAAATGTAGATCTTACAATGAAACTTTGCATTCAGTTTCCCTATTCCCTTCGTAGTAGAAAAGTATCAAGTTCGTTCAAAGTGGCCCCCATTCTTACGGACACATGTCCTCAGACGAGTAGCGAACCCATAACACATGGCACGGAGGTAGTCTTCTACTATATCGTTCTTTGCCTCAACCAGAGGAGCTTCCAGTGGAGCCAAATTTTTATGTTGCGTAGAGGAATTCTCTCAGTAAGTGACTAGAAAAGAAACCAAGGCGGCTCAAATCCCGTGAGTTCAGAGGTCAGCCATCTTGTGCTGTGCGGCGGGGGACAGCAAAATTATGAGTCGATGATTGCTGATCTTTCTCGATTTGGCTTTGCCATTCGCACATTGTGAACTCAAATGAACTCAGGTTTGGAATACATTCGAATTTAGTGCATACGTACCCATCACCCCAATATTAAGTTAAAACCTTAGTTCTAAAAGTTGTTATCAGTTGCTCCAAACGGATAACTCGTGGCACGCAGGTAGTCCTCATCGAAATCATTTCATGTGGTTGTTAACGGTGATATCAGAGGCAACAAAGTGGCACGTCAGATAGAGCACACTTTTTTCTCAAAAACCTACTAGACTAGAAAATCAGATCGCTCAGAAACATTAAGAAAATTGAGGCAGTACGACCAGAGAGTTGTGGACTGATGATGGCCGATAGTTTCAGATTTCGTTTTACTATTACCGCTGTGCAAGCATTCAAGAGCTCAAACTTGGACAGCGTTTGCGTGTAGTAATGACGTATAGCATGTTCCAATATGAAGCTCAGAATCCAGTTCTTACAGTAGTTGGGACCTGTGATGTATTTGTCCGTGTAATTTTTGCGCACCCTGTAATTTACAAAGTTTGGTTGAAATCTGTCCAATTTTGTGTTTCCTCTTTATGAAGAGCTAATCTGTTTGTAGTTGGCACAACTCCCTAAGAAACAAAAATTTTTCACCTGAACCTGTATGTCTGTAGACGATCTTAATGGGACTGCTCACCGAAAAAAGTTCTGTGGGAGACCACCCGAAAAGTTCAGGGGGTTCGCTTAACCTACCAGTTCATCACCTTGTCGTAGATTTCTGAGAAAAGGTGGTTGTGTTGGCGGAGTGTTGTGGCACATGAAAGGCATCCTTCCATTGAACGAGGGCCGGACGCCGGACGGACATGCGGACACCTGTTGGGTCCCGCTTCTATATAGTAAGCATTCTAATATTTGGCGCTCACTCTTGCGATATTCATCTGCATTTTTCTTTACCGAAGATCCACAATTCGAGGAATGAGTTCGATCGTTTGCTCTAAGGAATAGCTCCAAGGTTGTGCTGAAATAAAGTCATTTGGACAAGAAAAACCTTCCCACAGAGGCGCCAACAAGGCCAACTTCCGCAGGTCAACTGGCGCTGTTGCGTTTCTATCAAAATTAACCCATAACGTACCGCGTGCGCCACATGGTGGCGCACGCGTTGTCTGGCCATACGGCCCACGTGCGCCACATGGTGGCGCACGCCTTTCATAGCAACAAAATATTTTTTATAAGTTGTTTTTTGTTGGGAATGTGACCGACCAGCCACGGAGTACACCATACATACCTTGGTCGGGTGAAAGCTGTGGTACAAGTGTGGCACTTGGCCACCACCCTGGAAGTTCCATCCAGGGCCAGCAATTCCGCTGAAACTTATCCTATGGGGTCCTTTCGGTTAATGATCACGAATCTGATGTTTATCTAGCGTATTTGGAACAAGTCTAGCACATGGCCACCACCATGGAAACTCCATCCAGGACCACCAATCTCACTGAAACTTTGCCTAGGAGGTTCTGGTTCTGCAATGTCTCCATGATTCTATGTAGTTGGTGAGTGGTTGGTGCATCCCTTGTGAACTGATCGACGCCTACCACTTCATCAGTTAAATGATTTTGAATCTCTCGAACATTTTCTTTTTTTGGGCTGGGAGCGGTCCGGTATAAGCGGTTCGCACGTGCTCTGAATGCGCCGAATTCGAGAAGGGTCCTCCAGAAGTGTTATTGTGTAGAGCCGTTTGTGATGCATAACGAGACCCTGATTAGGCAACATTTGATTTTATAAGAACGCACCTGTTTACGACTTAGAGCAAGCATATAACCCATGCAATATCAATCAGGTCCAAAATCCGAGGCCCTGGTCGAGTTCATGGCGCAATCCTCACCAAACACATGCCAGAAAATTTTCGTTTTTCTTAGCTTCCATCCGGCTTTCATTCGTTTCGATCGGTTCACTTTCGCCGATGTTGTGGTTGGCGATACACTGGTAATGCCATCAATTGATAGCAAGATTTGTCCTAGGGACCGCGTGCGCCACATGGTGGCGCACGTGTGACCTACGCGCGCGGTCCGAGTGGCCAGCCACCGCGAAATGGCCTCGGTACGTTATGGGTTAAGAAACTCGCTGTGCACACAACGAAAGCATGGGTATTTACTTGAGAACGTTAAGCTTGTATGGCTAATCTTTCTAAAAATTGATGAGAGGAGTTATGGTTTGGAGCAGTGACGACTTCAGTTAAGCGGTATATGGTCCGGAAACCTTCACATCCTTCTTAAATTTTAATATGACTTCTGTTAGTAGTGCTTCACATACTTTAAAACAGTAGAAAGAGGATTTTAAAAGTAGTAATGGAGCGTCATGCAGTAACTCAATGTTAGACGAACTGGCACGAGGTTTTCCGGTCATTGGACAACTCATAAGGGTTTTCTTTTTTTGTGATTATGGAAATTTTCTGAAGCAGTTACCGAATGTCGCTATGCTACCGACTTTCCGCGTCTTTTCCCTAAAAACCAACGTTTCTTCAAATGGCTGTCTAAACTAGTAGAGGAAAACTTTGGTGTCGTTTCCGAATAAATTTTTTTTTCGATTTGTTGTTCCAGTTTTTCTATGACATCATTTTGATTTCTACTTGGCCCTCCAACACCACACCACTGTCGATGTTCTCGCCATCGCGCGCATAAATTCCTCGTTTTCAGCAGATACTGCGAGCTCGTGATGTTTTTCAGTGGTTTTCAGCATCTCTTCCTCTATTACGTTGTTTTCCTTTCATTGAGTGCCTCTTACGGGTGCCTATCTTCTGAGTTCATTGGCACAAAACGAATTTGCTCGTTTCAATGGGACGATTTACCTCCACGACGTTTCGCGAATGTGAATCCTGATTATTTTTTCAAGGCATGAAAAGTTTGAAAAATTTTGCGTTATTTTTTACGTGATCCGATTGGAGGTTTCTGGTGTATGTGTACAGTAGAATAAAACAGGTGAAATTGCGTAGAACCACCAATATTACTTTAATCTGCAAAAAAGAGAACAATAGAAGTTGGGTCTCTGCGAAGTAATTACATCAAGTAAACATCAAAGTTTTCAGACTGACTTGTGTTGTTTTGCGCCATCACAGTTATCAATTTCTCCTTCTTCGTTACCAGTGTTAACAGTTCTGTGGAAAAGTAGTCGGTACTTATCATTGCTAAGAAACAATATCTCTGTCGAAATTGCCGACAAATTGTTGACGGTGAATTCTGTAGAAACAAGTTACGATAACATCTCATTTAATTAGGAAGGTACGAGAAGGAGGAGTGGGGTGTTCGAAGCCAAATGGGAAAATATAGATGCATGGCGTTTGCCACTGTCGTATTTTTCCTCGCATCTCTTACGATCGTACCAGTTGGTGAAATGATAGAGCGGACATGATAGCGGTGTTACTCAACTCAACTGTACTATTTTAGCGCCCTCGCATAATGCTCTGAAATCGATTTCGATGACTTTGTGGGAGATTATGCAGAACTCGGCGAGTAGCACTATACAGAAGAGTTTCAATCATTCCATGCCACGTTCGTCTACCGAAGCGACTTTCTGTAAGTGATCGTTTTTCTCTTTGTTTTTTCGTCTTTTTTACAGATCTATTTCTGTGCTTTCGTTTTGTGAAATATTCGGCGAAACCTCTTCGCTTACTGCCACGGCAGGTTCAAACTCGTTTTCCTATTTCTATTGAAAATCTTGACAGTATGTGTATTATTGTAATTCAAAAGTGCATTATTATTACACAGTATTATTTTGACATTCGTTGTCTATCCCTCCCGCCCTATCAATTATAAAAATTTGAAGTTCATTCCTTTCACCATATATTTTTCGAAGTATAAATACAGTGAGTAACATCGGTACAGCCGCATACATGCGCAGGACGCACACGTTTTGTTTGAGTAGTATTTCAATTTAATGGAATCAATTTTACGTCATATTGTTTGCAAAGGATCAGCTGTCAGCACATTCCGAAGTTCTGAGAAAGCGAAGAATTCTTCTAATTGAAAATTATGCGCAATCTTGAGCGATCATTGCTTTTTTCGACCGAGTTCTTTCAACATGATTAGTGAGATGAATCATTTTGCCCCTCAGTGTCGCCGATACCTTATAACAATTGATGCTTGACTGGTGATTGTATCTGAACTGGACTCGATACAAAATGTGGTATTTTACGAAAGGTAAAAATAATAGAAATTTCTCAGTCAGTACCATTTCTTGTCTGTAGCGACGAGTTACTAGTTTCAATTACCGCGTCATTCCGGGCATTCAGTGTTGAAGAAACATGGACTTTTCGCACGTAGATGAGCTTCGATCTCACAAGGCTATTTGATTGAAACTGGACTGTTCTCTACTGGGCCCACCTCTGTTCCTGTGCTGATATGAGTATCTTTAGCTCGCTAACTGTAGATGTTCGTATCCTTCGAACCATTACTTGCTAAAATCTATGCTTAAAACCTCGTGGGACTGCGGTCAATTCTTACTCTGTGTTATCATTTACTGCCTAATCAAGGGCCTCCAGCAAGTAGTAGGTCGACGATTCCACTCAACTGGATATTACTAATCCAGCTTTCAGTATTGTTGCCAGTGTTATAGTGCGAACTTTTTCAACGTTACAAACAACAATATTCCCGTTGTCAGTAGTTAGCTGGAATTCAATGTTTGCGTCACTGAGGACTGGAGAGAAATAAAATAGAAATGAAAACGTCCATTCTTTTGCAAGTTCCTTTCTAAATTTTTGGATTGTGATCGGAGTCCGAAAAGACCCACAAGTGGTCTGAGGTTTTGGAAAAAAGCGCTACAACGTGAGGAAAAGTCAACGAGGCAACGGAATTTGAACGATAGAGAACATGCCCTGTGAAACGCTATTGGCAGAACAATAAAACAGTGCACAATAAAACAATAGTGGCGTCACAAACTCAAAGTCAAAAGTAGATTGAAATGACATTGAAACCAAGCTCCAGTGGTGTCCAAGTACGCTGAAGTCCCTCTGATAAGGCCGAATAATGCGGCGCAAATTAGCACGAAGGACAGCAAGGACGTTGTGTAAGTTTGCATCGCAACACTAGGGTTTGTCTGAGGAATTAGAATAGAAAACTTCGGCGGTCAGAGATTCTCTTAATGGAGTCCAGGGGCGTTCTAAGAACTTTATCCATTGAACCATTGACTTTTTACGTGAATTTTTTTATGGTCAAAAAACGTAAAATCTTGGAACAATCTTTCGTATAAAATTTCATATATTAGTGACTATTGAATGAAATTACATCAGTTCTGGATTTATGATAGCATAGGATTTTTTATTTCTAACGCAGATTTAATTTTCAAGAACTGCCTTCCAATTACAAAGAAAATGGCTCCCAAATTTGCGTTTACATAAACGACCTTTTTAAAATTACCCGAAGGGCATTGACCTCCAGATTTCTCTAGTGCATAGTAGATTTGTTGCTTGTTACGTCCTTAGCAGGTAGCAAGATTATTCCCATCTTGTGCAGGAAATCGTCTTCTAGTTAGAAATGTTGCATTCATCAATATTCCCGCCACCGTGCACTATGCGGGTTGCCGCGGTAGTTTCAATCGGTCTAACTAGAAGACGATTTTCTGCACGAGATATGGAATTATTCTGCTACCTGTTAAGGACCTAATAAGCAATAAGTCTACTGTGCACTAGAGAAATATTGAGTCGAATGCCCGCCGGGTGTTCTTAAAACGTTCGAATATGTAAATGCAATTTTAAGCGCTATTTTCTCTGTAACTGAAAGGCAGTTTTCAGAACTTCAATATGTCCTAGAAAGAGAAAATCTCATGCAATCAAATATCCAAATCTGATGCAATTTCATTCACTAGTTACTAATATATGAAATTTTACATAACAAGTCCTGGGATTTCACCTTTTTTAACCATGAAAAAATTCACGCAAAGAAATGTATGGTTTATTAATGACTTGAAACTAAAATTCATAGCCTATAAGAACAAGCTAATCATGCTCTATCAGAATATCACCACTAGACAAGCAGATGCTCAGTGGCTCCTAAGATACGTTCGTTTAAAAATGCATATGAAAATGAGTTTAAAATTTTTTAAAAATCTAGAATTTCCGAGAAGGGCACATATTAGTGTATTTCCAATAAGAGTTGTTGGAACTGTCAATCGGAAGAAAATTTCCTGTAGTTTCAGCGATGTGCACCCAAAAATGCAAGGTGACATGCCTTTCCGCGAACTACTGTATGTACAAATAGGCATGGTCAGTAGTGGACAAGATCAAACGTTGGCTGACGTAAGCCTACGCATGGCGGTATTTATGCAATCTTTTACAATGGATAATAACGATCTTTGCCAAGCATCTTCTCCAATCTTCCTTCCTTTTTGTTTTCAAACGAGCCTGATTTGCGAAGATGATGTACGTCATCTGATATCATATGGGTGTGTCGTTGTTTACCTCAACATCACCACAGCTAATGCAGTGATGTTGTGAGAAGTAGGAAAATGTCATCCTTTTTTAAAGGCATCTGGTAAAATTTCCAGAAAGGAAACGAAAGACGAAGCTCAAGCCAAAGCGAATAATCTGAGGCAAAAATTTATACGTTATTCTGTCGATGTAAATTTATTAGCTTGACACTTGCCTTGCCATATCGATTGCTACACAATTTAACTCAAAAATTGCCGTCATAATTGAACTCAGTTGATTAGTATATTTGTAGTTGCTCACCAAAATTGTGGAAATATCAATGAGCTGCAAGTAAATTTATGGAACTCCAATTGCGCATTTTGGTTTAAGGACTGCAGCTTGTATTGTAGATTCCAATGAAAAAGTAGTATAAAGTGAGAAATGTATCTAGGCCAAATCGAGAGAGTATACTGATATTCACCTTCCCTATCAGTCTAGAGTAGAACTAAATTTCCATAGTCGTCATCACTTATGCATTTGCTTGAAGGCTACGTACATGGGTTCTTTCTCACCGTATACTACCATTCGGTGGTGTTGGTATAATTTTTTACCTATTTTTCATTTATCTTTTCAATTCGATTGATAAATTGAGTTGTATTCATCTTAAATGCGTAGATGGGCTGCTATTAAACTTATTCCAACGTCGAAGAAGAGAAAGTTGAAGACGTGTGTTGAAAACAAAAGCGACCGTAACACTATGTATCTGGCAGCGGTTTGCTTGCAAATTTTCTCTACCTTGAGCTTTTCAATTATATCAGTTGAGCAGTGACCGTTATGCGAGGGTATCCAACAAGAAATATTATTTTCTTTAAATTATATTAGATACTAAGTTCTAAACCGCTGGAACGCCTCTACCACCTGCTTCGTTTCCGTTCATACTCGGTGGCAAGAGTAGGGACGCAGAGGTGAGCACTGTTGAAGGCTTCGACGTCCCACTTCATTTCTATTACTGACTGCGTTTACCACGATTGTGTGCGTATTTTATTATATTACCTATCTCCTTATACACTCTTTTATATTGCTGTAAAATAAAATCCAATAAAAACCACATTATCTTAAATGGATGAGTCATTTTGGAACCTTATTATGGAAGGAGGTGGCGTTTTTATTATGGCGATCTATTACGCTTCCTATTATAGCCTTTCACTTTAAAATAATCTCCCTCGCTTTCATTAGGACCTCTCTTAGTCATCGTCGGTTTCATGTGTATTATTGATTTTCCATAAGCGCGGCCTCGTTTAAAACTTGCTGAACTCATCGTTAATTGTACAATGCATTTCCGGCACGGTTCGGATGGTGGCACGTGACAGTGATCGCGTCGCGACGCGACTGGCATTAAAGCGCTTTTGTAGAAAAAATGCAAATGCTTAGCTCAAATTGGTGGTAGATTTTCTCAGTTAGATTGAATAGACGGATTTTATGAATGGTTGTGGCATGCAAAGATTTGCAGTGGTAATGTGTTCTGTGTTCAAGTGAGAACCCCTTGTCGTAGGTAATGTTGAGGCATCGGTCGGTGCCGCATTTTGAATAGAGGTGGAAGGGTATTCGTTTGAAACATTAAAGAAAATCGGTTTACGTTTCGGCTCCGATAAGCAATTCAATTACACTCAATTTTGTGAATCTAGCAACCGGAAGCGCGCTCAGCTAGGGTATGCATACCGACTGGCGGCTGTTCGCTAGCTAAAATTTCGAAAAATGCAAAACTGGCGATTTCTATCTAATGAAATTACTTCAATCTCATTTCGTTGGAGGTTTGAAAAATCTTTAATTGTGTTAACGTAATTTCCAGATGTTCGACGTTTTGCGTAAGATTGAAATCCCCCTCGAAACTGCTGTTCAGCAGTGCTCTCAGTCATCGGTCCTTTATCATCCCTTCCTCTTTTATAGATGGGAACGTCCTCTTTGTTCAGCGAGAAAAACGTATTTGATGTTTGCAAACACATGCTGGGACTTGATAAATGTTTTATCCAAATAGAGGCTAAGCTGCAAGGAGGTCTCTGTTTGGTTGGTCTGCACCCGCACTAAATCACTCAATTCATTTTGAGTCGCATAATAATTAGAACTTGAAACTATATCTTTCCAGAGCGGATTACCCCTAGAACATTCCTATCAGGTCAATATTTCGTCGTTTCACGAAAAGTGCTCTCCAATTACTTCCACCGAAAATACAACAATCTCAATGTTAAACACAAAATCGGATTCACAGCAGAGCTCAGATTCGCAATAGTACCTGTTTCCAGTGCCTTACCGTAGACGAGGTTTCAGTAGTTGGAATAAACATTGGCTCAGTAAAAAAGTGTAAAAAAGAGTTAGATTAGATGCTGGAGGTCTGAAACCTGCTTAATTTGGGCGTTTATGTCATGTAGAAGAGGATAATTAAGCACTGGCGATGAATTGTGGAAGCGATCATCTGCGTTTCACTTCTCTAGGTGAGTTTTAGTCACTAGGTAAAGACCTCTTGGTAACATGTTGCTTCTCATCCAGTTGACTCGGTAGCTAGTGACATTAAAGCATGGTGTTTGGTGCCAAACATCTGTCTCTTCTCTTTTGAAAACCTAGAAGCAGTTTTCAGCGATATGTGGTGCTAGAGTTTTCTACCCAAATTTAGTGATTTTTTTTGTACAAGAAGGTCTATATTGTGTTTACAAGCTTACCTGGTGTGTTTCTGTGAAATTTAGAGACACAAATGGAATATTCCCGAGTTTGGTCAACTTTGAGCCTGTTTTGCTGGGCAGGCTGTAATATATTAGGTCGTCGGAAAAGTTTCCCGCCACTTTTGCCAATGTTTTCAGAATTGTTCCTCTCCTTTATTCCACTGGACATCCGACACATTGATGCATGATTACCATCAACAATATATTTTTATTTATCAGATAAAATTGGAACTCTCCTCCTCCAGAATTTCTAGAGTTTTGATGAAAAGAATTCGGCGAGCCACGTTTTGAGGTGCTCTCACTCGTCGAGTTGTTTCTCTAGTAATTGAATGGAAAACGAATGGAACAAATATTATTTTGTTGGGGCAAGGTTCGACGAATGTCTTGGATAGGTCATCGGAAATGTCGGATATTTTTGAAATTTTTAAAAGGTCTCCTTCTCAATAGGTGAATGCGCGTCTTGGTGACTGAAGAAGGTTTTCCCATGTTTTTCACTAACGGCTGCTCCGTCGCCATCGAAATGGCGATGTTGGACATCGTTGGTGGCAGTAGCATCTGTAGGTAGCAGCTTCTAGCGAATGACTCACTTGCGGTTCAACTACACACCGATCAGTCCAATTACGGGTGGAGTTGCGGATTTTGAAATTTTCGCTGGTTTCCTGCAAGTGAACAGCAGGAGATTTGGCGTGTGGTTGGTGCACACTACCCACTCCTTGGTGTCACTAACCAAGTTACCGGGCGAAAGAAAATTCCTTCGGAAAATTGAGATGGTCGTGCATGCACCCGTCTCCATCTGTGGCTGGTATCCGCTAAAGCATGCTCAACTATGCCCCCTATTTCCTTGTCTTTTCAAAGCCTTGTAGACGGACAGCCTGTGAGGGTTTATGGCTCTCGAGTTCCTCTATCAACTCATGGCTACTATGCCGGCCATCCTCTGAAGCCAGCTCCAGAAGAGCCACTAAATCCACAGCTACTGCCCTTCCCGACGACCGTTGTTCTTTAAAGCCAAAATGGGCCTTTTTGAGCGTAAGAAACCAAACCTTTGTAACAACAAGAAAGACAATTGAAGGTCCTACCATGGTGTATAAGCCATTAACTGAGCTCTCTTCAACGCGTTGTTTTATGAGCTCGCGAAGGAAAGGCAGCTTAAGGTACCTACAATCAATATCGACTTTCTCTGCAATACCTGTAGTGCTGAACCAGGACAACTGTGGTATATGTAGCTCATAAATCAACCTACATAACGGTTATAAACGTGAGGTCCCAAAACCCGTTTCAAAATTTTGGTGAGCGGTCAAATTGAGTGGCGGGAAACTTTTCCGACGACCTAATATTATATCGTCAAGTATTACTTGGAAAATTTTTCTCTCCACAAATTTAGAGCTGAATGAATTGAAAGGTGTGAGTGTGTCTTTGAGGTGTGAGTAAATGAGTAGCATATAAGCAGGTCAAGAAGTGTTTTAGCCTATTCGTTTGTGGTGATGGAAAGTAATTTGCAAAATCACGAAAATTGAAATTTTGCGAATCTATCGTCACCCCAAAAACAAATGTTTCTCTTGTACATATGTAGGTCTAACGTGCAAAAACGGAATAAAAAAGTAGAACATCATTAATTGGTTGATGAAGTGCACCTCAGTTCTGCTTGTTGCTGTCAGTTGACGTGGGTTTTGAGGCGAGAGAATTTCTTGTCACATAATCGAGATGTGAATTCGACATCAATCGACGGACGTGACGCCTCGCGACCGACAGACATGTCCCACATTGTGTCCCAGAAGTCCCACTAGTACGTGTTTTCATCTCCAACTGAACTTCTCCGATATGAAGAGCTATATGTACAGATTGAATGTTAATTCGATAAGTTCAAAACCAGGGAAACTCTGCTGTTAAAACAAACTTGAAGGTTGTGGCAGTTACGCGACTCCTGTTCGTTCTTCCATTCGGGATTTTCTTTGAAAAGACGTTTTCTTCTTGGATCCTGAAAATCTACGGGATTATATTCTCAAAAGAAATACAGTGATAAAGACCTCAAAATGAAATGTCATCCTACAGCGCACGTGTTGAAATTGTGAACAATTGACATGAACATAAACATCCGTTCTTGGTACAATGTCTGGTGAACATTACGTTCCGGTCCTTTCTAGCCCTCCGGCCATTCCTTTCGCGTTCGCCGTATCTGACTTTAACTCCCTCGTTTTTTATTTCCAGTCTTCTAAAGTAAATCGTTGGCCGACGTGCGACGTTTATGACTGATGAGCGAAGGCCGCAGGCTCAAAATGCGTCATAAGAACGAAAAATAATCGAGGACAACAACAGTAGAGTGCTTTCGGAGAGAAAGCTTGTAAGCAAAAATGATACGCCCTAATTTTTCCTATCGTTGTTCATCGAACAGCTAGAAACATCAACTTTTATTACTTCGGACCGGTAATCGGATTTAGTGTGCTTTTACTTTTCTCACAGAAAACACTAAAAGGGCAGGAGTAATACGATAGCATTGCTTTGGAGGTCGAAAAGTATCATTGTCAGGCAAAGTTCAAAAGGTGAAATTTTCAATAACCGGTAGTAGACATTCTTACTTTCTCCGTCTATTTTCCATATTTGTTTACATGGGGGATAGCCCTATGCTGTTTGATGTTCTGCTACGCCCGCTCGTTCGGATACATAAATAAATAGGTAATCAGTGTCGTGAGCGCACTTTTCAGGACTTTTTGCGTTTTTCTTTCTACAATTCAGCCATCTTAAGCGAAAATATTTTGTCGATGCTACCCATCTATTGGTGCCATGTTAAACTATAATTCTTTCTTTGCTCTTTTCTTTCATCGTCGGCACCGCTGTTAGTAAACGATGTGAGTATTCAACAACCAACGACACACCAGCGGTTTGTTTTTCGTCTCGAAAATCTGCCTAAAATTTAGTCACATACAAATTTCGTTTCGCTCATTTTCTAGTCAGCTAGTCATCAGTGGTGTGCTACCAGTGATCCCCACCCATCTTCGCCATCTGTCTTCGCCCTGCCTCCTTCTCATCGTTGTTCTCCTTATTCTTCTGTTCTTCTCTTCCACTAGAACGTTCATCCTGACAGCCTTCAGATGTTTTCATTGCTTTATCGAGTCGTTTTCCACTTTTCGATCTCTAAACTGGCCGCTTCCATTCTCCAGTTTCGGTATCACACGATCTCTGCTGCTCTACCAATGTCATTTCGTGAGGTAATCGGGTAATGAGGCGTTGTTCCCTCTAGGTTACAATTCCGATTCCGACACAGCTCCGATTTTTTGCACTTCGAATTCGAAAAGTAGAAACATTTCTGGCTGGGATCGATGCCAAAGGCCTCGAAGGAGACGTTCATTCAATTATCGAGGTTTTCGGTGCGACGAGACATCCACCCTTTGCCTTTGGGGAGGCCGAACGTTTCTGGACATCCAACAGCGGTCGTCGTCGTCGTCGTCGTCGTCCAGCCCTTCTTCTTCACCCCACCCCACCCCAATACCCTGTCCCTCCCCTCGGCCGCCCATTGTAATCGGGCCAACATTTTGGCCTCGCACCAATCAGTGCAAAATATGACCGAGTACCCCAGGGAAGTATATAAACTCCGCCTACTTGTCTCCCATCACGACGCACCATCCGACTGCTAATACCGATGCGGTTCAATACGCTCAACCTTATTGTTATTCACTATTCGTGAAGATTCTAGGCGGATTTCATATCGTGTTTTGCGATATCATCGAAAAATTATATACTAGCGCCATTGAACGATGACATCTGTCGTCTCGCGCTTGTTAAATGCGCTCGGAAGGTCGGCTTCAACCGAGATCGAGCCTGAGGAACTACCCGATCCGGATAGTCTTCTGGTCTATGTCTGTACTCTAGGTGGGTTTATCGTATGGTTCACGCTTTAACTTCCAATTTTCATTTGAACGGTGCTTTTCCTACTTGCTATTGCGAAACAAAAAGTTTATGCACTGAGCGGCGCGCTAGCAGTTTTTCATTCAGCTTCTCAAATCAATTCATTCAGTTTTGCATTACTTTATAATAATAGAAACCTCATTCTGTACGTCAGTAATGTTCGTTGTCGTCAAAGATTCACTTGCCTCTCGTTCAGCTTTCTTATGTCTAATTCATGGCTCATAAATTGAGGGTATCACGAAATGAGAGTTTATTCTTTCAAAAAACGAGGGATAGTTTGTCACTTGGAGATATTATCACCGTTTGAAACGACTTGAACGGACACTTCATTTTGCAATGGTGCTCTGCACTAGCAACTGAACAACAAGAGAGACGAATCCATGTCTGCAGTGGTGGTGGTGGGAGGTCCCGAGAGGATTCTTCGCGATACTTTCTGGTTTGTGAAATTTATTCCACCTGCTTTTCTATATAGTTCGAAACATTCGGAGGCATTCTTCACCCACATCCACGCTTTCACTATTGGAATAGCGGTGTATATTCTACAAAGGCGGGCGGTAAAGGTGAGAGGATCTGAGAATCCGAGCGAATTTCGGCCAAGAGATGATAAATAGCTGTGTGCAGTAGGACATAACATTTCGCTTATGATATTTCTTTCGCCCTGATTTCGACGACGATGCTGATGTCATTGCTACGGATTTCTTTAGCAGTGAAGGTCACCGAAATGTCATTCTTCGCTTACAACGGTTCCTTCTGTGTCTTCATCCCTTCTCTCTTTCTCAATCTCACTCTCCTTACTCTTCTTCATCTGAAGGGGGAGCTTTCACCATCACGAAATGTACGGCTGCATTGCGGCATGATACAAGTGTTACTAGGTTTGTGATATTAAACTGGCGCTCTTCATTGTCAAGGTTATCCGTTTTCGCTATCATTTCCTCGTCAGTTTTGAATTCAAATCCGGCCGAGGGTGTGAGTTTGGTGTGATGGCGTGTGGAATACGTGTGTGAGAGAGAGCAATGAGAGTTGGAATCGATGTCTTCTTCTTCTTCTTCTTCGTTTTCGAGCGCCCTGCGGGAGCGTCGCGCAATCGCGCGCAACATCCTTTGCAAATAAACAAGCCGACACCATGTCCACTGAGAATGGCGCTAACGAATGTTTCCTCCATCCCGAGCCCACACACACATGGACGGAACTCGTCACCCCCGATTTCGCCCTGCTCATGCCACCCAACACCTTCATTTCCGCCGTCAGTCGCTTCCGGATCAGTGTCGGCGGTGTAGCGATGCGACGGCGACATGAAGCAACCCGGCTGCACAACGGAGACATGTAGAATCAGCTGTTGTTGACCGGAAGAGGGTTCTATATCTACTATATTGACCCAAACTTCAGGCTTTCCACGCTATCGCAGAGATGACGAAAATTAGACCTCATTCTATTTCACAGAATACTCACCGGTGTTTGTGGCCTCGACCTTGGACAGTTTTGTACCCGTAGACCAACTGCTAATAGAAGGCATGCCACTTCAGTGGTGCTTCCTCGCGCTCGACGTAATCTGTGGCAGCGCTTCTTTACTACTAGAGCGGGATTTGGCTATTCACAAATCAGTAGGTCTAAATTGTTACGGAGCGGAATTCAGGCATTCAAAAACGCGTTAGACCGGCATGTGATTACGTAAAAATTAAAAATTTGACAAGTTTTATGTTGTTTAGTTGGTTTGATTACTATTACTAGTTAAAATCGATTGTGTTACTAGCAGTGTTTGAAATTGCTTCAATGTTACTTATGTTTAGATTGTTGATTATAGATGTTTTTTTATTCATACACACGGCGTTGTCCCGTGTAATAAATGAGAAGACCCTTGACTACTAAAGTAAGTAGAGAAATTCGACTCCTACTACGGCGTTTTTCTCGCTTTTTCCTATGTATGGCGGGAATTTTCAGTATTTTAATGCTGCGACTTATACACACTCTAGCCATATGGTGCTTCTGTGGATCAGCTGTTCGTGAATTTCGGTTAGGTTAATATATTATATTTATGTACTATGCCAGTACCATAATACGAGTAACACGGAGAGTATAATTAAGGTAAGTGGAGTGCAAGCATGGCAGAAACTACTGGACTAGCACTGTTACGAGAAGCGGACTGCGAGCATGAGAGGAACTGCTGAATTATTGCTGCAGGATCCTTTTGTACTGGCTATTTTGGGCGGAAACAGCTTTGTTATTTGGCCGTTGACTACAGTATTACCGTCGGCATGCCCAGGGCCATGAGATGAGTCATCACGAATATGCAAATATTCGTGACACTCGCAAAGCCCAATGACTACAGGGCGTTTCGAATTTACAAAAACACCCTGTAGTAATACACGCACCTAGCATACACGCTCGATCTGTCTCTTTCTTGGGCTATTCGTCCAACTTGAACCGTTTTGGTATCCCAGACATGTTCACCTTAGCCCAATAACCATATATTCAGTTGTTGTTGTTGGCGGCATCTTCTCTTCTTTTGAGAGTTCTTATCATCACAGTGCCCATCAGAAGAGCAGGGGTGAGCAGCATTTCCGGGTTGGTTTGCATGAATAGGAAAACTGTCGGAAATACCATCAAACGCCTCGAGGACATACGTTCATTAAAGAAATAACCTGGTAGAAGCTACCACGATCTAAAATCTGACTGCCAAGTGGGTTCATGGCCAAGTGTGGGGAAGTTTGAAGACATTTTTAAGGAGGATGGCAGGGGAGGGAGGAGTTAGCAAAATTTTCATGATACGTACTACCAGTGCAAAGCTAGGGCAGATGTTGTCGATGTGTAGGACGAGGGGGGGGGTGCAGGATGGTTTCCCCAATATTACGTCGAAGCCACGTTGTTTTTGACGCGTTTTCACATGTGAACTCTACAACATTGTCCATACCCCGGCAGTGATTGCATGCTTATCAACACTCAATTCCACGAAATCATGCAGACCAGTACATACAGGCGCCGTACGATTGTATGTAGTTTTCGAGCCTCGGTTGTATCTCCCGGGCTCCGCACTGCGGAGCCCGGGAGATACAACCGAGGCTCGAAATTAGTTGATGCGCTCGATGGGCGATAATGTCCCCTCTCTTGTTACCTGCTCCATGTGGTACCAACGCTTCGATCAGAGCGATTTTTCGCTGGAGGAACTCCCCTGCTCTGGTCGACCACTATCCTCAAATTCCAATGGTGTTCTGCCGTGCGTGTAGAGCAATCCGGATCAGAGCCTGAGGGATGTGGAGAAGACTCCCGTACTCCAAGCTCAACTGTCCGGGGAATTCTTGCTCGTGAAGGATACCGAGCTAAGCGGCTTGGAACCATCCCGCGATCTCTGACAGTGGCACAGAGCCGAAAGAGAGTGGAGACTTGCCAGAAGCTCCCTCAGCATGAGAGAACGACTGCCTGGATCGCTTCCGTTGTCGCTTAGGATGAGAAATGTATCTCGTACGACAATCCTGCAGGAATACTGCAGTGGCTTCCAGTAATCCAGAAGCCAAAACCAGTCCCGAAGCGGCGGGAACACTGCGAAAAGGAGCTGCTCTCATTTGTCTTCATTTCAGATGTTGTATTCATTAAGACATCTTGAGTGAGGGAGAAACTGTGACCTCTGAGGTGTTCTGTAGCCAACTCCGGGAGATGGTATCGAGAGCACCTCGTTCCTTCCTGCACCGGTGAAAAATCCATCTCATCATGGACAACGCGAGACCTCACAATGCCAAAGAGACATGGGACGAGCTGGAGCAACCAGGCATAGAATGGCTACACCACCCAGCTTACTCACCCAACCATAGCCCTTGCGACCACCATGCGTTCAGAAGCCTTCAAGCCTTCTGCGCAGGGAAAACGTTCGATTGTCGTGACGATGTCAAGCGCGCAGTGGACCAATGGATCTCGTCACTATCCTCCTCGTTCTGGATGGATGGGATCACTGCTTTGCCTGTTCGTTGAAGAAAGGTCGTGGCCACAGATGGCAACTACTGCGAATAGATGTGCCTCGTTTTCTTTGTTGTTATTTGTTCTTGTATGAAACTGTGGAATTTTCTCAAAACATTTGGCACACCCTAATACTTTAACTGACCCTGGAGGAGCACAAAAATACTTGACATTGACCCTGGAGGAGCACAAAAATACTTTGGAGCTAATGAAGCTAAATGAGGGCAGAGAAAGTGCCTTTGTAGTCCCTGAGCAAAGGGTCCTGGCACGAACACTTGCAATTCTGACCTGTTAGCACAATCTGAGCGCCAAAATGAAAGTCGTAAAAATTTCGTAAAATTCCCAATTATTTGTCGTAAAATCGTAAAGCGATTTTTTACGAAAAATGTCGTAAAAATCGTAAAATCGTAAATCGTACCCGTGTTCCGCACCCTTCGCACGGATAGATTGTACCCGCGCGGGTAGATTCTATCCGTGCCCCGCCCACGCCGCGCCGGTAGATTTTGCCCGAATGGGCGAATAGGGTGTGCCTCGGTTGAGCAGCAATTTAGCAATGGGGCGCGGAAGCGCTTTGAATGAAGAATTACGATTTTAGCATTTTTTCTTCAATTAGTATCCGTGTTATTGCTAAAGTGTTTTTAACTTTGGAGTTTTTTCAACACCAATGTTTTCTCGTTTGGTTTTTCTACATTAATTTTCAGCTTGCTCTGAAATTTTGGGAAAATTGATTCCTAATTTACAGTTTAAAGTACAATTTACGTGGCTTAAAGTGAATAAATAAAGCCAAACTAGGGAAATAAATTACTTATAATGAACCAGCTGCTAATGATCTGAACAGACACGGACAAAAAAGAAATCAGTACTTATCTTGCACTAATTTGAGCTTTCTATCGCAGATTGTGAAGTCATCCTTTGACGTGCACTTACCCTTTGTAACGGTGAGTCGTCTGACGTTCTGACGAGCGTGGATCATCGCCGTCTTCCTCTGGTTGAGCTACAGCCTGCTCTTAAATCATGGCCACGGATTACACTCCCACAAAAATAATGGCCTACTCATAGTCACGATGGGGCGCGTGATAAATATAGCGGATGATAAATCATTCCCATCTGCAGTTACTCGGCTATAATGCAATTCAATCCTGAAGCTTAACTTCGAGTTAAAGTTCAAGAAAGGAAATTTCGAGCGGAATTATCCAGTGTGCCTATGACTTCATTCTGTCTTCGAAGCAAAGAACATGTTTTCGGTGTATTCATTTATGTCTGCTCATTTTCCTTCGAAGTGCTTTTGCCCTCCAATCACGTGGTTGATTTCTATTTGCTCCATGTGCGCTGTTGCTTTAGTTAATCAAGAACACTCAATCTGCGAAACTCACAGTAACGGTCGTGCCGCAATGATGGAACGGCGGCAGCGCCTTTTTGCGCCCGAAGGTGCCGTTTTTGGGGTCCATGCGTGATGAACCGGACATAGTCTGCCTCAATTCATTCATGCCTCATGCCCAACAGGGTCCCCGCGTGGCAGCCTGGCCAAAGGCGGAGCCTCGTCGAGCGACACGTCGCCAGACGAAGAATCGAAGGGCCCGTCATGGAAAATCTGGGGGTCAAAAATCGTTTGTTAGCAAGTTCCACAAATATGGAAAATTTGTATATGAAACGATAGAGCTCGTGTTGCTGAGCTCTCAATTTCAAAGAATTTGTAGAAAAACGGCGCTTTCTGAGCAAGAAGGCGCCCTTGGCGCTGTATTATAGTTGCAGCAGGTCCGATACTATAACTTGATGACAGTTCCGTCCCTTCTCTTGCCCGCAAAAGAATGCGTAGAAGTTAAGTGCGAACTCAGAAGCTTCTCAGTGAAGAACGTTGGTTCCAATCGACTAGATAAACCTAATGTGTTTCGAAAATTTTCCACTATAAAGTACTTGTTCGTGGTCGATGGTTGTGTAGCGGGTTAGTGACGTTAGGTAGGAGTGTTAGGTAATTGCTAACTCAGGCAGCGCAGAATGTTGCAGTACCTGCAGACCATTTCGCGAGTTCACCTGGTACAGGTTAACCGAGATGGCCTCCGCACGCGATTTTCTGCTGCTGCGAACTATTCGTGAAAGCGATGGTGGCCCGACGGACGAGAGGATGATGGTCGGCGAGAAATGTTTCAACCTTCGACTAATTAATTAGCGGCTTGCTGGTTCAGTATGTGAAACGGCAGGGGTATGGTGTTCAAGTAGAATTCTGAGCTCTTTCCAATGAGCCATAAGACTCCCCTCCTGTAAAACTTCGAACAATCATTCATATCAACCAACAACAGTCACTTAGGGGAGTGTTGATGTTGAAAATACTGCAATTTTGAAGTAGTTCCTCACGAATTCCTAAGCACGTGATAAGACGAGCAGTTTGAATTCCCTAGTATAATTAACAACGTAATTCCCTAATACCGAAATCGTGCTCCACGGTTTCCCACTGAAACGGTCTTTATTGGATCCACGTTTCTCATATCTCGTCCCCATTCGCTAGCTTTTCTATCCTTATGAAAATAAACGTCAAAATTGAGTGCTGCATAAAATTCGAGTACTCCATCAAACTCCTCTTAATAGATTTCCATAGAAGAAGATTCATCGAAGAGTCGGAGCACACGGTTTCGAAAATTGATGAATGGTCATCAACAGCTGTTTTATTGACTTCTGATGGAGCTCATTGGAAGGAGCTGAAATTTCAATATGCTCACACATAACGCTCAGGTAGTATGGACCCCTTAGACCTTTAATACAACCGCTAATTAGGTAGGCGAAGGTTGGAACATTTCAAAATAACCGCTAGACTCCTCTCATCCGTCGGGTCCCCTTCGCCTTCACGTGGAGTTCGCCGCAGCAAGAATCGCGTGCGGTGACTATCTCGGTGCATCTGTGCCTAATTAATCAAACACTCTTAATATATTTACTCTAGCGATCATATAGATTCCACCTTGCATTTCAAGAGCTTCATCTGAAAATGCATCGCTTCACGACTTTGTTGCAATTTCTAGATTCTTAAAACATTTTGCAATGATTTTCATTTGCAATTTCAAATGAAAACAGGCATATGAAGAACTGCTGAGATTTCACACGGTATAGGAGAGTATTCTGACTCATGATCCATTTCTTGTGAGCTACAAGCTATAGTGATTGAGATTGCCACGTAGTTACTGTTTTATTGCGTAAATGTTTTTGTGGAGGATACGAAGGACAAAAAGTTTTTCATACGAGAAAATCGGATTTTATTCACTGTAGCGTTTTCTAAAGGCGACCTTTTTCGCAATTCTGTCCTTGAAAGTCATTTCCTCCGTACTAACTCGGCAAATATTCGTTCAAAATGAAATATGTACAAGCTTCGAAGAAAGTACCATTCTCTATTCCGTACTCGAATTTCTACCATATAACTGGACAGTTTTTTGATAGATAATTTATTGTTGCAGCTTAGCGTGAAGATTTGCCCACCGTACTTGTGTTTTTGAGTGCTGAGAAAGGAGAGTAAACGAGATCTCTTCGCAGCAACTTCTTTTTCCTGCGAACTATAAAAAGCAGAAGCCTCAGACGCTGAATCATGATGAGCCTTAGAAATTTTGCAGCAACAGTAAACTCAATTTTCCAATATCATCTCCTTTCGAATTATTTCGGCGTTCCGTGACCAGTGGGAAATGGTCCACGATGGGATGGACTCCACGTCACTCCTGAAGCGTTGCTTCCCCTGCGTTTCTGCCCCACATCGTCTGCTTCGCTGCGTTGTATGAACGCAATCGAAGTACTTTATTTCCCATTCATTCATCGTCTGGAACTTTCAACGTTCTAGGCGTCAGTGTTACTTTAAATTATATCCTCACGTTATGTTCGTTCTGCCTCTTTCGATTACAAGTCTTCGAACTACCTGCTGTGCTCCCTGTACCTTTAGAGTTTCGTTTTCCCATTTCCTCGTTGAGGTTCAGCTGTCTTATCTGTTATCATCACACCTTAGCAGCTTCACTTGTTGTTTCGAAAATGGAAATTATGAGCTATTACATATGGCATATTACAGATAATATGTAGTCTAATGGAGAAGTGATTCAGCGCAGCTATACTGAAACGTCTTTATATGAGCATTGGAGTTTTCGGAACCTATAACATAATAATACGTGAGAGGCGCCCTTGGCGTTCTAGCTGATAATTTATAAAAAATTCTAGCGGAAGTTATGTAGAAATACTTTTACGAGGGTCCACGATATGAGTTTCATTCGCGCTATCTGATCAGTGTCAAATTTCAGCCACTTCCCGCAGCGGATCGACAGCTTCTACAGCGTCAGCAGCAGCGGGATTTATTCTGAACGATGAGCCGATCACATTGTTTCGATTGGAACTCGAACGGCTCCAATACATATTGCATTTTCCAGAAGAAGTCGCCTTCCAGGTTTGATACCTAATCAGCTATAAAATTTTCTCTTGATGCAAATAGCGACACACAGTCAACGCAGAGCCAACCCTCTGTCGCGTCCATACTTTTGCTGCTTCGCCGCTGCCTTTCGTGCACAGACTGTTGAATTGGTCACGTTTTCACTCTCCTATTCTACATTTTCTACACTCCTGTTACTGTGATGTTGTTCATCGTTCGAAAGAAAATTTTACGTGACAGGGACGTTTGAGCATTACTTTTGTTGACTACTGGTTTTTTCAACCCTTTATCCAAAGTTTTTCCAATCAAGCATGTGAAGAAAAACGCTTAAGTTTCTCCAGAGAATTTTCTAAAATTGTCAACCTGCTTGGTGGTCGTCAGATCGTTACCGTACAGTTGGTGTGGAAGCATTTTTGTACTTCGCGATTGAATGGGGCTATTATTACCCAAAAAAGAGCTATGCGAAAGTCATTTTTCTCTATGCGACGTTGTACCATCTATGACCCAGAAATCAAAAACATGCAACAGTAACACAAACGCTGCACATATGTTTGGGTAGAACGATAAATTCTCTAACGTTTCACGTTCAGTCCGATAGCGCGCCTTTAAGTCAAGCCAGGTTGCGAAAAGTTTAAAGAAAATGTGCCAAGGACTCACAATCAGTTGCGCATTTGCTTCGTATTAGAATGATAGGGCAGCTATTGCCGCGGCCAGTCATAAAGCGATGGTCCAACAGAAAATGGTCAATTGCTGCTGGCTGCAGCAGCAAAAGTGTGAACGCGACTTTAGGCAGCTGGTCCCATAATATTCCCTGCGTAGTAATCGATCATACCTCATATTTTCCTCCAAAGCCCTTATCGTTCAGCTTTCTACTACTGAATATGAACTGTTTTATTCGATTCAACCTATGGATTATGTCCGCTATGTTAGTTGTGACCTCACGTCAGTACCAATCTCGGAAAATCCGAGTCCGGTACGAAGTCTTGTAAAGAGGCTCAGTGAGGTTGGTGTCATATGTTAGTTGTCAGCAAAATCGACGACTATTTGTCATTTTTCAAGGTCTCGTCGTGGATAACGCATGTTATTGTTAGTCAGCCTACACACGACGATAGAAAGGTTGCACTCACAGCTATTCTACGCATCATCGAAACCTGTTGGAATATAGGTTTGTTCGTCTTCTGAACAAAACATAACCGTTTGGTGATTTTTATCGATTTCAGCTAATTTCAATGCAGCTGTAGAAGTGTTGATGGGTTTGAAAAGCGAGAAACTGCGACCGTTTTGGTTGTCACTTCGGCAGGAAGAAAAGCAGCAATATGAAAAGGTTTCTTAAATAATGTTGTAGACACAGCTTACTGTAAAAGCCTTTTTTCAGCTCTGTGAAATCCTTTTACCTTCCAACCAAGCGTTACCGTCCCAAGCGTACATCGATGCGATTCAACGAGCTCTGCGCATGCCTCAGTCAAGATTGATACCTTTCTTCGGGATATTCTTGCGGTGAGCGGAGATCTGTTCATCACATAGGATACCAACCCCTTAAGTTCCTCAGATAAGACCCGGTGGAGCGGGGCAAACTAACACGAAATGCGGCACTGTAATCCCGTCCCTGTCATATTTTGTGCCAGTTTGCCTCGTCGACGCCCTGCACGACGCGACGCACCACCGGGGCTTATCTGGAGGACTTTGGGTGGATTGTAATAGAAGGTTCTACGCGTGTGATTAATATTTCATAGAAGTCATTGAAGTTCAGAAGGAAACAACGATCACATACATTCCTCTTACTTGTAGAAGCAGGTGTGAAGAAGTACTTTTGCTCATCATGCGAAGAAGGACTGTCCATTACTATGTGGGACTCAAGACTTGGTTCTAATAGCCAGTCGATGCTAAATAAATGGCGCGTCTTCATTACCACGACTACGGTTCGATCCCCGTCTAAGGCCAACTGCGTTCCAACACTCCTTCGTCGCGCACTGTACTGTTTCTACTAGTTAGACGAAAAGTGCCAGATGTTTTCTCATAAAATTTCGACGCTTGCAAACCACCGCATAATGGAAATTCGTGTAAAAACTGAATGTGAGACGCATTCTAGAGCAACACATTGGTTTGGTTGGCTCACATGTCCAACTGCGCAAAAAGAATTATGTTATTATGGATGAACTCTATAGGGGTCATACGCTGTAGTTACAAAATATGCTATTCAATTGAAATCGAAAAAACTGCTGCATTTAGAGCATCAAGGTGTCTTTCCTACTTGCTGTCATGTCCCATGATTATCCATGTTTGAAGAGGATAGGAAAGATTTCAAAAAGCATCGCTTTTTACCTGGCGGTTGATCATGGAAATTTTAAAAAGTGATGACGCATCATCAGCATTTCTTTATTCCCGGATGTGCCCCATTCGACGTCTAGAGGTGGAAGGCTCACCATCATCCGTTTTGCTATGATAATACAACATAATTTTAATAGCGTTAACAAGATAAATGAGTAGCACGAGCAGTACAGAGGGTTAGGCGCGAGACGCGGGTTCCAATCCCGCCTGAGATGTGATTTTTGCGATGAACCCAGCACCATCAGCACAACATCATATTCTAGTATACAATAATAGTAATCCGCAAAAAGCGGTAATAAAACGGGAATTTCACGTGAGCAGTACAATTACCCGTATAAATTTCTTGACACAGTGTTGAAGTTGTCATTTTCAGGGATTTGTACGCGATTGTAAATGATCTCCCAAACATTGTTGTTATCGGTCATGAAGGTGACAAGGAAAAGCTAGAGGTAGGTCTCTACAGTTTTTGGTTGCGCCATTTCATCGTAGCTTCACTTTATAATTCCTCTTCGTAGTTTATGAACGACGCCAATGGTGAGGATCACTTCTCGTCAAGAATCGGAGTTGGTGGACTTCTGAATGCCGACAAGATCAATCTCGTTGCAATTGGTATGGTTTTCTTATTCTCTTCTGATTTTATTAATAGTAGAATCAATTTCATGTCAACAAACACTCAGTCCTCGTTTTTATACCAAGACATCAGTCGTTCAGTCTCTATACATCAACGCAGGCTTCTAAGAAAGAATTTTAGCGCCGATGTCCTTCTACAGCTTAAGTACGGTTTTTAACACGCGCTTGCGAGACAGTGTACCTCTAGTTCCCCACTGAATTTAGGTTCAAGCTGTATGTGATTCGCTTTTAGAGTTCGAGATTAATGCATTTTTCTCAACGAAATAGAAACCACCTGACCAGGATGTGCCAAATAGTTATGGAACGCTTTGTAGTTCTCATTCATCATCTTTTTTGTTCACTTTCAGCGAAATGTCGAAGTGGATCGTTTTTCTTGTTGGATCTATTTCCCGCATGTTGATGTCCATATTCCCCAATTTCCTCTCGCTCTTACGAGGCAGGTCAGTGAACTTCCTCCAAAGATTCCAATCGAGACCTATATGTATGGTTTTGTAGAGCATCGAATGGCGATTACAACGATGTAGTTCGTTTTTGCTAAATATAAATGGGCGGGGCAAAAAAAGACAAAGGTGTCTCAGTGGTTAGCATGTGGGACTTGCAATCTGATGGTCGAGGGATCGATCCCTTTGGCAGACATTTCTTTTGCCTTCATGCGCTACATAGTAAATTACGTTCCTTTTGCGAGTTTGTCGCAGTTGCGTCATAGAATCGCGTTTGGCACGACTATGGCCAACAATTTACTATGTAGCGCATGAAGGGAAAAGAAATATCTGCCAAAGGGACTGATCCCTCGACCATCAGATTGCAAGCCCCACATGCTAACCACCCAGCCACCGCGGAACTATTTTGGTTGGTTATCTTCGCTTTTATCATTATGACCTAGAAGCCCCTACTCCACCGGTAAGTGGTCAAGATTTTTCGCCTTTTTTAGCCCACCCATTTGTATTTAGCAAAAACAAACTAAATCATTGTAATCACCATTCGATGCTCTACAAAATCATATAGGTCTCGAATGGAATCTTTGGGGGAAGCTCACTGACCTCCCTTGTTAGCTCTATGGATTGGAGGACTTTGATCTCTCCGTCTCGGTCTTTTATCCTCTCGTACTTCTTTTCTCACCTTCTTTTCTACAATGGTCGTTGGCATCCTTGCGAATTATCACCGAAACTAAATAACTCTTATTTTTGCCATCTCCTAACCCTCTTCACCATATGAACAGCCTTGCTTTATCAACAGCTGCTTGTTCAAATGGCTGCTTCCTTCTCCATTGCTGTTCCGTCGAACATTTTATTTTTAACCATGTAGTTTTGTCTATTTGTGTAACACCGATTGTTGTAAGGGTTTTCAGTCCTGGACAATTTGGAGCTTTTCCATCGTCATAGTCGCAGCATGGTCAAGGTGCTGCAGGAACAATCCGTCAAAAATGACCGAACTGTCACTGCTAAGACGTCGAATGGTAACATTATTTCCTTATTCTCATCGAAATAATGCTTGTATCTGTAAGAATTGAAACATAGCTCCCCATCCTCCCTGAACAAGCCGGTCTAATGCGTGGGCTGTTTGGTATCCGATTGGTATTCATTTCTAAAATGCTGTACGTCATAGTGTTTCATTAATTAGATCGGTTCAAATTCAATAAATGGAAACGAAAGTAAGAAAAACCTGGTCAAAATGAGATAAAATATATTGTTCAGGTTATGAACCGGTTCAAACCGTCACTGGATCACGACATGGGGTCCATTTCATCCCCTTGGATACCACCAATTTCGACCTAGATATCATCCAAAGGCTTCAGCACGGAACGACGGTGAGAAAAATTTCTCGAACTCGATAGCGTAGCATTTTGAAGGAGTTCCGTGTGACAAAGATGACATGCCCCAGGGACCAGTAACGGGAGAAATGATTTTACTTTTCTATTATTTCTTTATTAGATTTGCCAAAAATTTTGAGTTGTATAGATTTTATGGTTGTTTTATGCGCTCAACAATTCCGATGGAATTACAGTAAGCATTAGGGGATTATTTAAAACGGGTTGGTTTTTAAACCGAAGAAAGGAGCAAATGTAGCCATCGTTGTTAAATTCAAAACAACTAATCGCAGAAATGCTCGCTTCGTGCCTGTCCTTAAAAAGCATTTTATAGAAAATTGTTATGTCTCACACCGGCTCAGAACGGCGGTCAGATTCATAACTATTATGAAGTATCTACAGTATATTAGGTTGTCCAATAAGTTCTTGCGATTTCCATAACAATTTTCAAAGTTTCACAAATTTTGACTGAATCAACCTTACCCATCGAAGTACCGCCCATCTTTGTCAATGACTGTCCTCCATCGATTCGGTAGGGAATGGATACCGTTGCGGTAGAACTCCGGAGGTTTTGATTCGAAGAAGTGGCGAAGGTCGATCTCGAGTGCAGCTCGATCATCGTATCGTTTTCCTTCCAGAAAGTGAGCTAGCGAGCAGAACAGATGGTAGTCAGTAGGGGCAAGGTCTGGTGAGTAGGGTGGGTGGGGAATCACTTCCCACCCCAGCATCTGCAGCTTTTGGCGGGTCAACGTGGAAGTGTGCGGTCTAGCATTATCATGGAGAAAATATATTTTGTCGATTTCTGGACGAGTAACACGGACAGCGTCGCTGAGTTTTTGCAGTTGGTTGCAATACACTTCGCTGTTGACGGTACTACCAGAAGGACAGAGCTTCCAGTACAGAATTCCTCGGACGTCCCAGAAAACTCCCGGCATCTCCTTCCTCGGTTTGGGCCCACCTATGGGAATTGCTGGTGGCTTCTTCTCTGCTGGGACCCATGCATGTCTGGTTGTACGTGACCTACAACACCCACTTCTCATCTCCTGTAGTGAGTGAGTCCAACCAGTCAAAACGGCGAGAGCTATGAGAGTCAAAGCGACAAGCTTGGAATCCGTGAAGAAGGCGGTGACGAAGATAAATCTTTGATGACTCATATAGTTGTAAACAACCGGCTGATATAAAGCGAAAATGTTGTGTACGCATAAGCTAACCTTTGACCTTTTATATACCCTACTGCTAAACGATAATACGTCTCAACCAGGAACGCCAGGTCAAAACACAAAATCGCAAGAACTTATTGGACAACCTAATAGAAGGGCTGACACCGACGAGCCAAAAGTTGCTACAATTAACTTCGACTGACTGGCGAATCCACTGGCAATTTTGTCAGACCCACGTATCTGAGTAAATCAATCAGTCCTTATTTATTAATGGTGTTTATTTACCCTAGTTTGAGGGTCTTGCGAAGGCGGATTCGTCGAAACTTCGGAAGGAATAAATCTTCTACTAATCTTGGATTAGTCAGTCTCAATACTTCTATCAGTAACGATATTCAGCGTGCCAAGTTTCAACGACAGTTCGTTGTTGGGTATTGTAAAGTAGACGAAAGTGCAATTCTTGAGATCTCCATAGTGTCGAACATATACGTGTCATTAAAGGTGATCCACTACGATCCGGATTCGGGACGAAGTGTGTTGTGCTTGATGCGACTCGATTCAAGCTGCGGAGCGATCGCATGGCATAAGATCAGCTACTCCACCACGAAAGATCCAAAGGAGAAGGATTCGGTGTTGTCGAAACCAGCAATGGCCGTCACACCGACCACAGCACCTGAGTCGGGCAAAAACACCGCAACTCTGCTCCCTTCATCATCCGGTAAAGCGCAAGGTAACTATTGTTTGTTGTGTATTTCTATGGCAATTTGAAGGAACAATTGACTGAATCGTTCTCGCTGAAAATCTCGTCACCCTGGTGATGTCTATACTCGGCGGCGAAGCAATGCAGCAACAATTAAAACCATGTCTTCCACGACTCCAACGTCACTCTTGTTTTCCGCTGAAGCCAAAATTTGGAGATGCTTATTCTTGACATCTCCACTTTTTGAGACACAGTTCGCTAAGAAAATGCGTCTTTAAATTCACAAAGTGATATCCGAATGGCATACCATCCGGCCCTCTTTTCTTGTTCCGAAGTACTTCGGTCGTGTTGAAATTCTTGATATTTTCGATGGTCTGTTTGCTTAACGTGGAGTGTAATATCTCAATAATGCACGTGCGAGGGAAATGGAGTGCTGGCTTTGGTTTATGAAACACTACATGTAAAGAAAGTTCTCATCAACGGTGCAGGGCTCAGTTAGACTTAGTGAGGCTTGCCTATTTTTTACCACATCTCACTGGACAAATCTGAGTGAAAAAAGTTTTGGAAAACACGAAAGCATAATTGTACCAGCGACACTTTCTTACGAAGGCCAAAATATAAATTGGCCATTGGTTTGGGACAAGAAGCTTGATATCCATATGGTTTTCCTTGATGAGCTTGTTTTCAAACAATTCTTCTCAACTGCTACTTGTAAAAATAAAATAAACAATAACTATAGGTTTGAAATTTTAGTAGATAGTTTGATATAATGATATAAGAGTGTTCTCAGTCCCAGTTAATTAAACGAGTAGAAAATACAATTCCTATCATTTTAATCAAAGCCATATACCGAAGCACACCATTGTCTGCCAACACCACCCCAGATAGGCTGGTTGGCACGTATCACTGAGTGTCACCGGCACCACAAAATGAAATACAGATACCACCACTATGTTCGGCGTCCCCAATAACCCCGAGACAACTTACCAGGGAATGCCGCCAACCTCCCATGGAACTTTGAATTGAGACCTATATCAATCGATAGATCTCGGAACACTGATTACAGATCTGTAGATCAAATTTGCAAAATGGGTCTCCTAAGCGAGTTCTGGCTTGCGAAACCCTGCGTTGGGCGCGGTGTTGCGTAATGAGAAGGGCCGCTAGCCCTGCTGGCAGCTGCGGCTGTGGCGCAGAGGTTGAGGTCTCGCCTCGCAGTGGTGGGGTTAGGGTTCGGTCCCCCGTGGTGGCATTATTTTTGCATATGTTAGTTATAGTCCGTGCGGACCATAGGACGAGATCGAACTCGTTTTTAACACTTTTTCCAGTGAACGACTGATGGTGACTTTCACATAAGTCTCCTAGGTTACTTGAATACGGAAATTTACTCTCTTAACTACAGTTCTAACGATCTTCAACACTGAAGAAACAATACAGAAAAGCAAACATGCTGTTCGCAAACACAACTACTCAAATCTGAATCTAACTCTAGCAAGCGCTCTCACTGCAATTCTAGCAAGTAGGTCAAATGCCTGCAGTGGTAGATCAAATTTGAAGGCTTCGACGTGTTATTGATTTTTACTCATTCGTTATGCCCTTGTCTCCAGCAAAGGTGGTTTCTATTCTGCTCTCCGAATTTGGATCAGCTGAAGATAGCAGAGCAGCTACACGCGAAGAGAGGAAGATTGCCGCAAGGTTTGCCGACATTCTTCGCGAGGCTGCTGCAGCATTGGTAGAAGTTGAGACGGATGAGGATTTGGAAGTATTCATGGTACAAGGCAGGATATGTCGATGATCATCCTGGTTCGTTTGTCACCCCTGGTGATTATTTATTCGACTTTAGTACGGTTGAGTGCTTTATGAATGGTTGTATGGAGACAGCCTGCATAAGATGTGCAGTTTGTGAACAGTATGTTTGTTTTACACATTTTTTTGCGTTGTTCCATCAATGCTGATGAAGGTTAGGACAAGTTTAGAAGGAAGGAGTAAATATTTGTGTTTTCTCACGCCATTACAATGTGTTTGCTGAAATGCGTTCCCAACTTCAAGTAACCTAGGAGACTTATGTGAAAGTCACCATCAGTCGTTCGCTGGAAAAAGTGTTAAAAACGAGTTCGATCTCGTCCTATGGTCCGCACGGACTATAACTAACATATGCAAAAATAATGCCACCACGGGGGACCGAACCCTAACCCCACCACTGCGAGGCGAGACCTCAACCTCTGCGCCACAGCCGCAGCTGCCAGCAGGGCTAGCGGCCCTTCTCATTACGCAACACCGCGCCCAACGCAGGGTTTCGCAAGCCAGAAATCGCTTAGGAGACCCATTTTGCAAATTTGATCTACAGATCTGTAATCAGTGTTCCGAGATCTATCGATTGATATAGGTCTCAATTCAAAGTTCCATGGGAGGTTGGCGGCATTCCCTGGTTAGGGGCGAAATCGATGACCCTCACTGGACCACCCAAGTAGCAAAATGGGTGGTTGGAGACCACCCCGTGAAAAACAGTCTGCAGATTCGTATTCAGCGCCCCTAACTACATATCTGTACAAAATTTGGAGAATTTTGGCCAAAAGGTGTCTGAGAAATGCCTGGCACACACCATTGTGTGCCATGGTCCACAGGGACAGACTGCCTGGCACACAGCATTGTGTGCCACCGGCGCCAACGTGTTAAAAGTGGTTAGTCTTGCATTGCGCTGCTGAGGGAGTACAGATCTACGTTGGGCAAGTCGCGCAACTTTTTGTTCGTTCCAAAAGGTCGCACAGTTGGCATTTCAGTAAGTTTGGCAGCTCATTTGCAAGTAGTTGTTGTTGGACTTGTTTTGATAATTGGTTCTATAGTGGCTTAGCTCTTTTGGCGGTTTCTTTACCATGAAATCACTGGCTCGATGTGGTTTTGCAGGTTTTGAAATAGTGGCGGCACCTTCACCTTCGTATTTGTATACATATATTGTATGTAGGTAGGTTATTTATAGCAAGGGGCAAACTCGTTATACGTAACTCAAGAAACATTCATCGATCGAAACATTTTTGTCACTTGTGTCACTCTCGGAAATTCCGATTTAGGCGCGCCTTGTTCAGGACTCGAAGAAGGAGAGCTGAAGTTGAGGACGGTGAAAGAAGTGGAACCTGTCGACAGTTACGATCTGGATATCGAGGTGAATAGGGCAGAAATGGGTTTTCTATTATGTTTAGAACTACTAGTGGCCTCCTTGGGCAATAATACTGCTACTAATGGTCTCGATAGACTCGTTCAACTCCCGTCTGAGTCTCATTTTTGCAAATGTCCTGGGTATCATGTGACATCCAAACACCCTTGTTCCATTGTGAAATGCTTGCTAAACACCAGCATCATAATTCAGTGCGGAAGATTATCAAATAAAGGTAACAGTAAAGTGGTCGGCGCTGATCAGTCATCTCTGAGTAAACGCCGCGCTCTCGTCAATGATTCAGATCGTAGAGGCATAGCGAATGCTTAGTTGCCCTATACATCATCATCATCATCATCTCCTTAGCGTTTAGTCCCGCACCGTCGCGGGGTCCGCCGTCCTCGTCAATAGTCGCCACTTGCATCTATCCTGGGCGTCTTGGAGCGTTGCCCCAACTTCCTTGAGGTCGTTCTTGATGACGTCGCTCCACCTTTTCTTGGGCGCTCCTCGTGGTCGCTTTCCGGGAACCTCAAACTCCAGTGCTTTTCGTACTGGGTGGTCATCAGGCCTTCTCACCACGTGTCCGAACCACCTGAGCCTCTGCTCACGCATCTTAAGGTGCACTGGAGCTGTCCTCATAACTTCTCTGACGTCCTCATTCCGGACCCTATCCAGTCGTGTCCATCCGCATGTCCATCTGAGCATCCTCATTTCCGCAGAGTGCATGCGTTTTTCGTGGGCCTTAGTTACGGGCCAGCACTCGCTGCCGTAGATCAGCGCCGGTCTTACGACTGCCCGGTACACCTTTCCTTTGAGGACCCTTGAGCACCTCTTGTCACAGAGGATTCCAGTGGATTCTCTCCACTTCGCCCAGGCTGCGTTTATCCTTTCCTTCACTGCCTGATCTAGGGTACCGTCGTTCGCCAATTCGGTCCCGAGGTATCGAAAGTGGCTTACCCTCTCTATGACTTCCTGGTAGCAGTCGACCATTGGTTCCGAACCTTCTTCCGAGCTGAGGAACTTAGTTTTCTTCACGTTCAGCCGAAGACCATTTTTGGCCAAGGTTTTCTGCCATTCTTGAACCTTTCCCTGTAGTTTGTCCTTCGTATCCGCTATCAGGGCTATATCGTCTGCATACAGGATGGTCTTGAGTGGATCTTCTATCAGGTTACTGACCATGCTATCAAGCGTAAGTAGGAAAAGAAACGGGCTCAGTGCTGATCCTTGATGTACACCAACCGCAATATCCACCTTCTTTGTGAGTCCGTGCGGGGTGCGGATTGTTGCCCTGGATCCGGCATACATATCCCTTATTATCTGGATCAAATGCTCTGGCACCTCTCGTTCACGCAAAGATCTCCAGAGTACTTCTCGAGGTAGCCTGTCGTAGGCCTTCTCCAGGTCCAGAAATGCCAAGTAGCAAGCTTTGCGCTTTTCTCGATATTTCTCCATTACTTGCCTGGCTATGAAGATGGCATCCACAGTGGATCTACCCGGCATGAAACCGAATTGCTCCTGCGGGATCGAGACCATTTCCCTTAGCCTGCTGTCCACCAGTCGCTCATAGACCTTCAAGGTATGGGATATCAACTTGATACCTCTGTAGTTAGAGCACTCCATCGCATCGCCCTTCTGCTTGAAAATCGGTACGATGAAGCTGTCTCTCCAGGCTTCAGGCATCCTACCCTCAGCTGTGATCTTGTTGAGGAATCTCGTCAACCATCCTACTCCATAACCTCCTAGCACCTTCCATATCTCCACCGGTACTCGATCTGGTCCAACTGCCTTACCAATCTTCATCTTCTTCACAGCTTTCTGGACCTCCTCCTCAGTCCAGAGCTGTATAGGACCTTCCACAGGTTCTGCATCTCGGACACTTTCTCGAGGATACTCTTCATTTAGGAGTCCTTTGAAGTACTCTTCCCTTCTGGACTTGACTTCCACTGGCGCTCTTAGCACTGATCCTGTAGCGCTCTTCACCGCCCTCACTACTCTAACGTCTAAACCTGCCCGATGTCGCGCTTTTGCAAGGCGGAAGGCGAATTTCTCAGCCTGTGGTTGTTCCAGCCTTTCGTATAGGCTATCCATCTCTGTCGTTTTCGCCCGCGACACCGCAATCTTCGCACGTCTCTTGTATTCCTTGTATTTCGCGAGATCTTCCGGTAGTCTAGACGTCTGCCACGTCTTGAACGCGTTTTTCTTTTCCCTCACTGCCTTCTGAACCTCATCATTCCAAAACCAGGCAGCTCTGTCTCCCTTCTGACCTCCCTTGGTTTCACCAAGGACATCCTTAGCGCACTGCAAGATCGTTCGGGTTGCCAGCCGCCACGTCTCGTTTACTGGCCCATCAGGATTCGGAAGGCCAGCAGCTACCACTCGCCTTTTGAGCTCGCTTTGCTCAGGACCTCTCAGTTTCCACCATCGAATTCGGGGTTCCGTTCTTACCCTCACCTTAGGAGGTAGGATGACGTTCAGGTCTGCAACCAGTGGTCTGTGTTGCGTTGCCACGTCTTCGATAGGTAGAACCTTTACGTCTCGCACTGTTTTTAGAGCCCGCCTACGCACCAAAATGTGGTCGACTTCCGTTTTACGACCTCCGCTGCTGTAGGTCATCTTCTGGCTCTCTCTCTTAGCGAAGAATGTGCTGCATATGGCCAGGTCGTGGGCGACCGCCAAGTCTAGAATCCGTTCACCATCTCCATTTTTGGACCCAACTCCTCTTCCTCCATGCACTCTTTCCACTCCTCTACGGTCGGAACCTACATGACCATTCAGATCTCCCGCAATGGTGAGGAAGTCGTCTTCTGGGACAGATCTGATAACGTCATCTAGTGCCTCATAGAACTCATCTTTCTCCTTATCGGGACAGCCGGTCTGTGGTGCATACACTGACACTATTGTCCAGCTTCCCTCCTTCATGTCTATCCTCACGGACATGACCCTATCGCTGATCCTTTGAACAGCTGACACCGAATCTTTGACAGACTCTGAGATCGCTATGCCTACGCCGTTTTTCCTGCCATCTTCGCCCTTGTAGAAGAGTTTGATCCCTTCTCCAATCTCTTTGGCCTTCTCTCCCTTCCAGCGCGTCTCTTGAAGGCACAGGATCTGGATACTTCTTCTCTTCATCAGATCAGCAACCTCTCTGGACTTACCGCTCAGCGTTCCGACGTTGAGGGTCCCTATTCGAACTAACTTCTTTAACCGAGGTCGTCCGTTCCTCGGTAGCCCTCGCATACTGACCACAGGACTCGGGCGGGGGTCCTGCGCGCCACTTCCGGGTGACGTCCTAGCTTTCACTCGATTACTTTGACGACTTTCAATCATAGTTATGTGACAGGGTTTGACCATCAGCCGGCCTGTCAACCTGGGCCTGACGCTGGAATCGTTGCCATTTTTGCTGTTCTTGCACGGCATGGCTTTTGCCTCAGTGTGTCACACAGAACCTCTTCGCGATGCTCCAGAGCGCCAGCAAGCTCGCTCGAGCGACATGACAACATGCCAACACCTGGCATCTTCAGGTTAGCCTGTCTACATCTCGATGTTTCCTTCTTGCATCGAGCAGGCTATGCCCTCACCTTCTAGGGCCTGTGTCCATCGGCGGGCTCCTCAAAAAGGGCCTCTCGCCGGAACTAGCTGGTCCGCGATCAGCTCACCCCAGACTAGCTGGGGAGTTTCCAGTGGCACCAACTAGGAGGAGCGGACCTCGCCACTTAGTTGCCCTATACAATGGTGAGGAACAGCCGCTGCTCCTTCTCGCACAACTCAGGTACTAATTTACCCAATCGGTAGGATGGAGGGCTTGGTGAGACTACGCGAGGATTGAGTTCTCGACAGTGCGTATGTCATCAGCGCCTCTGCCAAGATTATGCTTGTACGATCTGAGAGTTTTTATTTTTAAATTTCTGAACGCGTCAATTAAACAAAATGGAACCGGATTATCTCCCAAACGTTGGGTGCAGCTCGCAAAGAATCCTTCTCATCTACACGGGTAATTCATGTGGTGAGGATATAGAGGATTCTTTTTCTGGTGGTCTTAACCCATGCCCATCACAAACGATGTCGTCGAACCTACAGTTCACTTGTACGTTCTTTATCGTTATTTTCAATTTCATGAACATGCAGCACACCACGAAACCGACGGTAATTACTCAAATTTCAGACTATTTACCGACGGCATTCTGTGGAAGAAATGTCGGTACCGGTGTGCTGTTGGAAAGTCAGTTACGGGCAGCTTCTTTGTGATAATGAGTTTCTCTACTTCCTCGCTCCTCAGCAAATTGCCCATTTCTGGACCACTGGCCTACAAGGGGTGAGTCATGCTATCCATACAACTTTACCGTTGAATAAATTTACTTGTTTTTTTGGTTCATTTTTCAAAAGAACATTGTCCGATATTGAAGATTTATATCCAACGGCTTCGTAGTTTTCACGGCACCATCGTCATTTTCAATACTTCTAGGGTTCAGGTGTAAAAATGAGCGTTCATATAAAGTAGGTCAATAGATTCTAATGTTTTCGAACAGATACAAAATAAAATGGTAATGTACGTTAAGAGTTAGTGTTTAGTAGTTCATATTTCATGATGCCATTGCATTTCTCACTACTTCAATTTACTGTTTAGGTTGTTCGAAGCCTTCAAAAGCAACAAAAGTATCCTGATCGCAGAATGATATGGATTAAGAATCTCTATCTGCAATTGTATAAAGAAAGCTCTCCTGACCCGAACAACACCGATAGAATGGTCGGACCACGGCCCTATGATGCACTTCAGGCGTTTGGTGGCAGAGTGGAGCGGTGGAAAGGCTTCGGTGAGGAATCTTTTCCTTTGTTCTTTTTTTTTGCTCCTTCTTCGGCTCACATGAATCTCATCGTGACGCGTATATTAAATCGCGAATACTGATCTTTCCACATTCACTAAATTCAGAAGGGTGCTTCTGACGCAGTGGTGAGAGGCGCTACTGAGGCCCGCACAGTCGAGCGAGCTATCCTCACCAGGGCTGGACAAGCCTTTTATCCCTACGAGTCGTGCCAATTTGACTCAGACTAGTCTGGGAAGATGAGGACATTTCGTTTCTCCTTTTTTAGATACATTTAACCCGAAGTGCTACGTTTTCAACATTCTGAAGTAGAGTTTTTTTATAGTTGCCTTTTTACTCGGTCTGGTGTAATGACCGGACCATGCCGCTTCGATTCTAAACAGAATACGAGTGCGCGGCGCCTTCTCAGTGGACTGATAAACGCCGACACTTTTATCTTTGCCTTTGACTTTCCGGATGTCACTGCGACACTGTGTGATATAAACTTTACATAATGCGGAGGACGTTCGTACAGAAAACATAGACATAGAGCAGTGCCTTCAGCAGATGAGAGCATGTTAGCTTGAGTAGCTCCATAACGTCAAGGTAAAGGTAAAGGTGTTGGCGTTGATCAGTCCCCGAAGGACGCGCCGCCGCATTCGTGTTCAATTCAGAATCGTAGAGGCATGGTGAATGCGTGTTTGGCCTATATAATGACTTGCGGGCGCAGCCGCTATACCAAGCCAGTGTTTTTACTTACTCCAGAAAACTCTGGTACCAGTTTACCGACCCCGGAGGGATGGAAGACTTGGTTGGCCCGGAGGAGGACCGATCGACCGTGCGGGGGTCAGTAGCGCCTCTTACAACTGCACCACGTGCGCCCTTAGTAGCTCCACTATGTACTTCCCAAAATTGCTTTTTCAGGTCTAAATCAAACCAGTATCAGTACATCGCGACCAAATGACTCTTCGTTGTCCACGGAGTCTGGAGGAACGAAGAATCGGCTGAAAAACTTCAAAAATGCTATGCAAAAGAAGCTCCGAAGCGTCTCAGGAGAGGGTAGCCGATCTCAAAGTCCACAACCACCATCTCCTCTCGTACGTCATTTTATTATGATTTCCAAAGGGTTGGTTAAAATATTACAAGATCGAATGTCGTTAAATCCTGCCTAAAATTATTGGTTCGTCAAAGTAACTGGGTATGTTGGGTGGAGGAAAACATGCTAGATTATATTTGCAAAGCACCTTGTCACTCGTAGCCTACAGAGTTCTTGTTCAGGTGCGTCCACCGTCTATCAAATCGCAAATGTCGTCCCAATCAGGGCCACCGGGGCCGAATTCGCCGGGATATCTCCTGAAACCGCGAGTAGACACTGCAGCCAGTGAATGTGGAGATCTGGACAGTCTATACACTCCTCGAAGTCGAACACCCACGAGCAGCTCTTATGGAGGTATTTTTCATTTTTCTTTCATTATTCGCTAGTTCCCTTTTTACTCAGTCTGCCGTCTCCTGCAATAGGTGAGCGCCCGTTCATGCTTAGCTGCAAAGCGGCGCGGCAGTGTCAGGCAATGTGTGTAGAGGCATTGTTTACAAAGAATTACTTGAATTTTTTATACTTACAAGCCCCACAGAACCACCTAATTTGAGGTCGCTCAGTGGGCGGACGGTCGACCAAATCGTGGCGATCTCGTGGTGGTGAAACGCCGAACTCTGGTTCTGTCAGCAGCAGTGGACAGGTAATTTTGTTTTGTCGACAGGAGACTTCTAAGTAACGAATACATGCAAACATCTGCATCAAACAACTGCAATTAAAGAATCGTACACAACGCTCGAGAACGCTTTTCTTCTGCGTTCTTCTTTCACAGCGTGTTATTCGAGAATTCTAACCCAGCAGTCGATCCCTCACTAACGGCGGAGTTCAAAAATGTCGTTATGTTGTAGTTTTGCTATATGATGACCCAGTTTGCGGCTCAGTCTACTTGGAGTACACTAATTTTTTACCATCACATCTTGTAGTCAGAGTCTCCTCACGGGATTTGGTAACCAGGAAACAATGGAAACAAGAAATTGTGGAATCTTCACTTTTTCCTTGTATGTCGTCTTTGGCATCTCACTGCCATTGTCTTGGTATCCAATATGTGTTTCATGAGTGTAGGTATTATAGGATAAGTTTATTTGAACTCAGTGCCGACCGACAAATTGACTGATGTGTTCAATTTCTCGGCTGACTGTGAAAGAAAAAGAAAACGAAAAAAAACTCTCTGGAGCTCTTTGGGACAGAATTTACAAGCGATATTGTAGATGTCAATCCAAGTATCCGGTCTAAACGGTCCATCTGGCAAGGAATTCCAAGAGAAGCCGTTGTCACTTGTCGATTTCACGGAGCTGTTCCGGTTGTTCAACACTCGTATGAGGAAGGATCTCAAGTCAGTACAAGGATTATCGTCCATTAATCGATTTAATTTAAAAAAAAGGAATTCCGTTCAGGGACGTTTTCAACGATGTGTTAGCAACGGCCTCGACATCATCCTGTCCAAAACGGGAAAAGGAACGGCAAAATCCTCGGATACAGTCGCGTCTCGGAAGCTTGATGAGCACCTGCACTGTAGACTTCATCTCGAATGGTCAGTTTTTATTTATAGCGTTTTTCTCCTTTTGGAATAATCGGGCTGGACTACTTTGTTGAGAAGAAAAATATATACTAAAGGAATAGAAAAGCAAGTTGAGTATGTTCCGACCTCGATTTAGAAGAACTCGTGAATTGTGAAGCTATCCTTGGGTCGCGTCAGCAAGTAAGGGAAGCCTTCATAATGAATAAATGAAAATTAACCAAAATTAGTACAAGGTCCACAATAATGCGAACTTCATGGAGTAATTATAATACACCATATATTGAATATCAATCGTTTATCATTCAAGATTTCCTGACGCGCAATTCACCTATCGCATCGCAGCACATTAGTGAGAAACAGAATAAGATCTACAACGCCTTAGCGATCGCAAGTGTGAACAAGTGGGTTTTCGTTCAACTCTTTTGTTCATAATGAGTTCTCTTCATTCGGTTGACTGAGTTCGACTTTCAGCATGGGTGGTCTTATGGACACGTCCAGATCGTCGATGCTTACCCCGGTAATGCTCAAGTCGTTTGTCAACACGCATCAAATGGAAATGATCGACGAAGAATGCGCGTGTCGCCTAATCCAAGTAAGTGCCAACATTTCGCATTTCAAGCGGCGGTTTCGAGCGACAAGAAACGATCAAATAGTTCTCGCAGAACTTTAATGTATTTCATTGACTATTTATTGAGGCATATGACATGAACACAGCTAAGGCGATCAATGTGAGGGTTTCACCGTAACGCCAAAGAGTATACATCCTACGAACTGTAACAAAACGGGACCAAAAAATAACAGACCGTTGCCCTTAATCGGTGATGAAACCGCCTAAATTGAGGATTTAAGAAAGCGGAGTGAGTGGCCACATTAAGGCCCCTTCCGACTCTACTGCGGCAGTAAACCAAAGCAGAGCAGTAAAAAAGTGGGTGCGCGTATTTGCGCAGTAGCTGCGCGCTTTTGCGGCCGTCCACTGGACTGTCGTTGGTCAAAAAATTATTTAATGCGTAGTTGGCGATATGGGAGCTTTTCGCAAAGAAATAAATACTGCGCTACTGCGTAGCTGTCCCGCGTGCCGCCGGTCCCTATTTTTCATCATTACTGCAGTAGCAACGCAGTAAACTCTGAACGGTGCTTTAGGTCCTGCTGGCAGCGCTGCGCTGGAAGACAAGGTAAAATAAATATAACAACATACTAAGAAGTTTAATTACCCAAGTTCAAGGTCTGACGAAAGCGTACTCGCCGAAACGATAGCCGGAATAAACGTTTAAACATATTGGCTTTTTGGCTTCAGTCAGTCCACGTAGTACTATATTCGACATGCCAAAATTAACGACCGTCCATCATGGAATAAAAAGAAGCCATTGGAGTTTAAACAGAAATTTGCGAAAATATTTGTACGAATAAGGGGCCAACGAGGTTTACATTGCGGAGCTCGATGTAGCAAAGAACAGTATGACTGAGGAGACGAAACAAACAGGAAAACATTAACTAAAAGGCTGTTTAGTGCGCGCGCGTGTCGCGAATTATTGATTTTTCATCTTTTGCGCGCTTTGGCGTTACGAGCGCTAAGCAGTCCCAACGCTCGTTTCGACCTTAATCTCAGCAGGATACAGTGAAAATGTAAGAATAAGAATGTAGAATTAGTAGATGATTAACTTAATTTGCCACGAAAATTCCACTCGTATAAATCAATCGGTGCCAGGAAGTGAAGCTCGGATGATTAAGGTATCTCATCCTCGGGTTATTTAACTGTTGCTGAAGCTCTTGTGTTAAATTTCGTGATGGAATTATGCGAGGAGTGGGAAAATCAGGGGAAGAAAGACTAATTATATTTAAAGAGACGTATTTCTTCACCAAAATGAGCGCATCACTCACCAAATAAGCCAATGGTGGCTTTTTAATGAAATCCGCCGAATGATTTATCACCGTCCAAAAATCCAATCTTTGCACTTTTTTCGCTAGTAGTGAACAAGAGCTGAGAAATATTACAAAACGTTATCTAATACAATACCTTGTTGTTGCAATTTCTGCCACCAATGCTAAATGTATCAAAAATCATTTATCTCACTTTTCTACACCTCTCTCATATTTCCGTTATGAAAAAGTAGAAGATTCCAAGGATATTTCGAGTTGTTTTTGCAGGAACACGAACCCGATCCGCTGTGTCGACAGAAAAACCAGATGTCATTCGAGGGGTTCGTTCGATTCCTATGTGATCCGGTCAACTTCGCTTTTGTTCCTGAAGCGATCGAACCCGATGAAAGTGAACTTCAACTGCCACTGTCCTATTACTACATCAATTCCAGTCACAACACATATCTAACTGGTCATCAATTAAAAGGACCAAGTAGTTCGGAGATGTATCGACAGGTGAGAATAGAATCCTTTTTCTCCTGTCTTCCCTAATCCACTTCTAATTCAACACTCAACGCGCCCTCATAGCGGAAGGCGTGTACTCTGATTATGTTGCTCACGAAAATTCGAGAGGATACTGAAATGCTATTGGTAGAAATTTCCATCGAAAATAAATAAAAAAAATAAAAAAATAAATAACCGTTTATTTGAGAATTGAACCAAATTGGTGATGAATATTCGTTCTCTTCTTCAGCTTGGAATATGGAAGTCTTGAGTAGTTGTATGAAGTAGCATCGACAAACCTTCACCGATACTCACGAAATTATCTCATACTACTAAAAATGCATACTAAGCGTTGGATTTCAGGACTCCAGTAAGTACCAAACGGAACGCTCCCAACTTTCTGTACTAACACGTTGAAAGTAAACGTTTTGGCTGGGCAGTCCGGGATCACATCTGATGATCTGCTTAGTTGAAGCGTTTAGTTATAAGCCAAAACTACTCATTTTCCATCAACTCCTTCCAAGTCTTTACTAGGTAGTTTTCAAAACTTAAAGATCAGTTCATTATTTCAATGTCAAACATAGCGTAGAAAAGTGTAAAAAATCATTTTCTATCGCCGTTCTGTTTTCAGTTCGCTTTCTCAATAGAAGATAAAAGGTAGTATGCTCACTTATTAAAACATTGGCTATCATCAACACTATTTTATTTTATTTTATTTTATTTTAAATACGTCCGAGGACGCGCCAAAATTACAACCAGAAAACATAACGAAAAAAAAACCGAACTCCAACATAAAAATAACTCAGACACATAACGTAGGCAAATTAACAGCTAATATTAACAAAAACAAGCTATCATTCAAGCGGTTTTCCAATGGAAGTAAATAAACGTCTAGGCTCGTCTATGAACTAACCCTGATTAACCCAAGCTCGGGAGCAATAAAGTCATCGGAGGGTAGAATGAAACAATTATTTATGGAAAACACGTGGAATTATCAAAAAAAAACAAGCATTAGTAAACCTTTGAAAAATGAAGCCTGAAAAGATGAAAGTGGCATTAGAGGTACGCAGCCCCTCCAGGCAGTTATACGCAAGGGTCAACGAAACTTAATGTCCTAGAAATGTCCTATGTCCTATGAGCAAGGCTTTCGAGTTGATACAATAAAGTTCCAAGATTGCTACTATTGCTGACACTATTTGCAAAAGGTAAAAAAAAGACGAAGTTATCGGCGTTTATCAGTCACCGAAGGACGAGCGCAGCATTCGTATTCTATAAAGCCGGTGAAATCGAATAGAAACGATTTCTTCTATGCTGATCCTATCGTACAATTGGTAGTTTGAACCAGTGATCGATAGGTCGATTAGTTGGTTGTTGATTGTGTTCCTTTGATTTTGTCGCTTTGAAAATTTGTGCGCTGTCCTCAGTTCGTATCCTTTATCCTCTTTTTAAAAAGCCAGAAGAATGAAATTTTGGTATCTTCAATGCTTCGCTACACTTCATCGGATTGAATGGCAACATAAATTAACAGTTAGTGGGCAGATAAGTAAATTATCAAATTATTTCTTCAAACATTTGCAGGTGCTTCTCACTGGATGTAGATGTGTCGAACTGGATTGCTGGGATGGTGACGATGGACTCCCGTTGATCTATCATGGTCATACACTTGTCAGCAAGATAGGATTTCGACAGGTAGAGAAAAATCGTGAACAGAACAATTCAAAACCCACTGGGTCAGCTGTGTGGGTATATTGACCTATTCATTCAGGTGATTGAGATCATCAAAAAGTCCGCGTTCACTACCTCCGATCTACCTGTGATTCTTTCCATCGAAAATCACTGCTCCCTCCAACAACAGGCGAAGATGGCCCAGATGTTCAAGGTGTGTCTATCGTGTGCAGCTATTCATGTAGTCCTCGTGTTTTTTAATTTTCCACCATCAATTTTAGTTTTCTTCAGATTCATTTCCTTCGGTAGTACATAAGGGTCGTGCACAGTCCACGACTAACGCGAAACGGCACTGATAAGAGATAGCGGCCGGTGTCGTATTGGTCGCGTCCGACTTCGGCATTTGCGTTGCCGAAGTTGCCGCATGCGGCGAGTAGGACACCGCGTGTGCGGCGTCGTCTCGTACAGGGATGTGTGCTCATTCGCGCGCGGCGAACAGTGCGGCGATTTGTCGTGTCGCATTGGTCGTCGACTGTGCACGACCCTATACAGTAGCGGTCAAAAAGATATGTCACTTTTCATTTTCATTCAAAATAGTTCAAAGCGAAAAAGACCTGAAACCAATTGATAGTTCTGACAATTCTATTTGAAAATATGTCAAAACACACCGCTTTTACGAATTCTGTGTTTTTTAAAAATATTTTATAGTGATTTTCATATGCTATAATGAACAAAAATATCTCAAAAATCGCTAAGTATAGGATAAATCTGAGACGATATTCTGATAGAGCATGTTCAACTTGTTATAATGTGCTACAAACATTTGATTCGAATCGCCTATAAAATATAGATTTTTTTGAGCAAACATTTTGGTGGTCAAAAACCGGTCAAATTTTAGGACTATGTTTTGAACGAAATTCTATATGTTCCTAACTTTCCAAAAAATTATACCAAATCTAAATATGTTGTAGAAGATGATTTTTCCCTTAGGATAGTTGCTTTTGTTCCAAGACTGGTTTCTTATTTTGGGGGAAAATTCCTTTTAAAGTTGAGATTGCGTAAACTGTTATATCCAAAAAAAGTTCAAGAGGAACCGACGCCATTTTTCCCAGATTCATAGTACATTTGTGGTTCTTCCAATACCACACGTAAGCTAAAATAAATCAAAGTTCTTCATAAAAATATACCGCTTTGACTGACACATGCTGTAGGCGCCGTCATCACCAGTACAGTGCACGGCGCGGGCAAAGGCGCGCACACAACCGTCGTATATTTTGACGAAAAACTTTGATTTTTTCTACCATACGTGTGGTATTGAATGAACCACAAATGTACTATGAACCTGGAAAAAATAGAGTCGGTTCTTCTTGAACTTTTTTGGATATAACAGCTTACGCAATCTCAACTTTAATAGGAATTGTCGGTACTTTCCCTCTTAATGCCCAGTTATCATATCATGCCCAACCGTATCATATCATGCTCACATCTTAATGTATAACCTTGGAGCGGTCTTATCATATCACGCTATTCGATATCATACCATTTCGCATCCACCTATGTTCGTGTGCAGCTCGTATGATCTGCCCGATATGGAAGAAAAAGTCGTTCCTTTCTCGCAAGAATGAGAAGTTTTTCCAAAAGAGAGATGTTCCAGTGTTTATCGCATGAAGCTGTTTTCTAGCTTAGATAAGTCGTTGATTTTGTTTAACAACTTGATAATAAATTATGGCTCGAGTATGATATAAGACCGCTTCAAGGATGTGCGTTAGGATATGATACGCTTGGATATGATATGGTAATTGGGCATTAAGAGAAAAAGTACCGAATTTACTCCCAAAATAAGAAACTAGTCTTGAAACTATAACAATTTTCCCAAAGAGAAAATTATCCTCTACAACATGTTAAAATTTGGTATAATTTTTCCAAAAAGTTGGGAAGATAAAGAATTTTGTTTAAAACATGGTCCTATCCTATACTAAACTCATCGAATTTTGAGATATTTTGATCAAAATACCATATGAAAATCACTATAAAATATTTTTATGCAAACACAGAATTCGTAAAAGCGGTATGTTTCGACATATTTTGAATAGAGTTGTCAGAACTATCAATTCGTATCAGGTTCTTTTCGATTTGAGCTATTTTTGGATGAAAACGAAAAGTGACATATCTTTTTGACCGCTACTGTATGTTATTCCTCCATTCAGACCGTACTCGGTGACAAGTTGGTGACGAGCTTCCTGTTCGAACCAGATTTCTCAGACTCACCTCGATTACCATCCCCTTGGCAACTTAGAAATCGGATTCTGATCAAGAATAAAAAGATGATCGGTATGTGAACAAGCCTTCACAACAAAATGTTGTGGTTTATATAATCTAAATGTTGGTTGAAAATAAATACGAAGACCTTTTTACAGTAGAAGTTCCAACACCAATGCCACTGTCGGAGCGCTCTATTCAGCGAGGTGAAACGCAGCTTAATCTTCATCGGAAGCAAAGCAAAAACAGTTACGAAAGCAGGTTTGTAAACTGGAATTTAAATTCGGCTACTTGGACCCTTCGTTTCGGAATCGTTCACCCGGTGCTCATGTTCATACCGGAGATATAAGCGTTTTGATCATCATCATTTTGTGGAATGTTCCCGAATTCCATAATAAAGTTAGTTCTAGTACTAAAGTACTCGAAAGCAATTAATACTAAAATGCAGCTAAGATAAGGAGCTGCTGTGTTTAAAAACAAATTGAGTCGACATAACTTATTCGTCGCTCGTTCATCGGCTTGACAATCCCCGTGGTTCTTTATTGATAATCATGAATAAAAAAGAGCCGTTGTTTATGCAGTACGATTTTCAGCACAGTTGATGACGTGGACGATGACGACCTTGATGAATTTCTAGACGATGAAGAAAATGAAGACGACGAGACCGATGGTAATACTTCATTTCGAAATTCAGTGTCAGAGATTGAGTTTCATTTCTAATTCGTGAGAAAACTAAAATGTCTACGCTTTACTATTTATGAGCGGAACCCAACAGATGTCACACGTTCGGTACGTGTTCGGTCCCCAGTCCAAAGGTGGATTTTCGTTTCTTAAGGAGCAGTCCCTAGATGATGTACGCAACGAATTGAACTTCCTAGATGGTCTCCTACAAAACATTTTTTCGCTGGTATGAAGATAATTTACAGACACACCGGTTCAAATGAAAAATTTTCCTTCTTAGGGAATAGTGCCAAGGTGTTGCCCTCGCCGGGGCAAATTCCGTAGATAGTCTCCTACAGAGCATCTTTTTCGTGGACATTCTCACGAAGGTCATCTAAAGACACGGGTTCACTTGAAAATTTATATTTCTTAGGGAGTAGTGTCAAGACCTCATGACCACGCAGCCCACAACTACAGAGCAACACTGTTTTTTACATGCATAAATTGGAAACAAAGCTCTCCCTCCCGAAAAGCATACTGCCCAAAGTCAGTAAAACAATAAAACAAGACCAGGAAGACACCCGAGGTGCAAACTGGCGCGAAATACGTAACTGCAGGCCAGTCCTGTCCAATTTCGTGCCAGTTTGTGCCACGCGAAGCCCTGCAACACGGCGCTGGAATCCGGTCTTATCTGGTGGACTTCAAGCTAAATTTCTCAGCAGTGCTGCAGAGGAAGTTCTTATATTTGAAATTTGCAGCTGTGAGCTCACGTGCCGAACGTCAAATCGAAGAGAGTCCGAAGGGTGGCAAACGATCGGCCAAGCCATCAAGCACCGTGAAACAGGACTCACTCAGCAGTGAACACAGCGATCCAACGAATAAGCAGGGTATAGGCTCGTTTAAAGGGGTGCGTATTATGCAACTATTTAAACTTAACATTTTTCCATAAATCGTCCAAGTTTCCAAATCTAAATATAATTTGCTTCTACGCCGTACAAGGTATAGTCACAGTCAAGCAAAGTTACTGAATAGAATAGCGGCATATGTAGATGCAAATGTGACTTCAATTAGCAACTCCCAAAGGAAGGCTGGTAACAAACACAGGCAAACAAGCAGGCAGAGAGGATATTTACCATAGAGTAGTGACGATATTCTTAAACCGAAGAATGTCCTCGGCGTTTTCAGCTTAAGGGCTTATGAATTCCTCAGGCTGATTGTGGGACGGGCAGAATTTTTCAAAGAAAATGTGCCTTTTATTTATGAATAGTGCCAGTTTAGAATTTGAAGAATATAACTCGTTAGTTTTACTTCCTGCTACTATGCAGCAATTTTAGTCAGCAATTTCAATGAAAATTCAAGAAAACTCAAGTTAGATTCGGACTCATGCTCTCGCAAAAGAAAATGTCTAAAAGGGTGTTCGAAAGTATTAGCTGCTATGGTGCACGTCTAAAGAAATGGTATAGGCTCCAAAATGATGTTTCGTGATTTCTAATCCTTCTCATCTTTGCTATCTAAGCACTAATTTAGTGACTCTGAAAAACTGGTCGAGTTTTTACATATTCGATGTAATGATTCGTATCCGGGAGTCGACTAACTCTTCTCTTCAACGAAGAACTTGTACAGCTTTAGAAAATGAAATGGGCAGCGTTCTCACCATTCACATTCCAAATTCGGCTACATCACCCACTTTTTCTAGTTCGATCTAAAAGCAACCGAGGACGATCTCCTTTACTCTTCGATGTCGGCGAATTCTGGATCGAGAACGATAGCGCGTAAAATCAATACTGGGGTGCAAATAGCTCCGGAACTTTCCGATATTGTCGTATATCTTCAGGCTACAAAGTTCAAAGTGAGCTCACTTATATCTGCTAAAAACAGTGTGGATAGCATCTAAAAGCGGGATAGCTCCAGGGATTTCCGGTTTCGGAGAGTTTGACGTCGCCACGATCAGCTGAAGAGCCATCACCTAGTGCGAATATGCTGCTGACAACAAGGCCTCGGGGTACTTCAAGTCTGCTCAGCACTCCAACGCCACCACGACGACAACGAAGTTCTGCGCAGTTGAATCAGGTCGAATCGAAAGAAAACCAATTCAAGTTAATGTCGTCTGAAAACTCCAAGTTTTCAGGACAATCAATCGTCCGATTCGACGTCGTTCCTGACGAGTCGACCGAATGCATCAGCGACCTGCTATCAGGTCACATCGTTGAACGAGAACGCTGCAAAGAAGCTCATCAAACGACATCCGTTCCGATGCATTTCTCACACTCGTGATCACGTCAGTGCTGTTAATATTTGACAGAAGTCTTACTCTGTACGAGTAGCTAAATAGGGCCTTAGGTCTTGCCAGCAGAACGGGCTGAAATCTCACCGCAAGTTTGATAGCTTTCGGCACTATTTCACTTTTCGGACTCGAGTGGACTGAAAATTCGATCTAATTTTGGATTAGTAGTCCCGTAATGCGCTGACCATGAGTCTGTTGTGATTTTTGAAGTCCATGAGTTACCGGGTACACTCCTGCTAGGTTACCAACAGCGCCAATGATGGATGGGCCTTGAGCGGTTTGGTCGCATTGCCAGTATTCCACTGTAGCACGTCCGGGGCATAAAAATCGTGGTGACGTATACTACCGCAGCGTGGCGGTTCAATGTGCGCCCACACGTCACCATACCAGACCTGTGGCCCGTTGCACTGAGCCTTAACTTTGGTAGAATGGGTCAGAAATCAGCAACGAGGTACAATTGCTGCGAATAGTAGGAGTAAAGTAGTAAAAGTTACACCTACTGAGCAGAATATTCACTCAGACGACCAATAGCTTCTAAGCAAGCGACAGTAGCGTGGGAATTCTTACGCTATGATCGATTCGCATCTTTTGCATGTCTTCGCGTCGCGCACACACTGAAGATCGCGACTGCATTCCGCCGGCTGTCGTCGTTCAAATTTCGCGCACTACCGTAACCACCTGCACATCACGCTGCGGGGTGAGTGTCTGGTGGGGATGGGTCGTCATAAGACAGCCAGGAAAGCTCTACGAAGTGTCTTGATGGCTGAAAGGATAGTGAGGATGGTTGTTGCCTATGCGTTGGAGGTTCGAATCCTTGATGCTCGATTGTTCTGCGGTACTTAGTTTAAGCAGCCTGGAGGAATGAGCGGAGCACATTGCGATCATTAGGAGGGAATTTGTTTCCTTGCATTGGTGTTTTTCTTTTGTCCTTTAGTAGTAGAGTTTCTGTTTGTTTGGAATTTTTTTTGCCTGGGTTTTTCCACACGTGTGGAGATATGCGTGTCGAAATAAATAAGGCAAAGAGAATCTGGATATATGTGGCACTTAAATTTTCGTAAGCCTACTGCACTGAAGCCGCATGACTGGGCTGGGAACTCCCGGGGTTGTTGTTTTGCTGTGCATCACTCCCCAAATATCATTTTTGGTGGTTCATTTATAACACAGACAGTTTCCTACACAGTTTATTGTTCTATAAGCATCTACAATCTTAACGTCGAGTTGAAGCACACTATTCAAAGATAGGAGAAAAAAAGATTAGAAAGTCTAGCTATAGAACTACTTAGGTCTAGCGGCTGGATGGTAGAAGTAGCATAGAGCGGGTCCGCGTCTTACTCTCGTCATGATGGCAGCGAGGAGCGGAAGAGCTCAGCCGGCTCCTCTCGGAGCTTCACAGGCCGAGACTGACTGATCGTCGCTCCGCCTCGGAATCGTGACGGAAAGTCACGACAGTCGTTAACCTATTACTTTCTGTCGGATAAGATGCTTAAAGTTGAGGATACAGAGAAGAACGATAAACCAGACCACAACCACACATCCCAGAAACCCAGTAGGTGGGAAGACCCTAACATGATTAAGCCACCTCCTACGCCTAAGCCTTAGCCTAAGTATAAACCTAAGCGTAATTTACCTAAGCCCTAGCTAAGGAACGAATTACGGGGTTGGTGAACCACTAGTTCCCTGCAAATGGAGGGTTTAAAGGATAACGTTCGAAAGTGGAGTGACGGCTGAACCTAAGCACTGCAAAATCGTCACACAGGAAGGATTCGAACTTCCAACGCATATCCAACAATCATCCTCACTATCCACTCAGCCATCTAGACTCTTCGGAGCTTTCCTGGCTGTCTTATGACGACCTATCCCCACCAGACACTCACCCCGCAGCGTGATGTGCAGGTGGTTACGGTAGAGCGCGAAATTTGAACGACGGCAGCCGGCGGAATGCAGTCGCGTTCCACACTGAACAAGCCCATAGAGACTGCCGCAGCGTCGCGGACGCAGCGCGCCCAACGTCGCGCTTGGTCAACACAGCGGTAGGGTCGAGGCAGTTGACGTTCTTTTGATATGATATTTTTGGCATTGTTTTCTTTTTCGGCTCGAGAGGCCCCAAAAATTGTACAAACTTTATAATCACAGTTCTTAGTGATGCTGATCAAAAATCAGCCGCTGCCTTTTTGGAGTCTTCTACAGTCCTGACAAGTGCGGGAGTGGAAAAGTGGGGTTGAACGAAGTCGTACTGTTCTCTGCCTCAAACGACAGAACCTGAGTGCGCGTTATCGACTGAGGGTCTTGTAAATCTCGCTAGAAAGTCAGAAAAAAACATGACCTTAGGTGGCCTTCGACCGACTAACACCTTCTCCGACTCGCCCAGTTTCGAAAACTTCTTGATATCGCCGAAAAACGAACTTTTAGTCGTTAATATGGACATCAAGTGCGGAATATCATAGAAATCAACGTGTTGGTTACATATTTCGTTCTAAAGTTTTTGTAATTATCCTTGTTGCAGTTGATTCGCACATATCCATCCGCAAAACATTACGATTCGTCCAATTTCAATCCGATCAACTGTTGGGCGCATGGATTGCAGGTATGTAATGTTTATTCTCGAAAAAGAACGAAAATGTTTGCCTTATCAGAGGTACAACAAACCCAGATAACTACTTTCTTGTTTCCGTTTTGCTGTTTGTTTCCAAAGTGACATGATCTTATTGGTCTGCTAAGAAAAAAATTCTGTTCATCCACTCATGTGGAGCAACTCAAATTCATTTTTAAAAGTTTTTGATTACTTTTCATAGATGGTGGCGCTCAACTTCCAAACGCCGGACGTTATCATGGCCGTTAACCAGGCCATGTTCGAACAAAGTGGTAATTGTGGGTAAGTATCTACTACATAGCTCTTGTCGTTCGTCTACCCTGGCAATAGAAACTATTTTCACATTTTTCTTTTTTTCGTTTTTCAACATTGAACATTACCCCATTTCAGCTTTCAATTGAAACCGCGAGTTTTGTGGGACACGAGTCATCCAATGCATGGCAAATTCAATCCACTTTCTAAAGATCTCGCCAACAGTTCTGCACTTTTACTTAATTTAACGGTACGCCATATTTTTCCTGTTCTGAATTACATTCACTATCATATTGTACGCTTAATGCATTCCCTTTTTCTTGAAGGTCGTGCTCATTGTGAAACGCAAAACTTTTAGATTATATCTGGTCAGCATCTCTATCCCGGGTTTCATTGTGCGAGTTTGTATGTAGAAATCGAAGTCATTGGTATTCCATGTGATTGTGTAAAGGTGAATTTCCCTTCCGTTTCATCGGATTTTATTTTTGCTTTCCTCATTTGTAATCATTTTAGGAGAAAACAAAAGTTGTACAGCGAAATTCAGTGAATCCAGTTTGGGCTCACACCACTCAGCTACGAATCACCTTTGTTGATCTTGCATTTCTTCGATTGGCTGTTTGTGACAGGTGCTCTCTTTTCATTCCTAATTTCCGCTCTTCTTCTTTTACTTTATGCGATTTAAAATGTAGGTCAGCATGACGGCACCTGATTTTGTCGGCTCTGATGCGCTCGATTTTTTTGTTACTTAGCAATTGAACAGTGTAAATTTTGATTTTGTACCAGTGTATCCGGAGCTAGAAAGGATTTCTACATTTTTGTTCTTACTCATGTCATAATCCCTTGCCCCTTCCTGATCTCTGACACTATTTTTTATCCTTTCGTTCAGAGATCGAATATCGACCATCAATTATTGATAAAGCGGGCGAGTAGTTGATTTCAGCACCTCACTGACTGTTTGGATATCTCGGGGCTAACTGTGTCTAGCTCAACAGAACTAAGAAACATTGTAAATACCTTCTATTTTTCTCCATCCTTTCCTAGATTTTGGGGTGTCAAAGGGTTTTGTCTTTAATGTGAGTAACTTTTCGTCGTGTTTTTCTCTCTCATTCTAAAGACCACCAAGCTGTGAAGGATCCCTACGTTAATAAGCTAAGCTAAGCTCTACCTCCTTTTCCTTTGAAGAAAAGTGATCTTTCAGTACAGTCAACTCTCTCGTTCCTTTAAGCTTCTACGTGTTTGTATTTATCTTGGTGATGTTTTTTCAACTATATTTTAAGCAGTCAAAATGGTCGTGTGATAGCGCATCGTGTCGTGCCGGCCGGTTGTATTCGGCCAGGATTCCGACATCTGCCATTGAGGAGCGTATCGAACCAACCCATCGAAAGCGCTACACTCTTCATACGGTATCGATTCTCTATCATTTTTTGAAGAAAATCTCCTCTGTTCAACTTGGGATATATTATGCCCACACAAAAAAAAATAGCGAAAGTCGTTTGACTTCTGTGTTGGCAGCATTACGGGATAATTTTAGAGTCGTGCTTAGTTGAACAGCTTCCTGAATGATATTATACTAATTTCGGTACTTTACTACTTGAGTTGTGCCGTTTGAGTGGGCGGGGCAAGGGGGTGGAGTCAACCAATAACGCCAGAGCGCCTACAACATAACGTCACGCCACGATGCTGACAACGCTATCAATAGGTTGGCTAGAAGAGGGTTAACACCACGTCATGCCACGATGCTAACAATGCTATCAACAGGATCGCTAGAAGACGGTTAACATTAACATCATTGAGCATCGCCATTTCTGATCTCGACTGACCGCTCATGAATCCCGGCACACCGACTACCATGTTCAATCTACCAAGCACGGAGCAAGAAGCCGTCCACTTCCTGCAAGACAAGCAAGTGCTCCCAAAAAGGAAGACGTGTGCAATGGGACACGAAATGAAACTGCGTTTTGGAAGAAACGCCCGAGCAAATTGGAAGTGTAGTAGGAGAGCATGTCGCGGCGGCAAACGCTCGACAAGCGTCACGGAAGGAACGTGGTTCTGGAAATGTAGAATGTCGCTTGTAAAAGCTATTCGCTTCTTGTATAGTTGGTCACTCCAGCTGACGTCAGTTGAATGGTGTTACAACCAGCCAGGCATTGCCCGTAAAACACGCACTGAATGGATAAGCTGCATAATGGAAGCGATCACAAGGAAGCTTCATCGTAGTGCGCAGCAGAAGATCGGAGGACAAGGTTTCATCGTCGAAGTCGATGAAACCTTGTTCTCGAAACGACAAAGTCATGCGGGACGAATCCTGCCTCAACAGTGGGTGGTAGGCGGTATATGCCGCGAAACTAAGGAGTGTTTTGTTGCATTGGTGGAAAACCGAAACGCGGATACCCTATTGAAAGTGATTAAAGATAACGTAGCTGATGGATCAACAGTCTATACGGATTGCTGGAGAGGGTATCAAACGGATGAGTTGGAGCAGGCGAATTTCCACCACTTCACCGTTAACCATCGTTTCAATTTCGTTGAGCCCACCACGGGTGTGCACACCCAAACAATCGAACGCCTGTGGGGCACATTCAAGAAGCAAAATAAACGATGCAGAGGAACGCATCGAAGTCAACTGGAGTCCTACATCACTGAGTTCATGTGGAGACAAAGGGTAGGAAGTTACACTAAATTTGTGAAGCATAATATTCGATGTTCTTCAATTGCAGCTTGGGAAGAACGAGCCATTCGAAGCGCTCATAGAAGCGATAAGGGAATTCGCCGACGAATAGATGTTGATCGTTGCGATTCGGTGCCATCTTGTGCGATTTTTCGCTGACTGAGTTCATATTCCGTACATCAGGAAAATAAACAATATCCCAACGACGTCGAATCACGTAATGCTATTGCTGAGTTTGTTTCACCGTTAGGTTTTTGCTTAGGCATTGCCTTCCACTTAGGACTGACTACACTTCAATTGCTGACATACACATAAGCTAAGCCTAAGCTTGAGCTTGACCTGAAGCTTGAAGGTCATGCTTCAGTTTGTTTGTGGTGGTGACGTTGTCAGAGACGTGGCCTAAAGGACACGCAGACCAGCGCAACGCTCACAGCATGTCCCCGCCCTCGGCCCCGCCCACTCAAACGGCACAACTCAAGTAGTAAAGTACCGAATGCTTAGTTGAACAGCTTCCTGAATGATATTATACTAATTTCTTTATATCGAGATTACGTGGCCGTATCATGAAGAGCCCGCTGCACCGCTGTCCTGCTCAGCAATCAATGTTCGGATTTTTTTATTGTACCCGCTTTAGGCCCGCGTAGTGCAGTGGTAAGAGGCGCTGCTGACACCCGCACGGTCGAGCGATCGATCCCGGCCCGGGCTAACCAAGCCTTCCATCCCTTCGGGGTCGGGTAAATTGGTACCAGACTTGTCTGGGAAGGTAAAGACACTGACTTGGTATAGCGGCTGGCCCCCGCAAGTCATTGTATAGGCCAAACACGCATTCACCATGCCTCTACGATTCTGAATTGAACACGAATGCCGCGGCGCGTCCTACGGGGACTGATCAACGCCGACACCTTTTCCTTTACCTTTACCCGCTTTCGGATGAGTTATCTGACTATTGCTCCACGTTTGTGTCAGTTGCGTAACAGTTGACGCACCTGTCACAGCGCGTCTATCCGCAGTTACCTCGGCAAAATTCGTATTGTATTCTTATTTTTGAAATGTCACACTTTTTCGAAGCAATTATAACCTCCTGTGCGAAAACTGGCACTATTCAACTTAACGGACTCCAATCCTCGATTTTTTTCAGTTGTCGAAACTCGCTGAAACTTTGCACAGGGGGGGGGGGGGGAATTGAGGACGCTGATCACGAATCTGCTGTCCGTTTTTCACGTGGGTGTCTCGGACCACCCAAATCGCTACTTGGGTGGTCCAGTCAGGATTACCGATTTCGCTGAAACTTTGCCTATGGAGGTTCCCTGGCGTCCTGAACACGATGGTGAAGTCCGTTTTCGAAATGGCGGCCGAGTACGGTAGTTATATGTGGGTACCTACCGACCTTACCTGGTGAGACTCACCTATAGCTACCGTATTCGGCCGTCATTTGGAAAACGGACCACACCATCGTGTTCACGACGCCAGAGAACCTCCATAGGCAAAGTTTCAGCGAAATCGGTGATCCTGACTGGACCACCCAAGTAGTCGATATGGGTGATCCGAGACGACCAGATGAAAAACGGTTTTCACCATCGTGTTCAGGACCCCAAATAACCCCCATTGGGAAAGTTCAGCGAAATCGATGATCCTGATTGGACCACCCAAGTAGTCGATATGGGTGATCCGGGACCACCCACGTAAGAACGGACGGCAGATTCGTGATCAGCGCCCTCAATTACCCCCCTATGCAAAGTTTCAGCAAATTTCGAATCTCGAAAAAAAATCGAGGACTGGAGTCCGTTAAGTTGAATTGTGTCCGAGAACCTTACCGAAAACAGCGAATGGTTTCTCCTTTTACTCTACGAAAACCTCGCTTGACGGTTAAAAATACGAGAATTCCACCAGCTTAAAATCGACCCTCAAATGGGGACACTTTTTTGTCAACTGTAGATCCAGATTGAAGAATTTCCTTTCATTTTGTTGCAGAACTCGATTCGAACAAGAAGAGCATATCTTTTTGCACGACGAAGACAGCGCAACTCATTGTAATCTTGAACATGTGCTTTCCTATAGGACCGATCTCGTTAGTTTCACTTCGTCCTTCATGTGTGCTCTACAAGATTGCATTTTTTGTTTTGTTTTTCAGATTCCACACGCATTACCTGCTCCTATACTTAAGAGGCAGATTTTTGTTTTGAAAGTGACAGGAACATTTGCTGATGAAACTTCAATAATAGTGCACGGTGAGAGTGACAGCACGGTGAAGGCTGTAATGCAACAGGTATGCTGACTAGGAAATTTCGGATTTCTGACGGAACTAGCGCCGCTTACTGACGTATTTTCAGGCCCTTCTAAACTCTGGTAAAAACGCCGATCAAGTCGACGAATATGTGCTCATTGAGGAATCTGTGCTCACGGTTCCTGGTGAAGAACCGGTCGAGCAAAGGGTTTGTTGATGTTTTGGTTGAAGCCGGTGGTATAGTTCGTTCACGCCCACTTGCATTCGACAGTAGTGCTTTTTGTTCCTGCGTGTTCTGTGGCAAGAACGAGGAAAAATTGTTAATCTACACCCTGCCTCATCAAGTTCCATCGCTTCCTCTGCGTCCCTGCTCTATTGATCGGGTCCTTCTGCTGCTGTCGCTGAGTGTAAACGGTTCGTGAGTTCGTGCCAGAAATGTCCCTATGGAAACGAATTTGCTTTAACTACAGGGTGTCTCAAAAAATGTACCTCCTGTTTGAAATGTCATAACTTTGGCGAAAGTGAACGAATCGAAACGAATCATAGCTTGAATGAATGCTAAGAAAAAAGAAAATTTTCTGGTATGTGCTTGGTGAGGATTGCGCCATGTACTCGACCGAGGCCTCAGATTTTAGACCTGATTGATATGCTTGCTCTACTTTGGTCGTAAACAGGTGATATCGCTGCTATGAGTTACCTCTGAGGCAGTGAACATATCGACCTCCAGCAGCTTTTGATTAAGCATGGAACAACATCAATATCGATCAATACTTGTAACTACTGTTTGAGAAGCCAAAACTCTTCCAACCATGATGCAATCATAAGAAAAGAATTCAGAGGGATGTAAAATGTATGAAGATTCCGCCATGCACCTGCCGGAATCGTCGGATTCTAGACATGATTGAAAGTTCACGGATATGTTCACGGATATCATGCTTGTTCTACTTTGGTCGCGCACAGGTGATATCTCTAATACGCGTTTCTCTTGATGCAGTAAACATAAAAACATCAAAACATACCAAGTTTAACCTGCACGTTAAGATGCACTTGCACAATACGACAATGTTTTTTTATCAGATCAAAATGAACACTCAGTGGTTGATAGTGCTGCTAATCCGTCTCTAGCCGAAAGCTGAGTTGTTTTGTTCGCTGCTCCAAGTATATGACCTGTTTGCGACCAAAGTAGAACAAGCATGCTATCCGGAACTTTCAGTCAGGTCAAAACTCCGACTATTCAAGCAGGTGCATGGCGCAATCTTCATGTTTCATACATTTTGCATTCCTCTTAATCCTTTTCTTATGATTGCATCACTGTTGGAAGAGTTTTAACTTCTCAAACAGTGGTTACAATTATTGACCGATACTGATGTTATTCCATGCTTAACCAAAAGCTGCGGCATTTCGACAAGCATACTGCCTCAGGAGTAAGTCATAGTAGCGATATCACCTGTTTACGACCAAATCTGAGCAAGCATATAACCCACGCACAATCAATCAGGTCTAAAATCCGAGGCATCGGCCGAGTACATGGCGAATCCTAACCGTACACATACCAGAGAATTTTCCTTTTTCCTAGCTTTTATTCAAGCTATGGTATGTTTTGATTGGTTCATTTGCGCCAAAGTTATGACATTTCAAACAGGAGGTACATTTTTTTGAGACACCCTGTATTTATGGATTAATAAATGTGGGACGAACTTGTGAAAACACGGGATTGCGGTACTAATGGACTCAATTCTTTTTCTGTACTAATGGCCTCGTCAATTCTTTTTTTCTCCCGTCCATCGACGTCACCGTAGCTTCGAAACTCTTTTACCCACCTTATCGGGCTTTCTCTTCACATCGCTGCGCAAATATCTTTTTTGTCGTTGATGTTTCATCTTTATCTTTTCATCTAGCTTTTAGTTCCTTTGAGCACGCTTCTTGTCCTTTATTCATACGCCCTCTGAGTCATACCCCTTTCTAGTTCACTTACGCTTTGATTTTTCTGATCATGCACCGCATGAGGAGGCACAATGGATAAAAACATTACTGGTGGAGGTAACAGGTATCTAAGAAAACACAATTTATGTGAACTCTTCAAAGGCTGACAAGTGAACGAGAAACCGTTCTTTTGCTAAGACATAGTATGTCGACATCATCACCCTTTACTGGGCTTCTCCGATAATCCGCCTATAGTGACCTTATAGGTTTTTATATCTAATTCATCGGTTAGGTTGCGCTTCCATCCTATGGCATTGTTTTACTCTCGTAAATGTTTGTTGAAGGTCTGACGGTCTTAAATCTGTGGGATTTGGTTGACGAGCCAAATTAAGCTGCAGTTCTCTGGTCTGAACACTGATTTTGTGTTTCAGATTTTGCCACCTAACGAGCCAATTATGGACGCAGTTGCGTGTTGGAACGGATCGACTCGGCGATTTGTGTTACGAAAGAAAGGCAGCGTGAGTGACGAAAAAACCAAGAAAAAACGAAAGCTTGCCAAATCAACGCGGAAACTCCCAAAAATCTCAGAACCGCTCTCTGATACCTTATCCTCTAGTGCCTGACACTCGTTTCTTTGTCGATTCGTAGTTGTTATCGTCTTACCCAGTGTCTGAAACGTGATCGAAGTGAATGTCTCCTAATTCTGTTCAACTTTATGCTGTACGAAAAGCAGCGCATGAAAACTTCGTTGACTTCTCTCATGATTGTGTGGTCGTTCACTTCTTGTGTTTCATGTTCAGCCATCAACGCACCTTCTAACCGCCCGTCTCTCTTTACAAACTAGCTTACGCTTTCTCTGGAAATGTTCTTCAGCTTCAGTTTCCTGCCAAATTAACATTTCAAGCACATGTTCACGAAATTTCTCGAATAAATCCCATGAAGCTCTCCATTCCATCAAATGATGTGCTACAAGCCCGCTAAATAGGTAAGTGTGACATGCATGACCTGATCGCCGAGACCGTTTTTTCGCACAATTTGATGCATTGGAACGATTTGCTTCTCGTACAGTCCTATATCACTCGTTTCGACACCAATCAACAGCATTTTCTCCATCGATTGCTCAGTCAGCTTGTGCTACTACCAAGGATTTCTTTAACGCTTTAAAGCATACTGTCTTTGGCACCTTGCAATTCTTCTGGCTGGCCTTTATCGTTTCAATTTTTTGCTGCTGAAATTGGCCGCATATTCCGCTATGCAGAGTTGGTGCTTTCGAATGTTCTCAGAGAACGATGTTGTTCGATTTTGAGTGGTGTACACTTTTTACGGTTCGAAATCCGCTTTAGAGTTTTGCTATGGCGATCGCATGCGTTTTTTGTGCATCGCTGAGTTTTGAAAGTTCCATATACTTATACAAGAAGTTATGTTTTCTATGATTTAGGATCCTTCGTCACGTGCTTGGATTACGTCGATTATCAAGAGCGGAACTGGTACTTCTGCGACGTCGTCACCTTGTCCGGGAACCAAGGAAGAGCACACAAAGAGCGTATCTAGTGCACATCTTCATGGCAAATCCCTTGATGTCGAGAATGCTGATCATCTGGAAATCGGCGAAAATAGTCAGTTACTGTATTATGATCGCTTCCTGTGCTGATCATGGCGATTTATGCTGGGTACTGAACAGTCTTCACTTGAGCTGTTCAGTTGTTAAAGCTGAGATTGCTTTTACACTTTTTCTGCAACACATTTATACTCGGTTGCAAAGTAGTGTTTATGTGCTAAAATAGGGTAGAAACGCAGAGGAACTAGTAAACAGTAAACGCCAGGAGTTTGATTTTTGGACATTTGGCAACGGTAACACAAAAATTACCAATGTACTGAGGACGCATTCGATTACGGTCGTGGACTGTAGAAGAGACAAACCGAGAAATTGCGGCATGGGGAAACCACGACTAGAGTTCAGGAAACGCACTGTTTTGCTCGCGAGTATGAACGAACCCATTATGTCATTCCTGGGTGCCGAAGTTGTGGTTCTTTGGAGATTTTCCTAGGGTAACGGAACAGCTAGCTAAGATCTAGAAATAAGAATGATTGCACGATTATGTGATTGTGAAAAATTGGAGCGAAAGAAGCGCGGTTTTGCGGTGGACCCGCCCATTGCGGCACTGCTTTGCTGCCTAGTATGAATGGGCTTCTAGTGTTTTTGGTTTCACAGCGTCTGGTTTCGAGCCAGACTATTGTAGCAGTGAGTTAATTTATCATTCACCTTACTTTCTTTGTGTGTTCTGTTGAGGATCCTTTCCATGTTGTAGCTGGTCTCAGTCGACGTGCTCGATCAATGGGCGATACGTTCCTGGTGTGCGTTCACAATGTTAGCGAAGATCAACCGTACGCAATACTTCGAGCGAGCGTCCATAGCACTGCTACCGACATCATACGACAGGTAAGACGGTGATCGTCAATTTTTGGTTTTAAGGAAACCTGGAGTAGTTTGGGGTTGTGTGTTTGATAGTGATAAGAGTGAAGTAAACATTGTCGGCGCTGATCAGCCCCGTAAAAACGCGCCACGCATCCGTGCACCATTCAGAATTGTAGAGACATGACGATTGCGAATTTGTCCTAGACACTGACTTGCCGGGACCAGCCGTTGTATCAATTACACGACCCGGAAGGGATGGAAGGCTTACTTACCTGGGCGAGGATCGATCGCGTGACCGTGCGGGCGTCAATAGCGCCTCTAACCACTTCAGACCTGCGCTCTTTACCTTTGTCAATAGCGGTAAACACAGAAAGTAAATTGTTTGTTCTTCAAAATGATGTTGAGTTGTTTGTTACCGTCTGTAGCTGCTCCAATGTTACCGCGCTAGGCCCCACTCACACTCAGCTGCAGCAGCTTTGCAGCAGAGATGAAGGGGCTGCTATGCGCTGCGTACCTTCTGTTTGGTCTGCGAGTGTTCATCGCCTCCGGAGTCAGGTAGAACGAAAGTAATAAAGTAAAGGTAAATGTGTCGGCGTTGATCACTCCGCGAAGGACGCGCCGCCGCATTCGTGTTCAATACAGAATCGTAGAGGCTTGATGATTGTGTGCTTGGCCTATACAATAATTTGCGGGGGCCAGCCGCTATATCAAGTCAGTGTTTTTACCTCGCTAGAAAAGTCTGGTACCAATTTACCGACCCCGGAGCGATGGAAGACCTGGTAGGCCCGGGCGAGGATCGATCAACCGTGCTGGTGTCGGTAGCGCCTCTTACCACTGCACCACTCGCGCCCCATTACAAGCGAAAGTAGTAGTTATGATTGTTGTACAGAAAACCCAAATGACCGCTTTGACCGGCGGAAAGGGGCGAAGCGTATAGTTAATCGCCCGGAAACAACCGTCTCCGGGCGATTAACTATACACTGAAGTTTGTTGCGTTTTTCATAACTCCAAGCTGATTTTTATCAGAAAAAAACTTGTAGTTGCAGTCAGGAAAACTTGAGCTTTCTGAGCTGATGGTCGATTTCTGAAGGTCTTTAATGTTTCTAGTTTATAGTAAAGACAAAATAATCATTATTCGACCTCAACGACCACGCGAGGTCAATCACCTTACAAGGGAGGTTGCTCAGCGTGCTCCGAAGATTCACAACGAGACCCATACTGTTTTGTAGAGCATCTAATGGCGATTACAACGGTATGGTTTGTTTTTGCTAAATGCAAATGGATGGCCCAAAAAAGGCAAAGAAACCTTGACCACTAACCGGTCGCAAATGGGCTTCTTGATCGCAACCACCAAAGATACCACCAGAATCGACTCAAATCAAAAACAAATGCCAGATTCGTGATCAGTGCCCCGAATAACCCCCGTAAGCAAAGTTTGAGCTAAATCGGTGATTTTGACCTAACCAGCCTTACTAGTGTTGAGTAGTTGTACGAAGGTCCACTTACCGAGAATATCTTTGTTCCTACTGTTCCACTTTTTGGACTCTAAAGAACAAAGAAACGCCATTTAGATGAGTTTCTTTTGATTTTCATCAAGACAGATCACTTGAGCTGTTGACAAATCCGCAATTCACAAATCTAACATCGGCTTTTTCCATTGTGTCTGGCATGAGCTTGCAGGGTCCGTAGTAACAAAGTTGGGTAGTTGGGTCAAGACCACCGATTTAGCCCCTACTTTGTCTACGGAGGTTATTCGCGACGCTGATCACGAATCTGACATCAGTTTCTGAATTTGTGATCGACTTGGGTCTGTTACAGTAAGAATGGGTCACGTACATAAGTGCTAGTAGATATTGTCGCTTGTGCATACTCTTGTTGGCCATACTCATCCCAAAAGCGATTCTATCCCGCAACTGCGACAAAATTCCAAAAGCAGCGTATCTTGGTATCCAGCGTAGGAAGGCAAAAGAAAGGCACAGCAAAGGGATCGATCCACCGACCGCCGGAGTCCCGCATGCTACCCACTGAGCCACCATGATCCAGTAGGTGTTAGTAAACACCTAGAAGTGCTCTCGCCACTAGTTTCTCGACACTAGTTAGTGGTCAAGATTTCTTGCCTCTTTGGGCCATGCATTTGTATTTAGCAAAAACAAACTATACCGATGTAATCGCCATTCGATGCTCTACAAAACAGTATGGGTCTCGTTGTGAATCTTCGGAGCACGCTGAGCAACCGCCCTCGTTAGACCATCCTCTCTAATTGTAACCCAAAGCTACGTTAACAGGTGACGTCTTTATGTGTGTTATGCTTTGGTGGCTCATTGGTCCCGCCAGAAAAAAACCAGTGCAACTGAAGGCCTTTTCGTGCCATTATTAATAGTTTCGAAAACTGTTTCTAGATTCGCCAGTAAGCGTAAAAGTAAAGCCTCCAAAAACTTACCCATCCGTGCGCTAAATGATTTTCACCGGTAAATTTCTCCGAACTGCAACTAACCTTTCTATTTCCCCGTGAATTTTGGCTTTTCTTTTGAACGTGCTCACAAATATTAGGTCGTTGGGAAAGTTTCCCAATGTTCACAATGATGTTTCACAATGAAACGGTCCATCATATCGCATATGCCCTCGGCTGAGCTTCCTTCAATGCGTTGCTTCTTAAACTTGTGAAGAAAAGAGTCCGTAGTGCGTGCGATGAATATTTATTAGTTCTGCAATACCTGTAGCATAGAACTAAGGCAACTGTGGTATATTCAAGCAAGAAAACACGCTACATGTGAGTTATAGAGGTGAGATCCCGAAACCCGTTTTAAAATTTTGGCGAGCAGCCAAACTATGTGGCGTAAACTTTCCCTACAGCTTGGACAAAGGAAAACATTCGAAAATTCGTAGTAGGCGCTGTTACAACTACCTGATTCAACTTTGTAAGGACTCTTCCATTTTTAGTTTAAAATAATCTCGCAATGAAACTGTCAATTTCAGATATATTTTTTATTGAGTGGACTAATTCCTAGTGATCTGAAAACGGAACAGATCGTCGTTTTTAAGAGTTGAATCTTTTCTGTTGCAGGTATTTATGAAATCTCGTCGCTCTGATATGGACGAAAGCGATTTTGTGCTAGTGGAGGAAACATCTGAAGACACGAAGGCTACCTCCAATGCTGTTTCCGGTGAGAGTTTCGAGAGAATATATTTTCGATCGAAAAGATCGGCGTTAAGATCTCAGTCACTTTGGTCGAAGAAGAACATGTCGATTGAAATGTCCGTTTCATGACAGTGTTACTTCATATCTGTTACCATCCAAGAAAAATTTTTGTTGTGCTGACTCCCTTCAATCTCACACGTTTATGGAGATTTTTTATTAATTTCATTTGACACGCATATTAGCGTGCTAAAAATCAAAGTAGTAGATAGTAAATTCTACTGACATACTGGCGTGAAAACACTGAAGAACGCGAACTAAAAAAGCAGAAAACTTTGGTGGTCAGTTAGACAGCTAGATCGGATACATGACAGAAATCTTGTTAGCAGCAACTTCTAAAAAATCTGTTATCGTGGTAAGATATACAGCAGATCATTTCAACGTGACAGTAGCCTTATCCGAAATAACATGAACGCGCCTTTTGTTGATCCTCGTTTTCCGAAAAGTCATATGGTGAGAAATAATGATGTGTTAAAGGTTTTGCCGAAATCTTTCGTGTTTCCCGGAGGATTTATACACAAACTGCACCTGCCGCGCCTCGCTTTCCTTTTTTGACTGAGAAGATTTGCTGGTTCGGATTATGTAGGCAGTCCTCGACCTTTCTTGGCTGCATAATTGTAATATCTGTTTCATTAATGCGATGCTTTCTGCACAGTGGTGGTATAAAATAAGTCAGATAAAAATCTTTTGGGTAGATGTGATTTAACTAGTGAGTATGTTTCTCAATGTTATTATGCTTTTTACATGTATTGCATTCCAGGGCGACAAAATGTGCCGCGTGCGACGAGTCGAGTTCTAGGGGCGAACGAGAACGTATGGAAAGCTCAGAGTCGATGGAAAAGTATGGGTCGTTTCGTGTTGGAAAATCGAAAGGACACTGTTCATTCGACACTGGAGAAAGTGAGGGCATTCATTCTTCAACTGGAGGCCGCTAAGCAAAGCATGAACGCACAGTCTATCGTCTGATGTCCGTCACTGATCACCGTCATTGTCTCGGGCACATTGTCTCTTGTCGATCACTGTCAGTCGGGGTTCAGCATGTATTTGCATTTTCATCTTCATGCACAATATTCGCTCAGCTTTCAACGCCCGTACTTATCGTTCTTGAACAAAAAATACCAAGATCAGGGCGCATTTTCTCGAGCTCTTGTCACTCATCGCTTATTGTTCATTCTCAGGATTCCCATCCAGTATGTGGGTAAAGATGCGAGTCATTCGTTCATCTAGTTGTTTTTCACATTCACATTATTCCTGTAATCACAAGTGCACATGTGCATGTTAAGAGCTCAGCTCTATGTTAGTATTTTATCGTTCACTGTGCCTAATCTTGATTTTTCTCATCATGCAGTGGTACCGGTGTGATGGTCTCTTTATGTTAATGTTTATGTATGAATTTTGTTGCTTCTTGCTCATAGATGTCTGTCCATACACAGCACTACACAGCTGATCTTTCAACGTCTACATAGAACACAGTTCTTTTCCGAGTATTCGTCACGCACATTCACGAATGCATTCTGTAGATCTGCACATTTCTTGTACTTTCTTCGATCATAACGAATATATCAATACGTCTACTGCGATATCTCAAGTGCGACTGTCGTTGAGCCTCAACATGACGTTGAAATAGAGTTAACAGTAATTCTTCGCAGGTAACCAATGTTTGTACGCACAGCTTTGTTCCCTTTTACCTTTCGGTATAACCGCGTTCGATAGAGGTTGGAAGAGTTGAGGTGAATCTGAGTGACCATCTATTCGAGGACCATTTCAGGACACATGGGATCATCAAAGGAGTGATGTGAAAATGTAATTTTAGAGTTTAGGAGGAGAACTTGGTCTTCATTGTCGGCCACTACAGTCGTGTACAGGAAGAATGTCATCCGGTGGCTTGCCAGGGGTTGTGAGCTGAGGGTGACATCATCTTCTCATTCTCATTGGTCCCTATATAAGTGCACTCTTGCAATTTCGCATACGCGGATGGGTGTGTTACCTAAGTCTTGCTCCTTGATATTCCTCAACGTCTTCAAATAGTCTTCGAATGAATGGTTTCCCAAATTCTCCTTTAATTTTCCGGGATCAAATGAAGGCGGATATGCGAAAGCTTGAGCCGGAATAATGCTACACATACTAACCTTAGTTACCGGCTCAAGTATTACTACTAACTCATATTCTTCTTCGATAATTGAAAGGAGATCAAGATCTACCTAGGATTTGAAGGGATTGTCGCTTTTCACTCGCTCAATGACCTGTGTGAATCTTCCATTGTAAGATCAGTTCGTGGGCATTCGACAATTCGCTGTTCATTCACCTTTTTCGGCTCTACATATTTCTTTATCACGGCGCGTTCTGTGCAAGCCTTTTTCATCATTTATGGGGCCTTTTAGATCTCCCGCGATAGTGAGGAAGTCCCTTTCATCTTGCGGACAAGTATCTGTGTATTGCAGTTGGAAATAGCACAGTAGGAAGGTCGTACTTGTGGATGTGACGTAGAAACTGGCACCATTCGCTGACCACCGCTGGTTTTGACCCAAACGGTAGTCGGTCAGAAGTTCGCTAGGGTGGCCCCATTTCCTCACGCATCTCTCAGAACAAGTGGCTTCATTCCTTGTCTACTTGCATGGGTATTGTGGCGTATGGTTGAGCGCAACAAGCGGTTGTACAAACGTGTTTATTGTAAGCACTTAAGATACTGCACTCAGGAATCATTGGAGGTATCGAGCCTCTTGGACTTCTGGAGGGCGGGGCGATGAGAGTGAAGAGGCATCGTCGACGACGGCGATGCTAGATAGTGGATGCATCGACGTTGACGGCGATACTGCGGCCGGCGCGACGAAGTATGGATGGTGGAGTTGAATGTGGTTGGCTGTAGATGGTTGGGGAAGTGTTTGCAGGAGTGCTTGTTGCTGAAGAGGTGATTCAGTGGTAATCTGTAAATAATAGGTTAGTTATGAAAGGCCTTCGGCCTGTTTCGTGGACGATGAGTCCGAGTGCCGGCGAATGTGTACGCGTGGCTCAGGTACCCATGCATTGCACCTTGTAGTGCTCGCGAGAAGTGCGGCGTGCTCAAATGCCGCGTTTGCTCCCATGTGCTGCAGTTATCCCTTCCTAAGTTACCACATTCGTCTATGGTTCGGATCCGCTTGGACGTTATGTCTGCTTTTGCCTTATTTCTCACAAGATTGTGATAAGCACCGGGCGATGGTTCCTCTGGCAATCGCAGAAGGTTTCTACGGAAATTTGATCAGAAGGTTTCTACGGAAATTTCGCAGAGACGAGCGATTTTTTGAGTTCATTCCTGAAGAAGGATCAGCTCCGTTTCGTATGCTGCGTCTTCGTTTATGCTCTACGAAGCTGCATCGAGATGGAGAGTTTTTTGATCTCTTCAAGGCTGATTGGTGGCTTGGAGGCCCTGCGATGAAAGGCCGCCGTTGTTGTGCTTCAGAAAAGAGTTTTTCAGGTATATCGCGTTGCAACGCTTCTTGTTTCGGTTCCCATATAACTGTCATTTCAAAAGAGACGCCTTCGGAGCTGCTTTGGGGTAACGACCCTTTATCGTATACGGTAGGGCCAAATACTGATTCGGCGATTTGTAAACCTGAGGGTGTCCTTTTGACACTAATTGGACCAGTAACTAGTTCGTGGTAGTAGTCCAGTCCCACGAGAACGTGCGGCTTTTGATATTCGCCGCGAGTGTTTGAGTTGACCAGGCAAATGCTGTTTGCCTTCAAAAACGCCACGTCAACAGGTCTGAGGTTGACGGCTGGAAAACCGTTTGTGATGATAGGCTTGGTTTGGACTTCCAGATCGAGCTCCTCACCATAACCGGTGCTTATCTGGAGCTTTATTGTGTGGCTCTCGAAGGTTTCTGTGTGTCCTCCAATTCCCGACATGGTGCATATCGGTCAGCTAGCGATTTTTCTATGACGGTTCGTTGGGCGCCTGAATCAAAGAAAAAGAGCACTTTTTCCCACTGTTGTGGCTCCAAATGCTACCCTCTGCGGTCAATAAGACGAGCTGTGACGACATGGAGTTGTTCTCAGGTTTTAACTCACCATTCTCAGAACTCATTTGCAGATTGTTTGATTTAAACCTGCTCTTCTCACCTTCATTGGAACAATTTTCTTTTTCCCGTCGAAGATGAGGTGGTTTTGGGTTCTTATAACCTAGTCTGCTTTTTAGGTTATTGGTCGATGGTACATTGGTACCGGTCTGGCCTCCTTCCCGTTTGAAACACAGGTTTATGTGGTGACTTTGACTACATTTTGGACAGTCTGAGTCATTGCAATCAAGGCTGCTGTGGTTTGACGAGCAGCATTTCCAGCATCTGCGTCCCTCGGTTAATGCCCTTCTGCGGGCAACCTGATCAGTGACTGACCTACAGGTCATTGAGGCATGATAACGATTCCGACAAAACAGACATAAGTCGGCATAGTGCGGCATTGATAGCGCGTGCCGTTGATTTTCGGCATACGACCGCGTGTTATCCTTTACCTGGTCAGCAGATACATTGTAGGTTAGGTCGCCAGACTGTGTTCTTTGATTGACGTACTTATCTCTCGGACTGCTGGCAATGTTTGTTTACCTATGACCGAGTCTGTTTTCTACGTAGACTTTTGCGGCTATCTCTTTATTCAGGAGACTTATTAGGTCGCCGATAGTTTGGCTATCGTGTGAATGGTTCGATAGGAGAACCGGCTTTACCACATCGTGTGGGAATTTGGCTAAGATGGTCTCGCACCACATTGGATCGCAAGTTTTCCGCACGTCATAGCCGGCGGAGACCATCTGATTAGGCTCTTTCAGACGACGCGTCGATAAAGTGACGCGTCACGCGTGTGTGATGAAGGATAGGTAGGTCAGCGTCATCGGTTGATCGGGTTATCACGCGTCATTACGAGTAACTCGTCCGATCGACGTCGCGTTGGCCATGGTGTACTTGCAGACATTACGAGCAGTTCGCGCGCGGCGAACCGAGCGGCGAAACCCAGCGCAGGACGCTTGACGGATGACGTCTGCCTTGAAAGAGCCTATTGTCCAATATTTGGATCTGGTCAAAGACAGCTGTACAACTGTCCGAAGAATTGTTTGCTGACTTCACATTCACCAACTTTTGCACTACTTGTGACCTGTTTACTGGTTGATTACAGTAGTTCTCTTGCAGAGTTTGGATGATCCACTCATAATTTTGAGGTACGAGTTTCATGCCCTTTATTGAGGCCTCAGTTCTCTCTTTGAGACTTTCCTTCAAGAGCAGTATTTTTCCATCACGTCAAGTTCTCTGCTATTGTGAACGAGAGTTTCGAAAACTGCCCAGAACTCTGGAAAGTCCTCAGCACTGCCGTAGAATTCTAGCAGCGTTGCTTGAGGAGGCTTTATAGACCTGTAGTGCCGTGCATCCTCCTCATTTCTTTGGATGACGGCGGAATTTGAGGCTATCTGCGTAGGATTGCTCCCACTTGTGCAGTTTTGCCTTGTCTGAGAGACGCTTTCCTCCTCATCGATTTGTTAATCGGTGTTCTCGGAGGAAGAGATCTGCAAGATTAGGGACTGTTGTGTAATGTATCCCAATTTCACGCTCACTGTGTCCCTTGTGCACTTCGACTCGTCGTATCGTGCAGTTAACATGAAAATTAATTAATCTGCACTCTCGAGCTCTTTGTGCAGCAGAGATTCGCTCTCAATCTGCTCTATTTCAAGCAGTAGGTCCTTTTTATCGGACTTATTTTTACATACTATACTCTGATTTCATTGTAAAGAGTTTCTAGTTTGTCTCTTGCACCTTTGATTTGGCCGATACTGCTTTGCAACAATGCAGTCGTCGTTCTGCATTTCTCATAATTGTCCTCATCAATCGAAGGGTAATCCAACCTTGCCGTGTACTTAGTGTACCTGGCTGGTAGATTCCTCAGCGCAGTAGCGCTGTTAACGATTGAAGTCTTATGAAAATACAGCGCCATCGTTGTGCTAGGTTTCAGGAGTCGATTCCTTGTGATTTCGTTATTCACGATCGTTTCCGTTCGTGAATTACTTTTTCAACTGGGAAAGGACTGCTCCAGGTAGACCTTTGGAGACTTTTTGCTCTAGGTACGACTGGCGTACGAGAGACTTTATTTCTCCGTGGAGAAATGCTCGAGTACGACTGGCGTACGAGACTTAGTATGCTCGAGTACGGCTGGCGTACGAGTCTTGATGCCTCAGATTCGAGGACTTTGTTGTGCAAGAGATGTTACTCTTAAAAACTAGATGTTTTGGCTAATTTTAGCCGATGCACCAGAATGTGGTGTATGGTTGAGCGCAACAAGCGGTTGTACAAACGTGTTTATTGTAAGCACTTAAGATACTGCACTGAGGAATCATTGGAGGTATCGAGCCTCGTGGACTTCTGGAGGGCGGGGCGATGAGAGTGAAGAGGCGAGGCATCGTCGACGACGGCGATGCGAGATAGTGGATGCATCGACGTTGACGGCGATAGGTATTGTTCTGTTTGCCCAAACCTCGACTCATCTCTCTATCTCGTTCCTTTCACCTTCCGATTCACCGCAGTGATTTGAGTATGTTCCCGAACGCACGATTTCTCATACTGTACTTCTCCAATAAGGCTCTGACCCAGCGGATTCGCCGAAACGAAAAATTTGTATCAATCATGGCCTTTCCGGTAAGGTCTACTATACCATGAATATTCAGTGTGCCGTGACTCAACGGCAGTCGATCATAAAATACACCATTTGCTTCTCCATCGTTGCCTTCGCAAAACAGCTTCACAAAGAGGATAACTTACCTGCTTTTCGTATAGACGCAAAACTAAGACGTCCCTCGCTTTCGAGATCGGCAGGTTCCCTTTATTCCTTGCCGGGTACGTACATTGAGCCTCAGCAATCAATCCAGATATTTACAGTCCAGTTGGTTAGTATAATACCGAAGAAGGCGTAAGGGAAGTAGGGAGACCAGTGGATGGAAAAATTTCGGTAGCTGCGTTTTACTACCAGTTGACCTGCGACCAAAAATCGAAGATGGGTCCATAGCCATTTTCGCATTTTCATATGCCTTTTTGTTATTTTTTTGAGGTCTTCTTCTTCAACAATGTTCGCTTCTACACATGTTTCAAATGAGAGAGTTTTCCAAAGATATTTTCGAGCATCTTCAGACGAAACGAATTGATTCTTCACGGAAGATCTCGCTGGCCAGTGTTCGATCGATAGGGCTGCCGAAGAAAATTTCTCGATTCGGAAAGTCGCTAACAATGGATGCGGGGCCCAAATAACCTCATAATATGACAACTTTGCATTTATTTCCCTTTGTTGTTTATGGAATCTTTACGAATCATGCCTTCTTTCACGCCTTCAGGTCGTATGTACATACATATGTAATATCGTTATGGAACATGTACTTTTAGAGAGTTTAGCTCCTTTCCAAGGCATTCATCGTAATGTATATAATTCTGAAGTTTCAAGTCTTTCGTTTCTGTTATTATTGTTCTTCTCATTCTCGTTTTAATGAAATGTCTCACCTCACTGTCGTTAATTTGCCTTATGGGCGCGTTAAAAAGTTTTTAAGTCCACGAGTTTGCTCAAAAACTGGCTTCGTTGGCTTCGCTTCTCCCTCACCACTAGAGTTATTTGGGGTGCTGATCAAGGATCTGATATCCGTTTTCAAAACACCGACAAAGTTCTCTCCTGAGTCAATTGTTTCCCGTAGTACCTTCGCGTTCCACAAACAGCAAGGAGTTTCTCGAACCCTTCCACAATAGACGTTTTGAAATGAGCTGCGTAACGGGTTCCTTCAATGTACCATCCCCTTGCGCAAATGTCCAAAGCAACCGCGCTTTGCAAGTGCCATCAGAAATGATGGAGTTTCATAAGGATAATATAACAACCATTCGACTCAGTAACACTCAAGTATTGACTGTTGTAACGAACTCAACTAACTTGAATGCATGCAACATTTTCAGATAGTCGAGAAACTATTGTTCGTAAGTACGAGGGTTAACTATGGGTAAAAGTTGACGCCAGTACTTCCGGTCTGCTTCATGAGCTGAATACATAGATAAACCTGCGCTGGCACGAAGACCATTATTGTAAAAAACAAGTACCTGGATGACAGTTTCTTTGTACTATCAACACATGCCGAAATGGAAGTGTGTCCGTATCATGAATCAACAGTCGCACCGCATACAACTCACACGAGAAATCCCGATAAATTTTTGGTTACCCTTAATCAATACTCAAGTGAAGGACTATCATTTTATGATCCGAACAGCAGTTAATGTGTGCACGAACGCAAGAATCTCTATAAGCAGTCCTACTTATAACAGATTTAGGTTCTAAGCAAAACTTGGACGACGAAGTATCTAAGTGAGACTTAGACATCATAGTCTCTTAGTAGAAACACAGAACTTTGACATCAAAGTCTCTATGTGGAAGTTAGACAACGAAGTTCTACGTAAAACTCAGACATCTAAAGCTCTAACGAGAACTCAAACATTTGTCTCTAATCAAAACTTACGATTAGAAATCTAACAATAAGTGTCTAAGTGAGACAGACAGACACAGGCAGACAGACAAACAGGCTTCAAGAAGAACTCACAATGCACAATACACAGAACTCAATAATAATAGTAGTGTTTATTTATATTTTTATTATTTTTATTACACCACTGTATTTTCATGTTTGTATAAAAAATACACTAAACAGGTCGAAACTTCCTGGTTATCTTTTGAAAAGTGATAGAAGACGATCTGCTGCGTGGAGATTAGCATCAATAAGCAATAAAGGGAACATTGGAAACTTTGAATGCCAAGTTCGAGATGAATCTGCGGAAGTAAAAAAGCTCCGTCGAAAATAAGGTTGTGTCACCTAGCGACGAAAAGGCATGCTACGGATCACTCAATTCCAGTCCTGAATCTAAACGTAGGCTCGGTACCCAGGAGATTAGTAGTGGTAGATTTGTAGCTGAAGATTATGCACAAACGGAGCTCTTAGCTGATGTTTTTGAAAAATCATTTTTCCGAAATGACGACTTTGACGTTAGAAACGAACAAACATCATATCCAGTGATGAGAGATTCTATTTGATTTCAAGCTGATAACATCAGTTAAACATTTACATTGGCCGTCATCGTATTCCACCACTTACTTACTTGCGATACTTGCGACCCGTTCCTCAGCAACGATTCTTCTTGCGCGGGTCCAAACTTCTTTTCCACTTTTTTCTGTCCAGAGCCAACGTTGTCCAGTGGGCTAGTATTTTAATCGGTCGAGGATTTGCAGTTCGGATGTTGTTGCGGTGAGCGTGTAAGCCCTGCCAACGGGGCGTTTCTTATCCAGCGGTTCTCAGCACACTGTGGCCGTACTCCAGCGTCCATCGGTACGTCGCATGAGATGTCCAGCGAAATGATGCCTCGCTTCATCTGCGGGGATTACGATGTCCCGTACTCTGGACATAGCTCTTATCTGGTCGTTGTGTAATCCGTACATCCGCTGCTGGTGCAAAGAAATGCCAACCATTTTCCTCTCCAGTGCTGCTTGAATTTTTCGCAGTTGATCTTCGGTCGCCTTCGTTAGGGTCCATGTTTCGCACGAGTGACACAGTGCAGGAAGCGCTGTGGAGTTGAAGACGTTAAGCTGCAGTGCGTGGTCCTTCACGCTTCCGATCACTCCTCTTACTAAATTGAAAGCAGCTCAGCCGGCTTTCTCCCTGTGGAGAATTTCAGGCTTGATGTCGTTTTTCATGTTCAGGAGACGACCAAGGTAGACATACTCGGCAACTTCCTCCAAAGGGTCTCCTTGCACTCGTACGGAGCTTTCGTTGGCAAACTCATTCTTCATGAATTTGGTCTTCGACATGTTGATTGTCAGCCCGGAATTTGCTCCTTCCTTGTGAAGCTCTTCCAGCATACGTGACGCTTGATCCGTGGACCGCGTAATGAGCACGATGTCGTCAGCAAACCTCAAATGGTTCAACTTTCTTCCATCGATACTGATACTATACTCATTCCTATTACAACGGCGGATGATGGACTCGAGGCAGGCTGAGAATAGATTGGGCGAAATCGGGTCTCCTTGTCGCACGCCTCTTTCTACGGCTACTTCTACATCGCGGTAGAAAGGCGTCAAGACAGTGATGCATCCGGTGTAGCACTTACTCAAGGTTTTTATGTAGCGTAGTTCGACACCTTGCTCGTTGAGCGCTTCCCATACTTTGAGAGGCTCCACTGAGTTGAGTGCTTTGTGGTAGTCGATGAATGTCAGTACCAGTGGCTCGTGGTATTCTCGAGCAGCCTCGGTTACTCTGCAGCAGGTGAGGATGTGGTCTATGGTGCTGAATTTCCGTCGAAATCCCGCCCACTCTATTGGTTGCTCTTCGTCTGAAGTCCTCTTCATGCGTGAGAGAAGGCACCTGGTGAACACCTTATAGAGTACAGGAAGCAGCGTTATTGGCCTGTAATTGGCAAGATGCTCTTTGTCGCCTTTCTTGAACAGCAAGATTGTTTTGGATATTTTCCAAGCAGCTGGTATCTCGCACATCGTCACATATCGAGTAAGCCGCTGCGCCAGAGCACTGAAAAGCTCTTGTCCACAAGTCAGCAGCATTTCGACGATGTTTCCATTAGTGCCCGGAGATTTACCCTTCGTCATCGTCTTCACAGCATGCCTCACTTCAGAAGTCATGAATGGCGGGACATCGTCACCAACAGATAGTTCTGCGGCGGCGGTGTCATGTCTCGTTCTGAAGAGGTTCGTGTAGGAGTTCGCCATTGTCAATTCAATCCCTGTTCTAGATGTAGTGCGAGTCCCGTCTGCAGATCTTAGGCAAGAAATTGCATTGCGGCATTCGGCGAGGTCCTGCTTAGTTCTTCTTAGACCGCGTCTATTCAATGCGGCATCGTAGGGAGAAATTTTTGTGGTATTCGGCAAGTTTTCTTCTACACAGCCTGCTCAGCACAGTGTACTCGACGTGGTTTTTCTGCCGGTCCATGTTCCTTCGTTTCTCGAGTAGGCTTCGTGTGCCATCGGAGATTCGCTGTGAGCTTTGATTCGGAGCCGCCTCACTGCACTTACTTGCAAGAGTAGTTATAATATTTGTAATACGGCTGCAGTCCTCATCGATGTCATCAAACATGTCGAGTGATACGCTATCCATCATTGCCTGGAGTGCCTCGATTTCGATCCTCTTTATTTGAGTCTGTTTGTGCCGTATCTGCGTGAGACGAACCTGCATTCGATCGAAGTGAAGTCGAGCGCGCAATAGACGGTGATCGCTTCCGAGTTGAATGATGGAACAAAACTTGCGTCTGTAAAGACCTTCCTATTACACAGGATGTGGTCCAGTTCGTAACTCTGACGTGGTTTTCGCTAGCAATAGACCGATAAGTTCTTAAATCGTCCGCGAAAGCGCAGAATTCAGCGTCAGTATTGGACAGTAGGTGTAATAAGTCGTGAGTATGAATGTTAAACAAGACTGGGGAGAGCACCCCTCCTTAAGGTACTCCACTGCGTACAGCTTTGATATTGGAGAAGGACTTTTCAACACGGACAACAAACTTCCAGCGCGACAGAAAAGATTCTATCCATGTAATGATGCGTGGATGGATGCCAACAGCATGCATCTTGTGAAGTAGATGCTTATGAAGTGACCGACGTCGCTAGCTCGCTACTTGTGTGCCACGCGGGTAGAATTGTCTTTCAGGCGCTCGTCGGTACCTCAAACTTGGGTAATTAAATCTTTATCTGGTGTTAGCATATTGAACGATAACAACGTGTGAGGCGACAACATTAAATCGACAAATCGACGAATGACATGTGATAACAAAATATATGTGTGTGAGATTCAGACATGATTCTTCTTCGAGTTCTTGGATGATGAGATTGAACGGCTAAACGACGATAGAGAACTATATCTAGCACGGGGATGAGCATTCCTCGAGTCCTTGGTTCAGTTGAGGCGAGTGGCACGAGAGTGAGACTCTAAACGATCAACTACACAACGTCTAAGTGAAGGTATTCGAGATGGACCTACTTAACGCGAACTTGCTGTATACATCCAAACGCGAAAACCCTTGGTGAGACTTGTGCAGGAAGTTGAGACTTGACCGAACGCGAGAACGATACTAAGAGACATCTAAATAATGCGCTTTTGACTCGAAGAGAACGTCGAGAAACTAGGAACACATTAAACATAATAAATGAACGCGGAGAACGGCCGCTCACCTTTTATAGCGGCCTAAGCACTTGAATTTCACGCACATTCTAAGAGTCGACGTGCCCTTTATCCTTGGAGCGCGCTATCTGAGTCGACGGCGTCGACACTCCCGCCGTTCTCTTATTCCTTTCCCACTGCAAGTGAGTCTGTTCCGTCTCGAGTCGCCTTGCCGCTTCCTTCTTGAGGTCTGGCCCTTCGCACAGTGCTCGATGGTGGGGCCGATTTGGAATGAAATCAGCGAAACTCGTCCACGCTACGCGATTGCAGTACCAACACGGCTTTCCGTATTGAGGACATTCGCCTTCGCTTGGACAGTCCTCGAGGCACGTGTAACACAGTCCTTTCTGCTTGACGATTTTATATCGCAATCTGGACTCCGTGTAGACCGGGTAGGAATCGGAATAGTGTTGTCCTTCTACGTCGCAGAACGCGCAACAAATTCTAGGGAGAATACCAGGGGAGTTAAATTCTCTTCCCCGATATGGAAAGTTCTGGTAGTCCTTTTCCATATTTTCTACGTCTATCTGCCATTCTCTCAGAGAGTCTCGACGTCCTAGCTCTCTTCTCCTCGCCTTCGGTGGTGGTGGGCTCGTTTCTCTCCCCTCTAGCATCATGTTTTCCCAATACGCGTCATCGTCAAGTTCCTTCGCTGCAGCATCGGGTTCTTCTTCGACGTCGAGTGGCGGGGATACTTGGTTTTCCTGTCCTCTGACCTCCATTTTTTCCTTCAAACTCGTGATCTCCGCGGCTTGTTGTTCTATCTTCGCTTGTAACTCGGCAAACCGCGACATTATGGATTCCTTCTTCTTTTCCGCCACCTTATCGGCTTCTCTTCTGAAGATGGTAGTGAGTTCGGCTGTGTCTGGATAGAGGTGGTAGTTGCGGAGTTGTTTTTCTGCGTGACTTGAGTACTTGACAATATCGGCTATGTCTTCATCCAGCTCTTTCCTCAGCTCGTTCACCTTTGAGATGACTTCGCGGCATTTCTGGTGGAGCTCATCTTCTCTAATTGGCGTTCCTTCTCTTTCAAATTTAGTCTTCCGGAGCAGTACACTGGTGAGCACGAATCGGCTTCCAATACGCGTTATCCTCTCTTTGGTGACCTCTGCGGTACGTAAGCAGTTTGGCGCACGCAGAAACTGTTCTGCAGCTCTCGCGAGCTTGAAACCGTCCTCGTCCCTTATGTGTCTCCATTGCGTCTTTTGCACTTTAGCTGCTCGCCATTGAGTCTCGAACGCGTTGAATACTTCTTGTAGTTCGTCTTGCAATTGTTGTGGAGACGGTCCAAAACCAGCGATCATGCGCGTCAGGTCCGTCAATTTCAGCGAGGCTGATCCTGAAATAATATGATATTTCACCAACATGGTTTACACTATTCTTTATTTTTTCCCATCTTTTTATTGCTACTTGACTTATCTCTCTGTTTTTGTCACAGTTAGTGTCTACTTCTACTTGGTTGCGATTGTTTTGCCGTTCAGGTACTTCGCAGTAGAGGTATATAACTGTCGTTGATGTTGTTGAACGCGAACTCTGTCTTCGTTGTCTCGGTCGGAGATTATAGCGTTTGTTGATCTCCTCTTTTCCTTGTTCTACAGTGCTACGTTCTTGATTCGCTCCTGGTTGTGACGTATTTCCATGAGTTTCTGTTTCTGGTTCGAAATCATCGTCATCTAGTTCCAAAGGAACTAGTAAGCTGACAGGTCTTTTTATTGTTTGTCCTCCTGGGAGCTTTACTCGAGCTTCCCTTACTACACCTTGTTCGTTTTTTACTAGTTCTTCGATACATTCTGTTTTCCACGAATATCTGGGTTGCATCGCGTCGCATATCAGGACTACGTTTCCGTTCTTTGGGGTTAGTCGCGAACCTCTGTTTTTGTTAACTTGACGCTGATGCTTCTCCCGTAACGCGGTTAAGTACTGGGATTGCCAGAGTTCCCAGTACTTTTCTGTTCGGTTGCACGCGTTGCGTATTGCTTCCACAGTTTGTTTCTTCGTGAGTAGTATCCTCTCCTCTTCTCCCGTTAAATAGTCTGGGTCTTCGGTTTTGTCTTTCCTCACTTCCATTGGGTCCTCGATTTCGAATTTGTATTGGAGGAAGTCAATGGGCCGTAGTACTTCGTGGTCATCGCTTTCTGCATCTATAATACGTGAAGAAGCGGACGCGTATTCATCATCGACTCGATTCCTACCATCAATGTAGACAATTCATCCTTTGACGGGGTACTCCTGCCCAATATTCTGTACAAAGCTAATTTGACTGATCGAATCAGTCTTTCGTATACTCCACCTTGCCATGGAGCATACGGCGTTATGTACTTCCATTCTATCCCTCTTCTCTGAATTTCACTCGCGATTCTGGGGTCTTCTCTTCTGTTCTGAGAGGCTTCCGATAGTATCTTTTCTCCTAGAATAAACGTCGGGGCGTTGTCACTTGTAATGGATGACGGGACTCCTCTTCTTGCGAAGTATCTTCGGAGCATCTGTAAGAACGATGCAGTTGATACATCTGGTACTATGTCCAGATGAACTAGCCTGGTTGCTAAGCATGTAATGATGCAGCCGTGACATTTTCCTACGCGATCGTGGTCTATCTTGACGTTCAACGGTCCGAAGTAGTCGAGTCCTACATGACTGAACGGTCTCGATCGTTTTACTCTACGCGACGGAAGATCGGTCTGTTCTGGATATTTTTATGGTAGATTGTTTAGTCGTTGACATGGTAGGCATCGTCTTATCATCTGTGTGACTTGTACTCGTAGTTTCGGAATCCAATAGTTTTGACGTATCCGGCACATGGTATAGGCTCTTTCAAGGCAGACGTCATCCGTCAAGCGTCGTGCGCTGGGGTTTCGCCGCGCGCGAACTGCTCGTAATGTCCGGCGCGTGTGGTGCGGCGCACACAGAACCGATCGGACGAGTTACTCGTAATGACGCGTGATAACCCGATCAACCGATGACGCTGACCTACCTATCCTTCATCACACACGCGTCACGCGTCACTTTATCGACGCGTCGTCTGAAAGAGCCTTGTGACTTATACTGGGGTGTAGATCAGCGTGGCATTCTTTTATAATTTGCCTAGCTAGCCATGTGTTCTGTAATATCAGTACTGGAAATTTCGCGTTTGGGCTCAATTCGCTGAGGCCCAGTCTTCCTCTACATCGTAGGATTCCACATTCATCCGAATAGAGATGGATATGATGTAAGGACTTGATTATGGCTGGTGTAACGTGTGCTATTTGATGTTGTTTCGCCAACATCATGTTCGTTCTTGACATCTCTTCAGTACTTAACGCGTAGCTGAAGGTCTCGTCTTTCACTTGCAGTATGGGTGACAGCTTTGTCGGGTGTACGGTCCTTCGTCTGACCTTTGAGACGGTTACGCGAACGAAGCGAAGTACGTAACCTACTACGCGTTTTATGCTGAAGAATTTCTCAAAGCGGATGTTCTGGAATAAATCTGAGGGAGTGGTTTCCTTGTCTTCCGTGACACTTTCAATTGCCACATTAGCGCTTCCCTCATATCTAGACTGTTCCAGCGGTATCAGTTTGAATGCCTCTTCCCATTTGCTTCTCTTGTCAACGAGGAACGGTGGTCCTTTCCACCAAAAATGTTCCTTCAGCTCGATTTTATCTAGTCCTCTAGTGGCACAGTCTGCCGGGTTTGTTTCTGATGATATATGTCCGAGCTTTACGGCGAGCCCTTTGTCTTCCAAGTTGGCTACAAAGTTTCTGATTTCTTGCACTCGGTTCCTTACGAACGGTCCTATACCTTGTTTTGCTCCTGTTCGGATCCAGTTCAATGCAATCTCGGAGTCCGACAGGATCACGGCTTGTTCAATCTTTACTACTGTTGTCATCTGCGTTACGACTGCGTTTGTGAGACGCGAAGCTAGTAGTAACGCGTTAAGCTCCATCCTCGGTATCGTTGGTTTCGCTTGCAACGACGATAATTTTCCTCTAGCCATAATTAGTGTACTGGCTCCTTCCGTACAGAGATAAGTGCAGGTGGCTTGCGCTTGATTACTCGCGTTAGCGAACGTGACTAGACTTGCTTTTGCTCCTTTATCGAGCCATTTGCGCGGGATCTTTGTTTGGAATCCGTTCATACCTTGGCATATTGTTTTCCACTTTTCCACCCATTCCTCGGGCAATGGAATGTCCCAATCGACTTGGTCTTGCCACAATGATTGCATGAAAATTTTCGCATTGTGTACTAACGGTACCATCCATCCCATGGGATCATAGATCGACGCGATTGCACTCGCTACGGTTCTTTTCGTGACTTTCTGCTGTTCTGGTATCCGGCACTCGATCAGTAGTTCATCTTCAAATGTGTCCCATTTTATTCCCAATACTTTTGGGACCTTCTCCCAACGCCTATCGACTTCGGGTATTGTGCATTTGACATTTGCGTCGTTGCATCCAAACTCGCGTAGGTTCATCTTCAGCTCATTGAACATACTTTTCGTCTTCCGATATATGTTGAAGGCTTCTTCTACTGTATTTGCTGTTAGCAGTAGATTGTCTACATAAAGATTTGCTTTGATCTCCTTCACTAGGTCAGCCTCCTCTCTGTATTGATCCAAGTGGAAATGTGTGGTCGCTGCCAGTAGGAATGGCGACGATAAGAGACCGTATGTAAGTCGTGTGAATCTGAGTACGCGGATGTTGCTTGGACTAGGTTGATACTTGTAATCGTGTAGCCAAAGGCAACGCGTGGCGTCTCTGTCGATTTCTTGGAGACGCACTTGTAAAAATGCTTTCTCCACATCTGATATCAACGCGATGGCTCCTACTCTGAAGCGCAAAAGCAGACCATACAGTTTGGGTAAAATTACTGGACCTCTATGGAAAGCATCATTCAACGAAGGTTTATCCTTGAAGTGGGCAGACGCGTCGAATACTACGCGCAATTTGGTCGTGGTTTTTTGCGGCGTTAATACGGCCTGATGGGGGATGTAATAAATCCTCCCTTCCGTCTTTTCCCACTCGTTTTCCACGTCTTCCAGTATGTTTAGCTTGAGTTACAATAAGGCTACCACTGGAGTACTAACCCCACTGTGTACGGTTACTAAGCGAGGTTGTTAAATGTTGTTAGTAGCCGAATACAATAGGGTTTGTGTCCGGAGCAGGTGTTTTGCTTTCTTGGGCACTTTGAACTAGTAGATGACCACGCGATACCAACATGTACCATTGTACGATTTTGTAGCGTATTGTGATGAACTATAAGAAAAATCGTTTGCGTTACAACAGATTTTTTTCATTTCGCTGTCTTCGTAGAATTCAATTTTCAGCTGCTTCTATTTTTATTAGAATTATTAGAACCGTACAAAGATAGTTTGCTGAGCAATGCTTCATCATTGACAATGAACAATGGAACTATATGTAGAAGTACAATTATCGAAATAGATATGCTGAAGTACAACTATCCAAATATACAGGGTGTCTCAAAAAAATGTACCTCCTGTTTGAAATGCCATAACTTTGGCGAAAGTGGACCAATCGAAACGGTTCATAGCTTGAATGAAAGCTAAGAAAAAAGAAAATCTTCTGGTGTAGGTTAGGTGATGATTGCGCCATGCACTCGACCGAGGCCTCGGATTTGGTACCTGATTGATAGTGCATGGGTTATATGTTTGATCTACTTTGGTCGTAAACAGGTGATATTGCTATTATCAGTTACTTCTGAGGCAACGAACATATCTACTTGTCGCAGCTTTTGGTTAATCATGGAATGACATCAATATCGATCAATAATTGCAGCCACTGTTTGAGACGCTAAAACTTTTCCAACAGTGATGCAATCATGAGAAAAGAATAAAAGGAATGCAAAATGTATGAATCATGAAGATTGCGCCATGCATCCGTCCGAATCGTCGGATTCTAGAAGTGATTGAAAGTTTACGGATAAAATGCTTGTTCTACTTTGATCGCAAACAGGTCATATCATTGCGTTACACTTGGGGCATCGAACAAAACAACTCAGCTTTCGGTTAGAGACGGATTAGCATCACTATCAATCACTGAGTGTTCATTTTGATTTGAATAAAAAACATTGTCGTATTGTGCACGTGCATCTCAAAGTGCATGTTATACTTGTTACGTCTTGATGTTTTATGTTGACTGCATCACGAGAAACGCGTAACAGCGATATCACCTCTTGGCGACCAAAGTGGAGCAAATATGTTACCCGTGAACTTTCAATCAGGTCTAAAATCTGGCGATTCGGGCAGGTGCATGGCGCAATCTTAATGGTTTATACATTTTACAGCCCTCTGAATTCTTTTACCATGATTGCATCACGGTTGGAAGAGTTTTAGCTTCTTAAACAGTGGTTACAATTATTGATCGATATTGATGTTGCTCCATGCTTAACCAAAAGCTGCGGCAAGTAGATATGTTTACTACCTCAGGAGTAACTCATAGCAGCGATATGACCTGTTTACGACCAAAATAGAGCAAGCAGTTAACCCATGCACTATCAATCAGGTACAAAATCCGAGGCCTCGGTCGAGTTCATGACGCAATCTTCACCACACCTACACCGGAAAATTTTATTTTTCCTTAGCTTTCATTCAAGCTATGAACCGTTTCGATTGGTTCACTTTCGCCAAAGTTATGGCATTTCAAACAGGAGGTACATTTTTTTGAGACACCCTGTATGTGAGACAAAAATATGGCACGTCGTTTTCATTGGTATGTTATCAGCGGGAATCGTTAATTACTCCTGTTCCTTGTGTTTTTTCTCTGGAAAAGAAAAGAATAAGATTCGTGTTCAGCTCACAATAAAGAGACAATACTTACAGGGACGAGCGCATCGCCCATTCTCTCATATCTGCGGATGTTATTTCTGAAATAGGAGCCAGTTAATGCACAAAAACTTGCAAATGTGAATTGTCGTTCTGACAATCCGAAACCTACAGGGCTCCTCCCAGAACACCTGTCAATGCTCCCTTCCAAGCATCACGGAGAACCTGTCTTTCTTTAAGATTAGAGGACCGCGCTTGATCAGTGTCTCCCATTTCAGTCCTCACTTACTGGGTAGGATTACTCATGAGTTCCTCAGGCATACGATCGAGTTCGGGCTCGCCCATTTTCAACCCATCCAAGAGGCACTCTTAAAATAGTTTAATTAGCTAAATCTACTGTTATCATTTGAACGAAGGTAATCGACTTACTTATCAACGTGTCTACGATCCCGTCTGGGAGGTCAGTCTTCGTGGGGTCTTTGGCATGCTTTCCAGATACGCGAACTGCATATCTCGAAATTTCCTCCACAGGATCACAAGCCTATAAAAGTGTCATAGCAGGGTTGGCAGCGTGGAAGCAAATGAGATTTGTTTCATAGAAGTCACGCAGTCTCGAAAAGTAGAAGCGTACAAAATCGACTCATTGAATGATGGGGTCGTCTTTTTTTGCTCTCGCTGGCATTCTCCAGTTAGCCATTAGCGCTTTCAAATCCATTTGCTAAAAATGTTTCAAATTTATCACTGTTCTCTCCCGAGACCACAATAGGAAGAACTACCTTGGGAAGAGGAGGCTCTTGAATAACCCATCTATTGGTCATGTTTAAATGGCTAAGAACGGTGTCATCTGGCACCTTCATGGCTGTGAGATGTTGCATGCGGGCCGAAGTTTGCAGGATATCACTTTTTAGAGCTGTGACTTTCACTAGCAAATGGTCAACCTTGAAAAGGAAATTTGACTAGATTGATTCAGCCGATGGAAATAGAAGTATAATAATGTCTGAAAGCCAGTACAGAAAGTCCAGTTGCGATAGCACAAGATCTCTCGTGAAGGTTCTTCATAGTCTGAACAACTGTATCAGAAGATGTCGGCAATTGCTTTACCGCTTTCCTGACTTCCTTGACCTCACTGAGGTCCACCCGCAAGTCTTTCAAACGGTTGGTGATCAACTGCTAAATTGAAAGAATGAAAATACTCAAACGAGAAATGTTATCGCAACTCAGCTTGCCTCAGCTTCGAAATCACTGAAACTTTCCATAATTTCTCCCAAATTAGCTAGAGACACTGGCCTTGCTTGCAGAATGCGTTCAATGTCATCTGAACAATGTAAGAGATTAGTCAGTTTTCACAGAGTCAAAGTCAGGAGGAAATAAAGCGTACCGCTCGTTGAGCTTCCGAGTGAGGACTGTGATGCGGAACGGCTAATAAAAGTGTCCTCGTATGGCGAATCCAGATGAAACCTATCAAAATTTGGGGTGTATGGGTCACCATAGCCAGACATTCTACAAGGCTTTATCTTTGAAAGAAATCTCTTTGAAGTCCACTTGAACAGAAAGCAGCCTTCTTCGACAAATTGCCTAAAGAATAGGGCAAACAGTTGTGATAGCCGCTTTGATAACGTACTGAAAGCTTGTTGTCCTTCTAAGCCAGGTCTCTGTGGAGAGTGTCCAGTAGGATCAACACTTTCTTCCCTTGATTCCTCCTCGAATCTGCCTTCTCTGGAGGTCTGTACATCCGGGCGAAGCACACTTGGAAGTGGAGGTAACCAGCTGAAAATACTTCACGATTGTGTTGAACTAGCACCGGGAATAACTCCATCACTCTACCTGATAGAGCTGTCAGAGACCGTTGCCGCGTGGGCGGCGGCAGAGGCAGCGGCATAGTGTATTTACTTCGTGTAACAGAAAAATTCTTCTAGCTCATCTAACAATTCCACTTCACCTTCACTTCTACTTTAGAGGCCAATTTAGCAATCACTAGGCTTCCATAATTCCACTTCATCCTACTTCTTCACTTCCACTTCACACCACGTCGCAGGCACAAGCTGAATGAGAGTTTTAGGAGAGAATGATTGAAATAGTTCGTGAAATGGAACTCATTAAAAGAAAGCAACTCAATAAAGTAAAACTCAATAAAAAACAAATGAGATAATTATCAACTCGCATTCAGCATGTGCCTGCGACGTGGTGTGAAGAAGAAATGTTCAAGCGTAGCAGAAAGGAATTGCAAAAGCAAAGTGATGGCTAATTTGAACTCCAAAACGGTTTGCAGGGCAGCCCGTGTTGCCGGTTTAAGCCGTGCACTAATCTCACCTCATGTTATCGCACCACTGACTCATTGAAATACCCATTTCCTTATCAAACTAAACTAAGGAATCAGAGATCTATTGTAGTACAACATGAGATGAAATGAGTGCACCGCTTCAAAAAATCACCATTCACTCAGGAAATCAATCAAAACACTGTGTGCGATTGAGTATAAATGCATGAGTGATGTAAATTATGAGTTAATCAGAGAAAGAGTTCAAAAATGAGACTCAAAAACGAGTTAAATGGTTGAAACAGCAACACCAATTGGCTTGCGAGCCATTTTAGAGGCCAATTTCGTAATCACTATGTTTTGCAATTAATTTTTTGTACACTTCCACATTTCTACTTCACAGCAAGTCGCAGGCACATGCCGAATGAGAGTTTGAGGAGAGAATGATTGAAATAGTTCGTGAAATGAAACTCAATAAAAGAAAACAACTCAATAAAGTAAAACTCAATAAAAAAACAAATGGGATAATTATCAACTCGCATTCAGCATGTGCCTGCGACGTGGTGTGAAGTAGAAATGTTCAAGTGTAGTAGAAAGGAATTGCAAAAGCAAAGTGATGGCTAATTTGAGCTCCAAAACGAAAACAAAATTTGAGCTCCAAAACAATCACTAGAATTGAATCAAAAGTTCGCGCACCTTCTACCGCTCCTTGAGTGAAAGGGATGTCCGCCCACCAAGCAGTCCACAATAGGCCGTTTGGAGACCTGAACAATGAATCATTAATAGTCGTTCATTTAACTTAAGGCTTAACCCTTCAAAACGGCTGTCGGTAGAACAAAAGTCGAAACAAACGTCTCTTTCATCAGTTCTGTAGGCAAAAATGCGTACAGAACTCAGGAAGAAAATGCAACAAAGAAATACAACGGAGGAAATACAAAAAACCCGAACCCAACCACCCCACCAAAGCACGACTAGAAGAATGAGGACGCGCCCCTTCCCGTTCTGCGCAGCCAACAGCCTTTCGCAACATCTTGCGAAAGCATTCAAGAGCTCCCGACTTCTGCTCGCACGAAAGTGTAACCACGGTTATGCAAAAGTGTAGGTGCACATCTGCATAAGCTCTAAGGGCTTGTTCAGACGACGCGCGTCGAAAATGCAAAATTGAAGCTCAATCAATAATTAACGTCATTGATCGAATTTGCTCCTTTGCATGAGTGGCGCATTCCGGTGGCTACTCATATAGGCAAAAAAAATTAGGCATATAATCACATAGGAAAGAAATTGAACGAAAAAAGTGAATTTTGTCAAAATTTCCATTAATAAGGAATAGCAGCCTTCTAAAAAACCCGAGCGACCAGTAAGTTTGCCTATATGAGGCGCAACCGGACTGCGCCACTAATGCAAAAGAGCAAATTCGATCAAGGGCGTTAATTATCGATTGAGCTTCGATTTTGCATTTTCGACGCGCGTCGTCTGAACAAGCCCTAAGGGCCACAGTGTGCATGCGATCAGTGTTCATCATCATCGTGACCAACGCCCTCCATTATCCAATTGCCAAAGTAGCCCGAGATTTGAGGAAGGTGAAGCTAAAAAAGAGCACGATCGAAAGCTCAACACAATAGCAAAATGGGGCCGTCGGATGGTGCGAAACAGGGCGTTCAAACGGCTGCCATGGTATCGGATAGTGGTGCTATTGTGCTGCCATTGTGCTCCTATTGTGTTGCAACGCGGTTTATACTCCGTTTGAAATCTTCACGGGTTCCGTTAGTGGGCGAGATCCCTCCGAGCCCTTTACCCTCATCATGCATAGCATGCAACACAATAGCAACACAATACTACCACTATCGCACGCTGAACCACGTAGTCATTTAATGTCGCAAGCGCTTTGTGTTCCGTTCGTAACCCTCACGGGTATCGCTAAAGGTACTCGATTGTCTGAGTATTTATACACACTATTATTATATTTCACAGAACGAATTCAACAGAACGAGCGCTATTATGCAAAAAAAGGAGCTCCCATAGTATGTAAGGGAAGGTGTTTGTGCAACGTGACAAATGTTTACCTAATTTGCAAAACAAGTAATTGAAGTGGAAAATGACGCTAATTGGCGGCTTTCCAGCAAGCAAGTACACAGTATTCCATTCAGTTCACTTCAGTGCTCTCCGGTGAAGAGAAATTTTCGGTTAAGTATGCATGAACAGACTATTAGGGTGACCCAAAAGTTCGTGTGCATTTGTTCGAACTATTCTTGTTCTGTCGGTATAATCGATGCCACATTTATTGACGTGAATTGGGTGTGGCATTGTTTGCTGTTTTGCCTATCTTGCTTATAGCTGGTTACACAGTGTTGCAAGGAATATGCCGTCGAAGTTCGATGACCGTTTTTATGCACGTCGCACTTTGTTCTACTTCTTCCGTTCCTGCCAAACTAGGGCCCACATTCATCATTGGGTAAACCCCGATAAACCCCGAGATATAGCCAGTGAACGGCGCCCACCTTTCTCTACGTATTCTAAACTTCCTATGTTGAACGCAATCTCTCATCGTCTCTGCCGTCTGACTGTTTCTGAGACCGCTGGTCCGTTCGTGAATTTGGGCTCAGGAGGCAGGCGACAAAACTGATGCGAAATCAGTTTGGCGAGGACGTCGCCTCTCGAAATTGGATGACAAAGTGGTGGACCTGTTTCAACCGTGGTGAGGAGGATCTGAAATACAATTCAAGATCAGGTCGTGCGGCGCCGGATGCGGCGCCGTCGAGCCAGCGCGGCCCTATATTTCATCATAGCCGCAGACCACGCCGGACAGGGCATCGCAGAGTGTGCAATGCCCTTTACGAGTGCCTTACTTCGTACGAAATGATTTTGAACAAGCGTATCGAGGAAGAATTCACCAGATTGAAGCACAGGTTGAAGGCGAGTATATTCAACAACTTCGAATGCATTGCTATAAAGAACAAAATCAGCGTGAAGCTACCACGCGGGGCCTCCCGTTGGCCTCGTCGTTGACGGGGCACCCTGTTGGGGCGCCCATCAACGACGAGGCAATCGATGGATACGAGGGATACGCGAAAAATCGATATTTTGAAAAAAATTTCAGGTGTGGATAATTTATACACCAGACGAAAGAGCTCGAGCTACTGAGCTCAAATATGTTTATATTTTTACAAATTATTGACTTTCAACAAGGTTATTCAAAAAAGCCGCTTTGGAGCGGTTTTTGCCGGCATTTTCGGCTTTTGATCAAAAGACACGTCCGGTACTGTATATCGTGCTCGCTGGCAGCGCGGCGACTACTTATTGCAGCGAGCTAACCAGATGGCAATGCCGCTTTGCGATCGTCTAAGAGAGATCTACAGCCACTGAGTTTTTTCATTTTTAAAGCGTGTGCTCTCGGACAGCACTTAGTGGTCGCCAGCTCGTTGCCTTCGTTGAGACTCGGTGTATTCTCTTCGCTGAATGCAGCACAATGAATGTCCTTCCGCACTATATCTTGCTTTCGGTAGAAACACGAGGTATCACGTACTAATTCCTCGCGCGCTTGGTCCTTGACGTGGATAGGTTTCCCTTGATCTGCATTACTCGTCGTTGCTCCTTCGCTTCGTCTTTGTATGAACTTTCTTTTCGAGTGTGATGATCATCGCCGTCACTCTAGTCGTTTGGTCTATAACCTTCGGTTCAATATATATTTATATAATTCGTACCGTAGGTCTTTAATTATTCCAGAGTCTTAGTCCAGTCTCACCCCTTCAAACTCGTTGATCGGAATATTGGCTGTTTTAATACATACATTTTTGGTAACTACCGCCGTGGTTCAGGTTTTCGTTTACCGATTGTACCGCCTTTTCATTCAACCCTCAAAAGTTTTTTTGCACCTTTAAATTATAAGTAGTCAGCTAGTCTGCGTGTTTGTATCATTCGTCGTCATCATGGAATTTATCCGGAATCGCAGCTCAAGACAAATGTATGAATGCGTGTGAGTGCTCGTTTCGTATGCAATGAAATCTATGACATATACCAAAAGTTAGTTAGTCTATTTCGTGGATGTAAAGAAGTCAGTTTGACAAGACGGTTGGTACGTTATTTTAATAAATGTTCCAGTTTCGAGTATTGTGAAAAAAGCCGGCAAATTCGCGAAAAGGTCTAGAACGGTGCCTCGCGATCTCATGCAGGAGCACAATCGACTGCGAGTTGACATATGTATGTGCTTCAAAACTCGCTCGTGTGCGCAGGAGGGAGCTGCTGGATTCAATAATACGCCAAGATCAAAAGTGGGTTTACTGCTCGAACTCATGACGTAACCCAATATGGGTTGACCACGACGCACCTCCCTCTAATCACGTGATGCGAAACATCCATGGGAAGAAGCTCGTGCTGTCATTCTGGCTCTTTCCCCATGACCTTGTCTCCTACAACCTCCTACCTGATAACACCACGGTAACCTCCGAGACTAATCGCGAAGAACTGCAAGAGGGGGAACGTAGAGCTGCACATTTTCTTTTTTGGGACAACGCAAGGCCTCACAAACCTTCAGTCACCCTGGGCAATTTCGGAGTCAACACTCTCCCACACCTATGTACCTTGTAGCCCAGACATTTCATGCGATTTCCACATACTCCGGCCACTTCAGCACTACTGCGCTGGTAAAGAATTCAAAATGACCATCATTGCAACAAATGATCAAAACGAGGGGCCATGTTGAAAAGGAAGTGCGGAAGGCTTGGATTGAGTCACGAGTGCAGACTTCTGGAGACGCGTTATCGACGCCTTACCTGATCGCAGGCGAAAAGTTGTTCTAAACCGTGCAACTTACCCTGTTGATCATTGATTTGTTTTTCCTAAGTTGTGAATTGAGAAAGGCGGAGTCTGAAATGCACACGAACTTTTGGGTCACCCTAATACTTCGCAGGCGCAAATTTGCGGATAACACGAAATAACGAATTACGGAAACTATGCCGAACTCAGCAGGTAAATGCAGATAAGGGCCATGAACAGCGCCTCAGGTAACTTCCATAAGAGGACGTTCGGTCAAGCAAATTACATCATGTCACCACCTCCTTTAGCCTACACCTACCTGTGTCTGTCAAAATTCATGGAAACTGAAGAAATGATGGTCGAAACCGTGAGCAGCATCTCAATTAGCACTCGTATTCAAAGTTCACACAAAATTTGCCAAGAAAAAACGTCTTCTGAGTATTACAGTGAAATAAGCGGAGTAGTGTCGGAAACCCGATAATTACATACGGCTCCAGCTCCGACTGCATAGACTCGATCTAAATCAAAGAAGTCTTAGTTGCCAAAATCCTATTGGTCTTAGTTGGGGTGCTGATCACATCTGATCCGCTCCTGGAAATTCAATGGATCCAGATAGATGTAGGTGAGTACAGTTGGAAAAGAGTGATAGGGATCTCTGAAAATTCGATGGTTGAAGATATTTTGCGTTCGGATCACGAATCTGACATTTACTCCCACGATCCCGATCACTAAGGTTGTAGGCTCAGAGTGACCTTTTCCCAGGAGAAAAAAGGGTGTAATATTAGGCTGTCGCAAAATTAATTTCGTTTTCTGAGTGTGTTCAGAAGAAAACTTTTTTACGCCGTATTATCTCGTCTCAAGGACAGCTAAGCATACTGTCAGGTAGGAGATTACCGCTCTATCAAAAGCATACATTACTGTCTCACTAGCTTGTGTAGCCGATTTTTTCCAGGGCTTCATTCGAACATGAACCGACGCGACTTTCGAGTGCTCATGCTTTATGAATATAAATTGGGACATCCTGCGGCAGACGCGGCACGTAACCTTAGCAGGGCTTTCGGGACGGATTGTCCTTGCGAACGGACTGTGCAGCTTTGGTTTAAACAATTTGCTCCTGGTGATTTTGATCTCGAAGGAAAAGCTGGTCGTGGTCGCAAGTGGTCCCTTGATGAAGAGGTTTTAGGACAGCCTTTGAAGCAAATCCAGAGAACAATACTCGTAAGCTAGCAGAAGACCTGGGTGTACATGCTCCACAGTTGGAAGACATTTGGAACAAATCGGCAAGGGGAAAAAGATGTCAAAATGGATTCCTTATGAATTGGCCGATGAGCAGCGTCTTACGCGTTTTGACATCTGTTTGAATCCCCTAATTCGTTATAAAAATGAAACGTTTGTCAACTGTTTTATAGCTGTAGATGGAAAATGAGATCTTTTTGATAATATTAAACGACTATTTGCTTGGGTTGATAGGGGCGACCCACCAAAACCTTTTCTTGAAACGAAACTTCATCCTAAAAAGGTTATGATTACTTTGTGGTGGTTTAGTAAAGGAATTATCCAACATAGCTTCATGCCACCTGGGCCCGGATTCACGACGGGTATCAGCGCTATATACCCCGAACGGCGAGCAAACCGATATTCGTGAACGCGCGCCGCGGTTTCGAACCAGGTTTAGGAGGGGTCTCCGACACCTCGCAATGAGGCAGGGTTTCGGAGACCTCGACGCGAGACCTTTTTCTACTTATCCTAAACTTCCCATGTTAAACGCAGTCTCGAAGTATATTTCGGGGTATATTTCGTTCGAGTATATTTCGGGGTATATAGCGCCGATACCCGTCGTGAATCCGGGCCCTGGTGGTTCAGTTACCACAGAGTCATAGTGTTGTGATTCAGACGAAATAAACCCGTAATTGCAAAAAATGTGGCCGGTACTAGCGAGCAAAGGCGGTGCGATCCTATTGCAGGACAACGCAAAAGCACACACCGCGAAGATCACCCGGCAAAAATTGACCCAGTTAGGCATTGAAGTTCTGTCTCATCCTACTTATTCTGCTGACCCTTCGCCAATAGACTATCACTTTTTACAAGCATTTGATACTTATTTGCGTCAGAAAAATTCGCTGATTTGACCGATGTTGAAATTGCCTTTCCTGCTTTCGTTAATTCCCGTGATCCTAGTTTCCTATCTAAAGGTTTGAATTTATTACCGCTTCATTGTCAGAGGTGTGTAGATGCTGAGTGTTCTTACTTTGATTTATAAAGTTGCGTTTGAGCCGAGTTATTGCAGTTTGAACTGAGCGGTACATTTCCGAAATTAATTTTGCGACAGCCTAATACTCGTGATCGACAGAGCGGGACTTTTAACAATGTTTGTCGGTTTTATGACCAACATCTAGATCATTCTTTTTTTAACATTTCCGAACACTTCAATGAGTCTTCAACAGAAGGAAGCGTTTCCAAAGCCGCAAAGTTGCCCAACTATGTCGCCGTGTGTAAACTAGACACTATTCAGCTAACGGTACTCCACCGGTCGGGGAAAGTCCTTATAAATCCAATTTAAGAACAACTTTCCTATTAATTACGATTTTCGCACCCTTTTTTCAAATTTAGATCGAGGGTCACTCATATTGCTGACGTTGTTAACCTGAGTGGTTCAGTAGGGGTCATAGAAATGGTAAACTGTAAACTCGTTATTTAGTAAGCTGATCCTGAACTGACGATCGTTTTTCGAATTTAGACCAAGAGCCAATCATATCGTCAACAAGGGTCCTCTGGTTACAACCGTCAATTTTTCTGACTTATTGTACACATGGGAAGCTGATTATGAGTCTGATGTCCCGATGACCCACCAAATTCGTGAAATACAAGTCGATGCTCCCTCATTGCATGCTCTACCGTCAATGACCTGTACCTACTTGAATTTTCTGAAATCGGTCGGCATCATACTCGTAGTCAGCTGCCCGAATAATATCTCTGAGTTTAAACAAATTGCTTCATCATTCCTGGATGGTCCACAGCTCCCACCAAAGTGGGTGGTCTCTTCGCGTGAAATCTGAAACGCCTAACCCCGGATTCATGATGAGCCCTTCGAAAAAAGTCAGAATATCAGTCGGAAAATCCCTTCAACCACTGAAGTGGCATAAGTTGAATTGTCCAAGTTGAGCAGTTGAATAAGTTGAATACCTTTTGAAGATATTATACCGTTGCGTGTACGAATAAGGGGACATCTTCGACATCACCTTGATTTTCGAAGTTTGTTCTCCTTGAAAAGCAGTCCGAATGTTTGAAAAGTGGCAACCAGTTGGCTTATTGATGAGTATGGTGAGGAAAAGAGTTTTAATCTGCACTTCGTTTAATTCTAGAAGAACATTTCAACAACACACGGATTTTCGTTCTCGCAAGAAAAGTAGCGTATAATGGCGTTCACTAGCTTATGCTGCCACATCTTGGATGTCGCGTTTTTTTTTTGCTTTTTTGGCATATGTGCACCCCTTTTTATACTTTGGCTAGAGAAAAGAAAGAAAAAAGTGGTACTCTTGCACCAGACCATGACCGTTGCCTTCTCGCTGGGGAAATCCTTTGTCGAAAAGGTCCTGAAGAGCTCGTCGACATGAAAAAAAATGTGCGAAACGCTTCTTGGCATAGTAAAGTAACCTTATGCAGCATAAGGTGGCTAACGTAAAGTGCTGGAGAAGCCCAGCGTCACTGATTTCACGTGTAGTAACTGCTGTGGCTTCCTTTTTTCTGCTTCCCTTAGGACATACATATGTATGGATGAGCGCTGATCTTGAAGTGGCGTCAAGTCTTCAGCCAATTCGCTTAATTCACGAAGCTTATGGAATCAGTCAAGTAAGGTTTCTTTTGACAGGTGAATTGATCAGCGTACAATATTCAGATTTACAGCTCTCTCCTTGGCGAAGGTTGAACAGTTCAAGTCAAATCTTTCAAAACGCCATCATAGCTACGTTGCAATTAATGCCTTTTGATGAATTTCTTATATTTGTTCATTTATTTATTCGTGACGAGGGCCGGAGCCGCACGTGTTAGTATACAATAACACAAAAGCACTTCACATTAAAAACAATCTCAAGACAACGATTAACACTTAAAATATGTTAGGTGACAGTTTTTCAAAACGGGGTAGTTAACATATGAAACAACACAGGGAAAGACGCAGGACGTTTTGCCTTGAATTCAGAATACTGTGGAACTCCCCGAGGCTTCTATAAGTGAAAATGCTTGTTCTGATTCGCGACCTTGCCACAGCAACATTAGGGCTGAGATGTCCTTTTTGCCCCGTGTGAGTGCTGATTCATAGAATCTGTGTGAGTTGATAGAAACATTTCCAGCGAATATTTTGAACATTATGAGAAGGACGAATCCTTTCTTCCAATAAAATTAGTAATTAATAAATCAGGAATCTTGAGAAACTATCAAAAAATTAGGGGAGAACAATTCCCTAACCATTCGATCAGAGGGTCCGCGTGGTGCAGTGGCAAAGGGCGCTAGTGACACTCGCACGGTCAAACTATCGATCCCGGTCCTGGCTAACCAACCATTCCATTCCTCCATGCTCGAGTAAACTGGTACCATACTTGTACGGTAAGATAAATACACTGACTTGGTATAGCGACTGGTCCCCACAAGCCACTGTGTAGGCAAAATACGCGTTTACTATGCGTTTACGATTCCGAATGGAATACGAATGCGGCGGTGCTTCCTCAGGGGAGTGATCAACGCCGGCACCTTTACGTTCTACCTTTGCCTTTTGATCAGAATTCCTCAATAATTTTTCATGTATTTTAAATTTAGTGTTTGACGATATCTAGAAAGGAGCGAACTTTTTTTACAACCTAATAGTTAATGACCGTTTAGTTTGTGAGGTTAAGGGGTGTGCTGCTCATCAACAGTGCATGCGTGTTATTTCGAGCAAATTGTCGATCGTTTAGCGCTACATCATGCTTTATTTTGAATGTGCTGATGATATGGGGACGGCAGAGACGCAAAGATAACAGTATTGGGGCGGTGTAAACTCTGGCCGTCTGCGCTAAGACTGTATGCCCGCCCCTCCCTCCCCCTTGGTGGGGCGATAATTCAGTGAGCCTGACGCTCACTGGTCACCACCGTGCTGCAGTCAGGCAATCGCAATCACTCGCAGCCCGGCTTCGTTCCGTCCATCGTCTCAACGCCATCGCCACTCATCACCATCATCACTGGCACACTATCATACCCACCTGAAACCTCACTATCTTCATCCTGCTGCTGTTGTTGACGTTGTTGTTTTTGTTGCTGCCGCTGCTACTACTACTGCTGTTGCTGGTGGTGGTGGTGGTGGTTGTGGAGCGAGCGATGAGAGCTAACTGACCTCGACCTCTTTCTATCTGACTCTGCCCACTGTCTGCTCAATATGCTCGGCGAACGGTTTTCACCGTGATCTGAGAGTTTAGGCTTCTGAGATCATTGTGAAGGCCACTTGCCGTGCAAAAACCTTATCATTCTTCTTCCTAGTGTACCAGTCTCTTCTCTCGGAGGTAAGTTCCAGTCACACCAATTAAATCATTGAATCATTCTGAACTCGGATTTTCATAAAACTAGAATAATTGCTGAGATTGGTACAGCACAGCTCTAAAAAGTTTTGTGTCGCTGAAGCTGCGGTGTTTGCGGAAAAAGGAATTGATCGGCATTATGATGCTAATGGAACGCTCAAAAATGTAAAGAAAACCCATCGCTCTAATTCCCTGATGGTATTTAATCAGACGATTTTTTCTAAAGTAGCGCCAAGTGCTCAACATCAGAACGACCGTTTCAGTAGCCGTGACGGCTTTTGAGAATTCTCTATGACTAATCAATAATCATGAACGTCCTTTGATTTTTTGTAATATTAAGATTTACACCAACGATTCGAGGAAATTCAGTGCGTGTTGCAGTTCAGCTTGAGGAAGGTTTGACTCAAGTTTTTGTTTCTTTAACAGCAGAATTCCATTGGCGGCAGGTTGTTACCCGGGGTGGATGGCGGAGTTGTTTTTTCAAGGTGTGAAACTAGATATTAGATACATCCGAGCTGGTTATTTACCGGTTTCACGTCTACTGGCCCCGTTGCGGAAGTGAGTGTCGTTGAGGAGCATCTCTAGCTCTAGAGTGGTAGATAAATGCTGATGGGTGGCGCCGGCCGAACGGAATGAACAACTGGCGATCGTCACCGCGACGGCGGCAGCAGCGGCGGCGGTTTACGACAGGTTCAGATAGCTGATTATCGATCGAATCACACGTAGACATCACCACACGGTGCAGAGCACGGTGATGGGTCTGCTGCTGCCGCCGCCACTGCCGCTGCTGACTGACGGTGTGTGATGAGCGGCAGTAGCGGCGGCGGTCACGCGACGATTTCGGTTGCCGCGCGGCAGTCTTGACAGTCGCGCGGCGTGCAGAGCGATGACCGCTCGCGCGTTGCGGTCGCGTCGCGGTCATGTCGACACATTGATCGGCCATCGTGGAGGCGTAGGCTGATCGTGGGATGCCCTCCGTGGTGCTCCCGGACCACCGGAACGCGACCCTCCGCCACGTTGTCGGCCGCCGATCGACCGCCGCCCTCCGTGCACCCAGCCCTTCATCGGCCGCCCCGTGCCCTTAGCCACTTGTTGTGCGCCAAAAACGAGTAGATGTCGCGATGAACGAACCTTATCTTTAAGTGGTGGTGTTAAATAGTATCGCTGCACGAAATTTCTCGAACTTGTTCCTCATAACGCTCCCAAGCGAAAAGGCTTGCATTTATTCGTTACGCAAGCAAGCCTGTGTGAGGTATACATCTTAATTTTGGAGGGAAAACACGATAACTAAACGACAATGAACGACTGAAAAAAGTCAAATAAACAATTTTACAATCATAAACAGCGATAAGAAAACATTCAAGGCCGGAAACTTTATCTACCAAGATATCGCGTTAGAAATTTCCTCAGTGCCGACAGCTGTGGCGGAACAGTGCTCTTTTCTTCCTTGCGTTCAAGAATCCCTTAAGTTGCACTAACTCTGATAAAAAACTTCGTCTGCCGTTGGTTTTTAGCATTAGTGTGGTTTCAGGACACTACTTTACCTAGACAGTGGTTAGAAAGCAGGATAAGGAAAATGAAAAGAGATGGTGAATCTCATAGAGTAGGTTCGCCAAGGTTAGGATCGAGAAGGGACGTTTATGAGTAATTCCAAAATCTGAGCTTTTTAGCAAACTGCTCGCCTGACCGCCAGTAATTTGTCTGTTATGTGCTGGATCTGCTTGTATAAGGATGTGTGGAACCTGCTGGTGCAGTGAATGACAGGCATAGATTTTACTGTCTGGATGATGATATGATTATTTGAGATTCCCCGTTGAGTTCTCGATGGTACGTTCTAAAGTAAAACCGCACTGTTGAAGTTATACAATCGTCTGACTGACATAAACACCATACAAAGAACTCTCAGAGGTTTTAGCTTATGGTAAGTTCATCTAATCCGGTGGCATTACTGCTTTTACAGAACGAGCAGGAACTTCGTCGTTACCGATTTTGTTAAATACGGTTCTCCACCTACCTGTCTCGGTGGTGTAAAAACAGAACAAAAAGAGTGCCTAAATATCTGCAATCCAGCAAGAAAATTGCTCAACTACGCCACCGTGTCATAAGGCCGTCAATTTTTAGAATGCATGGGTGCGTTCGTAAAATTATTGGTGTTTTTTTTTCAAATTTTCATTCCTTGAGATAATTTCAGCTTCTCTGAACATCAGGCGTGAGGCCGTTGCAACGACAAAACACTACAGGTCATATTTTGTCTACAAATACCCGAGATATCACATAAATATTATATTATAGGGTGGGATGGTGTAAAATCATGGCGGCATCACAAAATAGCAATCAACAATTTATTCTTATCTTAGCGAAAACAAAAAGACAAGTCCCACTAGTCAATTGATTTTCATCGTGTCATCCGAATACGGCGATAGCTGTTCTTCCTTTAAAAGAAAGTGGGAAAATGTTGCTGATATATTAAAATAACTAAAACCCTGGCAATTTTCCGCATGAAAGAACCTATGATGTTAATCGTTGTAGAATGTTTTTCTGCTCCCAATATCATGGTTTCCCTAAACAATTTGTAAATCAATAATAATGAATCAACGACTGTGGGAAGAAAATGCTTCAATACAGTTTCCTGGGCTAGCAATTTGATCCTGGTCGTTTTTTCAACGTCGCTATCCACATTGGGCTAAACAATCATAGAATCACTGTATACGCCATCCGAGAGGAGTCTTACCGCTTCATGGCAACATAAGTGTCATTTTTTGTTGCTTTTGACTTCTGTAGATTTCTAAGGCAAGTAAAGTAGCCCGTGTGAGAAAGTACCAACGCAACAGAATTGAGAATATACAATTTCAAATGAGACAAAGAGGAGCAAAACTTGAAGCCTCTGAAGGTAACCCCAATTCGTGATCTGCCAGATATATAGAGGCATATCATATTGATGGAAATATTACGAAATCCTGCAAAAAGGAGCTACCTTTTCGAACCGATCAGTTGTGGCACTGTTTTGCTGCCAGGTATTAATAGCCATAAGTCGATCAGCTTTCCCTCGTTGTAATCAATTTCACTCGTTACAATTGGTAACTAAGCTGCTGCCGTTCTTAGAATAGGAAATAAGCCATATTCTATCTTTTATGAGTTCTAAGTCCCTACTAATAAATAACATAAAGAAGCACTTCAAATGCAGTGAAAGTTTTTTGTTATGGGAAAGTGCAAGCTGTGTACTCCATTATTTCTCTTTTTCCTGTATCTCATCAAAACTCAATAACAGAGATAAATCCACAAAATTTCCTAAAATATCACAGCTTAATAGTACTTTATTTCCGTTCAAGGCGATCACAGCCGTCCAGTTGAACATTCTGACTATTCAGCTGCTGCTGATTTCTGTGGATGTTGTTCACTGCCGCAGCTGTTCATTCTTCACTTTTGGGATATGTCGATATCACCGTGCAAAAAAGCTTTTGCGAATGCTGCACAACAACTATCACTTACTTCTTCTTTAAGTCAAAAAGGCTATAGGAAGGTGATCATTCAGAAAGAGATAAGATTTATTAGGAAAGCTGAATGAGAACATGTCGCTTTTAGAACGCTGAAATTGGAAAAAAAGCTCAGATTATCAAAATAAGCCATTGGAGTAGCGTCATTTCCATTTCAGAGAACATTAAAGAAGAAGTTGCCGCTACTATTTTCAAACCCTTTTCCATTCTTCAATTCATACGTCGGAACCTTACATCTGCACACAACCAAACATATCGAGCAATATTAGGCTGAACAATGACTACAGGACATTTCCAAGCCTTTTCAGTCCACTGAGGTCTGCGTCCTGAACGTCACGTCTTTTGTTGTTAGAAAAAAACTCGGTTTTTTCCCTTCTAAATTCTTTGATGGAAGCCTATAAGTCGAGTTTCTTCATAGCTCAACATTTCCAATTTTTAAGAACAACGAGACATAACTCGTTAAGACTTTAGAAATAGTACTTAGTTCCACTCTTCGGTTTCGTTTCCAGTAAAGAAAAAAGCTGTTATATTTGGAATAGTACAAGTTCTCTCGTCTTGAAAGCTCGGGATGAATCAATTCAGATATGGTTCGATGCTTGGCAGGGTAGACCAAAGTTAAGAAAATCCTAGCCGTTTTCAGACCTCTGAAGATGATGAAAACGTCGAAACGTTAGACCCAATAAAGGACTGGTCCACTTCGCTCTGCATACGCTTTTATATGTTGCTTTTTTCCAAAACATTTGAGTGTGTATGCAAGAATAAGTTGCTACACGAGGATGTCCTGTTGAGAAGGGTGAGTTTCTAGTAGTTCGTGATCGATCGTAAAACTTTCAGCTTGGTTTTACGAACCACCGTCGACGCGGTACAGCACATTCTGCGGCTGACTAACTGCATTGAATCGACACAGAATCGTGGCAGCCAGCGAAAGTTCTCGCATTCCTTCTCCCGACAATCGGGGGCTCGCACGAAATGAAACGATGCCTGAATGCGCGACTGAAATCGTTTCGATGAAAGAACACGATGACGAAATACAGGTTACGAACGTGCAACGGTTTTCTGTCAAGGACTTTTACGACAATCGGATAGGGCACTCGTGTAAAATAAGCACGCATTTTTGCTTTCTCGTTGTCCCAGTGATAGCAGAGAGGTGACCGAATTACGACGATTACGAGCTGAAAAAGAATCAATCGCAGTGTGTGGTGATGTTGCACTGCTTTTCTGCGATTTCGTGGTGATCGATGCCGGGGAAATTGCAGGTTGCGGCGATTGCACGACATTTCATTATTTCATATTTGATGATATGAATCACTCATGAAGCAAAAAGCCTCCAGAAATAGTTTTACGAAGAAAAAAGGGGAAAGCGAGCAAACGATAGTTACTGCACCACTGCGACGAACAGTCGCACGAGTCGCTGTATAAGGGCTTGTTCAGACGACGCGCGTCGAAAATGCAAAATTGAAGCTCAATCAATAATTAACGTCATTGATCGAATTTGCTCCTTTGCGTTGGTGGCGCAGTCCGGTTGCGCCTCATATAGGCAAAAAAAATTAGGCATATAATCACATAGGGAAGAAAGTGAATTTTCACTTCGAATTTCTGTGCTAGGGGAAGGTGGAAATTATGTTGATCAGCAGAGTCTAAACTTAGCGCTGCAAAAGAGAACGGACACATTTAGTGGCTCAAAACTCGGTCCAGCCAAAGCGCGGCGAAGCCGACAGTTGGCGGTGAATTTTTTAGTGGCTCAAGAGCCTCATTTAGGTTTACGCACTCGGTCCAGCCAAAGCGCGGCGAAGCCAGTTGGCGGTGAATTTTCACTTCGAATTTCTGTGCTGGCGGGTTCAGCTGGTGGAAATTATGTTGATCAAGAGTCTAAACTTAGCGGCGAACGGACACGCGCCTCTTCGGTCCAGCCAAAGCGCGGCGAAGTTTTGGGTGGAGTTGGCGGTGAATTTTCACTTCGAATTTCTGTGCTAGGGGAAGGTGGAAATTATGTTGATCAGCAGAGTCTAAACTAAGCGCTGCAAAAGAGAACGGACACATTTAGTGGCTCAAGAGCCTCGGTTTACCGCACTCGGTCCAGCCAAAGCGCGGCGAGCCGCGCGGCTGGGAATTTCTGTGGGGAAGGTGGGGTGGAGTTGGCGGTGAATTTTCGCTGGGTTTTTGGAGTGGAGTTGGCGGTGAATTTTCTGTGCTAGGGAAGGTGGAAATTATGTTGATCAGCAGAGTCTAAACTTAGCGCTGCAAAAGAAGAACGGACACATTTAGTGGCTCAAAGCCTCGGTTTACCGCACTCGGTCCAGCCAAAGCGCGGCGAAGCCGCGCTTTGGCTGGGTTTTGGGTGGAGTTGGCGGTGAATTTTCACTTCGAATTTCTGTGCTAGGGGAAGGTGGAAATTATGTTGATCAGCAGAGTCTAAACTTAGCGCTGCAAAAGAGAACGGACACATTTAGCTGGCTCAAGAGCCGCCTCTGGGTTTAGGTGGAGTTGGCGGTGAATTTTCACTTCAATTTCTGTGCTAGGGGAAGGTGGAAATTATGTTGATGAATAAACTTTCACATTTAGTGGCTCAAGACCTCGGTTTACCGCACTCGGTCCAGCCAAAGCGCGGCGAAGCCGCTTTGGCTTTAGAGTTGACGGTGAATTTTCACTTCGAATTTCTGTGAATGTTGATGTCTAAACTTAGCGCTGAATTTTCACCTCTTCGAATTTCTGTGCTAGGGGAAGCGCTGCAAAAGAGAACGGACACATTTAGTGGCTCAAGAGCCTCGGTTTACCGCATTCGGTCAGCGCGGCAGAGCCTAAGCGCTTAGCGCTGCAAAAGAGAACGGCGAAGAGTTGGCGGTGCCTAGGGAAGGTGGCGCTTAGCGCTGCAAAAGAGAACGGACACATTTAGTGGCTCAAGAGCCTCGGTTTACCGCACTCGGTCCAGGTCCAGCCAAGTTGGCGGTGAATTTTCACTTCGCGGCGATCTAAACTAAGCGCTGCGCGACACATTTAGTGGCTCAAGACTCGAGTTGGCGGTGAATTTTCACTTCGCGCGGCGAAGGGTTTTGGGTGGAGTTGGCGGTGAATTTTCACTTCGAATTTCTGTGCTAGGGGAAGGTGGAAATTATGTTGATCAGCAGAGTCTAAACTTAGCGCTGCAAAAGAGAACGGACACATTTAGTGGCTCAAGAGCCTCGGTTTACCGCTCACTCGGTTTCCAGCCAAAGCGCGGCGAAGCCGCGCTTTGGCTGGGTTTTGGGTGGAGTTGGCGGTGAATTTTCACTTCGAATTTCTGTGCTATTATGTTGATCAGGGTCTAAACTAAGCGCTGCAAAAGAGAACGGAAATTATGTTGATCAGCTGGGTTTTGGGTGGAGTTGGCAGAGTCTAAACTTAGCGCTGCAAAGAGAACGGACACATTTAGTGGCTCAAGAGCCTCGGTTTACCGCTGCAAAGCCGCGCTTTGGCTGGGTTTTGGGTGGAGTTGGCGGTGAATTTTCACTTCGAATTTCTGTGCTAGGGGAAGGTGGAAATTATGTTGATCAGCAGAGTCTAAACTTAGCGCTGCAAAAGAGAACGGACACATTTAGTGGCTCAAGAGCCTCGGTTTACCGCACTCGGTCCAGCCAAAGCGCGGCGCGGCGAAGCCGATCGCTTAAACTAAGCGCTGAACGGTTTTGGGTGGAGTTGGCGAGTTGGCGGTGAATTTTCACTTCGAATTTCTGTGCTAGGGGAAGGTGGAAATTATGTTGATCAGCAGAGTCTAAACTAAGCGCTGCAAAAGAGAACGGACACATTTTTAGTGGCTCAAGAGTTGGCGGTGCCTGTCGGAAATTATGTTGACCGCAGCGCTCGGACACATTTAGTGGCTCAGCCAAAGCGCGGCGAAGCCGAAGCCGCGCTTCTGTGCTAGGGGAAGGTGGAAATTATGTTGATGGGTTTTGGGCACTCGGTCCAGCCAAAGCGCGGCGAAGCCGGGTTTTGGGTGGAGTTGGCGGTGAATTTTCACTTCGAATTTCTGTGCTAGGGGAAGGTGGAAATTATGTTGATCAGCAGAGTCTAAACTTAGCGCTGCAAAAGAGAACGGACACATTTAGTGGCTCAAGAGCCTCGGTTTACCGCACTCGGTCCAGCCAAAGCGCGGCGAAGCCGCGCGGTAGAGTCTAAACTAAGCGCTGCAAAGAGAACGGACACATTTAGTGGCTGGGTTTTGGGTGGAGTTGGCGGTGAATTTTCACTTCGAATTTCTGTGCTAGGGGAAGGTGGAAATTATGTTGATCAGCAGAGTCTAAACTAAGCGCTGCAAAAGAGAACGGACACATTTAGTGGCTCAAGAGCCTCGGTTTACCGCACTCGGTCCAGCCAAAGCGCGGCGAAGCCGCGCTTTGGCTGGGTTTTGGGTGGAGTTGGCGGTGAATTTTCACTTCGAATTTCTGTGCTAGGGGAAGGTGGAAATTATGTTGATCAGCAGAGTCTAAACTAAGCGCTGCAAAAGAGAACGGACACATTTAGTGGCTCAAGAGCCTCGGTTTACCGCACTTCGGTCCAGCCAAAGCGCGGCGAAGCCGCGCTTTGGCTGGGTTTTGGGTGGAGTTGGCGGTGAATTTTCACTTCGAATTTCTGTGCTAGGGGAAGGTGGAAATTATGTTGATCAGCAGAGTCTAAACTTAGCGCTGCAAAAGAGAACGGACACATTTAGTGGCTCAAGAGCCTCGGTTTACCGCACTCGGTCCAGCCAAAGCGCGGCGAAGCCGCGCTTTGGCTGGGTTTTGGGTGGAGTTGGCGGTGAATTTTCACTTCGAATTTCTGTGCTAGGGGAAGGTGGAAATTATGTTGATCAGCAGAGTCTAAACTAAGCGCTGCAAAAGAGAACGGACACATTTAGTGGCTCAAGAGCCTCGGTTTCAGCCAAAGCGCGGCGAACTATTGGGTTTTGGGGTGGAGTTGGCGGTGAATTTTCGCTGGCTCGAATTTCTGTGCTAGGGGAAGGTGGAAATTATGTTGATCAGCGCTGCAGAGTCTAAACTTAGCGCTGCAAAAGAGAACGGACACATTTAGTGGCTCAAGAGCCTCGGCGCACTCGGAAGCCGCGCTTTGGCTGGGTTTTGGGTGGAGTTGGCGGTGAATTTTCACTTCGAATTTCTGTGCTAGGGGAAGGTGGAAATTATGTTGATCAGCAGAGTCTAAACTTAGCGCTGCAAAAGAGAACGGACACATTTAGTGGCTCAAGAGCCTCGGTTTACCGCACTCGGTCCAGCCAAAGCGCGGCGAAGCCGCGCTTTGGCTGGGTTTTGGGTGGAGTTGGCGGTGAATTTTCACTTCGAATTTCTGTGCTAGGGGAATTAAACGAAAAAAGTGAATTTTGTCAAAATTTCCATTACTAAGGAATAGCAGCCTTCTAAAAAACCAGAGCGACCAGTAAGTTTGCCTATATGAGGCGCAACCGGACTGCGCCACTAACGCAAAGGAGAAAATTCGATCAATGACGTTAATTATCGATTGAGCTTCGATTTTGCATTTTCGACGCGCGTCGTCTGAACAAGCCCTAACGCACACCCGACGTCGCGCGCGTCACATTCTGCCATTCATGCGACATGATCGCGGCCCCGCCAGCACTTACTAATTGAAAGTTTGGCGTATTAGAAGAATCATAAAGACCTTTGTCGGATGCTGGATGAAAAACATTAGAAGTGGTGGGAAAACAATAGATATATGAAGAAAAAAGAAAAAAGTGAACAAATGCGCGAGACCTGCGTCCATGCGACATCGTGGCTCTTTTTGGCGAGTGCCTCATAAAACAGATTTGCATTAGAAAATTGTTCACATCTATCCAGGTTAAACTAACATTTGTCTAATGTGACGCCGAGAAAAACTAGGAGTAAAATCTATGAGTAACTTTAAAAACCACGTTTCCTCAACAATGTGAATGTTCGCACCCGCTCTGTCGATCTCCGGTGAACTTCAGGAAACTCTTCCGCCCCTTTTTTCCTCAAAATCATGTTGAATTGTTCGACCAGTTCAGAGATTTTATGGAAATTAAGAATCGCCATACCGGCTGCTTTTTTGAGCTGAGTGACAGCAAGACATTCTGTATGATCGCGTTCCAAGTGAGAATCAACGATTTCTCGATCGGTTTGTAGCGTCTACAAAAACTGTGACCAAAGTGTACAAACGCATGTATTTCGCATACCAAGAGCGTCACGAATAACAGCTCGCTCATTCCAACGTTTCCGATGCAACGTCATTGTTGATGAATTCAACTGTGGCAGTTTCTAAGCCTTGACGACGGAGTTACATATCTGCATGGAAGAAGGGCATGTTCACGTTAGTGCGACGAAGAATGTCTTCTGTTCTTCTTGATCGTTTTATTTGAATTCCTGCCGAGCAGCTGCCCCAACGAAGCAAACGTGAACAATGACCGAGAAACTTAATAACGGGACTGACATCACACAATCAACTTGAACATACTAGAAACTGCGTAGCATAGACGTATTTGTGATACCATTACTATTCTATGAACACGTCTGGATTTTATTTCTAGTTCTGTGCGTTTATAAAAGAATATTTCTTCATGTTTCTACTTTATAGTCTACACTTCTTTGAGTGGAATAGGGTACATGCAGATTGTTGGAATAGCAGGGAGTTCGATGGTTGAATGGATGTTGATGAAACGCGATAGAAAATGGACTTTCGATTGCTTTTAGGTTCTGGAGGTGGTTCTTCGGTTTGGCCTGTTGGGGAGGTTCCAGCTTTAGTTTTTCATATTTTTCAGTTTATTCTACAGTTTTGCATTCATTTGATCTAATGAAGTGCCTCTTCCCTCGGTACTGTTCCCATGAACATTCTGTGTTCGACTGCAGCAAAATCGGATCAGTGACGTCGGCCATTATCATCAGGTGGAAACGTCAGATTGATAGTATATAAATTTATTCCAGGTAGGGTTTGACAGGTACGAAAAGGCAAATTTCAATAATCAAATCCTTTGATGCGATACATGCAAACATATTTTTATAGGAACGTGAACCGAACGGAAATCGAAAGAAAATGCATAAGAAAAATTCTGTTTTATAAAAATTTTTGTGGTGAGGACATCAATAATCTACCAACGTTTAGTGATTGTGAGTCTCAGAAGGTGATGTAGTGACTGAATTCTGCTTTTTTAACTGTTTTTCTCATACGTTTTTTCTCAATTCGTAGAATTTTTCATTAAAAAACTCATTGATCAGTACATGCTGTTCCACATATATCTTCTGCTCAAGTACACATATGTTCCGTTGTTTATTGCAATTGTTGTTGTAGTGCCAGTAAAAAAGACCGAAGAGAAATTCCATTGCAGATTATCAAGCAAGTATTTCTATGTCACTTCAATATCTCTCTCACATCAACGTTTTTTGTCTATTGTCTAGTTCTTTCGAAAGTTTTCGACCATTCAAATCAACCTTTGGGAAAAGGCAGAGAGGTCTGCAGTTCTTCCACCGTAATCGTTAATTGTTTGTGGTTGGACTTGAGTTTCTCATTCGTACTTTTGCTTTCTGGCCTACGTAACACGGTTATTTTCGCCGTTTCTCTGGTAGATTTTGATCACGCGTTTTTTGTGCTACATATTTACTTGAAATAACTAGTCCTATGTATTTGAATCGTATCATCCAGAAACAGATGGAGAAATGAAAGATGCATTTTCTTCTCTATGGAGTAGTTGTCGATCGGTCTCACATCAGCATGGCTGAGAATCTTTAAGAAATCACTCGCTCAACAATCATTTCGTTTTGCAATTGCTTCAAGGAACCGAAGAACGCGACGGCTAAGTATAAGCGAGATGTCAAAGTCGTTAAGGATGGCTCTCCGGAATTTCAGTTATTTTCAGGTAAAGGAGCATGCAAAATAAGCTCCATTCTTGTCTCCGTGTAGTTTTTCCTGCTTGCGGTTGTCAAGGCCCATGTTCTCCGGTAGAGAATTCCGAAACTGCAAAAGAAGGGATTTCCAGTTGTCTGGACCTCAATTATCGTTGGATAATTGTTAAATTGTTCGATTAAAGAAATCGCTTCTGTTCAAATCTCAGGCATCTGCCTCAGTGAGCGTGTACAGTAATCAACTATCATTGATCCGTTGTTATTCAGAAGTATCTAGTTTGATTTTTTGTCGTTCGTATTTAGTAAATGTATAGAGGAAACCGTGTACTGCACTGTAACGAAAGATGTGACGAAAATTGTCGAGCTGAATAGCTTTGGTTTTTCTAGCCAACTAAACAAATCACACACACACACACACACACACACACACACACACACACACACACACACACACACACACACACACACACACACACACACACACACACACACACACACACACACACACACACACACACACACACACACACACACACACACACACACACACACACACACACACACACACACACACACACACACACACACACACACACACACACACACACACACACACACACACACACACACACACACACACACACACACACACACACACACACACACACACACACACACACACACACACACACACACACACACACACACACACACACACACACACACACACACACACACACACACACACACACACACACACACACACACACACACACACACACACACACACACACACACACACACACACACACACACACACACACACACACACACACACACACACACACACACACACACACACACACACACACACACACACACACACACACACACACACACACACACACACACACACACACACACACACAACAGGAACTGTAAAATCCAAATGCTAATTATTCCCGCTCCACCAAAACTTATGTTCGAGTAGTAAAAGCGGAAGAAATAGTGGATGGAGAGTCGACGTTACAAATACTTAATCAAAAATTTATTCAAATGTATAATCAGGAGTGCGATTTCCTCAACATTGCGGATGGATCCATATGTAAATGTGTTTTCCATCGATAGAAGAAGTAGAATAACGAAATCGTAATCATTCGAAAGGCCGTAATTGTAATCCGAAATAATTGATAATAGTCAGGATCTTTGAGCGGCAATTTTCGGCTTTATAGATTTTACAGCTTCATAGATTTTTAGCTTTCTACACCTATTTATAACAATCTTCGGTATAGGACAAGTTTAAGAGTCGCATGTATTTCATCTGAGCGGCGAACTCTTCTCCAATGTTAATCGGTAGTAATCCGGCGTATCCACTAGTTTGCTTTGTAGTCCGAATTTTATAAAGCGATTCTACGTTGTGGTATACATAAACACTCTATAGCACGGACAGATGAGCTTCGAAGCAGGAAAATTCAATTTTAGTTTCGTTTTCCATCAGAACGTTATAAATTTAACGGAGCTGAGGTTGTATCATTTTTAGTCTTGTGTAGTCTGCAGCCATTGCTTACGTATATCAGTGATTATTATTTCATTTACTGCACCCATGCATTCTTTGGGAGCCTAGCCAAATTTCGTCGAAGGAAACCTTTCCAACGTGTGCTGATGTGTCCAAATAACAATAATGTCCATGTAACTGCGAAATTTCAACGTGCAGTGGAGGTGCAAAATTGATTTTGAATAACAGGCGCATTCAGAAGCAGTTCTGAATAAAAACGTCTCTAGACATGGACAAGTGGTATCAAAGCAACGAATTCAGTTGTTATTCTGTACGTTTTTCACCATTATCAACAACATTCTTCTGCGTCAGGTAGTTTGCAAACAGTTGGAGCTGGTTCAATTACACATGTAGACGAATTGCATCGAGCACATGCTCGATCTCAGTGTCAGACACTGGTAGATGAGCAAAGGATGTGACTGTGGATCTTATCGGGGAAAATCAGAATTTTCACGTTCTACATCGCATCAGTTCGTGCACCTCACCCGCTTACCGCGACATTTTCCTCCTCTCGATCGCCACCGCCGCTGCCGCCGTCGCGCGACAGCAGCGGCAGACAAGCGCTCTTCTACCAATGCACAGTATGTTTATTCAGATTGATGCATTCCTATTGGATATATGTCGATTGAAAAGGACACTGTACTTGTTCGTGAGCATGAACAGCTATTCAGGTATTTTCAGTCACACAGGCCATTCCACAAAAGCCGCTTGGGCAAAAGCTCGCTATTGTGAAAAGAGGTTTCAGTCATTCGAGCTGCCAACAATCGACAACGAACCTCAAATCCGAAACTGTATCTGTTCCGTTGAATGGAATAAAAGTCGAAGAAAGGTTGCACAAAGGAGAGTATCTCGAGAAATATTTTGGAAAAAAATAGTAACTACAGTTAGTTATTAACTGAAATGTTGTGCCGACTACTATAATTTTCAACGAAATTAGGAATATTTCTGTCCGGACTTTAACGTGGCTTTATCTAACGAGTGCAGCGGTGGAATGACTTTCATCCCAATTGAAATTTGTTCTCGAATTGTTTCACTTACTTCTGTAGAACCTTCAGGTAGTTTGTACTGCACTTAAAAATTCATGCACTCATATGGAGGCTAACCGGCGACAAAACAAGTGGCGTTGGATAAAGGGTTATTTCTTTTCCAAACGGTTTAGTGGCTGAAAATGGAATAATATGATTGATTATGATTCAATTTGAGAAAACGAAGCATCAAAGCCGAAAAGATAAGAATATAAATGCAGGTTTCCTCCTGTTTCAACGCTTACACGAAGATTCTCCCTGTGAGTAAACTCGTGTACTTCACGTAGTCCCCTTTTGAATATGAGAAAATAATGGAGAAAATTTGACGTAGCGGGTCTGAATAAGAGTGGGGATAATAGAAAGTTGGTATACAGAGAGCTTCATAGAAATCTCTGGCTTGTATAATAGTAAGAAACTTAGCGAAGAAAGATTTCTTAGGCGTAGAAGAGATCAGCAAGGTTTCATGAGATTTCCATCGATGAGTAAGTAAGTTGTTCATAAGGACAAAAAACGATGAACGCTAGAAACTTCACGGGAAAACCTAACAATTGATATCTCCTTTCGCTGTGATTCGTCATTTGTCTTTTCTGCCGTCCTTTTCGCTGAGTTTGATTCGATACCGAGTGGAAGAAGACCGTATTCAGTTCGAAGGTAGTTTGTGCCCATAAAATGGTTCTAATAGCTGTTTTCATCTTTCGGTGGAAACCGAAACTCAAATCCACCTTCAAATTGTTGTTGAGACACAACGTTTCCGTTGTGAATGCTGCGGATGGAAAGTTTTCAGTAAAAAATTACAACACAGGTATCGATTTATCCGTTTTTGATACACCACTAGATAATGGGCATATCATAGCAAACACACAAGTTAAACACAGTAGGTTTCGAAATTCTTCCACATCAAAGTTTTTTTGCCGACTTTGTATAATACAATTTCTGCAAGATTAAAACCGAACGGAGGACGCCACTCGACTGTGCAAGCTTTTGCTGAATTTTATAGATGGAAAGACATCATTTTTTGTGATTTTGTTGTCAGAAACAGTTACACTCTTTTAGTACGTGTGTCGAAGACCGCATGAAATTGCTGCAGCCTGACAAAAATTCATCGCATTTCAAAGCGATCTCCGGGCTATCGGGAGGCACATTATTACCGGAATATGAGCTATTATATTATATTTCCATAATTCGATAGCTTCGAGAAAGATGTCGTTTTTTGTGAATTTTCCGAATGCTTTTATCTGCTGTGTGACGTGTCCGAAAAAACGCTGCATGCTAACAACGCGACATTTAGGAACTTTCAACAACGAGTAAAAGGATATTAGTATTAAAGTATTAAGTTAAAAAGTTAAGTTAGTAGTTAAAAAGTATCAGATATAGTAAAATGGTATTATTCTATTAGGTTATGCTAAAGAACGTTCTTCCCATTCTCTCAGCCTCCTGAAATCATTGAGCACTAATTTCGAAGGACGTGGTGAATAATTGATAAGTTATGCTTTTCCATTTAAGGAAGAGGTCTTCTTTCCTGCCAAAGTACATTTCTGACAGTTGCTTCGAATTTCTGATTCATAAGGAAATTTCAACTACAACGTATGAGATGAGATGGCCTTCAGAAAGATTTTACTCAAATCGCTCAAAATCCTCATTGCTCTTCAAGGCGGAAACGGTTCAATACCTAACACAACGTCGAACTCGCCTTTTTCTTCCAAGTTTTTTTTCGATTCAGATCTATACATTTGACTTGAATCAGGTAGTGGCCCAGCTAACTTTCTGTAGAAGATGATGAGTCCATTCGAATGGTGCTTCAGTTGTTAAAAAGGGTTCACATTGAGCTTAATTATGGCTTTCTAAAAACAAAGTGCAAAAAATGAGAAAACTCTTCACAACTTTTCGAAGAATGGAGCTCTCTTCTTTCTTTAGCATTGATCTTCAATTTTTGAAATCATAGGCTTGTTAGTAAAATGTCATTTTAATGAAGCTATTCCGGTATTTTAGTGAAACGCTATTTCTGTTTAATCATCGATTAATTTTTTTGATAGTGCTGACCAATCCCCGCGAAAATGTCGGCGAGCCGATCATCGTCAGCAAGAATGCCGACGATGACATGATGACGGAGCATGTAGATAACGATGACCTTCCAACTGCAGTATCGTCTAAACCACCAGATCATATCTACGGCGACAAATTATAACGTGCATCGATCGGTTGCTGATTTACAATCGATTTACGAGCTACTCGCGAAATCCAAAACTCGTTCACTTTACGATGGACAAGTTCAAATAAAACGAATGGTTAAAGGCCACAAAAACTGATGATGTGACGGCTAATGTGGCAGTAAAGCGAGTTCTAAGAAATTTCCTGAGAAAATTTCGGGTCGTTTCAATCTACATTCCTATCTTCTCATTGCAGCAACAACTCGTTTGCTTGGCTTCCTTCAAGATCATGTTTTAGATAGCGTTATCTACTGATAGTGTTCGTCAAGCCTCGTTCTCGTCCAATGCCAACGTTTCCTTGATAATTCTTTCCAGAAAATTGGTGAAGTTCATGTGGACAATTGGGCAATCAAGAATGTTCAATAAGATTCAAGGCCTCAATGTAAAACAGTAAAGGCTGTGTTACATAATACATTCCTAAATGGCATATTTTCGCCTAATTCCCAAGTTCCAACTCACTTTTCCAGGTAAGAAAACCAATGGCACGAGGTGCGTGATGTGCTAAATGTGAAAAATAGGAAAAGGTCAGGTAACGGAGATTGATCGAATTGCCCTCTCCTGCTTCCACTTTTCACATTTCTTAGCGTAACACCTTTGGACACGATTCCACAATCACAGCTGCAAAATGAACCAAGGTCAAGTATGGTACCTTTTCTTTGGTGGTTGCGAAATCATACAAAAATTTAGCGGAACCTAGTTCTAGTTTCAACAAACAGCTATGTATGTAATCACACAGCTTTGTATATAACAATTACACTTACAATCTCGTGGTTCATAGAGGACTGTCTAGACGTTTCTGTTCCTTCATTTTTCTTCATTGTCTTTTGCCGTGTATTGAATTCGCAAGGAGAAACAGGGTATTTGTGGAGTTTCCGCAGTTGTAATAATTCTTATGGAGACTCTGCAACGATTTTTCATTGAGGAAACCAGAAAATGCCTCCATTCATCTGCACTTGCAGAGGTTTCCGAAAAAACTCTGGCAAATGGCTTTAAACAGATTTGATTGATCTGATTGCGGAATTTCACGACAGACCGTGAAGGGATCCGCTGTGTGACAATTTCCGACTAATGTCTGAGGTACTCGAGTCTTCATCGGATATTCAACGCAGCTCACTGAATGTCTATGCTTAGAATCTCGTGTGATCGATGGACGTGTTCATCGATTGATCGGCCGATCGGTTTAGTTTAGCAAACAGCGAAGTTCAGCGTCACGGGAATTCAGTGGCGAGACCCGCAATCGCGCTCCAACAAGCCTGGCTTTTAGATGTTCATTTTTGAACTGGCACTTCTACAAAAGTAAGATGTGGACGAAAACTAGATAGCAAAGATTTTTTTCAAACTTCGTAATGTTGAAGTAATATTGATGGTGTGGAGGACAGTTCTGAATTACTGACTGAACGTTCTGCTTAAGCCCTGAGAATGCAACATGCTGTATCTCCAGGCCTAGGATGACTGATCAATCGATCGACTGCTCAATCGATTGATCGGTCGATGGGCTTAGCAAATGGAGTAGTTCATTCGTTTGAGAGCTCAGTGACGATACGAACAAACGTGCGCAATTAATGCCGACTTTTCAATTTCAAATTCTAAACCTGTACCTCTGCTAGGGTAAGATGTTAATTCAATTTAATTTATTTGGTTATTTCGAAATTGTCTCCAGAATAACCATAAAATTCATGTAATATTGATGGACTAGCCCACCATTCAAATTTGTTTTCTTAGGGTGACCCTAATGAACTGATCTATTTGCACCTTGACTGTTGTCTCTCTTACAACATGCTAATACAAGATCCAAACGGGACAGTCTTTCGGTGATAAGAAGATACTTTTCAATAATATATTGGTTCTCTCATCTCCACTGCAGTGTGCACTTTAACAACATCTTGGATAGTGAGGCAAAATTCGACGTGTCGCGGCTTGCTTCTTCACCATTTCCGTTGTGGACTGTAAACGCATGTTGCTTGTAATATTTACCGGGGTTTTGGAGTACTTCATCGATCGACTGCTCAATCGATTGATCGGTCGATCGGTTTAGCAAATGGCGTAGTTGATCGGTGTGTCTGTGTCTGTGTGTGTTGTAATGATGGAAGAACGAACGCGGACACGACACCGTGGTGGCTGTGGAATGTTTGCTATGTATTTAGCTGAGTACGCGATTATTTCCAACAGATAAACGACGGCCACGTAGCCTTTGCATACAACGAGACAACAATCACCGGGCCTCGTTCGACACCCACCAACGCAGCCGCATCGATTGAAACAGTTCCCTGAGTCATGGCGTACACCTACAGCACACGGACACACGCCGACCAGACACTCACAAAAGCGCCACCGAACCACGTCATCCGGTTCCAGCATTTCACTAGCCTATCCTCCTTAGCAACCATGACAAGGACTGTAAGAGAATTGAGAAAATAAAAAAAGATCTTCAGATGTAAAGTATACCCTTACCGATTCTCAAACTCAAGCCCTTCAAAATAAGAAAAATTGAACTCCAAATCGATGCTTCAGCCGCGAGTAACCATCGACATGAATTGCCTAGAAAATTAAGATTGGAAGTTACAATCGTTCAAATCTGTGTTGGTCTCCACTCCGCATTTGAACTTCCCTGAAACACATGTCTGCTTCATTCGGCTGATTTAGCACCACATTCTTTTAACTTACCGTCTCACCAAATCATTAAAATGAGTGAAATTGTTCAAATTGAAAAGTCATTTTTCGATTCCAATTCAGTTAACATTTTGTACTTCATCAAAGGAAATTTCCAATTAGACTTCTGAGAGGCATTCAGAAAATTTCATTAGCAAAAAGCGATGAAGAAAAGTAAAACTTTCACATTATATTATCTTACTTTTGAATTCGAACAAAATACACAAGCTTATTGTTCTATGGAATAGTGACAGGTTTCATCTCATTCGTCGACAACCGGTTGTCGAGAATGATCCAGGGGAATGTAGTCACACAGGTATTCAATTTACACCATCGAAAACCGCGATCGAGTGATGAAACCTGATCGAGTTCAGTCGTCTTCGAATGTGACGAAGTGTGTAAAAGAGTGAAGACGAATTATTCGAAGTCGTGTCGAGTTCGGTGAGTCCAACCACAACTAGCTTTCACGATGATCTCAGACATAGTTCACTCTCAGACCAGGGTGAAAACCGATTGTGTGAGAGACATAAATTGGGGAAGTTGGGTGAGAAGGAGAGGAAGGATATGTATGGAGGCATAGAAGGCCGATAGAGAATGATTGGGGTAGGTGGTGATGCTGGTTGGAGCTGGTGTGGTGGTGTCGAGGTGTGCGGACAGCACAGTGGTGGCATTGCAGGGGCAGATCGGAGGTGGGGTCCTCGGGGCCGGGGGGTGGGGGCGAGTCGGACGGGGAGCAGAAGAGAAGGGCAAACGGTGATGGGAGAGGTTTAGACAAGAAATGAGAGGAGTGGTGATGGTGATGATGATGATAGTGATGACAGTGATGACTGTGATGACTGTGAAGATGACGTTGATGATGGTGCAGGATGGTGAACAGACGGGACTGACGACTGTGAAGGTTAGCGCTCACGGTCGTGCTCACCCACTCACTCTCTGGATGTGACGCAAGGGGTGGTGCGACGCATACACACACCGCACACACATACACACATACACACATGCCGCACATACACTCAAGCCTATATACACACACCTACCTGCACATACACAATCATACACACACACATATACACAGCAATGTGCAGTACCCGCCTCGACCACATCGATCGAATCATTTCTATGAACAAAAATCAGCGAAACTCACATTGAAGTAGATACAGGGTTTAATTTAATCCGTCGGATGTTAGTGGGTTGAAGTACAATAAAGCCGCTATAAAGTAGAGCATCTTTTAGTAGATATGAACCTATTTAGTATTTATTCAATTATTTACCAAACTACGCACATAGGCGCGTTAAGTATAAAAGTGGGTAGTGTGATAAACAGCTATGGAAACACTAAGTAACACTAAACAAAAGAAACTCGCATGGTTAATAGGACAGTTAAAGCAATTCATAATAAGAATTTCATTAGTAAGCACTTATAGAAAATCACACCAAAGCAGGCTATATAGCGGATTACCTCAAGGTGGAGACATGCGTTTGTCACGGCAATACCAAGGAACATTCCACATAACGATCCTAATATCTATAGACCAGTTAGCATTACTTCAGTCTTTTGTGGGGTTTTTGAGAAAGTTGTTAAATTGATGACATAGAAACACTTAGATGAATATAGGTCTTGTCTCGTAGTCAGCATGGCTTTACAAAAGGAAGATCTACAGTTACCCAAATGATAGAAAGCCTTAACGACTGGACTGGAATAATTGCTCGCAACTCCAAGCTGGACGTTATCTATTTTGACTTCCAAAAAGCCTTTGACAAGGTCTCCCACTCGCTACTTATCGCTTTCGCAGATAGGTATACATCCGACCATTGACCGATGGATTCACGCTTTTCTAAATGATAGAACATTTCAAGTCAAGGTCAACGGTGCTCTTTCTACTATTAGAAAGGCACTCAGTGGCGTCCCTCAAGGAGGGGTACTGTCTCCCTCTCTCTTTAACCCTCAAGGAGGGGTACTGTCTCCCACTCTCTTTAACCCTCAAGGAGGGGTACTGTCTCCCACTCTCTTCATACGTTTGACTTACCTGAAGTTACTGAACGTTTCGGAGTTACATGTAAAATGTTTGCAGACGATGTCAAGGCTTACGCAGAAGTTGGGGATCAAGATAATCACGAGTTGCAACTTGCAGTGGCTGAGGTGGCTAAATGGTCAGCTAAGTGGGGGCTACCGCTGTCGGTTGCTTACGATAAGACTAAAGTTATGCACCTTGGTAGATCGAATTGCAACTTTTCTTATTATGTAAAGAGCTGGAGTCTGTGGGAATAATTAGGGACCCAGGATTTATGATTGATAACAAACTTCAATTTGAAGATCACGTGCGCCATATTGCGCATCAAGCAGGAAAAAGATTGTTTCTTTTGTTCCGATCAATTTTCTCTAAGGATCCCTACCTCTTGATCAAGGCTTATAAGATATATGTCAGACCGGAGCCAGAATATGGAACAACGGTATTTTCCCACGTAAAAAATCAATGATCAATCTACTGGAGAGAGTGCAAAATAGTTTCACAAGGTAGATTTTCGTGAGAAGCGCCGGCTTCATTTATCGTAGCATTCCACGTAGCTTAGTTAGAAGAAAATGCTTCACCTTGACACCTCACAAGAAGGAAGAGGAATGACCTCATCATGGTGTACAGGATCAATTGTGCTGACTTTTTCTCTCTTACTAACTCCACTACGCGTGGTTGGAGGTATAAACTTAGTTTTAGACGCCCAAAAAATTCTATAGGACGCGGTTCGTTTGCTTACAGAGCGGGGATGGAATTCCTTAGATTGAGCAAATCAGTCCAGATACCTATTACACTAGGCAAATTCAAGTCTACTGTTAAGAGATACCTTTCCGGTTAATTATCAACTACATATTTCCTGGTGCTTCTTCTTCTCTTTCTCCGTATCCACCTATCTTTACTTTTTACATCTCCTGCCTCTCCCTCTACCGCAGCTATAACTTAATTCGCTTCTGGTAATCACGTTAGGGTTTTATTCTATTGTATCACTTATGTTTTAGCACTAACAGTGTTGGCTCTGCACCGTCTGTGTGTTATTTGTACCACTGTTTTTTACGCACCACATGCCTTGCGCCTGTAATAAATATCAAATATCAAGGTAAGAAAGTATTTTAAATTCTAGTAGCAGAAATGATCGCCATGTGGAGTACTGAACAGAGCCTCAAGAGGTGGGTTCCAAGTTATTAATGATTTGCAGCATAAAGGAAGGTTAAGACTGGTTAAGATATATGACCGCAGTTTGCACCATCTCAACTGTGCCAGTCCTTGTATAATATTTCCCACCTATTGATTGACATCAAAATTTAGCCTCCAACGGACATATCTAGCTTTATGAAACACCTAAATGCCCTGCGATTTCCGTGTAGCAGAACTACCATAGAAACTTCACCGAGGCTTGATCCCAAAATTTTTTCCAAATTTTTCACAAATAAATTTGTTTGAAACTACATGTAACTGATTTCGCCTACTGGGGAATCTCAACAAGATGTTGCTTTTTTGAAGTTTTGAGTTGTGTACGCATTTTAGTTGTCTAGCCAACTATATAAGTTTTTATTTTTCAGTTCGCGTTCCACTATAAAGTTGTGAACCTTCCGATTGAACTTCTTTTATTGCAGAGTACAATTTCTGCTGAAGCTTTGGCATTTCTCTTCCGAAAACTCTTCAGTAGGAATGTTCTTCTGAACCATTTAACACTCTTTCGATTTCGTTAGAATTCCTTATGAGCCTTAAACCAGTGCTCCAACTGCATCAGTCAAATTAGCTTCAACTACTGTGTTCTATTGCAGTGTTCAAACCCGAAATTTTGCATTGTAATGGAGTAGGATGTCCTGTATATTGCTCAAGAGCAGGTTGATCGTGGGACGTTAGGGAAGACTACGATGAGCTTGAAAGTGAACGGACATGTAGCACTGATTAGGATGGGTTGAAAGCCGCAGCGGAAGTCGAACCACCAAAAACCACTCACTACTTTGTAGAGGAGTTCCCGTGCTTATATACCATAGCCGCAAATCGTCCTATTGTATTGGGGAAAGCTGCTAAATTATGGCAGAAAGATTTCCCACAACATGTCGCTTACAAAGCTCAACGCTGCGCTTATCTCTGCGAAGAAATTTCGAAGTTCTGAAGGGAACGTCAACTGGCAAAGTAACATGACTGTTACAGGCGAGAAGTGAATGGAGTAGGTTACTCATAGCTAGAGGGCCATGGGCTGTTCCTGGTAAACAATTACAATCGACACCAAGTCTGAATTGCACGTCGAGGTGATTCTTAGGTGAGCAAGGCTGAGTACGCTACTCACCCGACTCCAAAAGGACGTCTTCGAAAAGTCACATGGAAATTTTTTTTGGATTATTGGACTTGGATGCCTCATCCAACGTAATCCTCAGACGTTGCACCTATAGAATACCATTTGCTCCCATTGCTTCCGAATCTCACGGAAGAATGGAATTTCATCTCAAAACGGGACTGTTAAGGCGACACATAATGGGTTCCATCTACATCTCAGCTGGGTTCCTTTCAGAGAAATAAATTTGATAATTTAACATGTGGCAAATATTCAGTTGGAGGATTTACAACCTAATACTAGCCGCTTTCAATGTCTTTGTGTGTATCAATCAAATGAATAAATTAAAAAAAAGATCTCGCAGAATTTCACGAAGAATCGAAGGATCGAACGCGACGATCAACTGTTTCGGCTGAACTGTTTCTGTGGCTTTTATCCGTAAGGTCAGTTGGAGGAATCCGCTTGGTAAACAAAGTTCAGAGCTTCGACCGCCGGCGTCCTTCAACGAGACCTTTGTCACCGGTGCGCATTTCTCGGCGGCCTACGACGTTCGGACATCGCACCGACGAGACAAATTATCGCCATCCTACGCTCCCCGCACACCGCACAAAACCAATCATCATCCATCACATTATCACTGGATTCTAGTGAAAAACCATCATCTTCGCTCGCATTTTTGTCGCGAACCAAAGTCCAAAACGAGCCACGCACGAAGTGAGCTGATCGACCGTTTTCTTTGGAAATACTGTCTGTCTATCTAAATGTCTGTCTACCTTTGTGTGTTGGCTGAGACCGACGCAATCTCTGGCCGAATCGGTCAGTGTCGGGGTGCTGTCAATGCCAGTATAGATCTTATCAGCACCGTTGAGCTGCCAATCAGTATGAACTCGAAACGACTCCGAATAACAGGAGATGAACGCAAATTTTCGTCGGGACCATTTTTGGTAAACATAAGAAGCAGCTGATCTTTTATTCCTTATAGGCCTTTTAAGGAATGTTGAATGAGAAACTACTAAAAAAATTCCCATCGTAGATTTTTTTTAGAAGCAGGTATTCTCAGATCGGGTTAGAAAACTAAATCCTGCCCAAATAAGGGAGCGTGTTTTATCTTACCCAGCGTAAGTTAGCCATTTCCTACCGCTTTGTTAGCTTGTCGGAGATGATGCGTCTTGAAATGCTTTATTATTCTTTGAAATTTATTGGTAAAATTTCTTTCATTCACATTCACCAATAAGGACTTTGAGGGGCTAATCGGCAGAATTTGCTAGGAGCTATGTAGATATTCTCTACGATTATGCCGGATGCTGGATGCGTGCTTCACTTATCAAATGCTTTCATTTTCTTCACCTTTCCAACTTCTACAGTTTCGCGGAATAGGCTGAATGTATGTGCCGCGGAATGTGAGAAGGGATCGACCTTTTCTGTTTCCTACGGATCGGCCGCCTTACCATGCTATTGAAGATGACACCGCTTGACACTTAAATATATTTGCACCTGTAGTCGTATATGGTAACTGAGAAGCATTGATAAGGATTACCGGCGAAACATAGCTTGAGTTCCAAAAGAATGAAAATCAGTTGCTGAAGTCAGATCTTCTAAATAAATTTGAGAGTTCCACGATTCTTTTTTCCGTCGTATCGTAGAAGAATTAACTAGAAGCAATAGCCCAGCGTATTGATTCATTATGGATGAAATACACAATGAAATTTTTTGGATTCTGAAGATTTTTGGATAGGAGGTGTGAACTCTGTCAGTGCTCCTTTTCAGCTGTAACAACGAAAACCTAGTTGAAGGACTATTCGCTCGTCAATCCTTATGTCCTGAGGGGACCAGGGAAAAGGAATCCACCACGACTAGTTCTTGTACAAGCAGAACACCTTAGCTTCTTCCACAGAGTTGCTGTTGGTCACTTCAAGCTGCTTAAGGGGGTGAAGAAATTTATTCAGAGCTCCAAAATTACACCGAGACGAAGCAGAATAGAAGATCGATTTCTCTTGTGATTTTTATTCTGTAACGAATAGACTGTGGTTCTCCTTTTGTGGTCACACTATAATAAGAAGAGTTTCACACATCATTGTATACCGCCGAGTCTATCAAGACCTTCTAGAAGTCGAATGTCAACTGCAGGGAGACAGTGATCATGGGTAGATGACTGCAGCAGTATGAGTCTACCTTTTGTTTCTTACTGCTGACCAATCGAGAAAGAGTGAGGTTACTTCAATAATACACATGGCATCCAAGACGTTACAGTATAAGCTATTTAGAAACCGTTATACCCCACCACTTTCCTACGACAGCACAGAGATGGTCCTACAGAATACAAACGAACCGAACTGAACGTTGAAGTCTGGTTGACGATCTGATTTATCCCTCGCGCCAACACACTGTCACCTATCAACATTGGTTAGGAAACAACGCATTCAAAAACCAACATGATGTTGAAATCGCCCTTGAAAACAATACCGATCTCCAGATTTTTGAGATTGTTGCATGTTTGACGTTTGTATTTTTTTCAGAAGGATGCGCTCGTTGAAATGGTTAAAATAAGAAAAGCTGTTGAAAACTGAGCTGTAAAATATGTTGCAAGAAATGGAAGAACTTTCGTTGCTACCTAATGCCTGCACACATAGGAACCGCGTCAGTAGCATCTGTTTCAATGAAAACAGTTCTTAATTTTTCTAGAACGAAATCACAGATTAACGTTAATCGACCAAATACATCGAGATTGCTATTCTTTGTTGTTCATCTTCATGCAATGACGAGCAGCAGCGGACTTAAATGTAGCTTGCCTGAACTATTTGGGTTCCTTTATAACGTATATCATGGAAGTATCAGAGTGGAAGGTAGGTAACGGAAGAGAGACAGTAGAAGTTGTGAAAGATTGAAATGGAAGTTGTGTAGGGGTGTTGTGGAGGGTTCGTTATGGAAATGGTGTCGAGGAATTGGTAAGCGGATTTTGTGCAGTGATCTACTAATAATGATGTTATGGTGAGGAGGAAATGGCATAGAAAAGACAAAATGGAGTATCGGAAGTGGTGTAATGGAATGAACGTAGTGGAAGTGGGGTAGTGGAAGCGATTTAGTGCTAGCTGTGAAACGGAAGAGGTAGCCGTCGTGATAGTTGCACTGTTACTGGTTCAAACTTTTGAGCCACTCACGAATTCTGCTGAAAGAAGTTCGTTCTGTACTTGAAGGTCATGCTCGTACTGCTTCATGGGACCAAAACCCACGTTCTCCTCCCGCACATGATGAAGACTTGCCAAACAAAGCGCCGGGCACCTATTCATCGTCTCAGTTCGGCTTACCACGATTTCATTTCACGATACGAATTTTTTCATTTTCTGCCCAGAGTCAGGCCCAAGACATCAGACCTTGAAACTCAAGCAATTTATTACTGCTATAAAACCAAAGGCAAAATTCCTGCCTCCTTTTGATCCAATGTGGAGCACAAGGGTGAAACAGGATAATATTAGGTTGTAAACCTTCCAGGTGAACTTTTGCCACATCTTAATTTTTCAAATTTATTTCTCCGAAACAGAACCCAATTGAGATATGTATGGTACAGTGCTAGACTACAATGTGTCGTCTTTCTGAACTGTTTTACTCCATAGCCTGGAACCCTGCCGGTTTATTGACGAACAACTTCAACACTCCTGTTTTGAGATGGCCTTACTTGTTGAGATTTTTCTCTTCCGCGTGTTTCCGATGAAGAAGTAAGAAATGGTATTCTGTAATAGCCATGTCTGAAGATTACGTTGCATGGGGTACCGAAGTCTAACAATCCTCCAAAAAATTTTCCCGTATGATTTTTTTTTGAAAACATCCTTGGCCTGGTTGGATGGGTAACCTAATCGGCCCTGCTCACCTTTTGGTTTGCAAGCCATACAATCCATTTGCTGACAGAGTACATAGATTGCCACTCACTAATGCATCTTTAGGTAGAAACTCCTACTCGATAAATTCAGAAGAACTCCAAAAACACGAAAAATCGCCTTCGTGAGGTGCAGTTCAGACTTGGTGTCGGTTTTCCTTGTTTACCAGGACCACGCCAGTGGGGTCTCCGGCTATGACTAGCGTATATCATTCACTTCTCACCTACAGCAGCCAAGTTATTTCGCCGGTTGAGGTTCGAGGTTCCTTTCGAAACTTCGAGATTCCGTACGCGAAGTAACCCTAGCGTTGAGCTATGTAGGCGACATATTGAGGGTAACATTTCGACCACACTTTCGTACCTTTCCCAATACATTGGAACGCTTTTTAGCTATTGTGTATGAGCACTGGAAGTCTTCTACAAAGTAGTGCGTGGTGCTTGATGGTTCGACTTCTGTGGCTACTTTTAGCCCATCCAAATCAGTGCTATGTGTCCTCGGCGGAGCGGTTTATCCTCGAACCCATCATACTATTCCTTGACCTCCTGAGACCAACCTGTTCTGGAGGAATATATAGAACACCTTACTCTATTATACAGCAAAATTTCAGGATTGGACACTGCAGCAGAACGCCCTAGTCAAAGCCCGTTGAAGTCATGCAGTTGGGGCCCTATGTTTAAGGCTTCATAATTTAAACTAATTCTAACGAAATCGGATGGGCAATAAATAGTACAGAAGAGCTTCAGCTAGCCTACTGAAATGTTATCGAAAAAGAAATGCAGAAGCTTAGCAGAAGTTTTACTATGCGATGAAAAAATATTCAATCGAAAGGTTTACAACCTAATATTATCCCCTTCTCGTACTGTAAAACAAGTACACTTTACTGTCTACCCTTTCAATTGTTACACACGTAGCGATTGTCAAAAAGAAGACGATCGCGCTCTGCGTTTGCGGTTTTTCTCTAGATTACACCATACCTGATCATCCTCCGATCGTGTACGAGTGAATGCGGGGTCTATTCAGGTCATCCGCATTCCGACCGTTGCTGACTGACATCATCGAAAATTACAAAACGACAACCAAACGACAATTTTGACGCCTCCGTTGGAGTCCTAATCAGGCAATACATCATTGCACTTCGTTCAAACAGAAATTTTCACTTCTTAGCTCCAATGCTGTTTGAGACTTGGCACCCAGCAATCTCAATAAGACATTTTGAACATGGTCTAGCAGAATAAGTAGTATTCTACTCCATTGTCTCTTATTTCCAGCGTTTTCTTGAAAGAAGAGGATAAGAAAATTGTAGTCAGTCACAGGTCAAAAAAGTTTCAAATTTGACTGCAATCTGGTCCACGATTAAGAGTGCTCCTCTCGTATTCCGTTGCTGGTTTGGCAGATGAAATGGGCTTTGCCAAGTATCCGCTCCACGCTAGCTGGTTTTTTTTTCTGGACACAACGAAAAATAGCTTTAAAAAATTCAAAATCGAGTTGTGTCGTTAACAATTGATCTTCTGGCGCTTGAATTTCATGCATTTTATTAAAGAAACGGCTGGAGCCGGTCGTGGAAATATACCAAGGCGCACTTAACATCAAAAACATCCTCAAATGCAAGGCTGAAGGACGAGGCACCCGAAGTTTGTGTAGAGGGGATATTTTGTATGTTGATCACGAGCATCATGTTCTCTATAATGATTTCTTGAATTTCATCTGATTTCGGCCGTGAGGGGCAGGTACAGGTAAGCAGTGAAGGCGTGGGGCGCGTTGAAAGGACCACCTTTATCTGCGAAAACAGTCGAAACCCTCGCAATAGACATCAGGGGCCGTATGCTCGTCTCTACAGGCCGGGCGATGGGCGCCCTTCGCCCGGTAGGGTGATGGCGAATAGACACACTGAGTTGTGTCTATTCGTCATAACCCGGCCGGGCGAAGGGCGCCCATCGCCCGGCCGGGAGAGACGAGCATACGGCCCCAGATTCGAAATCGCCGTCACGAGTAACATACCATGGCGAAGTTTTGACCTAATCGATGGCTTCAACACGATTTGGCCGGGTTGGTTCTCGTTCAAAATTCGATGAACAAACGTCAGAATCGTTTTCTGCATGCTAAATCACCACACTACACGAAGTTAAAAACCAAATAGGTGATCCTAGCTTCGTGATCAACACCCCAAAAAAGCCCATGGGCGAAACCTAGACAACATTAAAAAGAATTTTTTCGACCACCGGAGTGCAATAAGTGCTTCGATGTTTGAAGCGCCTTACAGTATACATATGTATGTAGATATGCTCGGCAATACTACTGAAAAGAGGTTAGCGTCAGAGAAGTAGCGAAATTCTCTGTCATGATGTTTACGTACGTCATAGGGCGTGTAATATCAACTAGATATCACCGTAATTTTTACATTCTGTTACAATTATTTACTAAATTAAACATCTCCATATTCAACCTCGAGAGCTTCTCTCAGTTTGCGATTGTGCTCATTGAAAAGAGCTCGAAATCTCATTATTGGCATGTGTAGATGGTATGCATGCTCGACTTCTCACCCTACCATGCAGGTGCTCTAGGCGAACTCGACCACAGCTCCGCAGGTATTAATACACATTATCACTTTGCGCCGTCCTGACTTGGCAGTTGGTGTTCCATGCGAAACTCCCCCTCCCCTCCCCACACAAAAAGCAATGATTAACAGTTAAAACGTGTTGGGTGACCATTATTTGAAACACGCTAGTAAATATCCGATACTAGGGAAAGACCCAGGACGGTCTCCTGGAACTCACAACTCCCCAAGGCTTCTATGGGTGAGAAGGTTTTTCTACTACGAGAATTTGTCGTAGCAGCATTTGGTCTGATATGTTCCTTTTGGCTCTTTTCAATGCTGAATCGAACAATTTGAGTGGGTTGATAGAAACCCTTCCAGTGAGTATTTTGAACACCATGAGAAGTAAAAATTTTGACTCTGTGAAACACACTTCGATTAACAAACATTTCGTCAAAGCTTCATCTGGGGGATGTTAGTGGGTACTGGTCACGAGTCTGATACCCACTTTGAGGTCGACCGTAACCATCCAAGCGCCCTAGCAATGTTCAGCGGAAATCTAAACTAATTTCTACTAGCTGATTTTAATCACGTCTTATTGGTAGACAGGAAGCTCCAGAACAGTTTTTAGAAATCACGCGCCAACTTGCAATACGAGCCTACTGATTTTACATTGAACAATGGTTCATGACTTACTGTCTTGTTTAGATGACACGATTTCAATTCTCCTGACTTGGAAAATAATCCGTTCCGTATATAATAATCGAGTAAGCCCTTGCGGGCACTCCTCCCGAGACACGCTATTGCATGCTTTTCACCCTGGCCCTCCTCGAAGGCCGCGCTCACAGCTGTTTACTCTGACTTCAGCTCTCCGCCGAGGCCGCGCTCTCTACTGTTCTCACGCGCTTTTCACTCTTACCAAAAACAACACTCTCTGGCGCATGCACGCTGCACCCCTAACCAAGCGATGGTGTCTGCAACATGCGGTTCACGAGATCGAGTCGCGATCAGTGAAATGGAGTTACCAACTGTGATAAACCGCTGAAAGCAGTGATAAAATAGCACCAATGCTCTTCTGCTCAGCCATCACTGCTTCATTGTCCTACAGTGGATATCTAACTACAGTAGAACCGCTGAAAGCAGTGATAAAACAGCATCCCTGCTCTTCTGCACAGCCAACACTGTTTCATCGCTGCTCAACCAACACTGCTTCATTGTCCACTCGTGGACAACCAACTATAGGATTTCTCGATATATACGGAACGGATGGGAACATGCCTCTAATAACAGTAACGCCGGTGTTTCATTCTGAGTACAATTCGGTGAATCTTCGGCGCTGTTCGCGGTTGTATGGCTGCGCTGGCCACACTCTTTTTTCCGATAATGCTAATCAACGGGTCCGTCGTAAACGAGTCTTGGGTACTTTTATATACCACCACCGCTCCCCACCACCACCCTTCTTCTCACTACATAAATACGGCCCTTGAAACGGTGATTTACCGAAGCCGCTCTTTGACTGGATTTTTCGAAAAATCGTAGGTTTATCGCTAGGTTCAGTCAAATTCACAAGCATTTAGTGACGCTTCTACAGAGTAGTACTCACGGGGCCCAGTCAAAGAGCGGCGAAGCCGCTCTTTGACTGGATTTTTCGAAAAATCGGAGGTTTACCGCTAGGTTCAGTCAAATTCACAAGCATTTAGCGACGCTTCTACAGAGTAGTACTCACGGGGCCCAGTCAAAGAGCGGCGAAGCCGCTCTTTGACTGGATTTTTCGAAAAATCGGAGGTTTACCGCTAGGTTCAGTCAAATTCACAAGCATTTAGTGACGCTTCTACAGAGTAGTACTCACGGGGTCCAGTCAAAGAGCGGCGAAGCCGCTCTTTGACTGGATTTTTCGAAAAATCGGAGGTTTACCGCTAGGTTCAGTCAAATTCACAAGCATTTAGTGACGCTTCTACAGAGTAGTACTCACGGGGCCCAGTCAAAGAGCGGCGAAGCCGCTCTTTGACTGGTACCACATATTTCGCACCGAGTATCGTACATTTCACAACGGCCACACTGTCTTTTTGAAGTGCACAGAAGTTGAGGTGTTCCTCTAGTTGATGAAGATTAGAAAGCACAAAACAGCAGCAGAAATCTGCAGTTCTCAGGCTTGCCGTGCATGTATTCTTGCGAAAAGCTTGTGCAGGAGTTGAGAGAGTAAATAACGGAATTGCAGTACATTTCCCTAGCCATCAGCTTTTTTCTCTCTTTGCTCTGGGCCGAAAAGCGTCATAGAGTTCATGGATACCTTAGTTTTGTATTGAACTGGATTTGATAAGAATCGGCCGACCAAAGTTCTTGAGTACTTTACCTGAGGCGCCGTAAGAGCGCTTATTTCTTCGAGAATTTCAATTTAGGCCTACTCTGTTGGAAGCGTCATTCTGCGGTCAATCCCAAAGTTCAACATATTGATAAGTATTGCCAAAAAGTACTTTTCAACAATCTCCAAGAATAGCCGCTCCTCCTCTATAGCCCAATAAGCTCTATACAGTCAAAAGAATTACGGCACAATATCCATCCCCATTCCTTTCGATATTTGCAGATTCTGGCGGAACTTGCTAGTGCCAGTTTTTGGCAAGTTGCATTCACTAATACAAACCCGAGACTGACTGGAGTTCTTACCGTATCCTATAGGAATAAGAAGTATGAGATTGTCTTCCTTTCCTTCACTCAATGTATGTAAAAGCATGACCGGAAAATGAAGAAGAAATATCAATATAGTATTCATATTCTGGATGAGCACTTCATTCAACATATTTCAACACAATGCACAGAAAAGTGTTGAGGTTTTCATATACTAAAGCAAGCAACTTAAGCAAGAAAACAGCTCAAGCAGATAAGCAAAGATAGAGGACTCGTTACTGTGTGAGCTACGGTTTAACAACTCGATTGGACTTAAGTTACTTCCGCAGTTACAAAGACGTTAACCCATGGGTTACACAGGGACAAATTTCATGCCAGGTGCACAAATATAATTATGCTATAGGGTTTTCTGTCCAACAAAGCTGTCACAAAAGCAGATAAGTGAACCGATACCTTTCCCTCTCCCTCGCCTCTCTATTTCCCCTTCTCTTTTGCTCTCTTTCATCCTCTAAAAGCAACCTAACACCGTATTCATTCACAGCGGTCAATCAATATCAAACATATTAATACTGCTAAATATTACTCATACATTAGAAAGCTACGATATCACAGCATGTTGAAAGCATTGACGTTTTCGACACAACCACAGTTGATGCTTCGGCGGCCGTATATCAAACTAGTTGTTCTTCTGGTGAGCTCGCTGATATCGTGCAACACGTTCTTTATGAATTCCAAGCATTATAAAAGGCACGTAGAGCATTTTGAAGAGCCAGAATGAAACTAGAGTGCCGAACGCGATCTGAAATTGTTGAAAACTTACCCACTATGAACAAATGGAATGCGAAATCAATGAAAACACTTGCTAAGAATGCAGTCACAGGAAAATAGTGCGAAATGTAGAGATGGTGTGCAGTAAACGAATTTAATATTTATTCCTATCCATCTTCACTTTTACTTATTCCCTTTTCCAGTCTCCTACAATTACATAGACCGCTTTATATGCCACTAACAACAAGTTGGGGAAAAACATTCAATTTTTGTAAGCGACACCTGAGGTTGCTGAATAGACTTCTTATTCGGCTAACGCTTCGGCGTTGTCGCCTTCGTCAGCGCTTGGAAACTCGAAGACATTGGTAACCTACCCGCGCAAACACCATTTCAACTGAGGACCTCTTCATACCCGACGACGAGCAGTTTGCGCGACGAATTAGCCGTTATAAGTGCAATTGAGCGAAATACGCGACGACGAGCGTTCTCGTCCAACGCGATAGCTGCTCGCTGAGCACACTCAACACACTACATTGCACGACGGCACGTTGGACGAGAATGCTCGTCGCCGCATCGTCGGGTATAAATAGGCCTTGACAACCGTCGTCCTGAAAACCAACAGGAGCGGCAAGCAAGATGGCAAACCACTCTCGCGGGTTTTGTCGACCACCAATCACCCTATTGCGGCTAGGTCGCCGGGTGAATGAAACGCACTCGAACGAATACCCGACCTCGCGACCTCAGATGGAGCTATCACTTCATTCGAAACCCGCATAGGTCGGTGAACTGGGTCAGCTCTTGGGTGACCGCTACACATTCCTCTTTCCGGTTGATAACTGGGGCTCGTAGCTGATATTCAGAACGCTTCGAGTGTTCTGCGATCCACGATATCGGGCTCTCGGGTCAAAATGGACACCGCTACCTCGACTTGTGCACCCTCGTGACGTCGCGCTCTGTGCTCTTCCAATAGTGTGAATGTCATGGTCCTCCTCAAGCCGTCCAAATGGTCTTTAATCCTGATACATAACAGTCTACGCGTCTCGGCTACGTAGTCTTCCGTGCACATCTGGCACGTTATCATGTACACAACCCCTGATGTCATGCAGTCTCCTTCTGTTCCGAAGAGGCATATGACACACGAAGAATTAGAACATACTCGGTCGTATAAACGAAATCTGACTAACTGCGTTCTGAGGCGAACAGGAGGAACATCAGCATTTCTCACCATATCCTGGAGGCCCGCTTTCTAGACACACGTATATCCACGCCGAACTCGTCCGATGGGAAAGGAATGCTGGAGGTAACTTTATGCCTGTCATCTTCGTTGCTAGTCGTACGAGCGTGATGTTGGCTGCGCTAGAATATGGACTGGATCAGGTATCCATTCTGACGCGCGATGTTGTGCGGCTGTCGTCTTGTTGCTTCTTAATGTTCTGGTTAGACAATAGGGTGATTGGCGATCGACACCACCGGTGAGGTTGGTTTGCCGTCTTCCTTGCCGTTCCTGTTTTTTTTTTTCAGGACGATGGCTGTTATTGAAATGGTGTTTAGGCGGTTAGGTTAAGAATGCCTTCGAGTTTCCAGGCTCTGACGAAGGCGACAACGCTGAAACGTTAGCCGGATAAGAAGTATGATTAACAACCCTAGGTGTCGCCTATAAAATTCGAATGTTGAAGCTGAAGACATGTCAAGGTTCATAGAAAGTCGCCTGAAGTGAGGAAGAACAGTTGTTGTCAACCAATCTACTACTCACTCTTGAATGAGACAACTATGCTGTATTTTGAATATAAGTATTCTTTTACTAATTCACTAAGTATTATAGCAATGTAATGGGTAATTTAGATATATGGGTATGCAACGGGTAATTAAGATGTATAGGTAATTACCCATAATGCATAACGTGGGAAATATTAACATGAATATTTTGAATATAGTACACTCCCCTGTTCTGGTAGTTGCCACTTCGCTAAAAGATGGTCATCTTTTCTTTACATCGTATTTCTATCAGTATGGAAAAACCATGCCATAACGTTTCTAGATCATATGAATAATTAGGATGGTTACAATTTTCAAAAACTAGGATAATTAGGATCTTGAGCCACTTTGCGTAGCAGTTTCAGAACTTCGCATTGTTACTTATGGGAAAAGCATCGCTACGATTTGTATACATAGCCAAACCGTCTCCCTCAACTTTTTATTACAATGGCAATTCCACAAGAGCACATTTGAGTGTCCGTCCTTAACGGATGGCGACGTAGCGCTGGAACAATGGAAACCATTCGCAACAGAAGACAACACAGCACCGTTAAGCTCTGGCTATCCAGTTTCAAAGAGGGAGCCACTGACTTCGAAAACAAGCCTTGCTTTGAACGCCCTCCAACAGTAGACCATTCTATGGTTCTTGAAGTTGTCAAAGCGGATTCAGAAATAGACACCCACAGTCTTGCAACAGGATTATAACGTAACCACCCAACAGTTACCAGTCGACTCCATACCCTCGATACCGAGAAGTGCTGATCGTACTGAGCTCGGACCTCCTGACCGACAGCACGTGGTTTCCCAATGTATTCACTGGTCAGTCTGAGTACACGTCAAGAAGGTTCTTCAGTGCTGCTTCTGGTACAGAAATGATTACAAGAAGATGGTTTCAAAAAAGCAAACGGTCTTTGCTGTCGTGAGAGCGATTCTGCTTTGGAAACCCGCGCAAGCAGCAGAAAAACGGCCAAGAATACATTTGGTGCACACTCTACTTGATGCCGCCGGACTGAATGTCGATAAGGATACCAGTAAAAAATTAAAGAAAACTGTAAATAACGTATGATTCGTTGGTTGTCTTATTAACCTTATATGGTTCCGCGCAGCTACCAATTATTACGCTCCCGCGCGGCTTTTTAGCTTAGAAAAGAATCACCAAAATTGATGAGGTCATAAGGAAAGCTAGCGAATCCCTTGGCTGTGTATCTTCCAGCCCCATGCTATCTGAAGGGTGCTCCACAGAAACGACAACACAAGCGTTTAGCAGTGATGAAGAAGCATTCCCTGACCAAGACAAATGAACTGAATTTGACAGAGCGAAACTTAAGTACCCACTGACACAGTGTGGGCGTTGCACCGACTAACACAATTATACCCAAAGAGATTTGGAAAATGTCACAGTCTCGCTGTAGATGGTTTGGTCGTCCTAAAGGAATTCATCTAGATGTATCGGACGGACAGAAAAATTACTGTCACGACATCTTGGAGAGACAGGCATGTAATCGGGGCCAGAATCCAATGGAGAATCTCTGAAGCGTCCTTACTCGAAGAGCGTTTCCGAACTACCATTATGGAAGAACCATTACAGAGCTCAAGGATGTATATCTGATGAGTGGGCGAACATCGACTCTCAAACTCTTCAAAACATGTGCTCGACATAGCGTAACTACAGGGTGCGCAAAAATTACCCGCAGTAAAATATCACATTGTAACTTTAACAAGAATGTAGATCTGACAATGAAACTTAATATACAGTTTCCCTATTCCCTTACTAATGGAAAATTATCAAGTTCGTTCAAAGTGGCCCCCTATCTTACGGACACATGTCCTCAGACGAGTAGCGAACCCATAACTCATGACACGGAGGTAGTCTTCTACTATATCGTTCTTTACCTCAGCCAAAGAAGCTTCCAGTGGAGCCAAATTTTTGTATTGTGTAAAGGAATTCTCGCTCCCAGTAACTGACCAGAAAAGAAACTAAGGTGGTTCAAATGCCGTGAGTTCAGAGGTCAGCCATCTTGTGCTGTGCGGTGTGGGACAGCAAAGTTATGAGTCGATGATTGCTGATCTTTCTCGATTTGGCTTTGCCATTCGCACATTGTGAACTCAAATCAACTCAGGCTCAGAATACATTTGAGTTTAGTGTATACGTACCCACTACTCCAACATTAGGTTGAAAACTTAGTTCTAAAAGTTGTTATCAATTGCGCCAAACGAAGAACTCGTGGCACGCAGGTAGTCCTCGTCGAATTCATTCCATGTGTTTGTTAACGGTGATATGAGAGGCAGCAAAGTTGCACATCAGATAGAGCACACTTTTTTCTCAAAAACTCACTAGATTAGAGAATCAGTTTCTCAGAAACGTTAAAGAAAATTGAGGTCAAAATAGCAGTATGACCAGAGATAAGTAGACTGATGATGGCCGATAGTTTCAGATTTCGTTTTGCTATTACCGCTTTGCAAGCATTTAAGAGCTGAAACTTGGACAGCGCTTGCATGTAGTATATATGTATAACATATTCCAATATGAAGCTCAGAATCCAGTTTTGGCAGTAGTTGTGGCCTGTGATGTATTATTCCGGGTAATTTTTGCGCACCCTGTACTTGACTGAAGTGGTGTAGTAACGAGGAAGAGGATCAATCACGATTATAGCCGGATTGTAATTCAACGCTAGCATGTCCTCAGGGGACCAATGTATAGTGGCAATCACGAAAACCTAAGGAGATCCGAAAATTGATGTAGAAAACACCACATCTATCTCTCCCCAAAGTGTATCGCACGGTTCTTTTTCATGCTGACGAAAGGAGAACTAACTATGAGGAGCAAACTGCATCTATCTCCTTAAAGTGGGAACCATCGGAATAAGTAGCAATCATTCGCTCTAGTGAATTTATTTGCAACTACTTTGACCTTATATGGATAATAACGAAGTTTATATAAAAATGTATAAGAAAACAGATGTCATAGTTTTCAACTCCAACTGAGTGATTCATCTATTTGGGAGATTATCAAATGAGCCTCTTTTTGTACTGAAATGCACGAAATATATATGAAAAAGGAATGGAACAGGGCGGCTGATGCTTCATTCATCACCATAAAAAACAGGTGACGGCGGGTTATTACCTCCCTAAAAATCATTTTCGCAGTGCACTCTCATACCTGAATATCGTGTTGAAAGCATCCGGTAAGAATCTCAAAACGGCCGATGGCTCGAACAGCTTGCTTGGCGTAGTGTTCAGGTGTGACGACGAAAATGTTATTAGCTTCGCTTTTCTCGTACGATGCCACTTTTGTAGCTACCAGCATTGGTATGAGACACTAAATTTTCGCAACAATATGAAAGTTTTCAACAACTGAAGGAAAAGTCAGAGTTCAAACCTGTACGCGAACATTTGTGTTACGAAGTTCATCGCTGAGGGTGTCAGAAAAGAACGATATCGCAGCTTTACTGGCTGGGTAAAAGCTGAGATATGGGAGTGGACGCCAACCCTAAAAACAAATTGATACAGACATATGTGCTTTGCGGCAGGTATGAGAATTTATGCGCCTTCTGGCAGTGTTAGACAAACAATAATTCTATTGTGAGTTTTCTTCATCGCTTTTTATAGAACACTGGTTTTCCATTCTTTCTGTAGAGGTTGACTGGGTCCACGATTACCGACACCGGCTTGAACGTCGTTGTAGCATATTTCTTAGTCGGAAGAATGATTGGGCTCAGAAGGGAATGCTACTCTTTCCAAGTAAGAAAATTTATAAAACGGAGGCAGGAATAAGTATGTAGACGATTACTACTGATGGATGATAACATCGAACGCCCTCTAGGCTCATTTCTCGCTGGGTAACGAAAGCAGCCCATGCAGAAGATAGTTATTCTATATCAATTTTTTACGTGTTCGTAGCATAAAAAAACAAACAAAAAAGAAACTTAAAGTCCACTACGCGGGGTGATGATACTTCAGCAGCCCAAAACAGTAGCTTAAATTAATAGTAGCCCAGCGACCCGTCACATACAGAGGCGAGATTTTCAACAGAACTCTTGCTTGAAAAAAATTCGAAAGGGTATCGAAGAGATGGAAGAGAGAGAAAAGCTTCATTAAGATAGTTTTCATAAAACATACCGTCATAGAAGAAACGTTCACAACACAGCCTCTGTTTCTCTTGATCATACCAGGAATAATCAGTTCATTCATCTGGAATAAATGTGTTATGGACAATAAGCCATTTGTTCACGGACCAAAATCCTTTGTGCTCTTCAGTTGTATCCGCATGCCGCAGTGCAGACATATTGAAAACCAGCCAAAGCGCGGCTTCGCCGCGCTTTGGCTGGACCGAGTGCGGTAAACCGAGGGCCCTGAGCCACTAAGTGTGTCCGTTCTCTTTTGGAGCGCCTAGATTGAACTCTGCTGATCAACAAAATTCCCTCCTTTCCCTACCACAGAAAATCGCAGTGAAAATTCACCGCCAACTCCACCAAATCCCAGCCAAAGCGCGGCTTCGCCGCGCTTTGACTGGACCGAGTGCGGTAAACCGAGGGCCCTGAGCCACTAAGTGTGTCCGTTCTCTTTTGGAGCGCCTAGATTGAACTCTGCTGATCAACAAAATTCCCTCCTTTCCCTACCACAGAAAATCGCAGTGAAAATTCACCGCCAACTCCACCAAATCCCAGCCAAAGCGCGGCTTCGCCGCGCTTTGGCTGGACCGAGTGCGGTAAACCGAGGGCCCTGAGCCACTAAGTGTGTCCGTTCTCTTTTGGAGCGCCTAGATTGAACTCTGCTGATCAACAAAATTCCCTCCTTTCCCTACCACAGAAAATCGCAGTGAAAATTCACCGCCAACTCCACCAAATCCCAGCCAAAGCGCGGCTTCGCCGCGCTTTGGCTGGACCGAGTGCGGTAAACCGAGGGCCCTGAGCCACTAAGTGTGTCCGTTCTCTTTTGGAGCGCCTAGATTGAACTCTGCTGATCAACAAAATTCCCTCCTTTCCCTACCACAGAAAATCGCAGTGAAAATTCACCGCCAACTCCACCAAATCCCAGCCAAAGCGCGGCTTCGCCGCGCTTTGGCTGGACCGAGTGCGGTAAACCGAGGGCCCTGAGCCACTAAGTGTGTCCGTTCTCTTTTGGAGCGCCTAGATTGAACTCTGCTGATCAACAAAATTCCCTCCTTTCCCTACCACAGAAAATCGCAGTGAAAATTCACCGCCAACTCCACCAAATCCCAGCCAAAGCGCGGCTTCGCCGCGCTTTGGCTGGACCGAGTGCGGTAAACCGAGGGCCCTGAGCCACTAAGTGTGTCCGTTCTCTTTTGCAGCGCTTAGTTTAGACTCTGCTGATCAACAAAATTTCCACCTTCCCCTACCACAAAAAATTCGCAGTGAAAATTCACCTCCAACTCCACCCAAAACCCAGCCAAAGCCAACCGAGCCAATTAGAAATTCCCGTTTCAGATGAGTAATATATAAAAGAGGCGGACGGTGGAGGCGGGGTGGATGTGGAAGTTAAAGTCCGAGGAATAAGTTAATGTTTTGTCAGCAGAGTGTTTATTCCACCTCTCCAGGAAATTTGGGATGTGTTTGCTCGCAAATTTTAAAGGCGTGCATATCGTTTCAGCCTGCAAAGATAGGCGATATTGAACTCTAGGATAGTGTCCGCGAAACAGCTTTGATCTCATTGTGCAGTGCTGTGTTTGTGCAGTGTGCCACAATTATTTCGCGATTTTAGAACGCACCGTGATTGTTAAATTTGTTAGGGAAATTTTGAAAGTGCGCAAAGTAGACCTTCCTCCGAAAGAGGGCCGTAGCGAGCTGTAGAAACTCCGATGCAGAACCATACTCTGCTTTTTGTGTAGTGCATTGATTGTGCACTATATTCCACCTTTTTCTTAACTCTTTAGATTGTTCTGTGATTCTGGATTTCTATTCGCGAATTTTGAAATTTCCCCTTCTTAAAAAGGGCGATACCAAAGTATAGGGATATTTATGCAATGAAAGAGTTAGCTCAGCTTGTAGAGCTGCATTTGATCAGTGCTTTCAAATTTTTCTGCGATTTTAGGACCCTTAGTTTACGATTTATAGAAGTTTTTCCCGATTTTTCGCAGCCTCCAAGTCAGGTTTTTCTCCTAACAAAGGCAATAGCGAAGAGTAGAAATTTTTATGCAAAGGAGCTTAATTCTATATGTATAGAGCTCTATTTGGTCAGTATCTCCCCTTAGTTTCGCTAGCTGCCGATTTTTTTCCGCGACTGTGTGATTTTATTTGTAACGGTACGAACCCGGTCACGTTGCAGACAACTGCTGAGGTTAGACGACGACGGACCCCAGCGAGATAGCGTTGCCTGGCAGGAGAGCCCGAGTCAGCGTAAATAGCAGTGATCGCGACAGCGGTGTGCTTTGCCGTTGAGGAGGGCGACGGTTAGAGAGACGGGAAATAGCGTGTAGAACGGTTAGTGCGCGAAGGGCTTGCTCGAATATAGGGTGGGGGATACTAGCCGCAGAACCCTATCTATGCTGGACAGCAAAGCAGGCAGTAAAGGTCACCTATGGGGCCGGGAGTAATGTAACGCAGTATGGCGGTAGGCTTCAAAGGTGAGATTTTTGGAGTATTCCGTAGGCAGCAAGCACACTCTCGGCTCCAGAGAACTGTGTTTTCTTCGTACGCGCTGCCCGTTTGAGACATTGCGGTATTTGCTGTTAAGTATAAATGCGCCTCAGAACAAGCATGCATTGCATTAGATGACATCTGCGCTGCATCGGCACCTCTACAACTGCTACATGTGAGACAACGGCTCCATTCAAAGACTATGAACGCACCTTGATGTTAGACATGAGATTAACTCGGAGAATCTTTGATGCCAAGCCGGTTTCCACTTCCATGAATCCGCCAACTTGATTTGGAGCGATGCCAGCGCAATTAACTAAACTATTATTAAACATCGGTAATCAACTGATGCGATCACATCGGTTATGATTCCAACCTACCCAAAATGCCGACGTCCAGCGTCTTCAGCTCCTCTGGAAGTTTCTCGTATTCATCCTTCTCAAAGTCGAATACAGCAGTTTTACATGTAGCATCATATCGCTCTGCTAAATTATGAATATTAAAACCGAGGAAGAAATCCATTGGAGGCGTTGAACAGCCCTATGAGCATTTTTCCATGGAAACAGGGATATAAAGCGCACTCAAAGGCGATGATATTAGGGTGTGCAGAGCGTTTTGCAATATTCCGGGTGTCTTTATTCAACCGAAAATTGCTCGTCAACGAGCTAACGTGATGAACTGATTAAGATGCCACGATGCACCGGAAAGTCAGCACATATAAACGTTGGCCTATGGATTATTTCTAATCGTCATAGTCCTGCTCACGGTTGCACAGACAATGCCGAGTCGTCACGACTACAGATGCCTTCTGCTTCATTGCTATCGTTCTGGCCGCTCTGCAGTTGAAGCTCAGCGGGAGCTGCTGTCGTCGATGGATCGTCATGCCCCCTCCTACGCTACATGTTGCAAATAGTACAAGCGATTCGATAAAGGTGACTTTTCCTTTTAGGAGTCCAAGGGAGATAAGCAGAGTTACCGGAACACCTTTTTCGACAGCACGAGTTTTTCTCACTAGGGTCGGATACCGAACTATGCGCCCTGCAATCATCCCTAGTCTCCTCATCCTCGAGCAGCGTCAAAGGCGGGTTGAGGCATGTCGTGAACTTCTCAGCCGTGAGAGAACGACGGCGTAGACCAGGTCCAGTATTGCCCAGGATGAAATGTGGGTATCATACGAGAATCCAGAAAGGAAGTTGCAGTGGGTCCTTTCGAGGCAGAGGCCACAGCCCGTCCCAAAGCGAGGAAATCACTGCAAAAAAGGAACATCTCTCATTCTTCTTCTCCTCTTTCGGCTGTGTTTACTATGACATCCTGCCTAAGGGCAAATCTGTGACTGCCGAGGTGTTTTGTAGGCAACTTCGAGAGATGGTTGCCCAGATCCCCCATTCTGCGTTACGGCGTCAAAAATTATGCATTGTCATGGACGACGCAAGTCCTCACCATTCAAAGGCAACGCAGGACGAGCTGCGAAGGCTGAACATCACATGGGTGGCACACCCGCCTTATTCGCCAAACCTTAGTCCCTGCGACCACCATGCCTTCAGAAGCCTCCAGGCTTTCTGCTCTGGCAGGACCTTCAATAACGATAATGGCGCTAAGCGTGCGATGGACGACTGGATTGCCTCACGCTCTTCTACGTTCTAGAAAGATGGCATCGCTGCTCTACCTGGCCGTTTGAGGAATGTAATAGCTACACACGGTGACTATTGCAAATAGTTACTGATTGCCTTTTCCTATTGTTATGAAGTCTTGAATAGAGTCACGCAAAACTTTCTGCACACCCTAGCGACGCCACTATTTCAGCGGCAATGTGGGCGGTTTAGCGACATTTGCTGCCGAGCCGTGCCATCTTTGATCTTCTGCCAAGCAACCCGATTCGGTTGATGAGCGCCCTTTGACGGAATGTTTCGGTTAGCAACTGGAAGTAGCAAAAGTATCCGAAATGTGCCCGAATTAGGTGAAAAATAAAAAAGCGAGAATATAACAGCTGATTTCGCGTTCATTGATCCCGCTCGTGTATCATCTCGTAGTGCAGCAGCCGCAGATGCACCGCACGCAGCGCAGCTAAAGTTGCCAGCGTTGCGCCGTTGCCGCCGCAGTAAATGCTCCTGCCCTATGGTTAAGGGCCCCTTTGGAGTCTAATGCGGCAGTAAACCAATGTAGAGCAGCAGAAACGGGGAGTGCGTATTTAAGCAATAGCTGCACCCCTTTGCGGCCGTCTAAAGGACTCATGTTGGTTAAAAAACTATTTGGCACTCAGATGACGTTATGAGTGGTTTTCGCAAGCAAGCAAATTCAAAAACGGATGTCACATTCGTGATCAGCGCCTCTGATAACTTTGATAAGCGAAATTTCGGCGAAAAAAATAGATCAAGATCAGATCCGTTGAGACGGATTTTGCTGCCGCATCAAGGAATGACCCGTGGTATTCCCTTCTGCGGCTAAAACAATGAAAGCGGCAACAGGTGCGGCCGCGTTAGAAAATCTGGCACTAATCTACTTACTGCACTCACGTGGCCAAAGAAATTTTTGTGCAACGACTTTCTCCCAAACTTCGCCGACGGAGGGTATTTGGGGTGCTGATAACGAATCTGATGTCCGTTTCCAAAATTCGTCCTAGGACAACCCATATTGTCGAATTGACTGGTCAGGTCAAAATTTCAGATTTGGCTCAAACTTCATCCAGTTAAGTGAATTTGGATGCTGATGATGATGATTTTTTGAATCTCGTTCGCCTTCGACCGTTACGGAAAGATTTAGGTGAGTAATAATGGCGTGGGGCCGGTCAGGATCGGGGCGCAGAGGAGCACCTACCGAAATCAATCTAAATCTGCGAAGAAGACATCACATTCGTAACAAACTTCATAAGTTACCTATGTAGGCGAAGTTGTAACCAAATTGGTGATTTTTACCTGACCACCCAATTGGACGATATCGGTCACCGTCGGCCGAAATTCGAAAAACGAACACTGAGAGAATGCTTTTAGAAATTTTCCGTGATTTCCGGAGCTACTCGTTACTTTGTTTAATAAGAATAACCGGCTGTTTTGTTGCTTTTCTATTTTATAAACCTCAACTTTTCTGCTTACTAGCTTTGTGTACTGATGTGCTATTTTGAGCTTTTTGTGGTCCAATTGCATGCTTATATGAATAACTGCATTTCAGCGTACATGTAAGTTAAAGCAGCGCTATGAAAACACTGTTTAATTTCATGAGTTTGTTTCCAGAAAAAGAAAATCGTGAAATGGAGCACAAACTATTGTCGTCACGATATAGAGAGAAACAAAATAATGGAATAAAAAGAAAAAAGAAAAACGTAATAAGCAGTCATGTTGTTGTCGCAGTTTCACCACGCGCGTAACTACTAAACGCGGCGTGCGCGACACTCGCTAAATCGCGCGCGTCGCGCGCGATTTAGCACTCCTCGCTTGTAACAGTCACGCAGTTGCTTAAATTTAGGTAATTCTGCGACTACTACACATAGTTGCCAATGAGGGATCGTCTAGTTCACAAGTTGAAGTTCCTCAATTGTTAACACAGTTAGCTTTTAGAATATCAAACTAGGTATAGTCGACGGTTGTTTTGACTTCAATCAGTGCTCTTGCAAACATATAACAGTCACCTAGCCGAGCTCCTTGGAACCCTTTCTTCTTTTGTGCAACCACTATAGAATGTCTTTTGAACCAGTTGATCTAGCGGCCCGTTTTCATCTGGATTTCACTTTTGTGACCGATGCAATGTCAACGCAAAAAAGCCTACATAGATCTGATGAATAGATAAGATAAAAAAGCAGTGAAAATTAGAGAAACCGAAACACTCCGGAGAGAGTAAAATAAAAAAATGCAGGTTTGTGCCGTCGTTAAAGCTTGCTAAAATTTGATCACCTTAAAACGACTTCAATGGAAGGTTGTTCCCTCGGTCTCACCTAACCTGGTGATTTAATTTGAAATATAACAAATATAACACCAATAATGTGAACTTACACAGCTCTTTCTTCACTGTCTCTAGCTTGTTAGGATTTCTTCCTATCAAATAGAATTTCTTGAGGCCACGCGTTTTCGCTAGCTCTTCAATATAAGCTCTACCAATGCCATCGGTTCCTCCGGTCACAACTGTAATGGATTTCTATTTAATAGCAAAAACTGTTTTTAAATAGAAACAACCAAAATTACCTGTCCATGAATCTTTGAGGTGATCCAAATTGTACATAGGTGTTACTACGTGAACTACGAAACATTTCACAACAATAAATAGAAATTTCAGTACCCGTACGACTACATATGATGAAAATGCATAGCAAAATATTGTCCACAACGTTCCCAACATTACGAGAGGCGCTGGAATTAGTGGTGTCAAAATTCTGAAGGAATATTGAAAAAAAATTAAGCATCACGAGATTCGATTGCAATACACACACGCAGAGATTCAACAACGGCAGTGGAAAAGTTGAGAGAAAATGGAAGTAAAATGGGTAAAGGCATTTAGCTTAATATGGTCAAGTTACCTCACCACAGATCACAGTCTGGATAATTTAAAACCCGACTCTAAAATAGGTGCTCCGTAAAGAAAGAGGCGAAGAAAAGCATGCCAACATCGTTACCTCGATAACCTTCTCAAAATATGTATGGCGAAGGATAGAAAATCCTCCAGGTCTTTTGCTTATTTCGAAGGGAAAAGGTCGAATTGATGGCTTTAAGATTGAGTTAAAGAGAAATATTTGTAGACGCCATTACAATGACGCTGAGAAATGACTAGGACAACGAAGCTTGAACACAGCTTTTGGGTGAGGAATATGAACGAATCAGAAACAGAAATGAGTGGCATTATGTAGCCATGAAGATCAGCAACGGTTCGATGAGCAGCGCGGAGAAATTCCGTCGAGATGATTCGTCAGCGACGTGACCGAGTTGGTCCCGACGGCTCGGTATCGATCATGGGTAAGTTGTGCGTTGATGGGTAGATAGATCCCTTTTCCGACATTATTGGCGCACTGCTGACGAATCGATTATGAGGCGAATCATTTGATTTCCCAGAATTTATCCGAAATACTTAACGATAACAGTTACAGATGGATGAGAAGAGGACCACGGCGATCTGTACCAGGCTACCAGGTGGCAGCATCGATTGACCTTGGGGAGATCGGCCAGACCCCACACACTCTTCAAGGGCACTCGTAATCTCGCAACACGTTGGTCACATTGTAGGCTACACAACCAATGACAACACCCGAGACCATCACTCGAAATCGCCTTTTCGGATAGCCATTACATTATGACCGAAATGCGACCTGAACCTAAAGAAATGGACGGACGGGCCTCCTCACCTGGCCCACCCCCACCCACATCCTTCTCTGCCTCAATCACAAACATCGATGTTGTGACGTCGCTCTCAAAGTCGCCCTAGATTCTAACAACGATTGGAACCACTACGACCTCGACCGGGCACGCTGTTTTCTACTCAAAACGCCACCCTCATGGTAGCTCATTTGGTTCAAGAGAAATTTCCTCGTTCTCACGTCTTTGGACCTCAGCATCTACTTCGTTCAGGCCTTCGGAAACGACGGAGAGGTCGAAACGTCCGGTCGTTGATCAAAGAATTCACACGTAACAACCTCATGAACCAGAAGCATTAATATGTAAATTCGACGGTAATCTCAAGGAGTAATTCTATTGAACGCCTCGTGAAGCTCATTCATACTCATCAGCAAGACAACGGAATAAAAGGCGAATACAAAGCTGTCGTTGTTGGCTATTCCCTTGTAAACGCGTCACCGCATTTGTGTTCTTTTAAATCATAAATGTATGGTAAACCTACACAGTGTGGGCCGCTTTTCAAGTCAGGGTCTTCACCTTCTCAGACAACGTTAATTTACCCAATTCCGAAGAGTTGGAAGGCTTGGTTAGCCAGGCGGGGATCGATCGCGGGACCGTAAGCGTGTCAGTAGCCCCTTACACCCCCGCACCACGCACGCGCGTGGCAGTGATCAATGAGACAGTGGCGCACAGGACGCACCAGACTCCACAGACGAGACTACAGGAGTTTCCGCAGTGGTACAGTACTTTCTTGGTCAGCAATGATTAGGGGTGTGCGGAATGTCCGTTAGCGTGTTACGAATTCCGGTTTCCGGCCGTTTTTGATACTTCCGCTCCGTTTCCGTGTTCCGCTTTTTTGGCGGAACACGGATGCGCAGCGCAAAGAAGGAACTGAAAAGCTCTGCTGTGGAGGCTAAGAAAAGGGAGACTGAAGTTATCGTGCTGACATTGATACGATCCATCTGAATTCTTAAAGAATGAAACCAATGCAGCGAAGTACACCCTCCTAAGAAAATTTGCAATGAAGTATTTGTCGGGTCTTGCCACATCGCGGGAGTGCAAGAGATTGTTTTCTTCTGCTCGTTTCATTGTGAATGATCTGAGAAGAAGCCTCTATCCCGAGAATTTTGGAAAGCTGCTTTTTTTCTTTCATAACATACATGTCTTACAAAGGAAGCTTGTGAGCGATCGGTGACGATTCATAACGAAACCCATATGAGCGTGCACGGCTTCGCATGAGGAATGCAACGATTTGTTCACCAGGTGCCGTCGTGACCTGGTTGATCTGAAAATGGCCGGCGAAATTTTGCACTGCCGCCCACGTAGGATCCCCGCCAGTGGGAGTACCGGGCCGAGTCTATATATCATCACGATGAGGTGGCCGAGTGGATAATGCTGTGGACTCAAAATCTGATGGGCGTTGATCGGTTCCTCCGGACGAATTTTGTTTTGCCTTCATGCGCTAGATTCCAAATTACGTTCCTTCTGCAATTTTGCCGCAGTTTCGAGATAGAATCGCGTTTGGGACGAGTATGACCAACAGAGTACGCACGGTGGACCAAATCTAACTACGTTCACGGCCCATACCGTAACCAACCCAAATTCACCCCAAATTCAGAAAATAATGTCAGATTCGTGATCAGCGCTCCGAGTAGCCCCCGTAGACGAAGTTTGGGCTGAATCGGTGATTCTGGCCAAACCACCCTTAAGTAGTTGTATGAAGGTCCACTTGCCGAGAATATTCGACGGCAAAATCGCAAAAGGAGCGTATTTTGGAATCTAGCGCACGAAGGCGAGAGGAAAGACGGCCGGAGGGACTGATCCCCGATCATCAGATTTTATGTCCACAGCACTTTCCACTCGGCCACCTCGTCACACTGGATGATGTATTGGCTCCGTTACTCCCACTTTCGGGGAGCCTGCGTGAGCGGCAGTGCAAAATTTCGCCGGCGATTTTAAGATCAACCAGGTGACGGCGGCACCTGGTGAACACATAGTTGCATTCCTCGTACGAAGCCCTACACGCTCATATGGGTTTCATTATGAATTGTCACCGATCGCTCACAAGCTTCCCTTGTTAGGCTTCTGATTTTATGGTATTAGGTTGGCAACTAAGTTCGTGGACTCTCAAACGGCTTCAACAAAAGCGTTAGTTACCAAATAAAGAGAAAGGTTACCCAAACGACATATGAACCATCAAAACGAACAGGTAGTTCCTCACTATCAGGTAGATGCCCCATTCCACTTCCTGAGAAATGCTGAGTTTTTGACGAAAATTATTTTCATAGGTGCATTTTGACCTACATCTCATTACTGGATCGTCTTCGCCCAGAGAATGCAGGAAAAATCCAAAATAGGTATTATTCATAAAAAGCTACATCTGTACTGTAACAGGCATAAACAAGAGCCCTCCAGCTTACATCTTCGGATTTTTGGAGTGATCGAAACGAAGCGTGATGTTTGGCGGTGCCTTGATGAGTGGTGACGCAACTTTCAGAGAGCTGCTTCAACCGACTACGGCGTACTTCAACCTTTACACAGCCAGGCTAAAGAGAGTAGGACTCTAGGTGAGTACTGAGACTACCATCGATCAATTCTCGAAAGGTGACACCTTCGCAGAACCTCCAGACTGAGATCATCAGCTTCTTGTGAGGAGGTGGATTCGAGGATCTGTAGCGGCCTTCATTTTGTTTTGGGTGGCCGACTAGCAAGTCGGCAATTATCAAGTAGTGTCCACATCCCATCGCGCGTTATCACTTTGTGAACAAGTGATTCGTTTTTAGAGCAAGCTCGACGTTCAATTGTGGCATCCGACCCACTCATCTCCGCGATGGGTTAAATCGCACGGGAAATTATTGGCCAATTTTACAGAAAAACTAGAATAGTGCAGAACCTTTTTAGTTGAGCTATTTGAGCATCTGACTTCGAATGTCAACATTGATTTTGCCGAGCTCTGATTTCTTTCGGAGGAACTAATTACGGCCTTCCGAACGAGCTCCATAGGTCATCCGAAGTGCACTTTTTCTTTCGTTTTCAACTGCTTGCTCAATATCTCCTGATATTTTTGAGTACCATCAATCGTTTCAAAACATCATCCCCAGATTCTGCACACACAAATTATAACGCTTCAGCAACCTAGTCGCTAAGCAGGTACTCTTGAAGAAGGACTTGGAAAAGCTGGTTTTGAATGTTTTTATTTCAAGCGGAAAAAGTTTCCCAGCAAAGAAAAGTAACAAGGTTTATGAGTGGTTTTGAAAACTGCTTCATATGCGCTATCACACGGTAAAAAGAGAAATTAAATTGCTCAACATTCAAGCAAGTTGTGCTTGCTAGAAGTAATGACTGCAAAACAGTCCACGAACTTAGTTGCCAACTTAATATTTTGAAAGCATTCTTGTCTATCACCCCAACAAAGTCTGTCTTTCTGTATGTGCTTGAGGGGGGTTTGGATTATAGTGAAGTTTATGAAGATGAATGAATTTGATATGGTTTCTGTGATGAATTCTCACCGCTTTCTTTAAAGCTATCACCAAACGTTGAACGCTTTCACCAAGATAGTAGACACATTCTAGTGGAAACAAAGCGAGCATTCAATGGGTACCTTTAGAAACAGAAAAAGGAACGTTTCGTTGTACAGTTTTGGCTAAATTCCAACAAATTAGTGATTTTTGCACTATCTTCGTTTCCTTATTCCGGTTTTCGGCCATTTTTGGCCATTTCCGTTCCGTTTTCCGCTTAAAAATTCCGCACACCCCTGGTAATGAGCCTATTATGCGAAAGAGTATGCCGTCAGTGCTAAAGCCATGTTCACCACAAAAATCGTGACTCCGACAGGATTCGAACCTGCGTCCTTGCTTTATACGGAGCACAGTATTTTTTTTTGGTTCCCACACGATCCTCTATTATTATTGTTCTATATTTTCATCACGTTTTTAGGGTTACTACTGTGCAACAGTGTCATGGCGAGATCCGACTGTACCGATTGCATTCTTCTTTTTATTTTCTTTCCAGCTGCTCACACTGTAGAACAGTTTTAAGTAGGTTTGGAAATTTTCTTTGTAAGGGCACAAAATGCATGGGTATGAAAAACTACCAAATCATAAAAGGTCCATTCGATTTCAAAATTGCCCAGCACAATGGCAAGCCCCGGTAGGGTGCGACATGCCCACTTTCATGTAAGTTTTCGCCGCAGTAGACTTCATGAAATTCAGTTCAAGCGACTTTTCGAGGAACCTTTTCATCGAATAGAATTCGTCGCTGAATGGATGGACGAAGCACTAGAGAAACCATTGAAGAAAAAGGAAAATAGGGCACGTTCTGTAACTGAATAATAAGGTTTACTGGTCGTTCAAGACTATTGCGGACGGAAATTATCCTAACTTAGGGATGAAGAGAACTGATAAGAGGAGTTGCCCCGTGTTTTATTTGGTCACTGGTAACGATCATCATCTTATGTATGAGGTTTACTCTACTTCTAAGCGAATAAATCAAAAATTCAGAAAAAAAACGTGCAAACAGTGAGACAAAACTGGCCACATAAGGTGCAGCGTTGGAATTTCACTACAATATAAGGCGGAGTACGACACAAGAAGACCAATCAATAGTTGTATTGGAGGAAATTATACGCAGGGGCCACATTTGAGGACCGGTATGTGCAGATGAAAAGAAAACAAGTAGAGCGGTCTAACAAAAGAGCTCTGAATGTGTAAATAGATGGCTTTATAAAAGCCAATGCAGCAGAGAAAGGTGGAAGCGGTTAAAATGACTTCAATAAGGCAAGACCTCCATGAAGGGTATTTAAAATGTGACAGAATTCAATGACAGCTCTGAGGGGCAACTCAGATTGCAGTTAGGAAACGATCTCATCAAGGCAGAGATCTGCAAGAAGTTTACTCCTAAACCGAGTTCGGTCCATACGAACGGAATCGTCCTGGTTTTGTTGCAAAACCCACTGAATTGTTTAATTGCCTTCCTAAGGCACAGCTACAGATTTCGTGAATGAGTGGTACAAAAGTTGAAGCAAATTCAGGTATTCAAGAGTGTTTCATACAACAGCTGATATTTTCAAGGCAGTTCATTAAAGCACGAGCATAAGTGTCAGAAGCTGAGAAGCAAATATGAAGTTTCCTGAGAGAAAGAATGAAAAGCAGTAAATATTGCCGAAGAGGTTTCAGGTGAATTTCATGCGAAATGTGTCCACTAAGTATAGGGTGGTAAAAAAATCTTGAGCTCTTACTTTATTTCCTTATTCAGCACACGATTCATTTTATTCCACGATATAATCACCATCGTTAGTCAGAACAATAGCGTTCCAGATGGGTAAGTCAGACAACTTCTACTCGCAGAACTGAGCAGGCTGGAAGCCAAAGAAATCGCTGACTGCCTCTATTACATCGACGGCTTTGGCGACTCTTTCCTCAGCTAAATGCAACATGGGAGGGGAATAAATGATAGCTGTAGGGTACAGTATAGTTACAATAAGGTGATCGTGAAATCGTGTACCAATCGGATCTGTTTTACTGGTCTCTTTATCAACATGGAGTCCGACAGCATCATACAGAGTAGGCCACGAATGTGCTGTCAGTCGCAGTTTTCTCAAACTGCCTCTTGGACTTTTCGAAGCATAATTGCTCCCACGGCATCAGAGACCATGTGCTCCTTTGAGATCATCTTGTTATGCATCACTCCCCCCTGTACCGGAAGAAGCACTGGAGAACGTTCCTAAAATGCGCTTCCAATTTCGCTTCCTTCTGCTAGGGTCAGCAAAACAGCACTGCGTGGTTTGAAGGCACAAGATTTCAACTCTCATAATAACACAGAGCTTTTTCGAACGTTCATTCAGAGGTAGTGGAGAAGGGAGACTGCTCAGTGGGTAACCGGGTGAACCACGTGCTGTCTTTCAGGACGTCCCAGATCAGTCTGCTCGGCGAGGGCATGAAGCCGATTGCTGACTGTAGGATTGATATGTCTGAGTCACCTTGCGAAACTGCGAGTGCTTGTTTCTGGGTCCACTACGACAGATTCCAGAACGGCACAATCTTCTCTCGTTGGCGGTCGTCCCTACCAAGGCTTATCTTCGAAGCCAGTATCTCCCTCTTGATACCGAGAGCTATGAAGAGCTCAACAGTTCTGAAGGTCATTCCACTTCCGGCTCTCGATGAATCTTGGCATTGTTGTCAGCGTGGAAAAAACGAATAAACTGTAATATCAATCTTGGTTTTGGCTTCTAGTAACAGACTTTCCAGTTCTGAGGGTTTTGTTGTCTTATCCGAATAAAGCGCTGATGTTGCGAATGGTTTCTATCGTTTCAATGCTTTGTCGTCATCCGTTAAAGATAAGGGCTCAAATGTGCTATTGTGAACTTTACATAGTAATTGAAGTTAAGGAAGGAATTTCGGCTATTTACACCTGTTGTCATGAAGCACCGTGAATGACTTACAACTGCTACATGTTAGGTCACGGATACCGTTCAGAGTCGGAAGTTCTGAAACTTTCAAGCACAATGGGTCAAGACTTCTTTACCACCCTAGTTTCAATCGCATTCTCTTCCTTAGTTTCTCACAGACACTATTTGTCTCAATTTAATTCGCATCTATTAGAGAAGAGAGGATATCAGTCGAATGATATATTAATCGAATGTCTGCATTTTAAATTTTAATACTGTGGGAAAAGCGGCGTTGTATGGAATTGACATATGCTTATGTTTGCAGCAAACATAGTTTCGAAAAGTGCTCGAATTTCAGTGTTTGCAACAAGACGAAAGGACAATTTCATTAACAATTGAAAATTATAGTGCACTGTGGATAGACAGGAGGATCCTACAGTGATGTGATGGAGAAGCTACAAAGAGCACACCTCTGAGGTCGTGTTTGATTCTGGAATCTAACGAGGAAATCTGCAGGCCGTCCAGTTTTGGGGCGTTTATCGCGATAGATTCACTGTTCAGATTTGTTGTATGAAGGCTGGAACCGTCCTGACTGTCTATTCGTAGCATAGTTGTCTTGTTGTTTTGGTAGCGTATAAGTGGTAATGGAATAGAATGTATTATAAAAACCGAGGGATTTCGAATGTAAGACAGTTTGGCACAATAAACTTCAAGGTGATTGTGAGGTAGTACAAAACATGATGACGACGAGCAATAAATAGTTATATATTGCTAAAAATTGCGGTAGAATTTCAGTACATTGTAAAAGTCTGAAGCTAGAATGAGCTGCTCCGGAGGTCCGTTCCGGAGGTAAGGAAAAAGGTTTAATTCGTTAATTTAATTCGTTAATTTTTGATTAGTTCAATTTTAATTTCAATGAAATGCAAGAGCTCATTCTAGCTTCAGTCTTGTTTTGATTCCCACTACTGTTTACTTTTACTTTCATATTTAAATCGAGTTTTCTCCGGCGCACGATAAGTGCATTTCAAATAAATAAATGAAAAAAAATAGAGACTCACAAAAGAAGCACTAATGTAGGAATGAATAACTTCGCAGCCTGAAAACGTTTGAATAATTTGTCATCAAGCAACTAAAATGGATGACGTCGATACGACATTCTCAGAAGAAATTCAGAAACGCTGGTTAAGGTAGGTTTTTCTTTCAAAAACATCGTGGTGTTTTGCATCTATTAGGACCTCAGATTTCGAACTCACCTATCGCACCACTTTTTAAGAAGCAATTACAAAACAGCAACGATCAGATGTGGTCAATCGACATTTTCCCATGTGCAGTCACATTATTTCTCCAATGATCGAGGAGAGAGTTGAAACAATTCTTCTTGTTGCTCATCTATTCACGGTTTGTTGTTTTAACTTCTTGACGTTGCGAGGATCGCTTGATCGTCAAAACCTGGGCAAAGCTTCTGCACCATGCACAGCCTTCAACGATAATATCTGTTGGGTATGTGGGATGAGTTAGTATTTCGATGTACTCCTTCATAATGATTTCCTGCGATCCTTTCGATCGATGCGGTTGAGCCTCCATAAGTCCATGAATAGTAGAATATGAAAAGCAACCGAACTCGGGTAATTCCACAGCCTTTACATTTCTTCTCTCTTATATCCTCAATAGGAAAATCTGCCCAAGCGCTTGTCCATGTGCTAGAGGCGTGTATATAGTATACAACTCCACTACTTGGAATCAACAAGGAAGCCGAATCCTCCTTCGTCGGGCGGTGAAGGTCGGAAAGCATTTTGGTTTTGTGTTCTTCGGTTCTCACTGGATCACATATGGGGTGCTACCGTACATGCACTAACTCTCGTCTTGTGCCACAATTGCGCTCAACAACCGAGTCGTTCTTGAGCGGTAAAGATGATTCTGGCCGGTGACCAGGGCCCACATTCATGAACGAACCAGCGGTCTACGAAACCGCGGCGTAGCCAGAGCCAGGCGGCAGAGTCGACGAGAGATTGCGTTTAACATAGGAAGTTTAGGATACATAGAGAAAGGTGCGCGCCGTTCACTGGCTGTATCTCGGGGTTTTATCGGGGTTTGTTTATCGGGGTTTGCCAAGGATGAATGTGGGCCCAGGCTGTCGCTCCGCAAAGGAATCTGCAGATGTACGATCCATCCCGGCAGGATTGAACCTCTTTAGCTTTGTTTCCTGGAGTAATGAGCACTGCTACGTGGAGTTCAGGTAACCTAACTTCTGCAGGCACACCAGATTTAGTCAGCCCGATACGACTCCTAAGGCCCATGTAGAGTGTTGCTGCTGGCAGCAGCAGCAAAAAGGGAGCGAAGCGCCTTTCCACCGAGGACCACCGCTCTGCTGCTGAGTTCGGCAGCAACGCCACAACAGCACTCCTTGGATGTTTGCCGTGTCCTGACGTCATTTTCAGGTGATTCGTCCTAGGACCTCTAGCACGAATGACGTCCCGTCTAGCGTGGCCTACCGCTCGATTTACTGCGGCAGCAAAAAATGGCCGTGACCATTCTGTGCTGCTGCTGTCGCGGCCTTCTGCTGCTGCGGCAGCAGCACTCTGAATTAGCCTTAAGATGTTTCTTATTCGTGATGCTGGACATTCTTCTCCGAAAGCGATTGAGCCAAGCTTTCATAGTTGACTTACAGCAGGTGACTAGTGTTAACAAACAACGATAGGTTGGTGAACAACATGGGCTCGCAGTCCACAACGGAAGTGGTGAAGTCGCAAAAACTCCATATTTGCTTCATTCTTGAAAACGTTCCAATGTGCGAACAGTGGTGTAATTGAGTGCGGCAATAGATTACTAAGAAGTATCTTCCTATTTTTTCGTTTAGCAGCGGGATTGTTTTGAATTCGGTGTTAGCATGTTGTAAGAAGTACCACAGTCAGGATGTAAATAGATATTATAAAAAAGGTAAAGGTGTCGATCAGTCCCCTGAGGACGCATTCGTGTTCCATTCCGAATCGTAGAGGCATAATGAATGCACGTTTGGCCTATATAATGATTTGCATGGGTTAGTTGCTAAGCCAAACCAGTCTCCTTACCTTCCCAGACAAGTCTGATACCAATTTACCCCACTCCGTAGGGATACAAAGTTTGTTTGGCCCGGGAGGGGATCGGTCGCTCGACCGTGTGAGTGTCAGGATGCAATACACAGGTTTATTACAGGACACCCTAATGAAAGTTTTGATGGCAGTAATTCAAGCAGTCTGACTGTTCTGTGCAATATGCAATCAAAGAGATGAATCGAAATGTATTCTCTTTTGTTCTTCTTTTCCTTCTCGAAATGCGTCTTTAGCAAAGCGAGGTACAGGAGATGAAGTTAAAAAGGGAACAATAGCCAAGCGGACACACTTTCTGGGAGGCTTGGTAGCAGAGTTCAGATGCTCCCACGTAATCTTTCAAAACAATTCGAGGTGGCGACCCAGTTGAGGGAAGCAACCAAAACTTCGAGTAAACTCAAATCAAAAGCGAAATGAGACTTGTGGGATTGCTCGAGCAACCCAACATGATCTGACTAACAATAAGTCGAATGACCTTTGATAGTGAATGATTCTCAACTACTAACGGGTGAATATGATAGAGTGAAGTTAAATTTTAGAGCTGTAATCTGTATAAAAAAGGATGAAAACTCATCATACAATAGCAAACAAGCAATGATCACGTTAGCAGCGTACTCATTTGATGCTGTTGAAAGGAGCGGGAAAGAATTCAGCACATTTAATAGACCGACTGAAATTGGACAACCTACTACGGTAGCTCATTAGTAGCTAAAACGGTTATGTTATTCTTCTGAACGATGTAAACACGGAGGTGTCTAGCAGTGTTCACTCGCCAATATTCGTTCAACTATTGCCTACACCTTACCGTCATTCTTGTCGAGAGCGAAATTGCTATTCATTTTTAAAATACCGTTGTTGGGTGTTTGGCATCCCGTATCTCTACAGAGCCGAAAGTGCTTGCTAACCGCCAAAGCGAAGGTAAATCTTAACTCGTTCTTACCAAAACCTTGCAGCAATTTCTGGGACGCTAGGAGCGCAGAGTTTACTCCTGTAAGTAACTCTCTCAGAAATTCACCCAACGAACCATCGTAGCCGACTACGCTAGGGCCTTCCGAATGCATCACCATCCGCTTAGTTTCAAGTTTTTTAAGGCAAATTTCTACCGATTTTTCTCTGATATTCAGTGTCTTCGGCTGGAAGGGACCTTTTCAGCATGCGTTATTAATAGCAGCTTCTACAATTTTGTTGAAAATTACAGCTCTTTGAGCTGATGTGTGATGTCACAACGTCCACCTCTTCAAGGAATTGTGCCTGCAGACCAATTCATATTCTTTGTGAAAAGAGCTGAAAATCTGGCATTAATATTTGAAAAAGTATGCGACAAACCGGGCAAACAAAGAAAGCGGGCTTTTTTGATTTCGAAAGTGAATATTCGGCTGCAAGCTTAGTACCCCTCTTATTAACGGAACTATTTTTTTGCTAGAGTTCTGTAGCCACAATAAAACCATAACCTTTATAGTAATCCAGCAGGGATTAATAAACCATTAAATTAGACCTTCTGATTCAATTGTTGATCTTGCAAACAACCAATGAACAGCCATTGAGGAATTTTCAGTTTCCAATTAAGAAACTCCTGTTAGCTTGCTAGATAGTCGAACCCATTAGTTTGCTGAAATATTTACGAGCTCAGGTAAGTTGTCAACAATGTCGCTCCAGTTATCACACGTAATAAAAACAATATTGCAGTTGAAACTGAATCGCCTTATTTATCCAAACTGTACACCACTCAAATCAACCAGCCGTAGTAACTCCATACAAATTTCCTTGACTGAAACCCTGACGATAATGATGACGTCAGATAAAGCATGAAGATAAAAATGAAAACGTCCAATGTCAACTGATGCTCATTATTTGTTTCCAGCTCAAAAATCCGAGACGTTTCAGGATTGAATCTTGTGAATATGCACCTCAGCGGTGGACCCGACGAAGCGTCCACATTTTTCTCCAGAACGCTTAACAACTACTCAAGGTAAGACCGTGGTAGAAGGTGGCTAAATATGCTCGTTCGACTCTTTCTATTGTGTACGTTACAATCAAAAAAACCTCAAAAGTAAGTCACAACTAATTTAAAATATGTCGCATACCTGAGGACTTCTATGAAATTCACTGCATCAACTGCATATAGTAGCGATCAAACTGATCAAAATGGCATTTTCGAACAAAAACAGTCGAAACCAAGAAGAATCCTGGTCCAATTGGTAGTATTAGTAATTCTACTCTAAAATACATGGATCTGTGCTCTTGCTGGAGAACCTGGATTTTTTTAAGAATTTTGAATACGGTTTCTATGCATTTTCACACGACCATATCTCACGAACCGGACCGGACCAAGAGGAATCGTGGTCCTTTTGCACCAGGATTCGTCTTGGTTTCGACTATTTGTATTCAAAAATTCAAGGATCATTTTGATCGGTACTGTATGTCAAGGCGGTGAGTCAGGTAGGATATTGTTCTCATAGTATCTCGTAGATTACACTGTGAAACCGTTCTTAAGACATTCTCAGGCCGTGTTTCTGCGATCAGCGACGTAATGTTTCAACCTTTCTCTATATAGATGAAAATCTGCTTTCCGTTAAATCGCATACGAAAAATATATGAAAAAACTAATCCTCTCGTACGAGAAGAGTCTGTGAGAACCAGCAAACTTATAGCGAACCTACACAGCGTTCTGCAACAAATATTATGGAATAACCCTAATTCAAGAAGTTCAGCGGCTTCTTCACGACTTTGATCGAGGGCTTCAGATTGAGATTTTAAAAAAATTAGCAGAAATTAATCGGCCAGTTCACCACTGAACCCTTTTAATCATTTTATGATAACCTCTATTGAAAAGGAACATCCACTGGCAGAGGTACATTTAGTGCAAGGGAACAAATATGGCGCATATTTAATAAAAACCCGAATAACGATATTCATTGAGGTATAGTCTATGATTGATACTCTTCAAGCTGATCTTGATGGAGTTTCTTCGTTCATTTCCCATGTCTTTGGAGATTGTTTGACAGATCTCCATGTGAAGTGCCTAGCCTTCACCATGACTAAATCGTTGCATTTCTCTTTTTTCCTCTCTTCTTCCTTTCTTAGTTACCTGAGCTCACTAGTAGAAAAGTAACCATAATCCTTTGAAATAAACCTGAATATAAGGTTGCTGTTGATGTTAGTTTGGTTTGCGCCACTTTAATATAGGGTTGCTTTCGAATATCGAACGTCTCCAGACTAGTTTCCCGAACCCCTCGCTAGCAGTTTCCGAAGTAGCCGTTGGTTTTACCTCTATTCCAAATTATTTGTTGTATTATTCATTCACATATTACGTTTACATGCATAGATATGAAGTGTTGTTCCAAAATTTGAACAAGATGTAGTGACAGTGTTCTCAAGAAAAGCTGCTCAACAAAAAATTCGATTACATATTGAAAAAAAACAAAAATTTCCGTAGATATTCTTATGCAAAATTTAAGTCTTACGCATCAAAAAACTAGCAATGATGCCATTATTTATTGAAGTGTGGTTTTAGCGCTTCTATACGACACCATTGCATGTAGTCTTCAACTTTTGTTGTTAGTTTCTTAGTCGCTTCATCTCAGTTCCATTCAAAACAGTTTCAAGAGCAGTTTCAGAGAACTATCCTCTGATGGGGGATGATTTATTTCAGAAATGTCATTCATAATTTCGATGATGAAATAATAATGACAACTATATTGTTGATTACTTCGGCACGTTCCTACGCGACATCAGTGGATTCCTCAACCTTTTGTTATGACTCAGTCCAGTCCTACAGTTTGCAGAATACTTTCGCTATCAATTTTCGCCTTTTCCGTTAGGAAAACCTACCTAAAGAGCTCTAACTTCATAAAAAGATAGACAGAGTAGTATTCACCCTATTAAAAAGCTTTTTGTGCTTGAAAAATGTTTTATTTATAGTAGGAAATGCAGTTCTTATCTTCAACATTCTGCTGTGACTTTCTTAGTCTCCACCTCATTTCTGGTCAAGTGTAGTTTTCAGATCGCTATTAGTGGCAGTTTTCAGATTTTCCGTTTTGTCCGTTTTGAAATGAATTTTTTCTAAAGTCAAATTTCATACATTAGTAAATATATCATCTAATAATCTCAATATGAACTTCTTCTACGCATTTCTTCACTGTAGTTATGTGCTCATTGGCTGTCGTTTTGGTAGGCGTTCCTCTTCAATTCTGTTAGTTCTGCTCACCATTAACAGACGTTTTTCATGGATTGCAAAGTTCAGATAATAAGACGGGGGAGGTTAGGTTATGAATGTCGGTGAATATGACACGTCTCAATGGATATTCTCGGTCATATCGCCTTCTCCTTCGTCAACAGAGCCGTTAGAATTGTTGAGCACGATTAGCATATCGGGCGCGCAGCTGTCCGAATATTTCAAGTCACTCCCACTGACAAACTGCGTACCACAAATTAGCATAGTAGCGATATGCATCAGCAGACACATTCTGGAATAAGCGGAACCTCATTTCATCTGATATCATCGATACCACAATTTGTCGAGTTCTATCAGCCCCGATCGTGGTGACAGGTGAATTTCTCTCAGAAAACAATCCCCATTGATCATAGCCGTGAATGACTGCCATTGAACTTTCTATCAAATGAAGGTACGGCCGCAGTTTGGTGGGCTCACAAGCGGCGCAGACAAAAACACAAGCGGAATGTCTGTGTCTGTAAAGCATCACAAGCTCAAGGATTAATTTGGAAGCAGAATGCCGCCCACAGGAAGATCATCACCTCTTGAGAAATGCAACATCTTGGGTGTTTCTTCAACGTGAGGCAGAAATTTCCTCACTGAATTTAGCGGTCTCCAATCTAATAAGATTTCAACAATAAGGTAGAATGTGAGCATTTTCTGTTTTATTGAATAAAACTTCAAACTTCGGCCTCAATAAAGAAGCTATGTGACTAGGGGTCCGTATCCTTATCAACACACTAATATGAAAACCAAGCGATTCACCCAGTCAATGAGATTTCAATTATGTGATTAAATTAATTTGAATTAATAACTTCTACCACAACGTCTTTTAAAGGTTCCAATTTTAAGTTAGACAAGTGTGCTGCGGCCTTCTTGTTGCATTGTCATTCTGGTAAATTTGTTTTATTTCAAAATCTAAGGTGCAACGGTGTATAAACTCACCATAAGGACTTGTTTTATCTAGCAGCCAGTGTTCAATGGTAGGTATTCTCAAAAATGGTTCAATTATTGTTCAATGAACAGTTGTGTAAAACGTTCTATTTCGGAACTATGCGAACTTCATAGCTAGTGTAAGAAAAAACGGATAAAGAGGAACAAATTTTGAAATGCTCAGAAAGGTTAAGGAAAGCGTTGTCATGAAGCACCATAGAGATTTGGTCCCAAAAAGAAAGGCGTGCTCGTTATTTCTTCACTGCTGCTTAGAGCAACACCCTTTTTGAATTATTAATCAGCAATTCATCTGATCATTCAGCAGACTTCAACATTTGACATGTACTACATGAGGTTATCGGAGAACATCCAATTTTGAAAATTCTAAAACGTTTTTTCCTTGTGTATACTTCGCGACTCTATCCCCATCCCGTGCAGATCTCACTTGCTTCAAGTTGGTTTTCTAGAGAACCGCGCGTAGACGAGTTGCACGAGTCAACACCTGGAAGAAGGGACCGCCATCACAGGTGAAATTGTGGTGAAACAGATTTCGCCCGATAATCCTCGTTCACTTCTCCAAATTCTCCAATTTCCCAAACGTTTAATAAGTATTAATGCCAAACATGATGCATTTCTCCATAGCTAAGAAATAATTTAAAACTCCCTGATCCCCTGTTGTTCGAGGCAACTTCATCTTCGAAATTTCAACCAGTGATTCAGCGATTCCTTCAGCGAACCTCAGAAAACATTTGCCAAGTAGTTAATACGAAGTAAGCATCAAGAATTAAGAAGCTTTAGGAGCAAGAAATTCTGATAAACTCTTTTCCAACGTAGTTTCCACAAATAGCACGACTCCGACTGTCACATAAGAGACCGAGGGTGTACGAGTTGCGCAAGCCACCACCTGGGAGGTGCGCCAGCAGATAGGCGTTGTAGGTGAAATAACTAAGATGACACATTTTTGGTCAACAATTGTCTTCCAATGGGCCGATTCTCCAAATGTTTAACGAGTCTTAATGCCGAACACGTTCAACGGAGTTCGTAAATATGTGTGTGTGTTGATGCGTCTTGGGAAAAGGCCTTCTTCTTCTTCAAGTTGTGGCCTCGTTGATTAGAGAAGCTTGCGAGGGGCTCGTCCGTAATTGCCGCATCGATCGTCGGCCTACGGCGATTCGATACGGTAACGCGCCTCCTCGTCTGATTCGTCGAGCGTTTCGGGGGCGGAGTCGGGGCAATTGAAGCGGATTGAGCTCTAATGAAGGCACCTCCCGAGGGGCCAGCCATGTTCTTCTCTGACGGCTCCACCTTGCTACGATCTATGAAAGATGAAAGCCTTCGAGCCACTTGGGCACCTTCGCTCATTGATCCGTCGCCAGCCAGGTAATCTGTTCATTCTTCATTCAGCGAAATTCTCACTAAATTTCACCTGTTGAACTGTGTGCGGTACCATTTTTTCGACGATGTTTGTGCTTGACTGCCCGAGAATCATCGGCGCAATGTTCAATGGTTTATTAGCGAACAACGTTACGTAGTTCGGGCTCAGTGGCTATGGTGGCGTAACTTGCGTGAGAGGCACATTTAATCTGCGGGTGAGTTGATATGCCTCCCTCGCGGGTTTCAGTCCCCAGGTCCCTGTGCAGCGGCGGAACCGAACACAACCATAATGAGTTCGGTTCAGGGGAAGTGGCTGCTTTTCCCTCTATCCCTCATTCATTCCCTACCTACCAGTTCTACGTATACCGAATGAAATTCACTGTTCTATATCTGACTATATTCCATTAGCCCATTTCACGTCATTGTTGTGTCTCGAATTCTTTATATTTCAGCGCACAACTCGCTCGAGCTCATTTTGAGAAACATCCGCCAAATAATTTACGAAAATCCAACTTCTTCCACTTCGTTGTCGCCCTATATGATCGAGCCAGTCAACCCATTGAGATCGAGCGGACGCAGTTTGCCGGTTTTGTCGAAAAAGACCGAGAAATCGACGGTCAAGACACGAAAAATGGCATTCACTACAAGCTCTACGTTTTGTTTCAAAATGGTAAGCATGTTCCTCTGATATTCGTATATTGATTTTCCATCGATTTATTTTCGCGTAAGGCATTTTGCTCCTTCTCACTGAGCTTTAACTAGTGAACATTTTAAAAAGACGTTTTCCAAAAAACTTGGATCTCAAGAACGTTCAGTTGCAGTCCAATTCATTTTGATCCATTTCGTAAACTTCAACCACAGTCAAGCGTACTATCAGTGCGGTTGCTTTGAACAATTCCAGTCGAATTTTTGTACCCGTCTTTTCTCCAAGTAACCATATGAAGACTTTGATGATGTTTTTCCCAATAATTCCTTTTCATACACTCTTCTCTATATTTCGTTCTCATACACTTTCTGACTCTTCACTTTCTGACGCAGGAGCAGAATTTGATAGAATGCTCCGGACCAGAAAGTGAGGGAAATAGGGTTGAGTCTTCATCTAAAGCAAGTTTCGAATTTTTCGTTCTTCTTCTTTTTTCGCTCTCCTCACAAGATTTCGAAGAAATTGAATTCGATCACATTCCTCCAAAGAAACTACATCTTTTTGATCTATCAGTGATGTCGAGTAGCTATCTTGTAACAACTATCTATTCAATTGTTTGTTCTGAAACATTCGGAGCAAACAGCGCTACAGAGAGCCTTAGCAACAAAACTTTATCTTTTACATAGTTACTAATTTTTCAAAATGGCTCTCAGCCTCTAAAGCAAGAAGGGGAATTTCGACAAAAATTTTGTTGTAATACATCTCTTTGTAAATAAAAGGTTGAAAGGAAGCTGGTCACCATCTTCGCATTGATCCGAACTGTTGTTGGTGGCTGCATTATCTTTTGTTGTCCTTATTTTCACTATCCTTTTCTTATTTGTTTGAATAACAGTCTTTGCTTATTAGGTCTACGAGCCGAACAGGACCTTTTCGTGCGGCTGATCGACAGTGTGTCGAAACAGGTGAATTTTTTTATTAATGATCAAGTCCCGCATAATTTTTTGAGACTTTTACTCGTGTAGCGTACTGATGATTCGTTTTTGCAAGCGTTTTTCATTGGTGACATTCAATTGTTCTGTGTTTGAGTGTGTACCGCTCGATTCTCGAGAAATAGGCTGAGAGGGGGGAAGGAGTTGATTACTTAGGTCATGCTGGACAGGGCGGCCGCTGTCTTGGGCCCGTGGTTGGATTTTATGGCCAAACGCCAGCCTGCTGGTTGCAACAGATGGCATGGAGGGAGAGCGAGAGAGAATGGAACGGGGCCAGTTTCTGGCCAAAAGCCCAACAGCTCTCGAATCTGTCACCTTATCTCATACTCATTCCTCAAGCTCCGACTCTGTCCCTCCATGAACATGCAGCAACAGCTTGCAACGTTCTGAAGAAATGAGCTGAGATGAAACGAGTCACCACCGCCGACCCCCCATAGTTGCATTAATCACCTAAGCAGAAATTGTGAAGAACTCATTTGTTCATACCGGATGAAACCCAAAATCCGAAACAGGGTAATCCCACCGGCGTGGAACTCGGCTCTCCATGTGCTAGTTTTTCCACTAATTCACCTAAAAACCAAACCTACGTGGTGGCAGAAAAATAGCATTCACAATCAGCTTCATGATGATTATCAACACAGAGTTTTGTGAACGATTATGGAGAATTCAAATTTTCCAAAAATGTAATAGTGGGACTAGCACAAGGTAGTGTTCGCAACGCATGTAACACACTAAATTTTCGAATCTCTGAGACTTTTCTTCTTCAAAATGCTGAACTTTTGCCAAAAACTTTCGCAAGGGAAACCCTCAGTGAACTCCCCCCCCCAGCCTAACAGTTTTTTATCATACTTAATCCACCACGAACGTAGGCGACGCCTACGATGAAATGCTAAAAACTGTTCCTTTCTAGGCGATAAATGAATTCATTGCGGAGGAATCTCACCGCGGAATTGTTTTACTAAAAATTGTAGAATAAACATGGATACCAATACAATCATACATTAGAGAAAACCTCGTAAGGTAGGGCCGTTGACACGCTTCGTCCCAACGGAGATGTTTCGGATTTTCCGAATTTTTTTCTCCAGTATTATGCTGAACTTTCGCAGAAAAATTTCTCGTGGGAATTGGTGAGCTGCAGACGTTGCTGGAGGGCGATGATTTCATGTCATTCTCTTGGAATAGATAAGAAGAAAGAACTTTTTGTCATTCTCGACGAATGCCTGACAACAGCTCTTTGCAACTCATAATCTAGTCTGACGCTGACAAAACACATTCTGATGATTCCACCTTACCATCAAGTACTTCAGAACGTGAAAACTTACGCGAGTTCATCGTTTTTGCATCCATCGCTTTTGTATGGCTCAGAAAATAAGTTTTTGACTTTAGCAACACCATTCACCTTCATTTTCTTTTCCAGAATTTAAAGGAAATTACCGCTTCAGAAAATAAAAGCATAAATAGGTAGAAGTGCTCAGAGTTAATTGTTCAGTAATGACAGGACTAACTTCATTGTTTCTAACGTTAACTTGGTCACTTGACAAGCTAATTAACAACTAGTCCACAACTATTTAGCACTTGTTCACCTGAGTAACTCTTTCAACTGCCGTCATTTCACCACATCTCAGTTGCATTTATCGTTTTCTACCAGGGATTTTTTGGGAAATTGCGCTGCTTCTATAACTTTTCTGTAATGTGCAGGTCTGGGGCGTAGTCGTGTACGATCTTAGCCGTCAAAGCTTTCAAGACGTTGTTTTCCGGAGTGGGGAAACGTTCGGACGAAGTCGATTGAGTGTCAAGTGCTGATGATATGTTGAATCTGAGCCACCCGAGCATTCTTCCGTCCCGTCGGCCATTTTGCCGACGATAGCCTACGGTAGTTCTGGAGCTTTCCGAGGCAAAAGAGGAGAGGAGAGAGGAGGGCTGGTTGATGGTGGTTGTGGTGGATCAATGTGCAGCACCGAGACGCCTGCCTATACATCATTTTTATCTCGAGCGCGGAATTCGTCAAAGAGGCAAATTCGAGAACTTATGCGCGCCAGACCCAACAACCAATGTGTCCAGATCTACCACAAGACACGCCATCACTTCGTCTAAATAGACATCCATTCGAATTGACGTCGAATGTTTCGTTGAACCGACACGATTCGTGGTGAATTTCAAGCAAAAAATGAACAACTTCATCAGTCAATCTCGAGCTGATACCAACTCACCTGCTCATTGCTTCACTAAAGAACTACCAGCCGTTCTGCAATCTATCGGCCGGGTGTTTTTCTAGGTTTTCATCATTCATGCCCCGCCCACTTTTCATGCTCATTTCAAATGAAATGGATGAAATGTAACCTACCTCGTCAAACTATATAGGCTAAATGAAACGTAAGAGAGTTATCGTAGGTTTTGATACTGAATAGATGTGAACAGTGATAAAGTCACCACCAGCCATTCCTATTTAAACCTATACATACATTTTGAGTTTTACGAAATTTCGAGTTCCCATTATATGGGCATTGAACACCTTGGATAATTCATTGATCCTTCATCGATTAACCTGCGCCGATGGTCCAATACGTCCTTTACTTAATTTGTTAGCGACTATCAACTATTTATTGAATTATCCCAAATAATCAAAAGTATGTACATTACAACTCTACTAAATTGTCCATTCTTTCACATAGGCTTACAGAAATCGAGTACATGCTGTTCAAGTTGGTAAAACAGCAAAAGTACCAACAGAAGGGTACGTGTACCCTAAAACAATATTTGAAACGATGTTGCTTTCGTCCTATGAACAAATCTAAAGTGAACTTTGATGGTGCGGTTGATGAAAATCACCAAAATCTATGACCACCACCATGTGAAGTGCCGAATTTGCCATGATTTTTCAGTAGACACACGTGGATTCGACAAATCAGAGCAGTTTACCTGCTGAACTCAAATGACCTTGCGTAGCGTCCCCGACATCGCACCTATTGCGTCGCATTAATGACCACCTGCTCATTTAGGCGATCACCTATGAGGGTCAGGACAAGAATCCCGAGATGTGCCGAGTTCTTCTCACACATGAGGTGATGTGTAGGTGAGTGATAATTTCAAGAAGTTTTTTTGATGATCTCCTATAATCTGTGTGTTCTAGTCGATGCTGCGAGAAAAAGAGCTGTGGAAATCGTAACGAGACGCCTAGCGATCCGATTATCATCGACAAGTGAGTGCGGGTAGATTTTCTCCAGTGGACGATCTGTCGTCGACTTTGCGATTTTGGTGGACAAGGGCGCACGGAGTGGGTGTAGAGCGGTTGCAACCAGCCAGTCAGGCCCAAGTAGGTCTGAAGAGGCCCGGAACGGCCCAACCAGCCAGCAGTGTCGATGCGTTTCAATTAAGGCTTAGGCGCAGCTAACAGATGCTCATTTTGGTATCACCAGTGTCGTGGTGCAATAAATGTCGTCTAACTGGCCTCACAAAGCCCCCCTTCCCCCATAAACTCAATGGCCATTTAGTTGATTACCTCGAGAAACACACTTCCACAAACACGGCGCAAATCACAACGACACGAAGTCAACATCACTTTATTCTTCAATAGGTCAATCACCTTGTGGTCAGTCATGATACCCACATCAGGGAAAATTGATTCATAAACCATGTAACATTCAATATGTGTCAGTACAAAAATGTAAAAATTAGATAAATAAAACAACAAGTCATATCGACTGCATACGAACTAGAGTCAATAGGAAAACAAACAGGATAGTTAGAGTAAGAGAATAGATTTAAAAAGCCATGGCTGAAGCATATCGTCCACTGATTTCCGGAATTCCGTTGATGTGTTTGCGACATATTGTAATGATAGTGTTTCAAGAAGTGTAACCTGCACTTTTTCGTAGCCTGTATGAGATTTTTGTTAGATAATTTTATTATTGATTGTGGAGACATTAAGCTGCAAGATGTTTCGAGAATGTTAAAAACCCTAATGTTGTTCAGTTGGTGAACAGCTCAGACACCCTTACAAGTAAGTACTCTTGGATTTAAGAAAACTTTACTTGAGCAAGCGAGCTGATAACATAGACGGCAAAGCTCAGATTTCAGCTCTCAAATCTATTCTATCGCACCTCGACAATTTTTTTTGAAAATACTCAGTCAGAGGATGGTGTGAGATATAAAAAATTTTAGAAAAAAGCGAAAACTGTAGAGAAGTTCATGTTACATTTTTCCGTTGCTCATTGTTTTACCCACTCTTATGCGGCTTTCATTGGGATGCTGAGAAGATGACCAAGTAGAATAGAAGAAATCCAGCGTTTCAATGTTTCAAACATTCCGAACAACCTTTCAAGGCTTCCTTCGATGAAATTCAACAAGTAAGGAGGAATAGCTCGAATAGAAAGCAACTTTTTTATCCATTTAAAAGTCTTTTGCATAAACTATATGGAATTGGTGAGAATTCTCAAAAAGGTTACTTTGTACATGAACTATTCCTACTCATGCTACAAAACGTCGAATTGGCTTGTCTTTTCTATGGAGAATTTTAGCTTTAGTGGTTGAATTTTCATCTAATTTCCTACGTCTTCACACTTTCCCACTGTGCAGACGGCGCAACAAACAATTACGTGTGCTCGCAAATTGAATTAGAAGCGGAGATGAGAAATAATGACGTAATGGAGGGCTTGTAGCATTGCAACCTTTCAAGGCTGCCTTTCGTGGAAATTATACCCATCTTCGCCGGCTAATATCGTTCTCAGTCGATTACGGATATCTCATAGTGCTCCGACACTAACCCACTCTTCGCCATTCTAGGGACAGATAGATCAATGTCAGAAGACAGACTTCTACATGGAATTTTTCGTTCAGATACTTTCTCAAATTCTTCCTGAAATGCAATCAAAACTGTTTGAAGAATGCCGGAAATCCACGCGATATGAGGAGGTTTCAGGTGAGAACAAATTTTGTGTGGTTTTTTTTTCATGTAACGATATCTCACAATTCATTTATATGCTAAAAATGGATAATGCCCAATAAACGATTTTTCGACATACTAACCTCACTCAGCACACTGACACCTCCCCATAATGTTAATTTGCTCGGAGAGAAATGCGCGTTGACTTCGTTAGCTTCTCTCTCACTAAGGGAGATTTTTCAAAACAGTTCTGTAAATTAGAAAGAGAATTTTATTGTCCATCTTGTGGTATATTTCTGCCTATGTCTACTTTACCTAACCTGAAGGAAAGAAAGGTAAGGAAATGTTTGATCAGAAGTGTCGAATACAAGGTTGCATGTGAAACGACTTTAAGCAAGGTGAATCGACGGCTGATTTCCCTCGCACTCTATAAGAATCCGAGGCTCCATCAGAAAACCAGTCTAGACGATGGTAGAAAGCTTGGAGGACGAACAACATGGAGGTCGGTCCCAGGTCGTCGATAACGAAGCGTAAAAACCCGTCACTGAGATCCAAGCCAAACCACTCAAAAATGTTGAAACACAAGTGAATATTCTTCTTCGTCGCTCCAGCGATTTATCCGATTCTGTTACATCAAATGAGGAGTGGATCTGCATAGACAACGCAACGTGAAAAAGACAGTGGCTGGACGTCGCTGAACATCCAAGACGGACTCCGAAACAAGAAAGACATACAAGGCAAGAAGGAGATGCTCAGTATTTGGTGGAACAGCAAAGTTTTGGTGCGCCTTGAAGTTCTGGAGTTGTATAAAACAGCTACGACCGACATATACAAAGATCAATCGTATTGTATGGATCAAGCATTGCGTCCTCAAGGTGTCGAAACGACGTCGACAAAATTCCTCAAGAACAACACCTTCCCGCATGTCGCGGAAATCACTTTATGAAAAAATGGAGCAAGTGAGTTGAGAACTTCTGTCTCAATCGCTATGCAGCCTAAGCCTGGCGTCATCCGACTACCATTTGTTGCGGTCAATGCAACACTCCTTGACGGAGAGAAAGTGCAGGAACCACTAAGAACTGCTACTCTGGATGTTCATCTACTATGAGATGGAGCCGGGCGAGTTCTCTGAGAGTGGAATACATTTCTCTGTGTAAAGATAGTCAACATGTCATTGATAGCAATGGAAATTACCTTTTGAGTTGATCTTGTTCAATTTCATTTGATGACAAAACAATGTTAGTACACAAACGAGCATTTCGTTCCGAACAACCTAACATTATCATGCCGAGGTTTCAAAAATATAGAACTTAGAGAATTTCAAGTTTCATTTTTTTAGTGTACATTCTCCAGATTCCCCGGGCAAACCCGTTATTTTTTAGTTTCCAAAGGTTGTCGTGATTATTGCACTACAACGAAATCCATTCCAATGAGAGGTACTAAAATCTAGCCCAACCACAAGGAAAATGATAAATGACTACATAATTTGCTTCATAAGACAACTTATACACCTTACCACATATGGCGGCTGATGTCGTTAGAAATGAGCCTTATCAAGGCTGCGTTCGAGATTTGGATATATGCCTGGATACATTCATCCACTATTTTTCATCTAATTATTTATTCCATTCATTCATAGTCTATTTGCACGTCGACAAACGAATAGTTGGGAAGTGTGTATGTGTATATGATCCACAATGATTTTTTGTGGATCATGTACACATACACACTGTTTGCTGAGAGCAGATTTTCTCTACTCTTATCCGCCTTTGCCTCAGTTTAAAGGGAAAAGGAACTAAACATTTATTACAATTCCAGTTATTTATAATAAAGAAAAGAAACTATCAAATGCAATCGCGCTCCAAGATTTAGTGAGAAAGAAGACTTTTAATGCCCGAGCAGCAAAAATATGTATGCTTTTGCTCAATGTTTTGTCTTCCATAAGACTCGGAACTCCTTTCTCTGCACTTTGAAGATACTGTTCCTATGCACTATAAAGGAAGTACAAAACGCAGATGGAAAGAGAAACCTAGGAAGGCCAAAAGACCAGAAAATGGTAACTCAGACTGATTGATTGAGTGATTCAGAAATCTCATTCATGTATGTTTTAGAGTCATTAGTTGCGAGAAGGTTATAAATCTCCAGATGGCAGAGCTATGGAATCTGACAGATTCTTTCCCGCTTGAGCGCACTCTTTTGTCTACTTTTTGGTTTAGTTCGAAGATAATACTCTATTGAAGTGAGAAGATAGTGAAAGAAGATGAAAGGAGCAATCTATCACATGCATGACCCGTGCTAACAGGTGGTGGCTCTTCTCACTTGTCACCACATCCATTGTTATTACTGAGCTCGTCACGTCGCTTTGTCGTGATGCTAATCGAGCGGAAAGATCATCTATCGCCGCACCCACATACCCAGCAGCAGCACCGTCTGTCCATTGCTGTCAAGATGGGAGCTAATCGGGTACGACTATAAATACAAATTGAAGATGAGGAGTCCTGTTGCAGGTCGTGCTCAGTACGACAGCTCGAATTGATGGCCCCCTGCTGGCCGTGTCGGAGAACATGTTCGTCCATAACAACTCAAAGCATGGCCGACGAGTAAAGCGAGTCGATGCATCTGATGGTAGGTGCTCTATTCTAGCCAGGGAGAATTGCTAGAATTCCGTATCTTTAACCGAAGTTCTGTGTAGCAACTTGTTTTCAACCGGTTGTCTGTAGCGGTAATATAGTCGCGAACCGCTTTGCTTGGAGATACAGAATTTTCGGCTAACGATAACCCCGTCGCAACATCCGGTACTTGTTACAAAATGCAAAAAGATTGAGTGAACAATATGAAAATGGAAACATAATCATAACAACACTGGTAAACTAATAACAAGGATAAGAACAATTGGCTCTTTTCGTCTCTGCCCTTAAACGGTTGACCAGGAATACGGTTTCGTACCCGCCTACTTTGCCTACTTAGTGTTTTGTTATTATAGTTTTTTTTTCACTTATTTCGATTCCTTACGACTTTCGTAGTTAGGAAAAATTCACCCAAGAAATGGAAGTTATTAGTTGGCCTAGCGCTTTCTTTGACTTTTACATATAAATCGCGTAACCACCTGTGAAACTATTTTTTTCAAAGGTATTGATTGTCATACCGATGGGAAATGGTGTCAAAATCGGTCAATAGCAAGCAAGTCGCAGTCATTAGGTCTGATACCAGACGGATAAGCGTGTAATGTCTCGAGCGTGACGCGTCATTAAATAATTACAGGGTGGAGCGTTTAACGATGTGATTAGCGCAGAATTTCAGCTTATTTTAATGAGACTACTCGCCTTGGTGTGGCTCATCATCTGTCATTCATTTGACACCAAACGTCTGTACTAGGATGATGATAAGCTGCACTTCACTGTACGAACTTAAGTTTCCCATCAATATGTAGTGCTTATAATTGTAATCCTCGAACAAATAAAATCAGACTAACAGGAAAGGAAATTAATAGAAAGCAAAGTCTGTATCGTCCCTTTCCACGTCACGACATGACGACCCATGGAAATAGTAAGTGTTAATGCAAGCGACATGAAGCGACACAGATAGTGACTGTAGGTAGTTGGTTGCTTGTACTTCTTCAATCGAGGAGAGCTTGTAATTTAAAGAATAGAATACTAAATTGCAAGAATTCCTTTCCACCATTTTTCACTGCTCTACCGTCGACTCGCTTCAGTTCAGTTTGTGGTCTCCAATTTTGTAACAAAGCCAATCTTACTATCGACAGTAATTGGAGCAAAATAGAGATAAGGAAAATGCCACGCATCATTGTTCCGTTTAAAGAGCCATGGTGAATGCGTATTTCCCCTAATCAACAACATGCTACCACCTTCCCAGACAAGTCTGGTGAGGATCGAAGGCACGACTGTGTGGGTGGCTTCCTTCCACATGTCACCTAAAAATAACTAAATAACAACAAAGAAACCTGAGTATTCCTCGTGAGTAATGAGTTGCTGCCGCTTTAGCATTAGAAATAATCCAATAGGTCATGAATTAAGAGGACTGAAATCTATAATAGTTAAAAGGACAAAGTTCCAGTAGAACAAATTATTGTTTCGTTTTTATATTTAGAATTTTCTGAAGTATCGGAGATGTCGGTGGGATCAACGCCGGTCATCAAGGCGTTGTGTCCCAGTGAAGGATGGATTCAAGGCGGCACACAGGTGATCCATTCATTCTATGAGCATTCAATGAACTTCCTTTGTATTGAAATACTTTGCGTAGAGCAATACCAATGTAGCATTTTTGACTAATATATTATAGGTGATTGTGATAGGCGAAAATTTCTTCGAAGGACTACAGATTGCGTTTGGTTCCACAACTGTTTGGAGTGAGGTGAGGATTTCTCATAAGCAAATAATTTTTCTCCATAAATCGCCGTAGGATATCTTTTGAGAAAAATTGGAATTTGATTTAATATCATGAACAGTATCCCATATCTGACTTCAGCGCCTGGGGTCCTCTTTCATTACCTTATTTGTCATTCTCCATAGAATCGCGTTTCGACGCCTTTTCAGAATACTGAATGTGAAGAACTAATCTAGTCTATATTACGCATTTCTAGAACACACTGGTTTGTATCAACAGAAAAAGAATAAAGCATAAAATAAATGAAAATGTTTCAGCTTGTACAAGTTATATCGCCACATGCGATGAGAGTGACCAGTCCACCCCGTCATAATGCCGGAGTCGTTGAGGTGACGTTGCAATACAAGAACAAGCAGTACAACAGAGGTGCACCTGTGCGCTTCACCTATGCATGTGAGTTTCTTGGAGGCAGAAATCAACTTATGAAAACCTGAGAAGACCCACTGCGAGAATATTTCGTATTATACTGGTAAAGTGGTGCTACTTGTGTCGGTTGGGAGGTGCCTAGAGAAGAGATTTCTCCAGGTCCAATTCTTCCACAGAAACCTGGTCAGGTTGGAGTTAGAGTGTATAGATTTTGAGAATACGCATTATGACAATCCTACATCTTCTGCGGATTCTAATAAGTACAATAGGTACAACATTTTCTTGATACGCAAAACCTTCACTGCTTCATGGCAATTTCTTTTTCTAACGAAATCCTAGTAAGCGGTATCAGGGTCTTCCAGTGCACCTCACTTTTAGCTATCGCCTGGGGTGCGTACCAGTTTAAAGCAGTCCTGAAGGACCCGCCCCGGAATGGGATTTCCAGTTGCGTGCTTCACCTGACGGTTAACGCCTGGGGTGCGTATCAGTTTAAAGGAGCCCTAAGGGGCCCGCCCCAGAATGGATCTCCCAATTGCGAGCTCCAATGTTGTAGGGTGCGCGTGGTTGGCCTTAAACACTGTTACTAGGAGACTAGAACTGTACGGTAAAACAGCAGCCTGTTCTGGTTTTTATGGAGTCAGTTTCGTTTGTGATTACTAACTCGGTTTTTAGTGTCTTCTTTTGTTTAGTATTGACATAAAGATAAAGATAAAGATTTTTGCTGCCTGTAGTCCTCAACCTTAACACCTCTAACGTTAAAGCGATCAGCGTTGATCAAACGCGCCCTGCGCTCGTATTTCATTCAAAATGGTAGAAACATAACGAATGCGTAGTTGAATACAAAGATACGATAGGCTAGCCGATGTTCAAGTCAGTGTTTTCACTCTCTCCTCCTCCTCCTCCCCCCCCCCCCGACAAGTAAAGGTAAAGTAAAAGAAAAGGTGCCGGCGTTGATCGGTGCCCGAAGGACGCGCCGCCGCATTCGTGTTCAATTCAGAATCGTAGAAGCATGGCAAATGTGTATTTGGCCTATACAATGATTTGGAGGGAGGGGCAGACGCTATGCCAAGTCAGTGCTCCTAACTTCACCGTCAAGTCTGGTACAAATCTATCTTACCCCGGAGGGATGGAAAGCTTGGTTAGCCGGATCGATCGCTCGACTGTCAAAATTGAATGAACTCAGATCATTAACCAAAATTCGTGTTTTAAATCCGAATTTTACAAAAAGTTCGCTTCGACTTTGAAAATCGAGTTCCAACTTTGGCTTCTAAATAAACGTTCTTTCTTTATTCTCGAATAATCGTTGAATGATATTCCAATGAGCTTCAACGAAAATTATTCTTCAAATTCAGCCCTCACTGAGCCAAGCATCGACTTTGGCTTCCAGCGGCTCCAGAAGCTTCTTCCGAAGTATCCGGGAGATCCTGAAAGGCTGCCGAAAGAAATCATTTTGAAGAGGGCTGCTGAATTGGCTGAGGCTCTTTACAGCAGGTATGGTAACAAAATAGGTCACCAATCACTATGAAAGTGTGCAATTTTGAAAACATTTATGTTTTTAGGACTCAAGCTGAGCAGTTGAGTAATTATGCTTCGGTGTATTCGGCCGGATTCGATTCCACTTCAGGTTTGTAAAGCAGCTCTGCTCAATTGTTGATTTTCTTTTAAATAGACCGCCTTACTCGATGATATCTGGTGATCAATACTGCGTTCTTGTTTTGTCTGAAATGAAATTAGTTTATCATGGAACGATGTGCAACTCCTACTTCTAATGACAAATGCACAGCCAACCTTCTTTTTCAAATTCGACCTGTGTAAGTTGAAATTATGGCCCACTGGGACTTCGCGTTTTTTTTCTGAGTCCGAAGAATCTTTTGAATTTTCTCCCTTGTTACTTTTTGAAAAAGGTTTATTATTGTCTTGTCCGAGTTGACCATATTCCCATAAATCCTGTAACGTGAAATTCCCTCGTATTCGTTGATTGGAGTGAGCTACTTCATCATTCAGGATTAAAAATTAAGCTTCCATAAATTGAGTGTTACTTGAATCAACTTGGAGTCTCCAAGTTCTCTCTTCTTGAAGCCTCGGCATGATGTTATGTAAGTTTCGTATGCTGCTGTGCCGAACGAGGTTAGTGGGTGTATCAGTTCTATTGGTGGCTTAGCGTTCCGACCGGTTCGTCGTCGTCAATGGTCTAAAAAGTGGCTCGAAACTTCTTAGGCCTGTCTGGCCAAGCGCCGAATCATTCCTATCATTCTTGACAAACTTGAAAAATCTAACTAACGAACTGTAGAAAACTATACTAAATACTAAATGGCTATATGGCTAATGGATACTAAATGACTTCCCTCGTGATCCACTGGTAAAGTGGTGCCGACGTGGAAACCAGCTCTGGTTGACAGTTCATGCGACTCCGACATATCAGTCATTCCGAAACCCTCAAAACGGTGTAGGCGTTAGGAAGTCATTGCTTATCGGGAGACACTCATTTCGGTTGTTCATACAAGGATTCCCTGCTCACATCCAAAACGCTTCCAATGCTTTCCTAGACGATATCTCATATGATAGAATTCTGCACTTTGTGTTCCCGTCATGCACTTCACGTCTGTGCCTTCCCAACGGGGCTGTTAAGGTACTTCTTCTTTTACTGACCAGATGTTCGTTTATACGTTCTAGCGAAACACGATCGGTCTCATCAATGTATTATACTTGCTGCTGCAGACCCTGTATTCGAATTCAGTTCTCCGATACGCATTCAGTGTCGTAAAGCCTGTTCCGTACTAACTGACGTTTGATGTTGTCATTTGGGGTGTTAGCAAGAACTTGGAACTATTGTCAACGTGGTGTCTTCCTCAGCATCTGATTAATGTTATTGAATTAATTGCACGAACTTCTTATCAGAAAAGTTGCAATAAAATTTCATTTATCCTATTCAAATACTATATTGTGTCGTAGATGATCAGAAACATTTGGTATCAGGGAGTTGGTAACGACACTCACACCTCGATTCTCATATAGGACAGTCTGCTGGAGAATTACAAGGGTGGAATGGAATACCGTTATAGGAGAAAGTGCATATATTCAAATAGAACAGAAAAATTATTCTTCAGGAAATGAATTTTAATTGCTGCATTGTAGAATACTCGTCTCGAGCGCACACATCACCTCGTGCCCTGCCCTACGGGACCAATCAGTCCTTATCAGCAGCCGTTTATCCATCCAGTTATCCTTCAGTCAGTGCCAGTCCAACGACGAACTTCCTCAACGCACCAACAGGTTTGTATCAGTTTTCTCTGATTGTTCTCCCTATTTTCTTATTTTTCAATTATTTAGGCTTTGCACCTTTCGGCTCTGTAAATCCGTTCACCGCAACGCTACAGTCGTCTACTCGTCTAGCGTGAAGATGACCGATAAGTAGCCGTAAGTAACAGCGAAAGATGGGTCCCTTGCCAGAGAAAATTTCTCGCAGGTCAAAAAAGCGAGATATGAATTTGCACACTGTCATTGTTTATAAACGCAACACTCACCTCAAAGAAGGGTCTGGTCACTGAGCGGAGATTTATCCGCGATTTTCGTTTTCTTATTTGCGTCGTTGTCCATGATCTGCGCACAGGTTTCGATTAACAAAAGCACTTTTTTGTGGAAAATAGACTGAAATAGAATTGCTGAAGTCAAGTAAATCATAAGAAAGAACAATTACGAGTGTAAGAATTGAATGAAACTCTGGCAGTATTGCATACCTAGCGTCGTCTAAATATCGAGCAACCGAACAAAAATGCAAACGCTAAACACGACGCCTCACGCATTGCAAAGTTGTAGCGAGACCGGCGATTTTCCTCTTGGCCATTGTTTTACAGGATATTATTGTTCTTTAGCATAAGATATGTAGGCTTCAAAAAGCGACATTGCATAGTACTTTCACCTACAAGAAACAATTCAATTTTGAAAATATCCCTACTGACTCAAGAAAGGATTCATGGGCAACGACTGTTCTTCGCTTCAGAATCACTCTCATGGTATGGCACTATGCATCAGCACAGGTTCATATGTGATCATACTGTAGCGGAAGTTCTAAGGTAATCTCTCGTAGAACAAAATCACCGATCGATAATTCTGCGAAAAGCCAAAAATGTTCTAATATTTATTCACATGCTGCCCACGAGACCATACTGAACGCGAGGACGATATTATTCGTGTCATAATTTTTATATTTCTTACTTATTGTTTGAATTTCCTTTTGGATTTTTGTTGTCTCGTTTTCCATGAATCTATACATACACATATAAATGCTACACAGTGTAATCTAGAGCTAGTCTTCTATTTGTCACGTCATTGAATTTGGATTTTACGTGGTCATTCTTTTTGTCATTTTTTATTTAGTTAGATCAACGACAGCCTACACCTATTGCAATAGATTGTGCTCATCTATTCGCTTTATAATGATTTACAGTCGAGTGTTGTTCTTTCACGTTGAGTTTTGAGAATAATAAAATTGTTTATACATTCAGACAGCGTTCATTCTTCTTCGTTTCGAGGCAACAACATTTATGATATCAACTGGTGAGTTATGTAACTCGATTTTTCTAAACTTAATCGTGGAACGGAAGTTCCGATGTTGCGTTTTTTAACATTAGCATTTCTACGATGCTGACGGTTATGATTCTAGAAAAACGGCCCCTTCCTGTCATATTACAGACTCAAGGTGGGACTGACTCTATCAGGTTGGCGCAAAACTAACGTCGTTTTTCATATGTTATTGTATTCATGCAGTACTTCCGAAAATTGTTCTCATTGATGTAATTATACTAGACGTCATCTCAGAGCTTTTATCGTCTCTTCTGATTAGGCTTCTGGCTTTCTTTATTTACGATACGCGCCACTTTTGTACGAGAACAGCACGGACTAGAAGTGAATCCGCACAAGTCTGTTGCTTCAATTTAAGCAAAGTCAAAAGCTTTCGAAACAGCTCGTTATGCCAGTTGGAACAACAGTATCCTGTAACCTGGCTAAACGATAAAGGCAAATAAGGTAATATAATTATTTACAACATGTTGCCATTTATCAGGTAACTTGTGGATGCCACTCCTATGGAATTCCTCAAAATCGAGTAATGTGGTGTTAGCTGCAGTAAACGGGACTTGAGATCCAGTTCACATGCAGAAATAGTTTTGTAGACTGCTTGCTTATAGTGCGCTGTTTGAATCTCCTAAAGCACAAGGTTACACGATGTTATATCAAAAAGAGGATACAAATAGTAGGAAAAATGCCTGGCGGACCGCTGTTGGTGCTGCAAATTTAGCAACGCTGAAATACTTTAGTTACCATATTAGGTCGCTGAAAACGTTTCTCGCCTCTTTTGCACGTACGATCAATTTTATTTATTTCAATGCAAACAGCAACAAATGAAGCAGCATTATAATCTACAACATACTGCCATTCATGAGGTAATTTGTGAGTGCCACTCCCATGGAATTCCTCAGGTTTTCTTGAAAGAAAGTCGGCCGAGGCATGCTTCGAGTTGCTCTTCATCATCGAGCTCTTTCTCCTGCAAGTGATTCGATAAGGAAAGGAACAGATAGTAATTTTCTCTCTTGCATACCACGAAGGGTTGCTTCGACGCAGTCCAGCTGTCTACAGTAGATATCGCTAGTAACCGTAGTGTTCGTAGGCAGCAACTCCCAGTGGACAACTCCTCCGCAATTACACGAAACGCTGAGCAACACCTTCCTCTGGAGAAGTTCCGGTTTTGGAGTTGGAATCCCCTTCTCCCCCGAACTGAGCCATTGGCGCCTTTGTATGTGGTTAATGTCGATCACCCACTTTTGCCGCCAATGACCAGATCATCGAGCCAGTTGAAAGTCCGCCGAAAAGTGAGAAGGTTACATACTTAAGACAATCATGTAAGACTAAGCAATCCGCTCATGGATCATACAATCAAAAACAAAGACTTGAACATAGGAACATAAGTACATTACGAATTTCCTGAAAATAATTAATACAATAGAACAATGAATCAGATGTGAACCATGCATGGAAATCATACGAAAGTGTGAAAGCTACTTGGCGGCGTGACGCTAAACTGGGAACGTTTCGAAAGTGAACGAGCGAACATGCGTTTGGATTTAGCCTTTGCTCTTTAGGCTGATATCAACCTGTTTTGAAATGTACGAAGACAAGGCGAGACGTATCACGCCTCACAGAGCTTGTCAAATTCCCGTCCTGCTCTACTAACAGAAAATAATTTTCTTACGTTTTTTTTTGGCCTTGAGTATTACAAAGTGCCTCTTCGTGTTCGAGATGGCTTCCATTTGAACAATTCATTGTTTTCACATTTAGTAACACGGCACACGATATTACACAGCATTAGCAGATCATACTTCTTTCTTCTTTTACCCAGCGACTGAAGACAGAAATTGAAAGTTCTCGTCTGCCCATCAAGGTTTGATCTTTTTAATTTCTTTTTAGTAGGTTTATTCAAAAAAACTAGTAGCTTTTTTCCATGCAGAAATCGTTTTAGCCGATCATGGTCCACTTGTCGTAAAGTTCTCTATTCGCGTGATGTTTTTTGTGTTTGTGCATGTAAAAATCTGCGTCCGAGTGCTACAGCCTGTCCTTACGGCAGCCGAATTTCCTTGTTCGTAAAAATTTTTGTTTATTTTAGATTATATATTATTTCATATTTTATAAATTATCAATACTCAAGGGTGATCTCTATATGCTAGGCGATCTATTTGTGTTCGTCTGGCAGTTTGCTGGTGGTGTGTAAGTGAGCGTGTGGCACAGGATTAGGCACGTATAATTTCTGATTACCCTTTCTGCTGGAGTGTTATCTTCCTAACCGGTACCGTTTCTTGTTGTGTTGTCACCCCTTCAAAGATTCTTATATTTATTCTTTTTATTTAGACCGATTTTTTTTATTGTGGGGCATTTTGAACGTTTTACACGGTGAAGTCGACACACAAGCTCCACATTTTCCTTCGAAATTTGAAGTGATTTTCGCTTCTGTACAAAAAGCTATGTACCGACACTTACATTCGTCTCTCACCCTCTTCCGCTCATATGCGCATGCCATATCACCGATGAGTCGTGTTACGTTTTCCGTGAGCCTATCCTAATTATAACACAACATAAGGTCAATAGAATAATGAAATATTTATTGACTATGAACAGCCGAGAAGTAAATTATTAACACAATGGAATAATACTATGCGTAACCAGTATCAAGTAGAGGCTGCCCAGATTGAAGTTGGCACCCTCACCATCATATGGAGAGTATCTGAACCTTTTGTGAGCCTTCCTGGATTTTCATCATACAGGGTCACTTGTTGGGAATCCAATAATGTAGTCCAGCAGTTCGAAATGTTCACATAGTCGAATGTTTCGGAAAGTTCGGAAATTTCGTACTGGCAAGATTGCAACTCCTAAAATGAATGAATTGCTACCAACTTAAATTGAGAGTACATGCAGCTTGAAATAAACGAGTGTATGATTATGTACTCATGATATTTGGATAATTGAATGATTCGTATTCATCCACATTGATGAATATTCGAATATCCAGATTATTCGAATTTTGCGCTTCGTTAAATATTCGAATAATCGAATAATTCAAATTTTCCACTTCGTCGAATATTCGAATAATTCGAATTTTCCACGTTGTCGAATATTCGAATATTCGAATAATTCGAATTTTGCACGTCAGCTTAAACAGGCCATTGGAGAGCTGTAGTTGTTGTATTTTGCGATTTTTTTACTGTGGTGTTTTATGCTGTTTTATGCTATACATGGCGTCGGTCCGTGTCAAGTAAATAAATACATAAATAATTGAGAGCTACCCGCACCTAATTGTAATAAAAGCTAATAAGTGAGAGCTCCCCAAATATAAGTATAATACGAACAAATAAGTGAGTATAACAAGGTAGTGAAACAGAGGTGCGAACAAGAACCACGATATGTACAATTGTTTACATTAATAAGAATGAAAACTATGGAGGTGAGCAGCATATCTGCGGCCGTCCTCGGCGGCCGACATTTCGAAACTGACCGGGCGCTCTCGACGGCACGTCTCGACGCTCCCCATCGAGTACGATAGCATTCGCGCCGGAACCCTCGTGTCTTCGTGCTGCCCTGCAATGCAATTGGAGCACTTTAACCACCTGCATCGAGTGCTATTAAAGAAGAATTGGCCTTGCCAACAGTACGAACTCCCCATCTTCGTCAGCTTAAACAGGCCATTGGAGAGCTATAGTTGTTGCATTCTACGATTTTTTTACTGTGGTGTTTTATGCTGTTTTATGCTATACATGTTGTTGTATTTTACGATTTTTTTACTGTGGTGTTTTATGCTGTTTTATGCTATACATGGCGTCGGTCCGTGTCAAGTAAATAAATACATAAATAATTGAGAGCTACCCGCACCTAATTGTAATAAAAGCTAATAAGTGAGAGCTCCCCAAATATAAGTGTAATACGAACAAATAAGTGAGTATAACAAGGTAGTGAAACAGAGGTGCGAACAAGAACCACGATATGTACAATTATTTACAATAATAAGAATGAAAACTATGGAGGTGAGCAGCATATCTGCGGCCGTCCTCGGCGGCCGACATTTCGAAACTGACCGGGCGCTCTCGACGGCACGTCTCGACGCTCCCCATCGAGTACGATAGCATTCGCGCCGGGACCCTCGTGTCTTCGTGCTGCCCTGCAATGCAATTGGAGCACTTTAATCACCTGCATCGAGTGCTATTAAAGAAGAATTGGCCTTGCCAACAGTACGAACTCCCCATCTTCGAGGAACGGTAGCGTCCATAAAGCTAAGATTGAAGAGTAACTAAAGTGCAGTTGCGATGGCGCCGGTCACCGCTTGTTAAAATAAGGGTGGGATATGGTCAGGCGTAACGGAACAATACTTGGGCCACTTGCAGAGAAGCTCTAGAATGTCTTCTTTTTTACACCGAAATAAATCCTCCATAGCTATAAAGCTCTGATTTTTAGTGGGCGGCGCTCCGTTTGTGGATCAGCGGAACGACATACATTCACGCACACCTGCAGCTGGTGGGTGCTAAGCGCGTGGGGTACCCATGAGCCTTATTTCCGCAAATTTCCAAGGTTTCGCAGATAAATAGCTTCGGCGCTAAAATGGCACTTGAGCTCCTCTTCCAACTCACGGGTGCTACACCGAGGATCTTGGTCATGGCGGTCCTCATCCACTGCAATTCGCTGCCCTAACCGCTTATGGTGTTCAAGGTGGAAGTCTCTAATTTTGAATCCCAACTTTTGCTTTGCCGTAGGAGACAGTGGAAGGCCCCATCGCATCACATATGTTGTTGACCGCCTCTCTTGCAGTGCATCATTTTTTGAACTCCTAGAGCAGAAGCAGTCCAACATGCTCGCCGGCAAGAGCGATCTTTTCCGCCATAATGGGAACGCGGCCGAACGACGACAATGGTATATATGGGACATAAGTCGAACTATATAAATGTGACCAACAGTATGTTCCAGAACAACGTTCAAAAACTCCGCGAAACGCCAAAGTAAGTAGCGGAGCGGAAAGGTTTTAACGACCAATTACATATAGTGACGAACAACGAAACTGAAACTATGTGAACGATTATTACATAAACTGTGGTATAGTCAAGGGTTAAGTAAGCAGAAAAAGGATACAAATAGCCATTCGAAAATGAGACGTAACTCACAAATGGGTACTAGATCGATAGCTTGGGATCGATAATGCATGGCAAGATTGTTATAGCGAGGGAGATCCTAAACATCGTATACAGTACTTGCTCGCCAGAGGGGGCAAACGGTAAGAGGAAAGTTTCACGTGAGGGAAGAGAACATCCGACACTCTTCGCAATCGATTGTCGAGATCGATTATGCATGGAAAGACTATTATGGTGCTGGAGCTCCTAAACATAAAATACAATTCTTGTTCTCAAGAGGGAGAAACACGTAAGAGGAATTTCTCACTAAATGTGGATCTAGCGCAATTATCCAATAGCGTTTCGTAATTCGATAAGCTTTTGGAAATTATACAAAGAAGAGAAAAACCAGAAGAAAAGCTCATAGTGCTACAGAAGTACTGAAGGTATTCAAAACAATGTTCATCCTCCAGACGTTGAGAGTCCGGGTATTGAAGCTCATTTCTATATGCCGAATTCATCAGTCCTCTCCCTTACGGTCTATTTTTTCTTCAAGCGCCTCGAGAAAGACTTGTGTGGGAAATTCTTGAAAACTCAGGAGGCTGCGAAAAAAAACTATCATCATCACTTATAAATCTGGGATTTTCAAGCTGCGTAAAAAAATCAACATTTGCTTTGTTGGCAAAAGTCTGCTGTTTTTCGTTCTCACTGAAAAAATGATTATGGAAGAAATTACGGACATTACTTATGCACCAATCCAATAGATTCCAAACGTTGCTAAGTGTTGTGAAACCCTCGCAGGGCTGCTATTGCTTTCTCCGGGGCAACGCACGTGGTACCATGCGTCAGAACCGAATTCGGAAGGAGATTATGGAAAACACTTACGAAGCTTATCGGTTCATGACTGTGGAGAATGTCATTCTTTTCGTGCACGATAACAGAATGTGATGATATTGGCGGCTCCGCAACAATTTCTTTCTGAAGGCCAACCGTCACATGCGCTGCGTTTTCTGTTCTGAGAGAAGGTCGATTGAGATCTTGTTCCGTTCGGAAACTGTGTCGTCTTCCTGCATTATTACAACGAGGTTAAAAGTCAGCTAACTGAAGGTGATACTGAGCAAAAACTGAAGGTGATACTGAGCTACTGAATGATACTGAGCAGCTGCTGTATATTTGCGTGCATGCGGACGTAAATAAGTTACTAGCTGGTGATTCGAATGCAGTTCTGCTTCATCAGAAGTGAATGGTGTTATTCAAATCGTTACGGCAAGGCAGACTTCGGCAATGTAAAGAAAAAAAGGAGAAGAGAAGAAGAATTCGTTTCATTCTTTTCGCGGTGAAAAACTGCTGGGCCTTTGCACATACAATACCGCTCATAACTTCTGTCTCAAAAACCGACCGGAACGTTCCGGAACGTTCCAAAGCGTTCCTTTCTTCCCTAGTCTTTCCTATTGGGTCATTTGAAAATTTAAACATATCGTACGATTCGTCTGTCCACACTGAATTCAAAACTGACGTTGCTTTCTTATTTCAATCAAGAATGACCCAGTTACGGGCCGATCTCTCTCGACTAGCGCTAACTGGCGTTAATTGGTTTACGACCCTCCGAATGTTGCCATTGGAGTCTCCTCAGGAGACATTGTAATCACGAAACGAAAAATTCCGGAATCCTAACGTACTCTAATTAAATTCGAATTCAGCTTCCTACCACCATTATTTTAGTACCTGATATGCGTTTTATTCGCAATTTCGAAAAAATTTCATATTTCAAGCAAAAATAAAAAGTTCTCGATTTAGACGACTTCTTTCTAGGAGTACTGATGAGCAGGTATGGAGATACTCAGTTTTTCTCATTGAGTATGAGAAACAGTATCGCATATAACAAAAAATTGAATAAAATGTGAAACATTTCGATAGACGCTGGGACTCAAAGATCAACACGCGCAACATTTTTGCTCATATTTCGTGATTTTTCCCAACCTTGCCAGGTTGTAGCATGGCGGAGATGATAGCTCAGGTCACATTTTTCTGCTAATCGAAAAAGTACCTCCTATTCTATGACGCTGGTGTTATCTAGCAGCCATAAATGTCTTCATTTTTGTGTTATGAAGCGCTACTTCAGAGCGAAATTTTTGAGAAAATTTTCGGAGCTGTTTTTCTCCTCTTCAAGAGATGAAACAAGAATTCGCTTCTATCAACGCTGAACAACTTTTTCTCAGCTGTCCTGCAATATAAAAATACCAGCTAACCGTTATATACATTTTTTCGTGTTCGTTCATACCGTCTGAAGGAAAACTCCAGCGTCGTTACTCTGTGCCTGGCCGTCTTCATCCACTAGGGCGAAGGGGTGACACCGCTCTAATATCCTGCGGAGGTAATTAGCGCCCGTCATGACTGCTCAGCGTAGTTTATGGTTCCCAGAGGTCTTTGGTATGGTAAACTACCCATAAATAAAACATTGATCTTATACAAGGCGGTACTCAATTCTTTTCATTGTTGAGGATTCTATTCGAGAAAAGAAGGCTTCAAAAGTTTGAAATTTTATGTATATCATGAGCTATTTTGTGTTTTGCATCAAGTATTCCTTTTATGTATTTTACGATACAAACATCTGATGATACAAAGACCATGTAAAAGCATGTATTAAATCGTTTGAACGACAGTGAGTTAATTCTGTACTTGTTTTCATTGTCGAGGATTCTATTCGAGAAAAGAAGGCTTCAAAAGTTTGAAATTTTATGTATATCATGAGCTATTTTGTGTTTTGCATCGAGTATTCCTTTTATGTATTTTACGATACAAACATCTGATGATACAAAGACCATGTAAAAGCATGTATTGAATCGTTTGAACGAAAGTGGGTTAATTCTGTACTTGTTTTCATTGTCGAGGATTCTATTCGAGAAAAGAAGGCTTCAAAAGTTTGAAATTTCATGTATATCACGAGCTATTCTGTGTTTTGCATCAAGTATTCCTTTTATGTATTTTACGATACAAACATCTGATGATACAAAGACCATGTAAAAGCATGCATTAAATCGTTTGAACGAAAGTGAGTTAATTCTGTACTTGTGCTAAGTGACTTATTTTGCCCAAGCGAGGAGTTAGCTCATACAATGTGACGGAGGTTTAGGTGGCTTCAGGAGGGCTCCGAATTTTTCACGGATGATTCAGATTTTTGTAAGTTGTGGTACTGCATTTCATGCTGAATGAGAAATTGAAGCCCTTTAAACTTTGAAAACGAGACCATAAACGACCGCTGAACAGCCACGACAGGCGCTAATTACCTGCGTAGGATATCTGAGTGGTGTGACCCGCTCTCCCTAGCGGATGGAGGAGGCCAAGCACATGGTGACGGAACCTGCCCCATTTTTGGCGGATGATAGACTTGAAAAATTAAATTTAACAGGGAGCCGGCGATCTCACATAATTTTATAGCTGAGAATTAACTGTCCAGCTTTGTCGAAAGCAAAACTTTGGTCCTTCTCTCCGAAGGGAGAAAAACAAGTTTCTTTCGAGAATCTTGACTTGAAATAGCCCTTTATAACACAAAAACAAAGGCATTTGGGTTTGCTCTAAAACACCACCATCTCGAAATACGGAATCCTATTTCGGCTGCGAAAAAAGCTGTGGTCTTTACTGCCACCTCTGCTTCGCTACTTCCTTACAAAGTTGGACAGAATTATACATTGCACACAAAGTTGCTGCGTGTGGTGAACTTTACACTCCAGAATCTCGCTAATTTTTTCACATACAATTAGGATTTTGGTGATATGCGCTAGTATCCTTAATACCGAATGCGGAGAATCAGACGCTTTTCTTCTTTCTCATCAGCTTTCTCAGAAAAAAAGTGGTTGAAATCGAGAACTTTTTGTTTTTGCTTGAAACACAATTTTTTCGAAATTACGAATAATACGCATATCAGGTAGTAAAATAATGGTGGTAGGAAGCTGAATTCGAATTCAATTAGAGTACGGTAGGATTCCGGAATTTTTCGTTTCGTGAAAACAATATCTCCTGAGGAGACTCCAATGGCAACATTCGGAGGGTCGTAAACCAGTTAGCTCCAGTTAGCGCTAGTCGAGACATATCGGGCTGAAACTGGGTCATTTTTGACTGAAATAAGAAAGCAACGTCAGCTTTGAACTCAGTGTGGACAGACGAATCGAACGCTATGTTTAGATTTTTAAATGACCTACTAGGAAAGACTAGGGAAGAAAGGAACGCTTTGGAACGTTCCGGAACGTTCCGGTCGGTTTTTGGGACAGAAGTTATGAGCGGTATTGTAGTATGAAGGTCTTTAGCAACATTAGAGAGCATACTGGCCAGAAAAATGCTGCGAAGCAACACTAGCTCGGAAACATGAAGAATTCCGCAAAACAGTCAAGAAAGGCCGTAATTGTAATGAGTAATAACTCCTGAAATTTGCCGACTACATTAATTGATGGACAACGTACTGGCTAGCAAGCGGTATCCGGCCACGACCTGTGAAAAGAGCCTTGCAGCAAACATCTGACCTAAAAGGAAGTAAACTCTCAGTTAAGTGACTTTGTTCTAGATAGTCGGTATGCAAAAACCCAGCCTTTTTCACCGTTTTCATGATTCATGAAAAAATACAAAAAGTGTTCCAAACTCAGTCATTTTCTTTCGGCAGGTACACTATTCACAATACTCATATCGCTAATGATATTATAGATGTTGTAGTAATGGTGCTAGGTTCCTAGGTCTAGTGTAGTGATTCTTGATAACAAATTTATTTCCAAGAATGAACCTCACTCAATGAGGCCGTTTATATACAATGCTTTTGATATGTTGTTTTATCATTCAGATGAATGTTGATTTATCGTTCAGATAAATTCCGGGCAGGGAACGGTGTGGAGTACGTCGCAGATTAGCTGGTAGATTCGCTCTGGATATGGTGTTGTTCATGGCATTTGGTAGGAGGGCTTGTTCTTCATTGCGCTGAGATTTGCCACTGTGAGCTGTATTGGTTGTAGTGTCTTTCAGATCTGAAACATAAGGATTTGTCGTTGATTTCGAGATAGTTTGATCAACAATTTCGAATGGACATATGAGATTGATTGGTCGAGTGATGGTTCTCTTTGACGGCAGCTTGACTTGTACGGATCGGGTGTATTTGTCTGAAGAGTCGCATATTTGCCCGATTTTCCATGTGCCTCTTTTTTGATCCTTTTCCTGGATCAGTACGTAGTCGCCACATTTTGGTTGGCCTTTCTGGAAGCTCGTTGGGTGTGGGTGAGATGCTTGATGTCGTTCTCGTAAGCATTTCAGGTATTCATTTGACCATTTATTCCAAAATTTGTTGAGGATGTCGAGTCCAAACTTCCAGTCTTTAATCAGATCGTCTCTTGTCTTGTGTGAAGGTTTCCATTCATCATCATCTTCGAGAAAGCGTGGACTTGCAAGACGAGATGTTGGGCGGGTGAAATCTATTGGGCGAAGTGGTATATGGTCAACTTCGTCAGTAACGTACGTCAGGGGTCTTGAGTTACAAATTGCTTCCGATTCTTTGGCTAAGGTGATAAGAGTTTCTAGTGGAAGTATTCGACTTCCAATTGCATTCTTAAAGGCTGTCTTGAAAATTCCAATCATCCTCTCATATACTCCACCTTGCCAGGGTCTAAATGCAGGAATGTACTTGAACTGAATTTTCTGATTTGCGCAGTAGTCCACTACGTCCTTATCATTCTGTATTTCTACGGGCTCTGTTTCTTGGGCTGTGGAGAACGCCTTGAATGTTGTAGCATTGTCAGAAATTATCAGTTTCGGGCATCCGTTTGTAGCTATGAAACGTCGAAGGGAGAAGAAATGTATTTGAGGACATATTTTTGATAACGTCGACGACAATAGCGCGACAAGAGAGACATGTCCAGAGCAGTATCCAGCATTTCTCGACATTTCCGGTGTCACTTCTGTGCTGTACTGGTCCTAGCATGTCCATACCGCAGTTCTCGAATGGATAGTTTGGTTTGTTGACGCGAAAGGATGGATATATGGGGAAATCGAAAGGATGGATATATGGGGAAATCCGGCAATTTGTACGGTCTTGGTTTCATCTTCTTGCACACGAAGCAATGTTTGTTGATAATGCGTTTGACTTCTGTTCTTCCTTTCGGTATCCATACAGTTTTGCGAAGTTCAACCAAGGTTTGTTCATTTCCACAGTGAAAGTTTTTTGTGTGGGTATAGAGTACGAAGAGTGATGTGATGTGAGTTTTGCGTGGAAGTAATATGGGATGTGTCGTTTCGTATGGTAGTGCGGCATTGCAAATTCTTGTTTGGACTCTCAATAATTTCTTTTCATCACATTGGTAGAGCTTGAGCTGATAGTGCAATTCCTCTGTGGGAGGATTTTTAAGTTGTGCGATTCGGAGAAGTATAATTTCTGCCTTAGAGTTCCAATGAATTGTAGAATTTCCGAAGAGTTTGACTGTGCTTGGAATGACCTTGGTAATAAATTTCAACACATACGTCATCGCGTTAAGAATGCGATTCCATGAGCTGAATCATTCTACTTCGATTATTGGTTGTAAGGAAGGGGGTTTGGGGACAGATGGCGAAGAGATAAGGTGACATTCGTTTGTAAGGACACATGATTCGTTGAGGTCTGTTTTTGGCCAGGCAGATTCTTCTTTGAGTAAAAAGTCTGGTCCATTCCACCATAGTTTATCAGCCATCAATTGCCCAATTGTACATCCTCTGCTTCCAATATCAGCAGGATTCATTTGTCCAGGTACATGTGAAATTTCAACGTTTTCGGTGTTCTTGTTGATGATGTTTACGCGATTTCTTACGAACACGGGGAGTTCCTTATTGTTTTTCGTCCAGGCGATTGCTACTTTGCTGTCGCTCCATAAGTAATAATGGACGATAGGTATATTCAGTTGTTTCTTTAGATACTGAATTAGATTGGCTCCGATCAGCAGACCAGACAGCTCAAGTTTGGGAATGGCCATTGAAGGCTTTTTGGGAGCTAGGCGGGATTTTGAGGTCAGTAGTGAGGCGCGAATTCTCTGTTCTCCTTTCAATTCTGTGAGATAAGAGACTGCAGAGTACGCTGCTTGTGATGCGTCCACAAATACATGGATCTCGTATTTCGTATCAGGGTCGGAGTTTGAAATGATTACTCGGGGAAGCTTGATTGAAGATCTTGTCCACGTTTGGATTATCGAGTTCCATTCCTCAAGAAGTGATCCTGATAGTACTTCATCCCATGCAAGGTCTTGTGTCCACAGCTTTTGGATGAATAGTTTTCCAATCAGAGTGACAGGACTTATCCAACCGTATGGGTCATAAACACTTGCTGCGTGTTGAAGTACTTTTCTTTTCGTCCATGATACTGATTTGTCCAGTTTATTGTGCGGGAATTTCACTTCTATTTCATCAGTATTTATGTCCCATCTCAATCCGAGTATGCTGTTGCCTTCATCTATATCACAACCTTCTTCCTGCTTGATGAATTGATTCAGTTCTTTGCTGTTGCTGACGTAGTCTCTCAAGTTCATTCCGGCTTCTCTGAATAATTTCTTGGACTCTTTGTAAAATGATCTGCCTTCCTCTTCCGACGACACGCTGTAGAAGACATTGTCGACATACGTGTTTTTCAATATGCTTTGCGACAGAGAATTATTCGAGTTCATAAGGTGGTGATGAATGGTGCCAGCGAGTAGGAATGGAGACGATATGAGCCCAAAGGGAACGCGTCGAAATCTGTATACTGCAACATTTGATTTCGTTGTTCCTTTGTTTGGGTCACGAAGCCAGAAGAATCTGGTATAGTCGCGGCTATCCTCGTGTAGTCCTACCATTAAAAATGCCTTCTCGATATCACTGGTGATCAAAATAGGCATCGCTCTTATGCGCAAAAGAATACCTAAGATATCAGGGAGAAGGTTAGGTCCCTTGAAAAGATTTTCGTTGAGACTTGTATGTTCCTTTCTTTTTGCAGATCCGTCGAATACACATCTGATTTTTGTGTGTTTTCTGGATTCTGTAATCACACCGTGGTGGGCCAAGTAATGGATAGCGTTTCTATTTGTGTTTTCGTCGATCTCCTCGATGATTTTTCTCTGCAGTTGGTCTTGAAATATGGCATGGTATTTCTCCATGTATGTTGGATTACTTCGTAGCATCTTGACATTCGAAACAAGACGCGAAAACGCTAACTCTCGGTTCGTTGGAATGTTGACTGGGTATGTTTTGAACGGTAATTTGACGTAGTAGCGTTGTTCTTCTTTGTTGTAGGTAATTGTCCTGTTGAATTCTTGTAAGCACTGGTCTTCTTTTGGGTCGTATGGATTGTCAACGATTCCCATCGATACGGTTGCCCAAAATCGCTCGACAAGTTTCTCTAGTTCGGAATGTTTTTCTGGATTTGCTAGAGATGAGGGATAATTAATGATGGCATTATCATTTTGTCGAGTATATCGGAATGAGTTGTCAGCGACAACTTTTCCAAGTCTTGTTGTTATGATTCGGTATTGATTCGATTTGTTTGATAAGGTTGAAACGTCGAATTGCTCGCCGTAGACTAGATTCCAGAAATAGTCTAGTCCAATGAGAACTTTCGGAGTCGATTCCTTCATGCAGATCGGATAATCAAGGTCTTGATCATCGAACACCGCGTAATTCATCTTTCTCGTAAGAATCGGGATTGCTTGTACTTGAAGGTACGCTTTAGTATTGTCCACACATTGGATTCCAATACTGTGTGTGGAGGATAAAATAGAAGTTGGGGTTTCATTTGCGAATGTGTACATAGTGATATTTTGTTGACCTTGTGTTTGAAGTTGGAGTTGTTCAGCGAGATCATGCGTAATATATGACTGAGATGCGCCACTGTCAAGTAGAGCTGTAGTCTGAATGCTGATATCACTATTGGCTGGATTAAACAGTGTGATATCAACACACATCAGCAATGACTTCTTTGACTCGTGCGGTTGTTGACCATCATGAGTGAATGAAGATAGGTACTTGTTTTCTGAAGATAGTGTGTTTTCGTCTCCTTTTGATAAGTGGGAGTCTGCAGCAACGTGAATGGCTGATGGTGAAGGTGTTTGTGTGGATTTGATAGCGATATCAGCGCTCCTCTCAATTTTTGATGGAGAAGCTTGAATGTGCGGTTGTAGTGTTTGATGTGGCTTCCTGTAACATAAGGAAGTGTGGTGCATCTTTGAGCAGTTTGAACATGTTTTCTTTGATAAGCACCTTACGGTGGGGTGCCGATTTGACAGGCAGTTGTAGCAAAGATGCTTTTGTTTGACAACATTGATTCGACTTGATGGAGTTGGGAATGTCTGGCAGTTGAATGAATTATGGTCCGTTTCTGAGCAGAAACTACATCGCATTTGTTTCGCGAAATGGATATTGGTAGCAGCAGGAGGAGGGGTTGGCTTTGGTGATGCGCTTGCATGAAATTGATAGGAATGGTTGGTACGATCATATTGCGCTTCTCTTTCCATCTCTTGGATTGTGGTTTCTTTCCTGACGATGTCCGTTAAAAGCGTTATGAGCTGAGAAGGGGTGAGATTGTTCTTGTTTGCAGTTTTATCGTAAATGATGCTTCTTACATAACGCGGGAGCTTATTTAGTAATATGGCTCCTATCCCAGCTTCATTTTCATCACTTCCATGAGAGCATAGCTGCCTTATGAGTGCGTACATATTGTTATATAATGTTATCAGGTTTCTTCCCTCCTGATCACATGCGGGGAGGTTTGCTAGTTTAGGCAACAGTAAGTGGCGGGTTGTTACTTTGTCGTCGTAGTGGGTTTTGAGAATGTCTAGCGCAATCCCGTAGTTAGACGATGTGATCGGCAAGCCTTCTATGCAGCTTAAGGCTTTTCCTTTAAGACAGGACTTCAAAAGCGAAAGTTTAGTGGCGTCATCAATTCCTGTCTTGTTTCCTATCAGTGTTGAAAAACGTTTTATGAACTCTTGGAACTCCAGGATCGAACCACTAAACGTGGGGAGATCTATCCTGCTTAGAAGTGAAGCGTCAACAAAGTCGAAATTGTGACCTGGTCGTCCATGGGAGTTGCATGTGCAGCAGCATCCTTCTTGTTCCGATTGTCCCTTGGATTGTCTTCTTCCTCCTCCGTTCTTGCTCCGCTTTGCCGTGGTCGCCATATTTGTAGTGATTCTTGATAACAAATTTATTTCCAAGAATGAACCTCACTCAATGAGGCCGTTTATATACAATGCTTTTGATATGTTGTTTTATCATTCAGATGAATGTTGATTTATCGTTCAGATAAAGCGATGGCGATTATATAGTGGAGTCAAATACATTGTATGCTGAACAAGAAAACGAAGAGAAGTAAACTTCGAACGGCTCAAAACTTTTATAGCAGTCTATACAGTACCGGTCAAAAAGATATGCCACTTTTCATTTTCATGCACAAATAGTTCAAATCGAAAAGATACCAATCGATAGTTCCGAACAATCTATTCGAAAATATGTCGAAACATACCGTTATTACGGATTCTGTATTTTTTAAAAAAATATTTTATAGTGACTTCCATATGCTATTTTAAACGAAAATATCTCAAAAATCGCTGAGCATAAAATCAATCTGAGACGACATTCTGATAGAGCATGGTTTAGTTATCATAGTGTGTTACAAAGATTTGATTCACATCGCGGCTAAAATACAAATTTTTCTGAGCAAACATTTTGGTTGTCAAAAAGTGGTCAAATTTTAGGACCATGTTTCAAAGAAAATCCTATATCTTCCTAACTTTTCAGCGAAATTACACCATATTTGAAAGTACTATGCAAAATAATTTTCTCTTCGAGTTGATTGTTTCTGTTTAGGTCTAGTTTCTTAGTTCGTGAGAAAATGTTTTTAAATTGAAGAATCGAAAAGAGGTAAGGAGGAATCAATTAAATTTTCTCTCGATTCATAGTACATTTATGGGATCTTTTTGACCGGTACTGTAAATGTATGCATATGAATCTATATCAAAATTATAATAGATAGGCTGTCCTCATTTTAACATGGATTTAGTTTCACCTTGCTCCTATTCAAATGAATTGCGACGCTGAACAATAATTTGTTCGCAGTTACTTAAGCTGGCTTTTGGTGCGAGCCGTTATTCTTTACCTTCATTTCAATGTATTCCAATGAGATAAGGCTGCATTATTTGCTACAAAAAAAAAGCAGAAAAGTATTGGTCCGAGCGTTATGAAAGGTAACTGTTTGAATTTTTTCGTGTTTTTGAGCGATTTTTCGCCAGCTTCCTAGCTTCGAAGTGCAGCTTCGCCTAGTCACTCGTGAGTGATATGGAGATTAACTCGATAGTCTACTTTATCTAAAAAGCTCTACAGTGCTTCTAAGAGTTTACATCAATTATTAAATCATTTCTAATTAACTAACCATTGAGCGCTGTCTCATGATTTAGGATGTTGCATGAAGATTTTTCGGCAGTAGAACTTTTTTTATTTTCTATAACCTTATGAAAGCAAATATAACATTGCAAGTATCACATGACCGCAAAATTTTACATCTGAATTCAAAATTATCAAGCTTCCATTGTTATACGGAGAAAAGAAGTAACATAAATAACCCAAACAACCTGATGATGATTCGTTAAAAATCGTACAAATTCAGAAGTTTTTCCGCCCTCAAGTGTGACGATGTATGGATAGACAAGTACATATGTACATACATATATGTATTCGAGAACAAAATATATCCGAAGTACTCTTCTATAAACAACTACACAACTACAACTTCCTACTTCTTACCACTTTCTTCTATCCAGCAGGTTCAAGGGTTCGAGTCGATTTCATATCGACGTCGTGAAAGCAAGGCGCTGCCTAGGCGGACGGATTTCGTTTATTTTTGTCATCGCGAAAACATTTATAGTTTTGTTCTTTAAATAGGACGAAAGGCAAATCATCAATAATCATTGTAGTCCACAAATAGCATTTTTCCCTAAATAGGACGAAAGGCAAATCATCAATAAACATTGTCATCCACAAATAGCAATCTTCAGACTACCACAACACGTCCCGCAACTGAAACCTTCGTGTGTAACCGAGTTCCCCGAGATTGAAGCAACAGTTCTTCGATGTAGCTCGGATCGCTTTTGGAATTTCGATAAGAAGAAAATTCAATTGAAAATGAGCCCATTCAGGTACCACAGAATCTCTCCCAAAGTCCCACAACTTCGAGTCGTAGACTCAAACATTCGAAAGCAAACGATTTGATATTTTGCGAAATTTTAGGCTCTCCGCTTACAAACTAAAGCTCGTTTTGCAGTGGAATGTCCCCCTCCTTACAAATTTTCGAAGAGTACTTAGTATTTTTAAACTTCCTGGTTTTAGTTGAGTTTTAGCCATCTAAGCATACCCACGTGCGCGCGGTCATTTTTACGACAACATTACATAGTCACGTGGTCTTTTCATAATGAAAAATACCTCAGACCCAGTTCGAAATTCAGATTCCAAACACACAGATAAACAGAAGAGACGCGCCGAAATTTACATTACCCAAACTTCATTTTGGAAAATTATCATCACGTGTAAAATGAGGTTATATTGTGAGAAGCATCCCACATTCATTCCTCTTGTTCATCTCCGAATTTTCAAAGAGCACAGCTCTGCTCTTCGCGATCATCGTAGTAGAGTTGGCCTACAGTTATAGAAGGCGCAGTTGATCTGCCATTCCAGAAAGCCTTCCAATGACCACAATTGTGGCTCGAATCGTTTCCCGCCAACCGATCTGCTTATCTACTTAGATAGGAAAGAGGCGAAAATGCAGTCAATGTTCTATAAAAGTGAACGCAACAGCTAAATAGTGACGAAAAGTAGTACAATATGCTCATTCCGTCCCAACCCATAGACTGACGTAAAATGAAGAAATGCTTCTCCAGCCTGAGACTCCTCGGTAAGGAGGGTTGGCTATAAAGAGAATTGAGCAACTTGAATCATGAACAACGCAATTGAATACAAATTCTTCAACTGATACAAATTAACAGATAACGTTACCATATGGTCTTGCTGACTGAGATACTTAGTAAGGGTCCCAACCCGATTTTCATTCGTATCTTTTTCTCGCAATCGTAGTCCAGCACGATGAACGATGTCGACTGTGACGATGGTAAGAGTTATGCGTTCTGGAATAATTTATTTTTGAATTCTTAACACGGTCGTCGTCGAGCATAACAGACCATCTCAAAGGCGACGACGGCACAGTGCAGTCTCGTGACATGGAAATTGCTTCGTGCTTTGTGCCTTCAACGCTAGAATAGGCTCTTGCTACATCTTACTCTCTCAATCTTGCTATTTTGTGCAGATGTATCTTTGGAGAGATGAAGCGCTATGACGGTGCGTGGTAGGTTAAGGTTTCATGTTGGTCAGTCGGCAAATGAGTGGAAACGATGAACTAAGGAAGAAAAAGATGATAGAGTGGTCATATGGTGTGTAGATCAGATCAGATGACAGTGGTTTAGATTGGATTAGCGTTTAGTGTTCAGTGCTATGCACTTTCACGATTACTCTCCCATTGTAAGCCGTCCTGCCATGAAAGGAGCAGTCCGGACGGACGTGCTCTCTTACAAGCTACCTAAATTGAATCCATCACTGAAGTAGTTTTGAGAATAGGGTAATCGAACTGGATACGGTCATATTTTCGATTTTAATCAACTGCCGGTGTAGGCGCGATATTTCCGAACTGTAACCCGAAGTGCAGCGTGTCTGTCTGGGGTAGTATGAGTGTGTGTGTGTGGCCAATCTTCAAGGTCCTCACCTCTCAACAGTGAACCGCAGTTTCTTCTGTTGATGACCACGGAAATTGTGTGGCCAATTTTTATATCGTCGTTATCCGCTAGTCGTACGGTAATTGTGAGCGAAACTTTCCTCGCCAACCGCTTTGCAGCGTGTGTTTCGTGTGTGTTCAGTACTTTGCCTCTGCAGGATTACCCTGCTGCTCTTTATATATGATTCCCTAGGGGCGATCGTGTAATAGTTGCCAGGCGATACATCTGTGGGAAGCTCTATATGCACTAGACCGAAGCCGACAAGACAAGGTGGTATCAAGTTTATTACCGCTAACTTTTCGGCGGAACGGTCCTCGTCAAAGCGTTGTTAGGAAAAGAAAAGTGTAGTTTGAGAGATCATTCTTCCAAGAACCAGTCACAGCGGTGAATCATAAGATACAAGGGAGAACGACGAATCTACTTTAGCCTACTGCATGCTATAATATTCGTCTTTCTCTTCTAGTCCCTTCTGATTCAAGTTACCAGTAATAGACTTGTACAATCTTCAGTCCACTGGATACTATGATATTGAACATGCCAACATTTAACCACAAACGGCCATGGAATGTTCTACATCAGCTGATTGTATCGAATCCTCAACCCTATGGTTTGCAGACCCGGGGTGGTGGAACTGGATACGATCATATTTTCGATTTTCAACCGGCTGACGGTGTAGACGCGATATTTGCGAATTATAACCCGTAGCACATAGTGTCTGTGTACGGGTATGTGTGTATGTGTGTATGTGTGTATGTGTGTGTGTGTGTGTGTACGGGTGTGTGTGCGTTCGGAAAGGGTCGTTACGACGATGGTTTCTGGCTGCTGTTTTTCGTCGACAGGTCGCTCCAGTTTCGTCGTCGGATCATATTCGCTCTCGTCGAGCGTCTTCTATTATCCGCCCTCGGTCTCTCTGCAATTGCTTCACACTATCTCGCTCTCACAGTCGTCCGTTTCGTTGACATGCTGCTGGGACGACGCCAGAGAACCACGTGCTGCTGCTGCCGCAGCGGCGCGGGCGGCGGCGGCGACAGCGGCGCCGCCGTCGCCACGCTCGGTGGCCATCAAACGATGACGCGACAGTGACCGTCGCCGCACGACGTCGCCACTACTCGATCACTCCAATATAGACGAGCGACCATTAATTCTTGTCGTCTGTGTGGATCCTGCTCCACCCGACATCACCAACGCACACCCATACCATCACACTTCATCCAGTATCGTGGTGTGTGGTGCTGTCAGATGCACGACTTCCGGCCCCTCGTCGTTGACCGAACGACCACGACAATGTGAACGAGAAACGAACTTATCTGTCACTGAAATCTTGTGCTGATACGGAAAATCGGCGCTACATTGGGTTGCTGTCCGAGCATCGTTGACGTCTGCAACCCTTCAGAAGCGTAAACGATGAATAGAGTGGGAAGTACAGAGATGTTTGCGGGCGTTTCCTAATTGGCAAGCTGGAGACTTTAGACAAAAACACTACGCTATGAAACTGCAGCCTTCTATGATGAGTATTCAGCACATGACTGCTATGAACATTGAAATGCATAGCTTACCAAGTTCAGGTGAGAACAGTAGTCGCTTATCGGAGAATCTGAGTGAATTGCAGGGCCATCAGTTGATAAGCAAAAGCCTATTTCAAATTACTGAAAAATCTTCGAAATCTGTTGCACTCTCAGTGGACTAAAGGTGAAAGAACTCTTAACCAAACACACCAAAAATGCCGTAATCGATGCAGCTTAGTAATTGAAACGATGTATGAAGCGGATCATTAGAGTATTGAAGAAGAGCTCATACAATTTTGTCGGAAAATTGTTTTCTTGCCTTCTGATCTCTAAAATTCCAAAATTAAATCCAACATATTTCACGGTTTATTCAATTAAAGACGTGAAGTTAACCCATACATGAGAATTTCCGTGTACTACAACACCCATGTTACACAAAAACAGACTGCATTGAGCAAACTTCATAATAAACGTTACTCGTTAACGGAACAAGGCAAAGATAGAAAAGATAGCAGTCCTTGAAAATGAGTTGAGTTAAATTTTCGAGGGTCAGAAACCAGATTAAGGACAGATTCAGAAAGTTATGTACGTGAGCGATGCTATGCTCTCTCCGAGACGAGCACTGGTTTGCTTTGCTAGAAGAAAAAACAAGTGGCAAATACCAAGAGAATGTACTATTTTTGGTTGACAAAGTCACTTCTGCAAATTAATTGTAAGTGATCAAGTCTGAAATAAATTACAATCCTAGATAATCCTCGTCTAGGATGCACATACAATGCCTCGAGCTGTTTCGGTTTGCTACAGCCCTGTTTACAGCAACCTGAAGTGTTTTATTTTATCCGCAAGCTGCTACACGAACGAACGAAAGATTCCAAGTTTTTTTTTACATTCAACAGCTGCATTATAATCTTGATCAACAATTCATCGGTCCCGTTTTAACAACAAACAGTTGCACTGGTCGAATGTTCCCACTTGTTCCAAACGCAGCCAAAAGTAGGCGAAATGCTCATTTTGATCAAAATGTTGTTCAACTGAAAAATTTGTGGAAGGGAAGCGGGGAAGTTTGTACGGAATTTCTTGAAAATGAAGGTCAAACCAACCCTCTAAAGTTGCTCCTGCACGGCTGCGTTTTCAACTATACACCTTGACAAGGATGGGCAAAGTTTTAAGTACATTTTCGAGAAACTAACGAGAGAAAGATTAAATCCAGGAAATTAGAATATAGAAGCTTTTCCTCCACTCTCAATGCAGTACTTGAAAAGCAGAACCTATGACAATGTGTGATGCCAACAGCGTGAAACCATTAAATTACTTTAAAATGTTGACGGCGTTTGAAAAAAACTCAGCTCCACTTCTATCGTTTTTTATATCTAACCAACGAATATTCGTCACCTCAGAAAGGATACTCAACTGAATGTGTGACACATTGAATTACCACTTCAGAGCAGCTCATAAAATAAGCCTGGAAATGGTTCCAAAAAACGACGAAATAAGGCACACGTTTTTGCGTTCTGACGATTGATCTCTAGATTCAGACAAGGGTTTTGAAGTTCTATGAACAGTCCTCACAAAGTCAGCGAATCCAGAATTCGTTGAATTGCAAAAGTATGCGAGAAAATTCAACAATATTCACATGAAGTCAGCAGAGTATAACATTCTGAATACGCTGTTCTTGATCTGATTTTTTTTTCAAAACAGTGGCTGAATCATATCGGAAAAGTGTCGCCAAATTCGTGGACGGACCAGAAAATGAGAAATGAAATTGAGAAACGATTACAGGAATCCATTCAAGAACACGGGTGGTTAGTAAATGTGGACGCGATGATCCTCCTTTATTACTTCCGAAATGCTATCCAGGACTACTTACATCGTCCTAAGGAAATTCTTACTGCTCAATATATAAAAATCATAGAACTTTTCAGTTGTTACTTCATTCCTTTCTACACATCCTTGAATTCATTAGATTTCACTGTCAGGAGTCAGTAACATGGATAGCTAGAAGTGTGAAAAGAACAAAAAACAGTCGGTCCAATTTTTAAGAATTTATTCTCTGCCAAAAAGCTTCAAACGCCTTGAGCAACATTCATTGCGAGCTAGACCTCACGTATACCAACTCTGTGCAAGATTGCTCAGTGTTCTGCCAGTTTACAAAAGTTCCTCAAATAAGGATCCAAAAATCTAACTTGCCAAACAATCGTTTGCGGAAGGCTAAATTAGTCATCATACATTCGTCACTTCATATACCTAAATTGGTCTTTGTCCTTTCCAATTCCTGTTCTCTAAGCATACATATATCTCCCACGAAACGAGCATCGATTCTTTGAAACATCAGACCTCGTATGTAGAAAACAACAAGGAAGCCACTCCTTACTACACTCGTCAACTTCCAACTGATCTTCTCCACACCATAACTGGATACTTTTATAGCGTTGAAATATACAGACACCATCAAAATGTCGGCAGTTGCTCCACCCGTTCTCATCAGCACTAGACGACCATCACAATCTATTGTTCCACCACACCTACCTGACATTCGATTGTTGTTGTAGTGCTGTGTTAATATCGTTGGCGTGTGATTGTGATGTGTATTGATTAGCGCATGCGTTGGGTGCCTTTCTAAGGATACGAAAATGTTTGAAATCTATAATCGTTGAGACTTTTGGCGATAACACTTCCGGGCGCTTATCATTGAGTGATGACGTTTTTCACACACGTGGTTTCGTTTGGTGATTTCTAAGTTGTACTCATGTGACATTCACATCACAAAAGGCTTACGAGGTCATTTCCTAGCGAATGTAGGGTTTGCAGGAAGATGCTAATTTTTGCAGAATGTGCTTGCCGGATGTGCTTGCGGGAGGTCAGGTGATGGAGATAAGCGGAGCCGAGCCGGTTACGGCTCCTTAATGTTCTTTGAAAGTGTTTCAACGACAAGTTGGGGGTGGGAGGGGTAGGGGGGGGGGTTGAGTGATGGTGATGGTAATAGTGTGTGATGAGACATCGAGAGAGTTACAGTTGACAGTCAGTTGGCAGCGAAAACGCTGATTGGCGAACGCGACCATGTACGTGACATTCGAAACCACTGTGGTGTCGTTGTCAGTGGTGGAATGGATAGGCTATAAATATCGTCAGAGAGAACAAGAACCGGTATACGGTGACGTTCTGATTTCATCACCCTTACCCCACCCGCGTGGTCCTGCTGGCGTTGAAACGTCGTAGCACGTGGAGGCGGGGCAGCAAAGTGATGGCCAGAGCGCGGCTATAAAGACGAACGCGGTAGCGCTAGCTGTCTAACGAACTTCTCCTGTAAGCCCTTACACGACCACCATCCCTATCTACTTGTGCACCTTTGTCCTACGGTGTATCTGTCACATTTCTCAGTACATCTGCACGCATCTTTCACACACCATCTACACTCCTATCTTCTTCTATTAGCATTAAACTGTAGTTACTGATCAGCCGTACTCACTTTGTCCTAATTCTTTCACGTTCAAGTTTTTATTAATTTTGAATCTTGAAGCCTTTGGTGGGATAATTTCACACGTTTTCGGTTTTCCAGGCTCCAACGAAGGCGACTAGGCTGAAACGTTAACCGAATTATGCTGTAATAACTTGGCTAGCTCCAGTATTCGAATTTAAAGCGTATCATACTCCTATTTTGCATTCCGCAATCAACCTAGGATGACATCTCCTGATAATTCCTCTACGCAATTGATACGCTGATAAACGTTGCTGAAGCCCACCCAAATTCGACAGCTTCTGTCAATCACAGCACAAATCACAAATCAAACCACTACAAATCGTATGCCCTTGATCCCCTTAACAAATATCTCGCTTCCCTTTCAATCATCTGCAAACTATATCTCCTCGCCTCCAATTACCACTTACAACCGCTTATTCGCCACCGTATAATTTACCACCGCTAATCATAGCCGTTTACAGACTAATTATGTACCCAGACACAATTGACGGTGCGCTATCGATGCCGCCACTTACAAAAGCTAGAATCATTTCCAAGCTTCATCAACACGAACAAGCTCTTCGTGACCAGGTCCGTTTATATACATAACCCCTCTCACAATTTTTTTGTCACTTATCGATTTCATTTTAGAAAAGATCTCGTCGAGGAAAGATGGAATGGGCACCATTGCCACAGTCGGCTCATGCAGCTAACACTGTGAACCCGATACGAAAGATAGCAGACGCGGTAGCAGTGGAACCGAATCCTGACAAAACCCCGATTAAGATGCATCTCGGCGATCCGAGTTTAACCGGTCGACTTCCGCCTAGTCCAATTGCTGTGCAAGCGCTCGAAGAAGCTGTCAGATCTCACAAGTGAGTTCACAACTAGCATAAATAATAATGTCTGTCTATAAAGGAGTTTTTGTTATTCAGGCATGACGGGTATGGACCAGCAGTAGGAGAACAAGCAGCACGTGAAGCGGTGGCTCAACGATATTCCCATCCAGCAGCACCGATCACTGCAAACGATGTAATTCTAGCAAGTGGTTGTTCTCATGCCCTCCAAATTGCCATTGAAGGCATAGCGAATCCCGGCGACAACATTCTGATTCCACATCCCGGCTTCCCTCTCTACTCAACCCTATCCAAGCCACACGGAATAGAGGTATGTCCTAAGTCGGAGCGAAAAAACTGCAAAAATTCAATCGTTCAAATTTTTAGGACAGAGCTTACAAACTTGATATGAAAAATGGAGGACTGATCGATCTGGAATACATGGAATCGCTAATTGACGAACGAACAAGAGCTGTTATCATCAATAATCCCGGCAACCCAACCGGTATTGTTTTCCCTAAAGAACACCTGGAGGATATCCTTAAGGTATGAATTGGATAATCTTCGTTCACTTTTTTCGATACTTTATCAGCGCCCTAATGGATGTAATTCCAGTTGGCAAGCAGATATCAGCTTGTAATCATCGCCGATGAGATTTACGGTGATCTGACGTACGATGGAGCTGTTTTCCATCCGCTTGCAACCCTTTCACCTAAGGTGAGTCGGACATTGTCGGCTTGTTTATTGTGGTGCCGTTGTCAGCGAAAAATGTGCCGTTGTCGCGCATTACGGTCCGATACGATCCATATCGATACGTGTCATTACAGGTGCCCATAATCACCTGTGACGGTATCGCAAAGCGTTGGATGGTCCCCGGCTGGAGGCTCGGATGGTTGATTGTGCACGATCGGTTCCGAGTGCTCAGCGAAGTACGAAAAGGACTGGTGGCATTGTCGCAGAAAATTGTCGGACCTTGTGCCTTAGTCCAAGGAGCTCTACCGAAAATTCTCCTCGAAACACCTGAAGAGTACTTCGAGTACAATCGACAGGTGATCTCGAAAAATGCAAACGCTGTCTGTCGAGTGCTGAAAGGTGTGAAGGGAGTGCATTGTTTGAAACCACATGGAGCGATGTACATGATGATCAGCATCGACAAAACCATCTACGGCGACGATGTGCAATTCGCCTCCAGCCTGATACAGGTTTGTCACTTTACCACCAGATTTTTGCATCGCCCATAAAATCACATCGAATAAATTGTCGAATTTCTAGGAGGAATCCGTCTATTGTTTGCCTGGGGCTGCTTTCTCGTCTCCCGGTTGGATCAGACTTGTCATCACCCATGGCGAGGAGATGACCGAAGAAGCGGCGATGAGAATTCGAGAGTTTTGCGAACGGCGGAGGACCGAGCCGGTCGTTGAATTGGTCGAATCATCTGATGAAGGATGTGACATCTCCAACAGCGAATCCGACTAATTTGCCAACATATCATGAAAGCATATCTTTTATCATATACATATCAAATACCAACCGTTGATCCCAATTCCGGTACTCTTTTCTTCGTTTTCATTTTTTTTTGTTTTTGAACGTATGCACCGCGAACAATACAGGTACATATTCTTTTAAACCGTAAAGAACCCGTAGCAGCAGTTTTGCTCTATTAGGATCGATTTTTACCGCCCATTTTTTCAATGTTTCTTCAGATGAATAGCAAAGCACAATTTCCATTCTCATTCTTCTATCATGTACATAATGTTGTAAACTGCTGTGTGCGTCTATGTGGACACATTATGCAGTGTTTGTCGATGGCATTGTCATATGAGATGCTTTCTTTATTATGGGTGTCTGTGAGGTCTTATTAGTGTTCGTATATAATTTATACGCGTTTTTAATGTGTGATTGTCAAAAATGGAACGTGATAAAGCGGTTTTATTTGCCATCTATCGGTTGTGTGTGTTGCATTTCGACGACGAAAACGGGCCGTAAAGAGTACGACGGTCAGACAACAAGTGAACTGGGAGCGATAAGAAGCGCCTCGCTCCGACTCTTTCGCTCTTTCGCGTTCTCTCAACGTCGATTCACACCGATCTCTACACCTTTGGTCACTATGTTCTGCCAGCACACATCAACATTAGCGTAATGTCCTGGAATGTCTTATCACACACAGGCATACACACAAAAATACATAAAATCGGCCACTAGTACGCTCTATTAGATCGTTACTTGAGCATCACCTGATCGGTTGTCATCTCACAACGGTGGTTATTGAGCGTGCTCGAAAGATTCTCAAAGAAGTCTACACGGTTTTATGGAGCATATTCGTGGATAACAGCAATATATTTATTGGGTTGAGGCACATAACCGGACATTTGCAAGTGTTCGGATTCAAAATCTCGTTTCCCGCCACAGAGGGCATCTGTCAAAACGTTTAAGATATAATACCAATCGATAGCGGACGAAATGTCCTGCATTCACATTGGTAAAGTTGGACTAATAGTTCGTTTTCGCATCAGGTCAGTGGGTTGCCAAAAAATGGCAAAAAATCGTCCGCGCTAAGCTGTTGGGAAAAAGCTTCTAGACCAACAGCGGCGACGGGTGGCTCAGCGGTAACTAGTTCGGATTTGCGGACAGGAGGTCCGCAGGTCGTTCTCTTGGCTTTATGCGTTTCTTGCCTTCATCACCTTGATGTTCCTCCTCCTTCTCATCACAGTTCATGGATAGGAAAACATTAGAAAAGGATGTCATCATTTTAAGGCACTTAAGAGCCAGTGTCTACTGACACTAATATATGCGCCCCATACCACCGTAACATATCGAAATCTCCACAAAATCCACAAACAGACACTAATTTGGTGACTAACACTGCAAACAACCTCCTTAGACGACGTTTTGGCGAAATCGATGATCAACTAACACCTGAACGGCTGAGATCCCAGAACGTTTAATCTCCACAAATGAAAGAAACAAAAAGCTCATGGATGAATAATCACTGTCGAGCTGTTTATGAAGTCGTACAAAACAATGAATGCAAAGAAGTAGGTGATGTAATGAATGCACATCTCAGAACTGTTGCTACTATATGAAGTACAAGCAAAACCGCGTTAGTAAAATTAAAATTTCGCGTTATTATTTAAAAATAACCTCTCAATTTAACTGATGTAGTGCCGAGTCCGGCTTAGTGGACCAAACCGTAAAACGGACGAGAACTGGAAGCAAAAGTCTTCTGACTTATGGAAGATGCGTAGCGGGCACAGATGTCCGGACCAGTTGGGAAGGTTTGGAAACATTGTTTGGTGTAGTGGTTTAGCGTCAACCTGTCCCGGATGAGCAGGATGTGCGAGTACGAATCGCGCGTTAGCCTCCATTCTTGCCATGATCCTAGCATGATCGCTACAACATTTGCTTCTACATCAGTTCCCTAAGGACACGCCACGCATTCGTGTTCCATTCATAATCGCAGAGGCATGGTGAGTTGTCCCACGCAATAACTTGCGGGGGCCAACCAGGATACCATATCAATCTCTTCACCTTCCTAGACAAGTTTGATCCCAATTTATCCGATGCCGGAGGGACGGAAGGCTTGGTTAGAACGACGGGAATCAATCGCTCGGTCGCGCAGGTAACAGTAGCGCCTCTTACCATTGGACCAAGCGCCCCTTGTCCTGATAACGGACAACCACGGTAACGAAAGTAGAACTCCATTGAATATTCATTTACGACGCTACGGGTTCGTTTTTAGTCAAAAGTTTCTTTTCCTCATGAAACACCGTTTACGTGATTCACTTGGTCTGGTAATTATGCCTTCCAGCTGCTACAGCGTATAGAACGTACTTTAGAGAGAATCTTGATCTTACATTCGTAGGAAAAAAGAATAAAAGATCGACTAGAAAAAGAAGTGCGAAATAGAACAATTTGGGGTTTATTTCATGCTTCAGTTTATTGCCTACAATCTCCGGTTAGTCAGTTGAACGAAAAAGTCTCTTTCTGAAATACGCCGCGTCTGCGATTCAAAATAGGTTATATTACAATAGAACGTTTCATTACCAACAACAAGATAAAACGACGACTCATGAATCGATTCAACTTTCGAGGAAACTAGTGAACAAGTAAAGTTTACTGTTGATCGAAGTAGATGAAGGTTTTAATAGAACTATGTTGGGCTGGAACAATACATCAATCTCATGCCCAACACAACATTTGTCCTTTCAGCTCCTTATTCTGCTGCGGAACTAGTCGAAGAAGAGAAATGAGTATTTTTTTTGCAGAAAAAAACACCAATTCGCAGATTTCTGTTGTGTTTATGTTATTTTTCTCTCAGCGTGTAACTCTTTTTGTGCGAATCCGCTGACTTTCCTTTGTTTCCACAACATACGGCAGTTTTCATAATGAAAATTTTCTATGCTCATTAGATGAATGCTAAAAGGCTTGTGTCAACTTCCAAAAACTGATAGCCACTCAAATCTTTGTATTGAGGAATATCGAAAAAATCTCTAAAATGCTGAACAAATGAACACGTCGCGCAATTGATTCTTTTGACACTGTGTAGACAAATATCCCTCATTTGGTTCCATTAATCACCGATGATCAGTCAGGGGAATAAACCTTTAAGGTGTTTATATTACTTTAGACAGACCTAGACAGACCTTTAACGTCTTCAGGACGTACTGACAGCAAGGGCGGAGTTTTCTTTATTTTCCTGACTTTAGCTTCAGCATCTCAGTTGGATTATTCCATCACTAAGCATGACTTTGCTGGCCCACTGGACTGGTGGACCAGATTCGCACAAATATGCAATGAAACCAAAAATTCCAATTATATATGGGTTACCGAAATTCAAGGCCAGATAAGACAAAACATTGAAGTTATTTATTTATTTATTTATGCGCCATACTGCGCGCCAGTTGAAAGAACCATATAAAGCAATAAGTAACACTAAACTCAGAACAGTAACTCGTAACAAAACCTCGAATAAGCAAATAAGCAAATCAAGTGAGCAACAGAGCCTCAGTGGAAATTACCCCTAGAAAAAATAACCCTAGAAAACCGAGTATTTTATACACATGTGTTTCAAAATTACAGTGAACAAAACAAAAGGCTATTCTCAGTCTCTTGGAAATACGCCATGCATTCGTGCACCATGAGATGCGTGGTGAATGCGCATACAATGATTTGCAAGGGCCAACCGCTATCAGTGTTTTTATCTTTCCAGACAAGTCTGGTACCAGTTTACCTGTTCCAGAACAGACGAAAGGCTTGGTAAGGGAAGGTTCAATCGCTTGACTGTGCCAGTGTCAATTGCGCCTTCTACTACTGCACCATTGTAGCCCGCCTATATTTTGAATGTATAAAAAGTTACCTAGAATTCTGATCAAACACTGTTCCGCAGAGAATTAGAAATTTCTTTCTAATGAATAGATCGCAATGTCTTTATGGACAGGCGTAGTTATTTGACTTGTAGAAGACTACAGACGTTTGCTAAGTGTGCACTATACACGTCCTTTTCGAGATGAGAAAACGGCAATGTTTATACAGTGATCACCAAATGCAGCGCTGTAATAGCAATAGATGAGCAAGAAACATTTGCAGCTAGTCGATGACTATGCCCACGTACTGGTCGACGATATAAGTACAGTACCGGACATGTCTTTTGATCAGTTCCCGGAAAAGCCGCTTAGGAGCGTGCAGAAGCGGCACTCTTGAATAATTTTGTTGAAACTCAATTATTTGAAAAAATATACTTATATTTGAGCTCAGCAGCATGAGCTCTATCCCTCCATATATACTTTTCCCAAATTCGCGAGACTTGTTTTCAGTCGATTTTTTTGACCCTTCGATTTTCGGATCCCGTTGCCGCTTCGGCCCCTCGCTTGGTGACTCACCACCGACTTTGCTTTGCCCCTCCTCGCCGCTTATAAATAAGCGTCCCAAGCTAGAAGTAGGGTTCCCATGGGGTGGCTGGAAAAGCCACCACGCGGGGCCCCCGTTGGGCATGTTCGTTGACGGGCCCCTTGTAGGGGCCCCCCGTCAACGACGAGGCAATCAAAAGGGTCGTGCACACTCGACGACCAACGCGACACGGCACTGATAAGAGATAGCGGCCGGTGTCGCATTGATCGTGTCGCGCTTGTCGTATACGACAAGTGCGACAAGCCATTTGCGGTGCCGAAGTCGCCGCATGCGGCGAGTAGGACACCGCGTGTGCGGCGTCGTGTCGTACAGGGTTGTGTGGAATTGCGTGCGAGAAACACGCGCTTTTGCACCAATCCTTTTTTTCTTTCTTTTCTCGCTCGAAAATAGTATTTAATACCTTCGTTTGAAAACTTGGCAAACTTTTGAATTTTTTCCCCAATAACCCACATTCGCTTCCCAAATGGCACACGTCATACAAGAAACAACGACGAAAAACAAGAAAAAACGAGAAAATAGCTAACAAAATTGGCAGGGGTGCGCTCAAAACAGCTGACGGCCCGCCTATCGGGTGCAGCGTACGCAATTTGCGGCCGCCGCAGCACACTTTACGCTCATTCGCGCGCGGCGAACAGTGCGGCGATTTGTCGTGTCGCATTGGTCGTCGACTGTGCACGACCCTAAAGGATACGAGGGACTGACCAGGCGAGATTCGAGGGGTCGGTAAAAAATCGATATTTTGAAAAAAAAATTCAGGTGTGGATAATTTATGCACCAAACGATAGAGCAGAAGCTCAAACATATGTATATGTTATATACGGAACGGATTTTTCCAAACCATTGAGTTTCAACGAGGTTATCCGAAACAGCCGCTCTGGGACGCTCCTAAGCGGCTTTTTCGGAAACTGATCAAAAGACATGTCCGGTAGTGTAATACTTTTTTTCGTCTTTCGCCCACGCAACGATCCATTTGTTACACCAGGGCGTTCAGTGACTGTTTCGGCTACTCCTCTTCTATCTCACAGGAATTCGCAATGTTCAGCATTCATCCTTGTAATTTGTGGTTCTAAATAAGGTTTCGAAAAATGGGGTTTTAGTCTACAAGGTCTATTCTTAACACACAATCATAATCATATCACGATTTGATGGTGATGTGCCGATCGAGGTAAGTCACCCGTCACCTGTCACAAGTCGTCCTATTGATCATCGATTTGCTCGAGTGAGCGCCAGTAACGTCTCCATTCGTCCCTATGGCGTGCCATGGTAGACCAGTGGTTCCTCCTAGCTTGAGGAACACGAAGAGCATCGAATCGATCACGAAGGGATTGGACGAAGAAATCCGACCAGAGCAAAGGTGGGCGACCTGGTGTCCTTCTGACGTCCCGTGCAATCCAGTCAGTAACGGCTCTCGTCCAACGGTCTTCACGAAATCGCATTACGTGTCCGCCCCACCTGATCTTCGACAACTTGGCTCATGCGACTGCATCTCTGATCTTCGACTGCTAGCTCGGAGCTCCGTATGCCATCCCTCGTCTGGATGAAGCGAGTCACTCCGAGCATCCTTCTCTCTATACTTCGTTGCGCGACGCAAATCGCATGTTCATCGTGCCTGCGTAATGCCCTGGATTCTGAAGCGACCGTCAACGCAGGAAGAACCGTAGAGTCGAAGAGATGGGCGCGGAGTTGGGCGTTCTTCGTATTCATTACTACTTCTCCAACACTCTTGAATGCGCCTCAAGCCGCTCGTTTCCTCCTTCCCAGCTTTGGACTCAAGTCGCCGGTCATGTTGACTTCCACCCATGTACACATAGCTGGAGCACTCAGAGATATTCGTTCCGTTGAGCGAAAATGGGGCATCAGAAACGTACCCATTCCTAATGAACATCATCATCGTCAAGTTCGGCTGCAAGCCGATCTTTCCACACGCGCGATCGGAGTCGACCCTCATGTATTCTAACTGGGTGGTAGATGGCGTTATGAGTACGATATCATCCGCAGAACGAAGAAGGTGAACTTCGGTAACCAATAAGAATTTGCGTACTAAGCGGAAGGTCAACCCACTATTTCAATAGTGTCTTAATTATTACATCGTGTTGCCGAAAATCGTTTAACACATTCACAACGGCGTCCGCACATATGTGTGGACAGCAAGGGAACGCGTGGAACGATGTCCACACATATGTGTGGACAGAAGTGTTCTGCCCAGAACTTTCTTTGGCGACGAGTTTTATTGATTGTTCTTTCGGAATCGTAGACTATAAGGTAGAATCAATACTAGGTTTGCGTCGCCACAAAAATGATTGGGTTTATTAAAACTAACTAGAGAACAATTCTTTGCATTGTTGGAACACAATAAACGCAAAAACTTCTAGGACAGGAGTGAGTATCAGACACGGAGTAAAATTTCAATGGAACAGTTAGACAAAGCGAAATACTAAAGTGCAATTATATCAGCGAACAAAGATTCAGCCAAGAACACTTCTTATCGTTAAAACACAACAAACAAACATATTTTTCACAACTCGAACAGCGCGTATCGACCCTCCTAACATTTATCCTTGCAAAATCTCTCCCCAAGCTATCGCTCAGCCTTTTATAACATCCTGCACTGATTTTTTGGACTCTTCCTGAACACATATGTGTGGACACGCGCGCGCGTGCTAAAAAGCCAGCCGGCCGTCGCGCCCATTGCGCGCGAAAGCCCCTTCGTCGAGAATTTGTTAAATAGCATTAAGTGCAATGAAGAAAGCTCTTCATTGGAAGTTTCCCGGTGTGACTCAGAACTGCTGAAGTGATTGATTTTGTGAGGTTTGGAAGTCAGAGATTAATATTAATATAACAATAATATGTGTAGAGAGTGGTGAATGCCTGTATCACCGAACTGTATACGTAGATAGGTCCATCGTTGACGACTGGAGCCTAGTATGTATATTTCCTCATTAACGTCTAAATTACATGCGAAAAGACGCAATCAATCTCCAAGAAAATACATATTCGTAGCAGAGCTCGTATGCTGCTAGTTGAAAAAATCGGTTTAGTGAAAGGGAGCCTCACCTACTTACGGAAGTGGTCGGCACCCGAAATAAGCAGAAAGGTGTACGAAACGGATGTTGCCGATTTCAAAAGGAAACTCCTACTAGGTTCGCTGCTAAGGCATGACACCTTCAGGCTACTACCTTTTCCCTTATGTAGCGCGATCCGACTGAATGGCCATTGGTATAAAAATAGTGGAAAGAATATCATGTAATAATGTCGATTCTTTAAAAATGGTAATTTGTACACAAAAATGCGCCAAGCGTCAGGTCACATTTTTCCGATCTAGCACATACATCCAGAGAAGAAAGGGCCTCCCCGTGATGTAATTCTGCACGACGCAAAACTCCAATCAACTTCAGATTCGTCTTTATCAACGGAGCAGTGCAGAAAACATGAAGCCAACAAGTTCCCATAAAATCCGTGAACAAAGAATGAAAAAAATTCATCTGAGTGAACGTCGTCTGACTGCACCTAATTAGTGACTGCTCACAAATGGTAGGACCACCCAACAAAAAATACTCAGCAGAGAAAGCGAGTGAATGAAAACTACTTCATCTGTGGAGCGCGCGTCGTGCGGTGCTAGAAGGCGCCACTGACACCCGCACGGCCGAGTAATCGGTCCTCGCCTGCGTTAGCCAAGCTTTTCTCCCTCCGGAGTCAGGTAAATTGGTACCGGACTTGTCTGGCAAGGCAGAGATACTGATTGGCCTCTCGCGAACTATTGTTCAGGCTAGATACGCATCCACCTTCCCTCTAAGATTCTGAATGGAAGTCCTAAGGGGCTGATCAACGCGAATACTTCAAGTATTACCTTATACATACTTCACTGGCCAGTACTCATCTAAACATTTAATTTTACGATATGCGGTGGAGCAACGACTTAAATAGAAGAGCAGGCCAAAAATATGACACGCAAAGAAGCACGGATTGCTCTCCGTCAAATTTCTTTTCAACTGAATTGCTTGAAAAATGTGTTGGTGTTCTTACAAGGAGGGTTGTCGAAGTGATGGTGAGCTCCAGCGATGCAATTTCTATGGGATGTAGGGCTCCTCATCGGATATCCAAAAACATGAAAAAAAATTTCGGAATCGCATTGTATGGTACTGAAAAAGGCCTGCGAAAACGAGGGAGGGGGTACTCATCAAAGCGTTCATCTCGCCCTTGAGACCGTGACTTACCTTAAACGGATGCAAATTTGGACACTAGTGATAGATTCGTGACCAGCGACCCGAATAACCCCCACATACGAAGTTTGGACGAAATCGGTTCTTTTGACCCAGGCACTTCACTTGCTCACCCTTACCATAGCTTGCGCTTACCAGCCCACACACAACCAAACCCACCATTAGATACCCTCACTTGTTACAAATCACGAGACAGTGTTAGATTAGTAACCAGCGCCTCACTAGCAAGGTTTGGGCGAAATGGGTGGCCATGATATCGTGAGCCTCATGTCAGGTGTCGGTAGAGTTGCGCTCAGTCTCTGATTAATTACTGGTAATATTATGCCACCATTCATAGTCTAGCTGTCAGAAAATCGTCAGCATCCACTAACTTCAACCTAGAAGCCGCCTGGGAGTCTCATTCGAACTGCTGATCACGAATTTTACTTTTGCTTCTGGAATTCCGACTGATGAGCGTTAGATATGGTAAGGGTAAGTGAGGTGCCTTGGTGAAAATACCCGATTTCGTCCAACCTTCGTTTGTGGGAGTCATTTGGGTTGCTGATCACGGATCTAACATTGGTTTCTGAATTTCCGTCTGTTTAAGGTAAGTTATGGTGGGTATTGGTTATCCTTATTAATGTTGCTATTTGCCAAAATTTGTGCATTTTTCGCTGCTCCAAACATGATTTTCTTCCACCTCCATGACAAAATCGCAAAATGAGCACGATTTGGTATTAATGTGATTTAGGCAAAACAAAATTGCATCAACAGGATCTGAACCCACGACCATCTGAGCGAGAGCCCAACTGCTTACCCACTGCGCCTCCAACCAGTTCTCGAGGCGAGATGAGCGCTTTGATGAGTAGCCCTCCCTCGTTTTCGCAGGCTTTTTTCAGTACCACACAATGCGATTCCGAAAATTTTTTCCATGTTTTTGGATATAAGATAAGGAGCCCTACATCCCATAGAAACTGCATCGCTAGAGGCCACCATCACTTCGACGACCCTCCTTGTTAGAGAATCTTATTAAGAATATTCGTTCAGGTCTGAAATGCAGCAGAAATATTGTCCACGCTCAAATCAAAGATATTCCGCCTAAATTTGACTGCTGCTTGTAATAAGCACATGCTATAACTCTTACTCAGAAACAAGAGCAGTCCTTGAATTGAGGCAAGCTTATGACAAGGATACAAACGACAGAAGACAGGAACGAGCATCTGAAGGAGCAGGAATGAGTTTCTATGAAAATATGGGCACTATTTAACTTAACGGACACCAGTACTCGATTTTTTTCATTCGTCGAAATTCGCTAGAACTTCGCTTGGGGGGGAGGGTAATTGAGGGCGCTGATCACGAATCTGCTGTCCGTTGTTTATGTGGGTGGCCTCAGACCACCCAAATGGCTACTTGGGTGGTCCAGTCAAGATCACCGATTCCCCTGAACTTTGCCTATGGGGGTTATTTGGGTTCCAGAACACGAATCTGCTGTCCGTTTTTCACGTGAACGGTCTAGGACCACCGAAATCGCTACTTGGGTGGTCCAGTCAGGATCACCGATTTCGCTGAAACATCGTCTTTGAGGGTTCCCTGATGTCCTGAACACGATGGTGAGGTCCGTTTTCCAAATGGCGGCCGAATACGGTAATTATAGGTAAGTACCTACCGACCTTACCTGGTGAGACTCACCTGTAACTACCGTATTCGACCAACATTTGGAAAACGGACCTCACCATCGTGTTCACGACACCAGAGAACCCCCATGGACAAAGTTTCAGCGAAACCGGTGATCCTGACTGCATCACCCAAGCGGTCGGTATGGGTGATCCGAGACCACCCACGTGAAAAACGATCAGCAGATTCGTGTCCCGAACTTCAAATAACCCCCATAGGCGAAGTTCCAGCGAATTTCTGAAAGAAAAATTCTGACTGAAAAAAATCGAGTGCTGGTGTCTGTTAAGTTGAACAGTGCCAAAATATTTTGTATAGCTATAATACTTTCAAAACGGGGATGATACTGGTGCAGCAATTTCGAAGCTCGAACCATCACAAAATTAACACAATTAACCCTTGTTTTGTATTTGATCATGGAAACGAGATCGCGCAGTCCATCAATCAGAAGATACTCTACTATCGCGTCATCGCACGATAACGATGGAGTCAGCGTCTGGGAACATAATTTGTGTATGATTGCGCCAATCAACAGGTCATTCGCGTACAAAACGCATGTACTGTATTGCGCGGCATTCTTGTTAATTTTTCCGGTGTTTCCACTTCTGCAAACTAATCTGGATTTTGGATGTCATGTGAAGTTCTGATCCACAAAAACATGACAATGACATGTTCGCATAACCTTTTACGAACTGTGAAAAGTTGTAAGGTCCAAAAGTTGTCAAAATGGAACTTCAGGCGCTTTTCCCTTGGAAATTCTTCTCGTCATCATATCACCCTCCTGCAAATAATGTGTTTAGTTCTGTCAAAAACTTAAACACGGTCGTAGCTGTGAACCGCTCCATTCAAATTGATCTCGTGCAGGAAATGACAACTTTTCGACAATCTGATTTTTATTTTCCTTTGTTAACACTACTCTCAATGTGCATTCCAGACATCGACGAACATGAGCAGATAACATTCTGAACAAACGATTTTTCAAGAGAGTATCTAAGACCCCACTGAAACATCCTTTTGTTTTTCTTTCATGCAACAAAACACTACTACAAAATGTCACTATTACACAACACCGCGAAGCCGGATTAAACCCATCAAACTACCGTTTCACAGAACTGTTTTCATGACAAGAATTTTATGTATCAATCTTTACAAGCATGAACACATATCTAGTAGGAAATCTCGCACCAGTACACCGTCACTGAACAACGAGCCGACATCGCTAAGAAAGATCATTTACTCTTTACTCGATCCTAAGTGTTATGAAATATCTGTCACTGGTACATAAAAACGTGACAGTAAAACAAACGGTGCATGAAATCAAAAGCGCAGACACAATGTACATGATGCCAAAGGACACTTACAGTCTCCAATACGCTCTTTCTCGATAAGGAAAAGAGTGCAACGAGAAGCGCTATGATATATTTATCCCGACTTCCAACTGTGTGACATACTCAAAACGATCAAGAGTAGTCTACAAAGATGGTAGCAATACGGGATGCATGGCGCGCACAATACAAAAAAGTGAGCTGTGTGTTAATATTCCGTAAAACAGACGTCAAATTAACGGGATGAGAAACGACGATGAAACAGTCCAAGAAATAAGAGAAAAGAAAAAGAAAACAGCTGGTAAGTGTTGCACGAAGACATCACCGAGCCCAAACAAAATTATCACAATGAATCTGTTGGTAACATCAGCACAACTGAGGACTACAACAACGGAATAAGTTATCACACAATTTGACCACTACTATTGACAAGGATCAAGCAAAAATAATAAAATGAATAAAAAGAAACTAATGAATATAGAGTAAAACGTAATTGCACCTAAAACGGACTTGCGAATGGATTTGGATCTTGGGTTGGTTGAAGGGGTGGTGGAAATGCACCAACACGTGGACCAGTTTGGGGAATGGGAGGGGCGGTCGAGGCTTGTGCAGCTCGCATCTCGTTCAAAGTTGGCGATTTTCGCTGCTGTGAGGCGAACGGATTCGACGTTGACGTCGTTGAACTTAGTAGGAATGGATTTGCACCTGAACAGCATATTCATAACGATGATTAACAAATCTTGAATCGAAAAATAAAATGAAAAGGAGGAAACGATGACCCATACTTACAGGTTGAACTGGTTGAGCTTGGCACACCGAGGAGATTATCAAGATTAACCAGATTACTGTTCTCGCCTAGGAAATTCTCCGGTGTTTTGCGAGATGCCGCTGTGGCGGATGTGCTTGGAGCGTTCGAAGAGGTGGGAGCCTAAAACAGACTTATTGCATCTCGAAAGCATTCCGCAGGATGAATGCAGGAACCGCTTACAGCCACGGTGACGATTTTCAGTAAAAAAATGTCAATACACCCGTTTCTGCGATGATATCAACATTTGAACCAAAGTCAAACCAAATTATTCATATAAAACCTGTCTACTGCAAGCGCTAGCTTTGTCCTTCCACTTTCTCGTTCAAATATGTCTGCACTTACTAATAATAAAAGACAATAGCCACCCGATAATCACTGAGGCTCCACAAAATGTGTTGGAGGAATCTCTCTAGCAGCGCATATACAGCTTTACTCCCTCACCACACATCATCGACCTGAACCTCAAATCAAAAACACGGCCGCTTCGTATTCAGAAACAGCACAACGAGGACAGCGACGTTTCACAGATAAACACAGATAGTGCAACTGGGCTTGGTAACAAAAGGCTTGACAACACATTCCTTCACTACTATCGCTTTTTAATAGAGCAAAAATTGAACACAAAATTTTAATAGAGCAAAAATTGCACACAAAGAGTCTTTAAGCTTATGTCACACCGGTTCCAAAGAAGACACCTCACACATCACCAGGGAATTTCCGTCCATCAGTATCACGTCGGTATTTGCTAGGCTGTTTGAAAAGATTTTAAAGAAGAAAATTGTTGCACATCTCTGGGAGAATTCAATCATATCGCCGTGCCAACACGGCTTCCAAAAAGGTAAGTCAACTACGACAGCGATGCTCCAAAGTTTGAATTATTGGACAGCCTCACTTGATGTGGGTTGTGATGTAGACGTCCTCTATCTGGACTTTTCGAAAGCCTTCGATAGGGTTGTTCATGATAAGTTAGTGCACAAATTAGAACTAATAGGGGTGCACCCTAGCATTGTAAGGTGGATCAAAGCTTTTCTAATTGGGCGCTCTTTCAGAGTCCGAGTTAATTCCGTTTTGTCTCAGCCTAGGCCTGTGCGGAGTGGGGTTCCCCAAGGGGGCGTCTTGTCGCCTGTCTTGTTCAATATCTACACCTTTGAACTACCTGCTCTCGTAATTTCCAAGGGGATCAATTGCTGTGCTTTTGCAGACGACTTTAAATTGTATACTGCTATTAGTACAGTCCAAGACTGCCAGAAATTGCAGGAAGCAATTGATGCTGTCCACCAATGGTCAGTGGATTGGAGCCTCCCTCTATCTAAAGAAAAAACTAAGGTATTGCATTTAGGGAATGGCGAGCGAAATTTTGATTATAGAATAGGCACGGTTATAATTGACAAAGTTGATCGGATTCGAGATCTTGGATTCCTCATAACCAAGGACCTCTCCTTTGAATCCCACTGCAATTTGATTGTGAGTAAAGCGATAAAAATGGTCCATAACATATTCAGAGCGCTGTCGACCAAGGATGCCATGGTACTGGTGAAAGCCTATAAAACTTTTATCAGGCCTTTAGTAGAATATGGTACTGTCGTCTTCAACCCTCATAAAAAGATGACGAGTGACAAAATTGAAAGAATCCAATCAAACTTCACTAGGAAAGCATGGATAAGAGTAAATGGTCTTCGATATGATAGTATCCCATCCTCTCATAATAGGAATGTTAAGCTAGGTCTAACTTCACTCTCTGAAAGAAGGCGTAGATTTGACTTGATCATGGTTCACAAAATACTGTTTGGGCGATGCGGTCTCAATCACAATGAGTTTTTGTTAAGTAGGGACACGAAGGACCATGCCCAGGAAGAGAGGGTGCCACTCAAGAGGAGGGCGCTATAGGTAGAAGATTACTGTAAGATTCAAAATGCCAATGACTCATTAATCCTGTTCTGGTGGGAAAGTTGTTGCGAAAGTATGGGAAAGAGGCGTAACCCGCCGTAGGCTAAATACTCTGGTGAGAAAGTGACCTTTTAACGCGGGAAGGCCCCTATAAAAGGGCAGTTTGAATATTTTCAGGTCGATTCTGGAGCTTCGATTCCTCAGTGGACTCCTTCCTGTGTGGACGCTCCACTTCCTGCCGTTGGCCCTTCGTGGACCTTATTCTTCTATCCCAGCACCCAGTTATTTTCATTATCATTTGGCGCATTTATTTCTCTGTTTGTAACGTTGCTGCTCTCTAGTAAATTTGTCTTTACCGCTGTTCTTCGTGTTTTTCAACGCATTGCTATCGGTACACGAACGTGTGTACCGTACATGGGGGCCGAACCAGTCCTAGACTTGTGAGGCTGTATCACTCCGAGGTTACCGCAAAGCAGGGGTACTAGGAGTTACGTGAAAGAGTCGCGAAGAAGGAAGTGCGACAAAAAGGGAAGAGTACCCGTGTTTTGTGTGAATCGGTGATACTCTGAAGTTAAGACCGAAGACCTGGTAAAGGTGTTTGCAGATATGGCTCACCTTGAGAACGCCATGGAAACAGAAAGCGACGGAAATCGAGCGTCTCAGCAAGTAAGTTTGTCGACTACAACTGACTGTGAAATAGGAGAGCTAGATAGCCCCGTAGTCGCCATTTTGAGGGAAATGCATCGCCGAATAGGTGAAATGTTGCATGAATCTCGAGTAGGAAAAGAAAAAAAGAGGGAAATAGACGAAGTAATTTCGCTAGCTATCAACCAATCGCGGAAAACGTTACAAGAACTAGATTCTGAGAACCCTTCAGAACTTATGAGAGTAGTCAGGGTAACGTTGGAACAGAGAGGTATTAGCACCGTGCGCGAGTGGAACAATTATGTAACAACAATCGAAAGAGATGGGGAGTTGCTAAGCGAAATTGCGGAAATGCTAAATACGGACCTATTGCAGGTCAAGGAAACAGTGGCGACGCTCCAGGAGAAAGCCAGTGGAGAACAAGCTGTGGAAGGTAAGACAGGAACAACTGATTTGCAGAGGCGCACAGGAACTCAAAGGAATTCCTTGCAGGCGCCCCACTGTCCGACTGGTCCGACATTTGTCGATGGCTGGACTGCGCCTTCAACGACGGCATCAACAGTACCAGCACAGGAAGAACTAGGTACGGATGTCAATTTTCATCTAGTCAATTACTTACGGGCAATGACGTGTTCCGACCCAGGAGTGTTCCGGGGAGGGAAAAATGAGAACTTCAAAGAATTTTTGAGGAAATTCAAGAGAAAGTATGAGAGAGTGATTGCATGCGAAGCGACCCTACTTGACATATTGGCAGACGACCACCTGGCGGGACGAGCTAAGAACATTTTCGCGTCCATCCCAAGATTGGTTAAGGAGCAGGGGTTCGAAGCGGTGACAACAGAGATGGCACGACTATTGGCATGCGATTCAACCGCGAGTAGGATGAGGGCTCTAACTGAGCTAAAACACTTGCGTCTGCGACCTAATCAGGAAGTAGCTGATTTTTGCTTAGCCCTCGAAGGAATAGCTAGGCAAGCGAACCCTGAGGGCTCATTGGAGGATAAATCACTAGAACTGGCGCATATTCTCTTGGACAACCTAAGCAGATGGCCTGAGCATTATCAGCTCATCGCAGCGCTTCACAGGGTAGATCCGCGAAAGGCGTATGAAGAAGTAAAACAACTAGCCATAAGTATAGAGCAGTCGAAAATCATGCTAGGGTCGTACAGAATAGCAGAACCCGCCGCATGGAAGGCAAGACACTTTCATTACCAAAACGAAGTGCGCGATTCGTCTGGAAGGGAGGAAAGCGTAGGCGCGAAGATCGAGAATAGGCACATGAACCACGGTCATGGGGAGACAGAATACATGAGGCCAAGTCATGGGCAGGCTGTAGAAGGGCATGACCGGAGAACGACTGAGAGCAGAAAATGTTATAACTGCGCGAAGTACGGACATGTAGCAGCCAACTGCCCGACCAGGCGTGCAAGAGTGAATCAAATTGAGCGTAGAGAATCTACTAAATCCACCAAATCGGAGGATGAAGAGTTGACGCTATCATCCATTATTGGTAGAGCGAGGTGTATGGGACTTTTAGGCAAGCAAGGAAAGGAAACGAGGAGCGATCTCATAGGTGAACGGATACTAACCTCGTTGTCCCTGTTTGGTGAAACACTGCCAGCATTAGTGGATACAGGTTCTATGGTCAGCATTATACCTGTAGAAGTTCTAGTCTCGGCACAGGAGCGGGGCTATGACATAGACTCTTTGAAGGTAATCAGCAGAGCTAAACTACCACCTGTATGGGACGCATCGAACAATAGGATGGAGTTTTTGGGTGCGGTATACATCGACGTGAAGGTAAAGGAGAATGCGTGTAAGGTGGCGTTCCATATAAGTTCTGCTACGGGAAAGGAAATCTTGTTAGGTACAAATGCCTTAAGCAAACTAGGCATAGAGGTGTCGTTCGTTGGAAAGGACCCACCAACTCAAAAGGTAACGAACGAGGAAGGCCGACAAAATGAAGTGGTTGTAGTAGACAGGGCATATTTTCCTCCAGGGGAAGCAGGCCTGTTAGAGGTATACTGCCTAGGAGATATCGAAGAACTGTCAGAAAGGGTAATCCGGCCCGCAAGACCAGGTGTAATGCCGGGAGTATATAAGATAGCGGACCGACGGAACAGAGTTCAAGTGATGAACATTAGTGATGAACCGCTGCTCTTTAAGAGAGGCGAACTGCACGTGGAACCAGGATGCCTGAAGGCGGCGGCGCAATTTTGCAGATCCTCTCCGGGAAAGGCGGCTGCTAAGAAGCTTTATGAGACGACACGGCGCAGGGCCCAGGAGATGGATCTGCCCGAGCTGAAGGACCGATTCCAGGATCAGGATCGGTCGTTGAGGACAACGACTTCCCGCCGAAGGGGCATGTTAAGTAGGGACACGAAGGACCATGCCCAGGAAGAGAGGGTGCCACTCAAGAGGAGGGCGCTATAGGTAGAAGATTACTGTAAGATTCAAAATGCCAATGACTCATTAATCCTGTTCTGGTGGGAAAGTTGTTGCGAAAGTATGGGAAAGAGGCGTAACCCGCCGTAGGCTAAATACTCTGGTGAGAAAGTGACCTTTTAACGCGGGAAGGCCCCTATAAAAGGGCAGTTTGAATATTTTCAGGTCGATTCTGGAGCTTCGATTCCTCAGTGGACTCCTTCCTGTGTGGACGCTCCACTTCCTGCCGTTGGCCCTTCGTGGACCTTATTCTTCTATCCCAGCACCCAGTTATTTTCATTATCATTTGGCGCATTTATTTCTCTGTTTGTAACGTTGCTGCTCTCTAGTAAATTTGTCTTTACCGCTGTTCTTCGTGTTTTTCAACGCATTGCTATCGGTACACGAACGTGTGTACCGTACATTTTTCACCTTTAGAAGATCGATTACCAGAGGAGGCAGTGTCAAGCTATGCATCCCGCAGGCTAGACATCGCTCAAGGTACAACTTCTTTTCTATCAGGGCAGGTAGATCGTATATTAAGTTGAGCAAAAAGCTTGTTGTTCCAGCTAGCTTAGGGGCTTTTAAGAAGTTGTTAGACTGTTGTTAGACTGTTGTAAAAGTTGGTTTGGTCGTTTTATCGAGTTGTAACTTACATTATGTTCTGGTCTAATCCTGCTTGTGCTGCGCTTAGACGTTGCGTGACGTACTAGGCACTATTGCGTTTTATTGTAATACGGTTTTGTCTATTCCTTTCGACTCACAATGTCAGCGTCAGCGGATAATCTGTGTCTGTGCTTGTCGTTGTTGAGTAACATGGAGCATTCCATGTAATAAATAAATAAATAAATAAATAAATAATCTTAGCTGCCGCTCGGTATCAACTGCCGAGTATGAAAAGATGCCAAGCTGCTAAGCAACTCAGTATCAAGGTTTTATTGAAGTAGTGACGGTACCCCGACGAACTCTCTTCAAAAAATGAAGTTTAACACTCACATCTGCATTAGATGACTGGTCTAATTGTTGCTCCCAAGCAGAGAACGGATCAGCCGCTGCAGCACTCTTAGTTTCTGCAGCTGGAACGCTGGCAGTAGCCGTTAGCATTGTCGATCCTGACGATGGCACCCAAGGATCGTTGTTAACCAGCTGACCTGAAAGAACATGCAATTGCCAACCAACCTAAACATGCTTGAAAACAGTTCTGCGAACATTTCATGCAAAAACGTGCACGCTTAAAACGAACCGCTTGGATACAATGTAGCTGAAGTTGTTTGTTGTTCCGAAGAAATTGGAGTTGCCCATGGATCGACGAGGCCGGTATTTCCCCACGCACTTGACGATGAGCTTTGATCATTCGTAACAATCTAAATAAATGTGAGTTCAGTGTATCATGATTTGCCCTCGATAATTCTCCAACTTCTCCACGAGTTTTATACGGGAAGAGCTTACGGAAACCTTTTGAATCATAATTTAACCGGCGAAGTCCAAAAACATCTAAATTTCCAACGTGTACACAAACATGATGGAAAAATGAAGTTGACGTACACGTAGGTTGGATCATAAAAAAGGCTTTTGAGAAAGAGTGACGCTTTCCTTTTCAGGGGCCGTGTGCTCGTGTCTCCCGAACTGGGGAAATTCCCCCTACTCGGCGCCTCTCAGCATGCCGGCGTATGTTTGACTAATACTGGAAAAAGAGCACATGGCGTTACGAATATTCTTCTTCCTTCGAATTTTGGAAAACCATATTGTGTACGATCTTAAAAATTAAACATTATAGATTGAGACCGATAGTGGAGCACTTGCCTAGACTGTGACGGAATCAACAGCATCTGGAGAACTCTTGAGTGAGGCAAGAAACCGCATACGGCATCCGCCGCATAGTTTTATTTGTTTCACAATATTAAATCAAATAAAAAGACTTCAAAAATTTGCTGAATAAAATATGTTGATGTTGAAAAATTTCCGACATTCATGCGTTCACTCTGTTGCTTCTTCTAATTTAACGTTAGCTAATCACTATCGCAATTAGTACTACCAACTTTGACAGTGCCATATAGCCTATACTGTAAAAGATGTTAATCACGAAATGTGTAAAACTGTTAAATTTTCGTCTCGAAAACAACTTACCTCTCCAACACCGAGCGATAACAAATCGTCCAAAGCACTCTGTGTAAGCTGACCGCTATTAACAGTCTTCGGTTCCATCTTGGCCATTCTTTCAGCCTCCCGCTGCGACTCCTCTAATGCTAGCTGAAATAAGTACGTGTCATTATGTGAATACCCGAACTGAAACAATAAAATTCAAAAACACTGTCAAAATTTTCAAAAAAAATATCATTTCTAATTACTTTTACGTGTCTCTGAGATTCGTTTACAAGAATGAACGGCTAATAATCTGATTAACACACAAAAGGGCGAAATTTACAATTATTCGTCAAGTACTCACCTGCAACCGCACTTCATCGCTTCTCATCATTTCATCTATTTTTTCATGTTCCTCTTTCGAGAGTGCTATCGCGATTTGCAGCTGCATCTCCTCCTCACCAATTGATGATGGGCGAGCATCTTCAATTTCCGGATCTGAAACATAAATAGTACTGAAAGCAGTACTAATGGAGCCTACAACGCATGGTCGAAGAGCAAGGAAACAATAACGGTTAAAGGTTTGGCGTTTATCATTCTCCGCGGACGAACCAATATGCCCGACCCTGAAGGAAGGGAAAGCTTGATTAGAGCGGACGATGATCACTTGACCGCGTCATTACCAGAAGGGTATTATGCAAAAAGGAAATCTCATTGCTATACCCGATTGGGTCAACAAAAGCACAGCAAGACAGCAAGAAAAGCGTCAGCGAATGCAAAGCTTGAACACCTATCAGAAAAGACAAGGAACATAGCAGCATCCCACCTAATCACGTTTTCCGACCAAAGGAACTGATTTACGTCCACTTTTTATTGAGAAACCAACTTTTGAGAAACATGCCATATAGTAACTTATACTTTCGTAGAAGAGAAAAAAGCACCATCTTAGCCGTTCATTCGCTGTTTAGAAAATGTAAAATTTTTCGTACCGAGCACTGTTCCCGTTTCCGATCGTCGTATACGACGTTCAGCACCGCTACTTAATGCACTGTTTTCGCGGAACCTGAAAAAATTGCAATGAGCACCAAAATTGAAAGGACGTCTAACATCATAAATAAACTAAGAGAAATGGAAATCACAACATGATAGTAAGAATTTCAAAAACAATTCAAGACGCAGAGGCCGAGGTATAGACACCGACCGGAAGGAGTTACCTGACATAAGTGAAACTCGTTTTATAGAAACAGTTTCGTCCCCTATGAAAACCAATCGTTCAGTATAATGTGAAGAAAACTGATAAATCACAATGCCTCACGTCAAGTTCCTTAGCTATACAACACCCGAAATTGCCAGTTTCCAAGCACAAACCCGGTAACATCATCGGGAATTATTTGAAGACCAACTTGCGTTTCAGCAAACAAAGTAGAAAGGTGTGAAAAAGATGTGGGCCAACATTGAATAGGACATTTGCACATCATCTACAAGAAAATACAAACAAAGCCATAATAGGCTCTGTCAATACTTACTTTGTTCTTGTTAACATAAAACGTGTACGCTCATTTTTCAGTCGCTCCTCATCAGTTAACAATGCAGTTATTTGTTTAGCTTTTTCGCGAATATTCAATCCCTGAAACGGCAGTTTTTCTTTCCACAGTGAGACACAGTGGCACTGGAAATCGTACCTGATCTCTGTTGTCTTCAATATGTTGGAAATCTTTCAGAGTTTCAATAGTGAATATATTTTCACGACATTGTTGAGACACCTGCAAAAACATTTGACATACGTATTCGAACAGTACTTGACATACACCTCTTCGACAAACCGAAAATGGAATAAGACGATGTTAAGGTTGATAGTGTTTACAAGCTATTCCATGAGCGAACTCATTTGCACATGTTCGCAGCTGCGTCTGCGTACGCAAGGGTTTGAAATGTTTTGACTTGTCTTGCCAACATGGCAGATTCTCCCATATATAAAGGCAACCACCGAATTGCCAACTTCATTCTTTTCTTTCGTTCTTCCATAAACTGGCATTCTCCGCAGCAGGTTCGCATCCTTATCTCACATATCTCTCAGACATAAGTCCAGAAACTGTTTTCAGGGTACGGAGCCGTCTAACACTGACGAAGAGCCCAAAAGGATGCTATCCACGGAGAATGGGGCTGATAATTGTTACGCAGCCCTTCAATCGCTGATGTCTTCTTTGACAGAACAGTTGCCAGTCTTAACCCACCAGGTTGCAGAAGTGAGTAAAGTACAAGCATTGATAAAGGGTAAAGGTAAAAGTGACGGTGTTGATCAGCCCAAGCAATTCCAAGAAGTGGTTGAATGGCAACCAAACATTGGGAGAACTTTTTGTCCTCAGTACATGCAGGATAGCTTCATTTGACACAGGCTCACAACTCAACATAATATCAGAACCTGAGACCTAAGATTTAGAGCCCAACCTTGAGCCACTAACGAGTTCTGTGAAATGCGAAATCACAAACTCCATGCCAATTAAAGCAAATTCGATAAGCGGACAATGCGCTGAGCGATTCCAAAGCCTTATATGATAAAGTGCAAGAGCGGTAGGATCATCTAGAAGTGGAGTGGATCATCTAGAATTATGAACGTTAGTAAGAACAGTTTACTGAAAAACTGCCCCCGCTAACTTATGATAATCCACTACATAGTAACCTCAATGAAGTAGATTGAAACAAAAGATGCAGTGCTCAAAGGTCTGATAGGCTCCAACGCAAAGTGACCTGTTTCAGAGTCGTCATCATACGGCCAAATGAAGACAATATCCGTATGACTGTAGAATTTTCAAGGCCAAGACACCAACTGCTCTTCCGCTCTGTCGTGGTAAGCCGGTCAACAACATGTTCGACTTGATCAGATTCCGAGGGACTACGATGACTTTCTCGCGAACCCTACCATAATTACCCTACCTCGGGCTTTTCGTCGAGCACGATCGAGCACGATAAGGCCAAGAGTCAGGGTGTGGTTGGGCTGGTACGCCAGCGAATCCACAGTGAATCTAGTACACCACCTCAACTGGTGCCGAAATAATGCTACCATCATGTTTATATGACCCGACATGCCTTCGAGTCGGCATCTGCCCCACATGATGCACTAGAGCGGCACCTGCAGAACTTTCTTGCAACATCGGACCACCCCCGCACAAGTGCTCGGACCAGCCCAAGGAATGACGCAAGTCACATGGCGAATGGCCGTCTTCCTGAGACCTGAGCGCTATACCACCACCCATATTTTCTCTAAGAAAAGGACTAATCGCGACAAAGACGACACCAACAAAAACAGCGCTACTCGACGACATTAGACTACGCTGCCAACATCGAAGAAGAAGCCGCTTAAGACATAAGTGATCGCTATCTTCTCCCAAGAGCCGTATGCTTGACTCTCCCGGCGAGTGATGGGGATCCTCGGCCTCAAGCACACCGCATTTTCCTAACATTTGTTTAGGAGTACGGGAGGGGAGGGGGGCGTCTGCTCGTCACTCCCACGAGCAGTGGAGGACCCCCACCCTGCCCTCCTTCCGTACCCTTAGCCAACCGTAAGGGAAAAACTGATGTCGGTGGAGCCGGTAAATCCCCACCCCTTGTCTAGTGGGACGAGCATACGGTCCTAGATGAGACAACAAGGAGATGGTCCATTATTTCTTATAACTTGCTCGTCTCGGGGAAGACACGAAACGAACAAGTTAGTGTCCATTTTATCAATATTTCACTGTTTATATAATCTCGATTTATTCTCTTACTTATTTGCTTTGTTACGGTAAATTTTTTGAGGAGTCAGCGTGTGGACGACGGTTTTTACGAGCGATCTCGTTTGCAAATAAATTTTGCTTTAAAATATGTCCCGTTCTGCTAACGGGGTAGATTTCGTACTGCATAGAGCCAGCCATATATTGGGAGACGCTATTGTTCCTGCTCGTTCTTCAACAAGCTAGCGATCTACGCGGCAAGCTCTCAACTACAGCGATCAAAAGTAACGACTATCTACTCCGCCTGAGCTAAAAAGTAACTTTTATTTCTTCATGGAAACCATCACTGAAGAGATAATGTCCAACGTCTGGCAAAAGCTGTCGGGAGAGTTGATGATGGACAACTCGGGTGCTAGACACCAGATAACATTTTAGCACTTCAAAACAAATGTCTCCCGAAGGCGGAACAATTCTAGCTAATCGCGAAATTTAGAAAACCACGATGTAGGCGTTTTGTACAACAAATAATAAAAGACCACAAAGTAAAACCGCAAGCAAAACATAAAATGAATCACACAAACCTTGTCATTTCCACATTTTATCAAGAAATCGAGGAGTACGAGGCTTTTATAAACATGGCGCCAATTTTTCCCTGAGTCGTTCAGTCTTTTCCAAATTATAGACATGACTTCTGTGAATGCCTGAAGACATGATAGATAAATATTATCCCCTAACAGACCTCTGAAATCACCATTCGGAAAAAAGACAGAGATTTCAAATCAATACCTTCCTGATAGCCGTAACCAACATCTTATAGCCACGAAGGCGCCGTTGCCTCACAAACACTTCCCGTTCAAGTAACATACCCCATCATTGAGTTCCTACTATATTTTCTATATCTTTGCAACCGTATCATGTTTCTTACTGAACTGATAGGCTGTCCAGTACTGATTCGATCTAATTGAAGTTCTCTTGCACATATTTCATTCAAAAAGTTAAGCACCCGACAATAGTGAGAGAAAAAAGACCAGATACTACTTGAATTTTTTAAAAATTTCGCCAAAATAGAACCATTCCACAAACACCCTTGCTTAGCCATCTCTCACTAAACGTGATGTCCATAACTTTGTTTTTATTGGGTTAACCTGATATACCCTAAGATTCCATAATCATCTTCTACAAATACTGCGCATCGCACATCGCACAACATACAAAGAAAAAAGTGAACGAACAAAAAATTAAAATTAAAAACATTGAACTGGAAAATAAACGGTAGAAAACTAACCATTGGGTTATTTGTTAGGTCAGAAATCTCGGACATCAATGCCGTAGATGGTCCCCATGGATCGTTACTGTAACAAAAAACATCCATCAGACTAATCGTACAAAAACAGCAATAATTCACCTGTCGCAAAAACTGAACGACAAGAATAAACAATGTTTTTGAATCGATTCCTGAAACGAAAGTCTCAAAAAAGGTAAATCTTACCATGTGGCTTCTCTAACTTTTACTTGGGCATCGGAAAAGTTATAGGCAACATTTTTTACTTGCCGCCTAATGGTGGAGATCGACATTGCTACCTGAAATTTCTAGCATTAATTCCAAATCACCACGATAAGAAATGGAACACATTTGCAGAATACGAAATAACAGGATTCCACCAGTACTGACATCAGAAATGTGAATCTCAAAATGGTAGACACAGATTTAGAAATAAGGTTACGACGACGCATAAAGATACAGGTATGCCTGTGCAAAACTGCTACTGCATAAATTTTTTAACAACGTACAAAAAATAAAAACGACTGCTCTCAGTGCTGTAGAAGTGGGCAAGGTGCGTAGAACTTCCTAGCACCAGCTGTTTAACTATTGTTGTAGTGTCAGAATATTGGTGGAACAAATGCAATGACTCATAAAGGCACTATGTCAATCGTAATGTAATTTTGTTTGGTTGCTTATTACTACGAATCGTGGAGAAACCGTATGAGCATTTCGTAGGAATCAGCGTATTACGAAAAAAAAACACTAAAAGAAAACGCAGTAACGCACGCTTTCCAAGAAAATCGAATCTCAAAACATACGGAAACATCAGCTACACGAAAAGATGAACAACATTTCGTCACAGACTACGCGACGACAAGAATTGCCTAACGAAAGAATAATATCGATAAAGATATAAATATTTGGCACACTGTTTACGCCATTAACAGTCAACGTCATGGGATTAAAAAGGCGACAAATTTGTTTACGTTTAATGGTTCAAACTTCTAACATCATCTACTTCAAGCACGTAACAATAATAATCGTTCGAACTAGGGAAAAAGGTGAATAAATACACCACCTCTCCTCCGCACTACGTACAATTACGAGGATAGTTGCTACCTACCGAAATCTGTAACTTTAGTGTCAACCTAAGTTAAGTACTTTGTGGACGAAAAAATCGTCAATATAAATGTTAAAGAGATTCCCACATGAAACATAACACCTGGGTCTTTTATGGTGATTGAAGTAACCGCGACCTTCTCTAAATATGAATATCACGGAGGCCGCTTTTAGAAGAGCAAGAGTTCATTTAGAGTAATCTTTCAAAGACTGGAAACAAAGCAGCGTTTCCAAAAATTGGGTATAAAAACGTTAGCTTCATGTAACGTTCGACCTTGTCCCTTTAGCTAGTCTGGTAGAACATTTCTACTATGAATACGGCAAAATGATCGCTTTCGAAAAAGATTGGAACTTTTATTTCTGAGCAAAGATCAGACCGACAAATTACCGAGCAAACTTTATTCAATACATACGACTGCTACATAAAAAGAGCCTCGTCGTGCTTTTAAATTCGGCTTAAACATACATGAATTGTTGTCGCTGCTCGTAATACAGTTTTCGGTATTCGTGACGAAGGAATCGTATTAAACGCTACTTTCACTTCGCTAAACGTTTAGTCATACACTATGAGAAACGGTACATATAGCGTCAACCCTACCAGCTAGCTCAGTGCTTATGGATGAACTGTATAGTGAGACTAAGCCAGACAAATTTTCGAGAAGCGTTGATGAATTTCATACTCCCTCGAAAACACCTCTTTTGGCAAAACCACTGCCTTCCATAAACAAAATTCGCTTCAAAACTTCGACATAGTTGTGTTATAACAACTTACAACAGCAGGGTTTACCATATCTACTCCATTCGATCTATGTCTACGTACCTACACTCTTTATGCCCTTAATATGGAGATACCTCCCGAAAACATCCAAGACTTTCACCTTTCTGACTTTCCTGAGACGCTATGGAGCTATCACAACTTCTACTGTGTGCTAAAAGTTCCTTCAGAGACAGCACTGATCACGAAACTGGGCACCAGATTGTTTTCAAGCACTCCCGATGAAAACACATATGTTGGTCAGAGAATCTTATCTAGTTAAACAAAACTGATAAGAATCAATGAAACTTCTCGCCCGTTAGCTGATAAACTGCAAAATAACAAAGTCCGACATTAGTGGACGGCAACAAAGTCGTTCTGAATTGTCTGAACTCCGCACTCGGCAACCAAAAATCGTCTTTTCATGTTAGAAAAAACTGCGTGCCTGATCGAAAAATAGTTCTTCTTTCCAGTCCAACACAATAATTTTCAGAACTCACCAGCGGCCTAAACACGGTTTAAAGTATACGATTTTTTCATCTGCTGCTGTAAACGATTCTGCGACGAATGATATCGTGTGCGAGGTGGACCGCACGATGAATCATCAGTGTTGTCTCAAGTGGGCAGTTCGCGAAATTTGTTTAGGTTTTGGATTTGCGGCTTCATTTCTTTGACCTCAGATATAGGAGAAAATGACAACAACAACAACAACAACATCCTAGCATAAATATTGTTACATCCGGAAAAGAAAACGGTAGAACTGCGCTGAAGTTAAGAAACAGAACTTCCCCGTGGCTGCTCAAGTGCATGTAGTCTCAAGTCCTCGGCCCCGACTAATTTTTCCTACAACATGCATTAGCACTGACTCATGAGACCGATAATTGAGAAATGTACTTGCTCATCAAGCCAGGCGATGATTCAGATGTGCGCATAGGAGGAACACATCGAGTACATTTTGACCGATAATATAATGGAAACGATGCAGGGACTGAGACAAATGATACGATTTCTATGCTGGATTCACAATGCAGAAGAGTTTCAACATCTTTTTTGCCTACTGATTTCGGTTTTCAAAGTTGTTTTGAGACGAACATACTGGTAACAATATCCAAAGCTGGTCTAGATACCTACACTTTATGTACACATAATTAGCAAACGAGCGAATTAAAACGAAAAATTTTCAGGATTCTCCCATCAGGGTCATAGATAAACCAGATACCACTGCATTTTACACAAATTACAACGTAGAATAGATAATAAGTGTCTTGGAAAAAAATTACAAAGTCGTCCAAGACCTACGATCTGAAGCGATCTTAGGGTTGAAGTTTGAAAAACCACAAGGACTATGGAAGACTATCGCTTCACCGAATCGAAGGTCAAATGTTTGGAACCATCTTTAGGCTACTGAAGACGACGAACGGGTCGAAACGACAGCTCATAATAAAATTTACGAGAATTGCCTGCGGAAGATTCAGGTTCCGTCACCTTCTCGCGAATGTTTTGAAGAACTGAGAATGAAACCATGCGGTTGCGATGAGCTAGTGGCATTGTTTTATCAATGACGATACTAATAAAACCATTTTGAAGGTGAATTACATTTGCATACGAAATGTTATGGCACTGACAAGGCTAGCTGTGCCAATATGCCACTTAAAACGGAACTACACTCTGACCTACTAACAATTTAAAGTCTCAAATCCATGGACGTCGCGACGTAGCAACCGAGAAAGCTCACAAAATTGAATGGAAAATTCCGCTGAATCCTCATCAACTTTCTGATTGATAAACGTACCCGGATGTTATTCGACGTTGATGGTAATCGGGGTCTTTTCACTCGTTTCGAGATTCACGACACAGAGGTACTGTTGTTTATTCGGATTCAGTTAGGTATTTAATCAACTGCGAAACGGGATCGCGGACCGTGTTCGTGTACAGATAAGACAATAAGAGTGTTAACAGTTCGGCGGCGAAAAAAATGGACGAACGTGGGAAAAATCGGGGCGAAAAAATCGCAAAATGAACGGGATACGAACCGAGGGAATGAGGACGATGACAAATCAAGGAGGGTACAGAGCACTTGAAGAAAGCCAGCGTAAGTATCGATCGAAAAGCGGACGCCGTCATCGCGGTGTCCAGTTCGTGTGTGTGGGTGAGTGTGCGGCAGCGCGCGGCTGGAATTCGCCGCCAACGCCGCCGCGCACTGCCGCGTGCTGCCGCTGGCGGCAAAACGGTTGATGGCGGCGTCGGATCGCCGTCCCGCGCCATGGCAACTCGTCCTTTGCGGCAATTGTGTGAGACTATCAAAATGTCAAACGCCAACGCGGAATCTCCACCATCACGTCGCAATAATAACGAATGTCATGGGTCAGCTTATACGCACCCAGGTTGGGCATGGTTAGTATTGGCCACGCCCTCTAATACAACAGCTCTGTGCGTAGCCGGTATTGTTCATGGTCTAGTCTTTATTTACGTTTGATGAAACTAGAAATAAGTGGGGACTCTTTGTCGTTAAACGCATGAGGCGGACAACGGGAACGAGAACAATGCCGAAAAGACCACTTCTACATGCTTACAAGTTCCAAATTAGTGCCAACGAGCCGCACAATCCACATGTTGCCTGAACGTCAACCCGGAACAATTTATTAGCGCCCAATTATTCGCTTTTACCGACTTACTCAGATGGCAAACGCAACGTTCACAAAATGGACTTTCAGAACTGTCGGGCTGTGGAGACAAGAAAACAACTCCCTACCAAAATTGCGGTAACTTGAAACCTGCAACAAGATATGCACAAAAGTGTGCATAATACCGCTAAAGATGATGATAAAACTCAGTTTACAACATTTCATCGAGTAATACAGTAATCCTGCTGGTCATCATCGGAGCGCGTTTTCGACATGGTGCGAGCGCGAGGCATGACTCTGCTCTTCTAGTGAACAAGAAATCTAAAATGGTCGATTGGCAGATTTTAGAAAGGTTCTAAAGTTCGTCGGTGGTCTATCAACTTTGATATGAAAGAACCCTGTCGATGTGATGAAAGTTACCGCTAATTTCCAGTCCCTTAAGCGAATTGTATTCGTGACGTTCTTGATACAAGCAATTTTATTGTCATGCATCAGTGCCGATGTAATCAAATCGAAAGTGAAAGTTCAAAGAGCTGGTAAGTGGTTAGAGAACCGAATTCCTCAAACGGGTTGATCACCCAGCCGGCTATCCGTCTTCCATTTGTTGAGGATGCGAAACCTGATCACGGTCAGTACAAGCGGTTCTTCCCTTCTCTACTGCCTCGCCGGGAGTCGGCGATAAGATGGGAAATTTGCATAGCAAATCTGATCCCATTATATAGTCCGGTATCCATTATAGGGGTAAAAACAGGCATCTTATGTCTCTCAAAAATCTGTGGTAAATGTCTTCAAAATCGCACATACAAGTGCCAAAAATATGCAAGCTCACCAAAGATCACATTTCCAGGAGATCTTCACAAATATTAACTTCGAACGAGCTTCAGGCGAACAATTTCACATAAATTCATATTGTCCATTGTTCTGTTCAGTTTCAACTCTTCTATATTTCCCGATTTTTGCTTTGATGAGTTTCTTTTTAGGGAATGGAATTCCTTCGCATATGAAAAGTAAGAACTTGTCGAAGACTGAATCATCTCTCCACGTTGTTACGTCGTGGCTTGAAAGAAAAAGAAGGCTCCAATCAAATACGCGCGCGTGAAGATCAGCTCCTGGCAACTAATCGATACTCAGCTAATCATACAGCTATCACTATCGCTCATCTGAAACTGTTCCCCTCACTGGTGAAGGGTCTACCATGTATGTGATATGCCGTTTGGGAATCACTCGAGTATATCGCGTATTCACTGAGATTTTGTCATGTCCTATTCAATGGTATTGACACAATTCAATCCGTAAGCTTGTGGTGGTTAAATGAACACGTTAAGCATGACGCTAAAGATCGCTGTTTCCAAGAGACAACATGTTCTGACCGCTTAATGTGGATGCGATGCGAAACCAATGATAATCTCTATTGTTTGATAAACGGTCAATTCAACAGCATCGTCAACAAATAAGCATATTAGTTCACTGTATGATTATTGGATAGACGTGGAATCATTGACGACTGACCTACTATTCCGGCTATTTTCCATAGAGAGCGATGTGACAGCGTTATTGAACGATACGCGCTTATCAATCGCAATGCATTCCATTATTGGCGGCACATTCTCTATTCTATTGGCGCCTATTCTACCTTATCAACACAGAGTTGTTCTTCTTGTTGTGTCATTACATATGGTCGTTATTATCCGTTTATGATCAGCTCAAGTTGATGGGCCCTTCACTACATTTACATTATTATAATTCATATTTTATATTTGAATTCAGTAGACCTCTAGAGCTTTGGAACCATATCCACACCTTTTGCAAAGAGTATGTAACACACACAATTTTTATCTTCTTATATGCACGTTGTTTAGAAGAGCTGTAGCATAGATTTGCGGCAGTAATGGAAAGATCTAATTCTACTTAGGTCAAAAAATTATTCTTAGCTGAAATTATCTGTTTTCGAATTCTCGCGCAATGATCACTAACATACATAGTTAACCATTTTATCGGAGCAGCTTCACAAATAACCTTACCAGATCACGGTCAGCAGAGTATGTGCTTCCCGGCCGGTCATCTAATAACGGTTAGTAATCAGCGATAATTTTTGGAAATTGATGTCGGAGCATCACCTCAAATAACTCTGCCAGACAATCGTTCAGCAAAATTGGTGATCCGGTCTGGGCTACACCTGTTAACAATATAGGTGGTTCTCGGCTAAAATTCGGAAAACGAACATAGAACTCGCAAAATAAATCTTTTTGACCGAAGTCGTGCACGTGCGGTCGGGACTTTCAACTGGTGTAATTTTTCAACCAACAGTTTAGTGATGTTTCTAGAGAGAATGAAAGATATTTAACTAATTGCATCGAGATGGAAGAACCAGTCAACAAAACCTGCTGGGGACGAGTAAAGCCAGTTTGTTGTTGACTGGGAAGCGTGCCTTCCTCTTCTGAAATCTTTCCCAGTTATCATTAGTCATTTAATGTGGATGGTTTTCAGTACTTTTTTTTCGTATTTTTTCATTTCGTATTCTAGTACACTATTCAAATTGACAGTCCAATTATACGCTATCGACCAATGTTTTGTCACGTGCGGTCGCTATCGCTATTGTTCGGACAACGTCCAGGAATCTCAACTCGTCTGTTCACTTTTTCCATTTCTCCTATTTTTTCTTTAGCTTTTTCATCATCGCCCGCTTTCTTCATCGTCGTCAGAATGCTAGGCCGTTAACAAGTTTTCCACCTATCATCCTCATAAAGCATAATAAGAACAGACCTTCTACACATCACAAGGTTTAAAGATGAGGGGGCTTGGACGTCACTGCTGTTGCTAAACTCTGTGAAATAAATATCTTTAATAACAGGTTCCGATCTTGATGTCCACAGATATCCACAAGAGCTTCGGCGAATGTCCACGAAAGCACGAATACTGTTGAGACCACTATTTTACTCAGGATGCGTGAAACGTGCATATGGTTACTCTTGAAATATGAAACGTTTATCTTCAACCCTGTGCAAACTGAAGACAGTAAAATTTCTGAAACATGTTTCGAATGAACCGCGGAAAAATTGCTCTTTAAATTGCGAAAGGCTTCCAAGGGTTCACTCAATTCCGAGACATCAGCAGGGCAACTGCTTCCTATATTAGATTCATTAAGAAAACCAACCCGACATGCTCAGTGCTTCCATTTAAGAATACGGTCAACAAGTACTTGGATCCATCATGTTAATTCACTTTCTCTTCGTTCTACTCTTAAGCTTGATCTAATTTGATTTGCTGTGATCTATAGGTACATATGTTGCTTAATTTACTTTTCTTCACTTTGCTGCTATTCTATCCATAGTTGAAGTGTTGTTGCACGGCGTGTTAAATCAGTTCTTATGTAATATATGTTTTTTTGATATTTTGTAACCTGGCTGACCCCTTATATAGTCTACTTGAAGCAGGACTGCTGCTAGAATTCAGGAATTAGTAAAGTACTTGAAGTACTAGTACCTTTCACGCTAATTGATAGGTTCGCCTATGGAAAAATAGATAAATGCAGTGCCGATAATCTGATAACAGTTAACACGTTTTGACAAGGTCGCTACAACGCTCAACCCTGTCAGATTCTATGGGTTGAATAGTTCTACTCATTTCAATTTCCAAGCTAAACAGCTGGAACAACTTCGACATTAAAATCTCTATTGCTGAAATTTGCTCGCTGCAGAAGTGTTCGTTGAGCTTGACGTCTTTTAGCTTCAATGAGTGCTCAACTTGTTAACATCGAATTGTCACTGACGAATCGCCATGACTGTGAACAATCGGCACTGGAACTTCTAAAGATAATTCGTCCAGAATGGAATGGAAAGTCGATTAGGTTTGAAGTGAGCTTTTACGGACATACTGAGAAACTATTCACGAGAATGTTAACGAAGATCTATCATTTTGTTTCAATCTCCTTATTTTCGCAGCTTTTTAGCAGCATTTCAAAATGTACCTCGAAACTCTGCTGGTTTCGGACACTGTGCCGAAATAAGGGAGAATTCGTATACAAATCAAAATACAAGCAGAGGACTTTAAACTTTTTTGTTTTCTATCCATAATCATTCCGAGGTGCTTATATTTATATTCAGATTAAACGCATTCTATTAATAGAAGGTATCCTAAAACCTTTTATAACGTTTTTCACATATTCCCCGCTGATTTATGGAAGATTTCAATCAATTGTATTTTATTGGTGGAGAGGTTCAAAAGGTTTTGGCTAATCAGAATTCCACGCTGAAAAAAGCAGTGAACAGAAGAAATCTCCGCAATAAATCGAAGTGAGTCACCTATGTAGGTGGCCTATGATGCACTTTTTTGTCATAATATTTCACATTGAAATGTCACTGAGAAATGGCTGACGTCGTTCGTGAAAAGGGTGACGCATGTGGTATGCATCGAAATAGTGGTGAACTTCAGCCCGTTGTCATTGCAAAGATACATTTTATTCCAGATTTTCACTGCGGGAATAACGAATAAGATTTTCGCCGCTTTCGTAGATGATGGCGAGAGACTCGTGTTCAGAGTCTTTGGCAAAAACACGGAAAATTTTATCGACAGGTTTGTTGAATCGTATTTGGTTTGTATAGAATTTGGAACTTGTCTGAATTCCCGTCATAACTTCTTTGTCAAATTTTGGGCTTAGCTGCTACGTCTATTAAATGAAGTTGTTTGTAACCTAAATTCCTTGAGGTGGGGCCGACCTGAGAAACTGGCGCGAAATATGACGGGACAGGTCTACAACCCGTATTTCATGCCAGTTTGTGCAGCATATGCAGCGCGCGCTACCTGTCTTCAAGGAATATTATTTAAAACATGTTTCAAAAAATCATGAGAGTAAATTACATTATCCTATCATTTAGTTATTATTGATGCGAAATTGACAAATCTGCATTGTTGACCGTTTAGAGATCGAGAATTGAAGGCTATGGAAAGACTTGCTCAAAATGGCTTAGCTGCGCCGCTTTATGCAAAATTCGCAAATGGCATAGTTGTTGGTTATCTTCCTGGAGTTACTATTCACGTCGACGATATGAAGGACCCTCGCATGCAAAGGTATAAGGTTTTGGAAATGAATTGTTAACCTTCCAAAAAGTCTACGTTTATCTACTCCCGATGTTCAGAAGAATATGTTCCACTATGGCAGCGTATCATAACATGAATGGAACGGTTACACCCAACGTGAACGATCTATTTCCTTTCCGAAAAATTCGGGACTTCATCGGTAATATCGATACAAGTTCTATCACGGTCAGTGTTCGTCGTTCATCATATTTGAACTAGGTGTCCTCGTACCTGAGGAGAAATTCTTGCTAGTTCGCCGCATCCAGGAGAGATAGGGCCACATCTTAAATTTTGGATTGCTAGATAACTTCTCATCTCACATCTGTACTAGGAAATCCAGCACTACACTAAAACAGAGAACCGTGAGATTGAAGATACTGATTTCAAGAGTGAAAGTTGTGCTAGCGAGGTTTGCAACCTAAGGTACGGAAATACTGCTCAGTAGGATAGAAACACCTTCCGTGATGACGCTCCTAGAAATGCAGATAGGTGAAAACGATTTTATTGAGAAATTCTATTCTCAACAAAATGTGAAACGTTAGCTTCCACTACGGAGCGGCATTCTAAACAGAACAACAAACCCAAATCAGAGCTCTCGAAGAAAAATGCCCAAAAGAGGCATTTACTAGGTCCGATCCATCTCTTACGGGCGCGCGTAGTGCAATGGTAAGAGGGCTGCTGACACCGGCACGGTCGATCGATCCTCGCCCGGGCCAACCAAGTCTTTTATCTCTTCTGGGTCGGTAAACTGGTACGAGACTTTTCTAGGAAGGTAAAAACACTGACTTGGTATAGAGGCTGGCCCCCACAAGTCATTGTATAGGCCAAACACGCATTCACCAAGCCTCCACGATTCTGAATGGGACAAGAATGCGACGGTGCGACTGATCAACTCCGGCACCTTTACCCTTACCTTCTACCTTTCTCTTGAATATATAGGATGAATACGTTTAATTTACTTACTTAGATACTTAGCTGACGCGGCGTCACTGATCGTGCGGGCTCCAACACGACTTCCATTCGCATCGTTGCCTCGTAATCGTCATCCAGCTTGTTGGACGAATTCGACTATGACGAGAATCTCTTGTTCTGGAATAGAAGATGTTCTAAACGCGCTCAACGAACACATCAGGTCATCTGGGAGGTGGTCTTCCACGAGGCCGCTTGCAGTCTCGCGACAGCCATTTCACGGTTCCTCTCTTCTCTAACGGTCGCCGTCTCTTCTTATTATATACCATTTTCCCTTTGATTTGGACGTTTTTCGAACCACGTCGGACGTTTTTCAAACCAAATCGGACGTTTTTCACACCACGTCGGACGTTTTTCAATCCACGTCGGACGTTTTTCAAACCAAGTGGGCGTTTTTCAAACCACGTCGAACGTTTTTCAAGCCAAACCACGTTGAACGTTTTTCAAGCCAAGGGCTTGAGAAGTGTCCAATTTGGTTTGAAAAACGTCCGACGTGGTTTGAAGAACGTCCAAATCAAAGTGCTCTGTGTGTGACTTGGAACGACTTCGCCGTGGCTCGCTTCGCTATCAGGCCACGTCTCAGCCGCGTAACACACAACGGGAAGAACTGTCTAATCGAACAAATGAGCGCGAAGGTCAGCATACATGGCCCAGATTTATTATTTGTAAACCCCCGATAAACCCAGAGATGTAGCCCGAACAGCGCCCACCTTTGTCTATTTATCCTAAACTTCCTGTGTTAAACGCGGTCTCCCATCGTCTCTGCCGTCAGGTAAGCCGCGGTTTCGGAGACCGCTCGTCCGTTCACTAATCTGGGCCCGGGAGTTGGCTGGTGGCATCTTTGAAAGCCCCGTTCTTCTGATGAGCTCTTCCTTCATGTCGTTCAGGAGTTCTTCATGAACTGTCGCTTCTTTCGATTGATGCGCAGTTCAATCTTCCTTCCAGTTTCGTCCAGCTCTCGGGGCATCGTCTTTGCTTCAATTGTACTTTTCGCGAAAATGACGACGTCGTCCGCAAAACGAAGGTTTGAGAGAAATTTTCCGTCCAAATATATGCCCTTTTCGCCCCAGTCGAGCGACTTCAGCCAGTGCGATGCGACAATAAACGGCTTGGGCGAAATGGTATCGCCCTGCGTGACGCCCTTCTCTATAGGGATGTTGATTGAACGCCGCAAAAGCTGTACTGTCGAAGAACAGTGTCCGTAACAGTCGGCCAGCGTTCTTATGTAGGAGTCCACTCCTTGATCGAATACAACGCAGACAGGATAACATTCGTTTCGACACTTTCTAAGGCCTTTTCGTAGTCGACGAAGGTTAAGACGAGGGGCTGATGGTACTCCCGCCTTACCTTGATGACCATCGCGACACTTTGGATGTGGTCAATGCAACTGAATCTCTGACCGAACCCAGCTTGCTCAGGCGGTTGTACTTTATCCAGTGTCCGCGATTCATCGAATGTTCACGATCCGCGTCAGGATGATCTTCGTGAAAAGCTTTTAGAACACGCTCAGCACGCTAATCGAGCGGTAGTTGCGAACAGGGTTGTGCGTTTTACGATCTACGATTTTACGATTTTACGATATTTTTCGTAAAAAATCGTTTTATGATTTTACGACAAAAAATTGGGAATTTTACGAAATCTTTACGACTTTCATTTCGAAGCTCAAATAGTGCTAACTGGTCAAAATTATAAGTGCTCGTGCCACGACCCTTTGCTCAGGGCACTACACAGGCACTCTCTGTCTTCATTTAGCCTCAATAGCTCCAAAGTATTTTTTGTGCTCCCCCAGAGTCAGTTGAGATTGGGAGTTTTTCCGTCAGCCGTCCATGTTTTGAGCGACTATTGGAAGGCGCTCATTCCTGCAATTTTTGCTGCACTTCTATTTCTGAAGATTAATGTACCTTCGATTGGTTTTGATCGGTAATTGTTGTTTCCCGTGAAATTTGTTTCCTTTTTTTGTTAATGATGTTCACTGTAAATATATGAGCTACATACTAGGTTGATAAAAAAGTTCGTGCCGTTTTTTGAAACGACTGTTGTAAGTTAAGTTCGAAAGCTTTTGCAGAGCGTGACACAGCACCCGAAATAGAATTATCTGCTCTTAGGAGCAGTATATTTGGAAATTGTGATGAATTTGAATTTAATCGTTCCTTCGGCTAGTAAAGCGAGAAAGTTAAAAAATACGCTCATCGACAGCGATTTTTTTTCTGCTCAGTTCCAGGGGCTTAAATAAAACGTGATATACGGTATGCAAGATGATGACGTTCTCTATTAGGAAATATATTACTCATTCCTATTTGTTCAAAAATTGCAAAGTACCAAGCTCCCAAATTTGTCGTTCGAAAGACAAGAATACTTTTTCGATGTTGAAAAAAAAAGAAAAAATTTTCGATGCTGAATTTTTTCTCGCGAAATTTTTCTAAAATCGTGCGTTGTTTAAAAATATCTACATCGCGTGATAGAGCGAACAAATCTATTTAGAAAACTGTACAGAAATCAACTCGAGCTTCTACAAGAAAACGAGGAGCACTATCGGAAAATTATCTTTGCCTTGCGAGCGTCGAACTTCAGTGGTTTAAAACTTAATAATTTTCGGAACAAATAGGAATAACTAATATATTATCTAACAGACAAAATCATCATCTTTCAAACCGTACAGCACATTTTATATAAGCCTCAAACTGAGGAGAAAAATCGTTTTCAATGAGGTTATCTTTTTCACTTTTTCGCTTTTCACTTTACTAGCCGAAGGAGCAATGAAATTCAAATCACAATTCCCAAATATGCTGCTCCTAAGAGCAGATAATTCTATCCGGGTGCTGTGTCACGCTCTGCAAAAGCCGTCGAACATAATTTACAACAGTCGTTTGAAAAAACGGCACGAATTTTCTTACCAACCTTTTCTTACCAACGTTTATTTTGGCCGCGTTGTCGCACAAAGCTGTCTGTTTCAGCAGAAAAAGAATATTTTGCGATTTTCACGACTTTTTACGACAAATTTTGTCGTGAAAAATTTTCGTAGAAAATTTTACGACAAAATTTTTTTCACACCCTTGGTTGCGAAGATCGTCCCTGCCACTTTTCTTGTGCAAAGTGACTGTGCGCGAATTCCTCAACTGACCCGGTATATATGGTAGAATCCTTGGCGTGCTTCATCAGCGGGGATATCGGGATCTGGTACAGGTTGTGTAGGACGAACAGATTGGTGTGAAACCTCTCTGTGATCGATTTCAATAATGTTTGATTTTGCAAGTATAAATTAGAGCAGCTGCGCATAGTTCCTGTTTGACTCGGTTCAACACATTAAGCAGTTCGTTTCTGTTTGTTAACCTGTTTGTTAACCTGTGTGTTCGCATTTCTACTTTTCGTAGATTACCTGTTTTAAGTTGTTGGACGATCATGTTTCAGAACTGTACCTCGTCCTACGTCACTAATTAATCAATCAATTATTTAACAAACGTTGAAACCTGAATTGTCAGCGGGAGAATCAGATTCTTCGCTGTCGACGAAATTGATCTTTTTCAGGACGAAACTGCATTCGTACGAGAGTTCCCTAAAGAGCTCGAAGAATTACAATCACTTGTTGTCCCACTGAAGGAAGAAATAGCCTTCTGCCATAACGATATCCTGGTGCATAATATACTATTTGAGAAAATCTCGGGTGAGGTTACAAGCATGTTTAGCTTTCATTCGAAACAACCACTCTCTATACAATCTCGCTTTTTTAAGTTTAATTGTTACCTAATTCGGAGAACGATCCTGAGTGAATGATGAGATAGAAAGGTAATTCAAAAGTGGAGATGAAAAGTGCATCATATTCAGATACTGTACGCTTTATTGACTACGAGTATGCTGACTATAACTACGCCCTGTTCGATCTTGCCAATCACTTTTGTGAATACTCAGGTAAATTTTATGCTGTTTAAAGTCTCATTCTCCTAATGCCCGTTATATGATACCACTTCAATTTTATCGTTATGTATTCTTCCACTGTTTTCTCTTTGGATGTGGTCAATGCAACTTATTTCTAATTTTGCTCCGATGGACCTTTCACTACACTATATCGTTAAGGTGTCGAAAAGCCGGATTATTCGCGATGTCCATCTGATGACGAGATTCGCTCATTTTCGTCAATGTACCTCCAAGAACGTTTCGGCGTCATCGATGAGCGCAGGGTTGAAGAGATAACTACCAGATCTCCATTATTCCAAGCTGTAAGTGCTGTTATTGAGAACGTTAATGGATTTGACATATGAGTTCTACAGCACAATCCGTTAATCATAGTTTTCATAGTGAACAGAGATGCCTAAACGATTAAGCTAATTTTCAGCTTTCTCCCATAGAAATGGAAGTTGTGGCTACACTAGCTTCCGTGTAAAGTCACGAGTACTCCAACCCCCCTTTCAATGTCTTCCGCAGATAGAAACGATGGTCGCCGGATTCCAACACTTCAGTCGCTCAGAGATTTTCTCGATTGAGGGGGGTGTAGAACCATTATACATTATACATTATTACTGAATGTAACTATTTGTCGAGCTCAGCTAAATTTTTTGATATTGCCACAAATTTTTGCGCTACATAAGGTCTCGTTTGAAGCGGAATCTGAGCAGATGGGGAGATGCGTCTGTTCCTTCTCTCCTATTCTTCGTGCACAAGGCACGAGAACGGACATGAAATGCACGAGGAAGGAAATCTGAAGCGCCTTGTTCCTAAGTTCGACGTCTACCACATTTCTGATACTGAGAGAAACGTTTGGGCTACGCAGCGCCATTCATTGCGTTGTTTGAATTTAAAAGTACTGAATTTTCGGGGCCATTCAAGTGTTCACACCTCTGCGACCGCTGACGTTAGCGTTATGAGATGTTCGGATGCCTGCAGAAAATGAAAGGAAATCCATTCTCCAGCTTTACTCAGAATTACTCCGCAGAATTTGGTTTATGATTTGCCAGCCATTCGGCGACGTACCGGCTGCCAAAGTTCTAGTCAGGAGCTTCGCTTCCAATTCGTAAGAATTGAGGAAATGCTGGTCATCTCTGTGAGGTCCACTCCCGAAGAAAATTCTCAGTATGGAACTACCCAAGAGCATTAACTCATCGAAAACAACCGCTTTGGCGCCACTTCCCAGGAACTGAAAAATATTTTCTCAAGGTAATAGGTCCGTAGATACCCTTCATGGGTGGAGGTGAGCGATATACAACTCCTTTTGAGCGGATAGGCTTATCGGTATGCGGAGTGGGGCACGGCGGTCGACTTGTTCGACGAGTTTGGCGTTGGGTTTGTTTAGTTTAGCTTCCTGGGAGCACCGAAAAGGAAAATCTCCCTTAGGAACCCCTACCAACTTAGAAGTTCTAGGAGCGAGTCTACATTGTTCTACAACAAGCTCGTATTATGCGTCTAACAATAAGTCCCTGGTCCCGGCGCTAGGCGTACGTCTAGTTTTACCGCAAACTCGTATGATGCGCCTATGCGCCTGGACCCGGCGCTAGGCGCATCATACGAGTTTGCGGTGCATATGTCGTTTCGCTCTACGACAAAACCATCAAAAATACCGCGACATTTTATTTGCCAATCGTTATAACGCAAGTCACTCACCTTGTAATCCTTTTAATATATGGTAGTACGCTGCACTATTCCCATAGACATCAGTCCTGGATTTCCTGAACTCCTTAGAACCTCAAGTCATCACACTGCTACACACCGTTACTAATTCCTAAATTGTGATATTACAAAATGCGGCCGAAATTGCGCCTGATATTACTGAATTTGCGAAGTTTCAGCTCTCTCATCTACTATGGTCATCGTGGTCCATAGTTCAATCTCAAAATTCTGTACTGGACTTCGACTATGTCAGGTGAGAAAAGTATTCTTGACGAACCCGTCTCTTGGAAATTTGTCAAATATTTAGCTACTCAAAACTGCGACATGAACAGTATCGGAAGTATCTTCAGAAGTACAAAAATCATTCAGCAGCAGGAACTGTCGATAGGGACTTAAAATGTGAGGATGGTACATGTGTATAGTGCCTTTCCATTTTTAGGATTTTAGATAGCTGGTGTTTTTATCATATTGTAGTTTAAATTCCATGTACACAGGTACTAACAGATTTCCTTCACACTGTTTCACTTATATCGTCAAGGTCATATTGCGTTGTTGCTTATGACTGCTTTCTTACCATTATTTAATAGTATACATTGTTGCCCAGGCACATTTGCCTTGAAGATGACTTTTCTATTAGATTCAGATCTTGCCTGTTTCTGAAATTTGTCATGCAAACCTTTCACGTTATTTTCCCACCAGTCGAATGTACACCAAGATTCTTATGTAATTTGAACATCTTATGCATCGATTCAGAAAAATGAGAGAATAAAGTGAAAAGTGAAAGAGACAAAGTGCATACAAACATGAACGATGTGAAAGGAGATAGAGGTAAAACGTATCACACTGAGGAAAAGGACGAATTCACACGCGCACAATAAAGAAGGATTATAACAATATTGCAGGAATATGTTTTGTATAGATCACTAAAACATCGTCGTGCAACACGAAACTTATTGTCAGACACAATTGGGAATGAGAAATACACGTCCCCATGAAGCTACGTGTAAGCATAAAGAGATATTTGAAACCGAACTACGCATTCGTCGCTCAAGACTAGACTGTCATCATTGATTGCATTGCTATTAATATTAGTAGTGTTTTTATTATGGAAGCCATTATTATAACTTATAATTACTAGACGCATTGCCCATTAATATTGCCTAATATCACCACGAAGTTTATCCGCTGGAAACTGGGCAGCACAGTCGGTAGGTGCTGTCCTGTGAGAGGAAACAGTCGGCTCCGTGGGGACATCTGCTCGGATACCAAATGTCATTCTCTCCACCACAGGCAATCACCATATTACGACTGTCACGAAGTGCAACGTCTTTTGTGCAGAACGTTAGTACTAAAACGTCGACACTTCCAGTGTTCATCAGAGAAAAGACCAGCTCGATTGAATTTTACGTGAAATCAACCTACCCTTTTCCTTTTTCGGTGGTTTAGGGATGGGTGTGTGATAAAACAGAGAAGGATCGTATTCGGTAGCTGTTGTTGGTTTTGAGGCGACAGTGGCAACAACGGTTTCCGTGGCGTTTGACATTGTGGTCGTTGTTGTTTCCTGCAGATGAGTGCTCTTTATGACACAATCAGTTTTTTTAAAAGTTCGACTCCAATTAGTTCCTACGCTAATTCTAAACCACGCCCTAAGCTCCAGCAACACCTTGGACCGTAAAAGCCATGGGGAATGGGCCTACGTCGAACGATATCCATACGGATGGGAAAATATTTTTTCGATTTCCTGTGATGGAGGTAAAGCTGAAGCGAAGCAGTTGTTGAATTTTTTGACCCAACAACGTCAGGAAAGAGAGTTTGCTGACAATTTGAAGAGAAAGATAGCTCTTCAATTGCAACTCTTACAGATTAACCAGATAGTTTGAGATTGCTGCCGACAGAAGATTTAGCTGGTGAGGATAGCGACGATTTCCGGAGAAATCTTCCTCGAACAAAGATTTTCGACTATTCATGCTTCTCGTGACTTTGGCCGAGCTGTCTCCTGTTATAAATGCGACACGGACGATGAGCACTATTTAATTTCATCATACTCTTTCTAACTAAAGTATTCTCTTAACTGACATCCATATCCTACAGGTACCTACACTCAGTCTTACAGTGTGTTGTTAGTGCTAGACGCGACCGATTTTGAAACGTTTTCGTTGACTTTATTGGTTCCTTCTCCGAACAATACTCGTCTTACCTTTTGCTTGTATTCGCGTTTTCCCATCTAACATGGTTTTTAATGATGCTTTCTTCACCGCTGTATTAGTACTACAGCTGACACCACCGATTCAAGAATGTTTCCTTTTTGTTGCATTCATTTTGGTGCGCTTCATATCGGATAAGATCAGAACCGAACCGAAAGTGAACTAAAAGTTGTAAGCGGTGTCGTAGGATCGTACCTGAGCTGATGTAGTAGACTCGCCTCCAATGAAAGACTTCGAATTAACCAACACCAAATTTTCTGTCACTTCTGGAAATGAGCTTGTAAAGGATAGCTAGGAGATATGGGCATAAGCAATAACGGCGTGTGAAAATGTAGCAGGGCACTCACCGGTCTTATCATCACTGCTATTGCGATTCTCAACTTCACTGCTTTCGTCTTCGTCGTCGACATTTTTGCTGGCTTTGATGAGTTCCTCCAGGATAATGTCATCTTCATGGTGTTTTTCGAATATAGCCATTTCTGCGTAACAGAGCTTTCACAATGTGGGACATATTGAAGAGATTAAAAACTGGTAATACAAGCTCAGGGTGTGATATTCTACACCGCTTCAATCACAACGGCTCACTTTTACGATCAGAAACTACCCCTAAACTTTCACAATAAACGGTCAGCTCTCCTCATTACAAAAATATGACATTACCAGGCATGCGTATCGGTTCAAATCCTTTCGGTATATGCGTTTTGTTGCCATCCTTGCGTTTCATCATCGAATTGACGTCTTTCGAGGATTTATTTCTCACTTCTCCTGTAAAACACAATCTTCATAAACCGGCAGCAATGTTATTTTCCACGACAGCCAGCCACCTGCATGTTTGTCAGATTTCTGCTCCTTTGGATTTGTATCGCGTACAGGAGACCGTCGGATGTTCGAAGCACTGGCGGTGAGCTTCATTATCACTTCTTCAATATCTTCGTTTCCTCGCAGGTCGAGATTTCGAACTGTGCCACCGATCTGATGGATGTCATTGGCTGCCTGTTAAAAGCCATTCATTAGAACGACTTTGAGAACTCTTTTTTGCAGTCGACGAAAGCAATTAAGCCACACCAACTCTCTTATTTTGCTAGCAGAGCAACAGAAAGTATCGCTGATGTGAGCTATAAGAAATCATCGTGTTTGAATTTCGGACAAAGCCGGTAGATTGAAGGTGGCCTAATTTGGAAAGTTTAGACAAACCTTTCTTTTCGCTTAAGTTCCAAGTCTTACAGTGTAAAAGAAACAAAATTTGGGTTCCATTTGTCACAGGCGAAGCGGTTAATCTCGACAGGTACGAAACACCGGAATTAATCGAACTAAGAACCTCATCTGTAATTTTAGCGCTATTCGGTTGGTATTCCTATTAACCTTCGCTTATTATCCTGTGGTTTCGAGGGTGCCATACGAATTCGAAGAGCTTCTTGTCCCCTTATAGCTAACTTTCGAGCTGCTTCAAAACCGCCATAGAGTGTTTCCTCCAGTCACAATTCTGCTATCACGAAGAGTATGAACACATCATTTCAAAGAGATGAAACCAGTCGGAATATTGTTTTCATTTGTTTCCTACTTCGCGTATACCATATGGTCACATTTTGACCACAAAGATAAGACCCAGTGTTCAAGTACGGTTGTAAAAGATTTTACCTCGATGGTACCACCACTACGAGACATTATTCGTTAGCTTTTGGATGTACAAAATTGCTCATCTACAAAAGCTCAACAGCGAATATCAGAAGCACGAACTTCGACGCCATCTTCGAATGGGCTTGCGTTGGTCTCCTCGTCAACGGAACGAGCGTTGTCGGCCTTGTGAGGCATTGATTCAACCACTTTCCGAGATGGTGGAAGATCGCGCCTTGGAGAAGATGTTGTCGTTACGTCGACGCGGTACGAATCCCTAAAATTCGGAAATATTTACCAAATTCGAATGCAGATGGACATCCTTTTTTCGACGACGAAATGCCTTTCATGTATGTTTTGAAAGCTTCATCGACTCCCAGAGGACTATTCATACTTTGCAGTACGGGGTGATAAGCATAGTACGGCGAGTGTATGGTGGGAGACGCAGAGGTCGCTGCTTAGCAAGGGACGCAGCTGAAGAGATTCGCAGACATTTTCAAGGACAAAAAGGGCTCCCTCATGGTTGAGGTGTTTGTCGCTGAGAAAGTTTCGATATTGAACCAACGTGAGCGGATTCCCACTTCCACGCCGTCCACCTTCCTCGCTGTCGAGTATGAATGCGCATTAGTTGTGCATAGCTCTAGCTCCGTAACTCTTCCTCTGTGCATACAATGTGCGAATAACTCAAGCGGTCAACGATGCGACGGTTAATGAAATTTTATACTATATAGCGCATATCAATGCTTAGCTATTAGTACATTAATGTAATTTCACTCACTTATTTGTTTCACTGCTGGATGTTGCCTTGGTCTGTGCCGATGAATCCTTCGTATACTCATACTCCTCCTGTGCAGAACAACATTTCAGTTATTATCTACTTCAATCCAAATTTAAGCAAAAGTGGCGGAAGTTCTTCCAAGCGCTCTATACCACGAAAAATAACGAAGTGAATATCACTCACTTCAACAGGTTTCTCTGTTGACGGCACTCGATAGGCACGCGTAGCTTTTCGACGAAGTTTCTTAATCTGGAAATAATATAAATAGAAAATACCGACCAACCGTATGCGGGTACTTGCCGAGCAGGTCAGGGTTCTGTGTGAGTTGATAGTTTTATTTCATGCAAATTAAATAACATTCACTAGGATCAAGACCTGGACGTGTGCCGCAGAATGATCTTTTGTCCTTGTTGTGATTTTTGTACATTTGGAGGATTACTTAGTATTTGTTTTTTTCCATGACTAACTATCTTTCATCTAATATTTGAATATTCTCGTTACCATGTTGAGTAAAGTAAGAAGGTCAAACATTGCCGTGAACGATTGAAATTCTCGCTTGTTCGGGATAAAATGAGAATCAGTGACTTGCTAAAATTCATGTGTGATTCAGCATTTCTTCATCTGATAAACTAGACCACAATTGTAGTTCTAATATACGTCGAACGAGCACCATACCACATATACCAGTACTACATCCCTTCACAGTTTTTGAACCTTTATCTCGTTACTTTATCTAATTTTTATTTGCATGTAAAATTGCTACATTACGAAGCAAAAGGGTGGAGCAGCCTACTTGTGGGAATTCATTCCGTGAGAGGAAACTTACGATCGTTTTTTACCTAGTATCCCCTGTATCAGCTAGAATTTAACAAATTGTTCACTACATTCTCATGCAAACGCTTACTTGGGTCAGCTAGCTAACGAAGTGTGTGTCTACTTCTATTGATTTTGCTGTCGTTTTCTACGTCTTCAAAAACCTACTATTATGGACTATATACAACTAGAGCTCAGTTTAGTTAATTAGACAACATATTTACTATAGTGAACCCTTCTTAGTGGGTCCCGTAAATGACGTATTCCTCCAGTGTAGTTCCTGTACGTAAATTGATGATACGTACAACACGTACGGATACCGACATCCTTTTTTATTACTTTTTGCTTCCATCAGAATGATATTATTGAAACGGATTCAGGTCAGCTCAAGCATCAGCAAATTCGAGCATCCAGGTACTGACTGAAGTGTGGACGATGAGTTAAAAGTAATAAAGGGAAACGTACGTAAAAATATGAGGGTGAAGCAGTTTCTGATTGTCGTTGCCCGTTTTAACTTCTCCACCATACATAGGTAACATAGGGCAAAATTCGCATGCACCGCCAAATTCATGCAAAAAATATGCATAGTGAGTGCATGGGAGTATCTGATACTTCGTTCCATTTCCTTGTTTTCTTTACTCTAAGGCTATTAAGCTTGTATTTACAACTTGTGTCGGGCCCATGTCGACGGCAACGACGCTTCAGCTATTGTGTGCTTAAAACTCCATTCATACTCGGCATACTCGGTAGCAAATCAGAGCAGTTGACCCATTTCCATCGATAGAGCATCACCTGCGATCAGGGTCCTACATCGATTACGTGTTGCACTACAATGAGTATACGAACCTCACATCAAAAATCGCTCTGCTTTGCTGCCGAGTATGAATGGGATTTCAAATTTCATTTATTGTACCTATGACCGCCGAGTATGGATGGATGTTAGAAAATTATTTACAAGTGCAGACAGGGAAGATGCTCCGGTGGTTTTTGTATGGGCTGTATCATGCTATTGCTTTCACTGGAAATGTGTGCGATGTACCGGTGCCGCCCAAGTATATCACTATTGTGCGGGATCTACAAAAATTGTAATACTTCCAAGAATTACCTGAATTCATCACGATTCACTTCAATGTTACGATTTTTCGTCACCGATTCAGTTTCAGTTTTCTTTGCAAACATTTTGAGGAGATTACATGACAGAGTTGAACTATACTTATATAATAATTTGCTGAAACCTTGAAACCGTTGATAATGTGCAGTCATTACAGGGTGAGAACGTTCGTTGGAGACGAGAGTTACGGGATATTATCGGATCACCGAAAATTCCATAAATTCTCTCGAAATATCTCTGTCAGAGAATGTAAAATGGGGTCGTCTGAAATTGGAACAAAAACCAATACAGGTGTCCATAAAAGCACAACACATGCACTTCACAGAGGAGATAATCTGAGAAATCGCCCAATAGAATGCAAAGAAGACCTACTTTCTTCGGTCTAGTTGTTTCTACAGTTGTCTGTTCCAAAGTACTTCTGCCATTTTCTGTTTCTTCGGAGGACCAAAACTCCTAAAGAAAATGACGGTTAATGATGTTCACGCAATCAATCGGCTACTGTCACAATACACAAATATTCTACAGCTTCGTTTTTTTTTTCGAAAATATTGGATGAAGTGCTAGTGTTCTGCTTGCAAGTATAATTACACTGTGGCATCAAGTGCTATCTACAGAGAGTAGTGAGCTGTAAGGAGTGGAGCTGAAGTGGAACAGCAGGCTGTGTTTTTAGGCGTGTAAAAAGTGAACAAATACTGTGGCGTTTATTGCAATATGTGAATGCATACGAGTGGATACTTCAGAAAAATACTCGTGCTTTTTAGTGACAGAATTCCAAACGGCTAACGTATATAGGTGATGCTATATCAACAACAATAACATGCACGAACATACGTGAAGGGTGAACGCGTAGTGATTTAAAATGTGGAAAATAAATACTAAAAAGCTATTACACGTGTTGTCGACGGAAAAGAAAGCACACAGCTCGAATTAAAGGACAGTCTTTATATTGATCGATCGGATCAAGAGCGCGCTAAAACGCAATCAATCGATTTTTGTGCAGGCTTTTGATGCCATTCGCGTTACGGTGTCTTCGGCGAGTCCTTTAACCCATTAGCTGATGATCTTTCTTTTTCCGTTTGCTCTTTTCGTCTCAGACAAAAGCGGTTGGTTTCGTTAAAGAAGAAATGATCTAATCATTCAATAGTGATATGCTCACAACATGTGGTCGATGGGTTCGAATTGGCGCTCGACGTTGTCCTTCAGCATTGATTGGACGCAAGAACGTAAAGTCATCGATCGATGCACCGGCTTTCAGTGGCTGAAAATGCAAAGATCTCGACGGTTTGTAGTGAACAAGAAAAATCCAAATGGACGGAGCCACCAACCAAGTCCGTTTTGGATAACTTCAACTTGGCAGGAATCGCAAACTTCTTTTCGCTGGAATTCGGGAAGTCTTCGTTGCGGAATGTAATTCGGGATAGGTCATTCACTGTAAAGAACGATTCTAATCAAACGAGGGAAAATGTCAACACAACGTTAAAAAAGAAGTCTGACAAGTTATGAAAGCTACCGGTGGAAATACACATTCATCTGTATGACTGAATAAGGGAATAAACTTTCTCAAAGGCAATTCTATGAAGACGAATAGGCTTTGAAGTCAGATGGACGTTGTTAAAGGTTTCCGACACCTGTGGTGAGTTGGTGAGGCCAGCTTCACCCATTTCGCCCTAGCCTAGCCCGGTTAGTTATCTAGGGCGTCTTCCAAAAATTAAAAAAAAACTAAGTAAGCATAAGACCGGACTGAATTTGAGCGAAATCGGTGTTAATGGCCCTAACAGCCACATTCTGGTGACGAGAAGGTACAACGATTCCATCGAACGTTGCAAAAACCCTTTGCAACGTGTTTACCCGTGATATCTTCAATGCCATCGTCTTCTGGTATTTCACTGATATCGAGTTGATTTTCACTGCTGCTCGATATCGTAGGTGTTGATGAGATTGTATCGAACGATTCGGTCGGCTGCGCTACAAGTTTTTAGTGTTATATTTCAAACCATTAATCCTCTCCACCAGCAATAACCTCGCGCTTCGTTCATACTACGGCAACATCAAAAATGAATGAACAGGAAAAATACGGACACAAAGAAGAGGAATGCGCTGAGTATGAACGATTTTACTTAATAACAGGACGCAAATTGGCGACCCTAATAGAAATGTTGTCGAAGGACATGTCAAGAACATTTCTAAGAAATTTCAGTATTTGATGACACTTGCACAGATTTCTCTCTACATAGCCTGGGAACAGAGAAACTGGCAACCGCAGGTACGCATGGCGACTGGGTAATGGACTGAACAAATTCGTAATACGGCTCATCACTTGTCCTATTGAAAAAGGTCGTTGCACTAGAGCATAACACGCATTGTTTACGTTTTATTGCTAGCCATAAGTAAAATTGTCGATGTCATTGTTATAAACCTATATTGGGTTGAGCAGGATATTCCACGAAAATAGTTATGCTTCGTCACTTTAGGCCTATTGTACTTCGCGCTGTTCTAGGCATTAATGTCTCATTTATAGTCAACAGTAAAGCGCTGCAACCAGGCGCCTTGATCATTGCTGGAACTATTATTATTTCCTCAAACCGCGTTTGCCAACTATCTCTGCGATTTTTATGGGATTATTTTCACACCTGGAACGCTGCTAAGTGGTGCGTTATGAGTTGCAACCAAGTGTGAATTGATGCTAAGAGCGCTAGACGATCATAAAGTACCCAACAACGTTTATATTTTTCTCAACCGCAGCGATTCGCTTTGATCAAACGTTTTTAAGAAGAACTGTAACACACCTGTCACCCTGGTCAGAGTGTCATCGGTTTTCTCCTCATTCAATAGATTTGCCACTGTTTCTTTGAAGAGCTTCTCAGCAGATTTGGAGGATGCGCTCTGAAGTTTCCTGAAATATTATGATGTTTAGGAACATGGTCATTGAAAATTACGTACTAATTCAAAGTTCAAACTGACTTAATGATTTCCTCAATTTGTATTGGAGAACTTGTTGACAGTTGAGGGTTCCTTTCGTCCTCGATGCTTTGAATGTTCATTTCTGGCTCCTCTATATGCGCTCAGTATTAGCAAAATGCAATGAAGCAATAGATATAAACAGAATAAAACACATTCTGCGACAGCCTGACCGTCAATTTGTTCTGCTACAGGCAGAGTCGTGGTGGTGGAATCCTCTGGCTCTGCAGTGGTTGTCGTTTTCATTTTCTTCGCCTTAACCTTGACTGGTGGCTTCGTTTCCGGCTCAGCAGTAGTTGACGATGGTGCCGGAGTGGTATTCTGTAAAGGAACTACCGATGTTACTAGAGATTTTTTAAATATTATCATTGTTGTTGTCTGTTTTTATGAATGTGTCAGGAAGCCAATGTCGCCTGCCTTTCGTCACCTCTTTTCTGCTAATTTTTGCATCTTACCAACCGTCAAAAATTGGAACTTTTGTGGCCATTTTTTGGAGTCGCAGCAAGCAGGAGCCATTGAGAAACGACATCCATATCACGATAGGATATTGGTGACAAGTCATTGATAATATAGGATGCTATCATAAAACCTGCAGTTTGATGTTAAGCTTTTTTTAACAAAATTCCCCTGGAGCAAAAGCGACATGACTTTCTGGCAAGCTAATATTATAATTCCCCGTTCTACGTTTCTGTTCCATAACTAATTCCCTCCATTTCGAACTTCTCTCTTTTTTTCTTCTCTTGATTACTGCTTAATTTCAGTTATCTGTGTCTCTGTGTCTGCGACCTTCCTTTCCTACCTCTTATCATATTCGATTGCTAACTATTTCTTTTTCAATCCTATATGTGGTACATATGTCTCATTTCTTTTTCCCGTCAATTTGTGTGAAATTACTTACGTAGCCTTACGATTAGTCCAGTCAGTTCCCTTAAACCGTTTTCCCTAGGTGTTATCCATCGGCGAGTGGAGATTTGAATAAATAAGTGAGTACAACTAACCGTGGGTCTCACGACTTCCGCGTCGACGATGGAATTTCGGTCAGTGAAATCTTCCTCAGATCCGATCATCGGTGATGATGATTCTGTAGCGGTCTCCGTTGTAACAATTATTTCCATTTCTTCCGTAGACGTGCTTCTGGGCTTTTCGGTTGTCGTTGTCGTCGTTGAAGGTGTCGTTGATGTCGTCGGCACCGGTGCTGTCGTTGTTGGTAGCTCACGGGTCGTGACCGACTCTTGGGGTAGTGACGATGGCACAAATGCTGATTTTGGTGGTTGTGTGGTGATCGGAACCAAAGCGAGAGGCGATTTTGTTGACTTTTCCAACTTCCTGAAGGAAAGCTTGGTAAGCATGAGCAGTAATAAGTGAATCGTATCGACTCTGAGTTCTTCTCAGGTCTTTTCGAGCATACTGAATGACTATTCGCGAGAACATGTTCTGTCTCGCTAATGTTTTTCATCATCTCAGCTAAACAGAACAGGGCTTTCCTTTCCGTTGAGTAAATAAAAACTCTAGAGTGAATCTTTACTACACAGGTGAAACCCAAGAGTTGCTTAGAACGGATGTCTGTATCTGTACGAGCTCAAATGAGCCGTTAGTGATGGCTTTACCACTATGTTTCACTGAAATCGATCTGAATATCACACTCTACGATGAACCTCGTACACTTCTCCTACCGTATACTGTTCACCAAGGTAAGTCACATTCCGTTCATTTCATTTTTCAATTAGATGAAGATGGAATATGGATGAGCATGGAGTTCTACGCATGTTTTTTTCGAAGACTGAGGGAACCTTCAAATGGTTTTTGATAATTTCGCCCATTTTAATGATCTCTAAAACCGGTGATGCTCTTCAACAAGTTAAATAGAGTAAAAGAAAACTTTTCACGTACAAGTGAGACTTAGCGGTCGTGCTGCGAGGCTGAGCAGGTTTTGCCATCTTCACATCACCGTAAATATCTCCTGAAAAGAATCCAATCCTGGGAAAGTATACACAATACCCATTTTACTACTAAAAGCTTACCTATATTACGAGGTGAGAGGTCACAAAACCTCACAACGTATGTACCATCTTCAATACGAATTGCATTTATTATTTGGTTTTCATGCCTGAAAATCTGCTATTCGGATAACCTAATACACAGGAACAGTAATGTGGTGTTAGACTGTTGCATGGAATTATTTTATAGAGTTGGGTAAACATTTCGGGTGTTCGTGGATGTTAGGTATAACAGGAGTTCCACGAAACCTGCGCGATTGCCTGCCTGTAGTTCCTGGCCCTTTTCAATTTCATTTTCAATTGTTCATAACAATAATTACAATTAACAATATGAGAATATAACATGTCAATAGTCCTTCCTTCTTTTAACTTCTTCTGTTTACCTACATATGTAGTAACTTTGGTTGGTTGGCACCCCTTTCCATGGTAAATAAGAAGTAAGTACTGATTCTATACTACATACAGTACCGGACGCGCCGCAACGATAAAGCGGCGGTAGCGGCACTCCGGAGCGCCGAAATGCGCCGTTTCGGTGTCCACCCGTGGTGACCCGAGAGGAGTCAACCACAGTTCATTTGCATCCCACGTCCAACGAGGGGCCCCGCAGGGTAACTCCTCCGAGCCACCCCGTGGGGCCCCCAACCCTTAGCTTGGGACGCCAGGGAAAGACGCGCCGCACATTTATAGGCGGCGAGGAGGAGGCGGCGCCTAGGCGGTGCAACGAGGGCCGCGTTTATATAGTCGGCGAGAAGGGGGCGAAGCCAAGTCGGTGGTGAGTCACCAAGTGAGGGACGGAAGCGGCAGCGGGATCCGAAAATCGAGGGGTCAAAAAAATCGACTAAAATCAAGTTTTACGAATTTGGGAAAAGTGCATATGGAGAGATAGAGCTCAAGCTGCTGAGCTCGAATACATACTTATTTTTCCAAATAAACCATTTTTAAAGAAGTTATTCAGAAACGGCGGGTTTCGGCGCTCCGAGGCGTCGCTGCCGCCGTTTTATCGTTGCGGCGCGTACGGTACTGTAGATTATGCTTCTCCCTCTCAGAGACTACTCACAGGAAACATTCACAACCACAAGCTGTATATGACATTATGAGTGATTTTTATGGTGAATCAAAAATATCACTGTTATTTGCACCAAAAATCGAAAAATTGCCAATTGCCAATTTCTTGTTGAGATGTGAACTTTTCCTTAGGTTTTTTAATGACAGTGTTGCAAAAAATTCTTTGTTGTGAACAGGCACCATTTGTTTTTGATTTTTCATGGTTATCTTGTGTGTACTGCTGTAATTACAAAATAAATGAGGGCATAGAACGATTTGCTTCTCAAACGCACCCACAGATATCGACTCGTTTTCGGATGTTCAAATTAATCAATCGGACAATCCACGGAGGAATTTCCTTTTTACATAGTTTCGCCTATTTTCACTCAGCATTCTACTTTTCTCTTCTATTTCACTTTTCGTTTCATTTTATAGGGATATATCGGCGAATGAAAACGTTCCCGACATCAACGCCCTGCAAACGAGCCAGTTTTGTGATCCAGTTTTACTGTATCGCACGAAAACGAAAGCGCCGAAAATGAGTACGAACGGGGGAATCGCCGAAAGATGGATATCGACATTAGGATGAAAATGTTTGAAGACGTTTCAAAGGTCATCTTGCGCAGACGAGCCCGGTATTGGGTCGAACACGTTAAATTAACCTTGAAACTTTGCCCTCCTTTGGTAATCAAACAACACAAACAGGGTGAAAGAATGATGCAGGGAATGAAACTTATGGAATGCAAAGGGCAGATCAGACACTGCTACTACCAAACTCATTTTACCTATCCTATTTTCCCAATAGAATCTGCGCTCAGGTCATTGATACCTATTTATTTACGTATTTCGACCTACATTTATTATTTCAACACTCAGAAGAGTAATCTGAGCAACAAAACTGGGATTGGACCTACATTTATTGTTCTAACACTCAAAAGAGTAATCTGAGAAACATTAGTGGTAAAAAAATGTGCGGTTTCTAGTTAATGATAGAATTTGAATTCACAAAGATCTGTAATTGCGAACTACGCACTATAGACACCCGCCAATGCGGAAGATATAATAAGTATGTTTTTTTCGTCGCGCTACGATGAGACTCTCTAAAATTGTTTCTATTGAAAAGTAAGCACATGGGTGGTATCAGGAGGGCATGAGCGTATGATGGAAAGGTGGAAAGGAAAGTGCGGCAGAATTTTAAAAATTTCCATTCACATGTGTGTGTTCTTGAATTATGGCTATGATATGAGAGACGACATACATAGAACAGGACTACATAGTACAATGTTAATTTGTAAAAATTCGCAACTGGAACTCCATAAGCAAATTATGTAAGTATAATACAACTTCATAAGCCATTTTCTCGAAAACTTGCTAGTGATGTGTGGTGTGAAACCTAAACATGTAATAAAAAAAGAAAAGCCTACTATATACAAGCCTCGAGTTTGCGGCGATTCTGTCGGCACCTTACTGGTGTAGATTTTTATTTGAAGCGATGTTTTGAAATTTTGCCATTTTCTTCTGAAATGCCTATAGAAAAGCATTCAAAATTTCTTTAAATAAATTCCAGATTTTCCAGCAAGTGCATAGATCAATGTATTTTTCGAGTGAAGTTTCTAACACTACCAATTGTAATGGGATTACTCTTGATTTCGACTATTTATATTCAAAAATGTAGGTTGACATATCATTTTGATTGACGATTGGTGCTGTACAGTATATGCCTAATGAATCTTACATTTAGTTATCTTAAGCTTATTTGGTTTCAGCTCGTCGTGTAAAATAGAAGCCAGGATTGATTGTAACGAGCGAGACGACATATTTTAAAAGTAAAATGTATATCAGAGGCGATATTCTTGAAATTTTGTTCGAATTGAAGTGAGACGATGACGAAAAATCTTGAACTCCGTCATGATGGTTTTGGAAAAATAAATTTCTCGTATCCTGAAAGAGTGAATCCTGCGAAACCGTAACAACAATAGAAAATACGTGAAGTTGTGGAACTGATGGACTATTGCTGAGTAATAACGGTGCTCCATCGCTTTATATTTACCAATTGCAAATAAAACCTGGCGGAATGAAAAACGGCAAAAAATTACTATAACTCAGCAGATCACCTGAACAAGAAAAGCACACTGATGTACTTGCAGATTACAGTTACTCAGTAGTCTTGATTTACTATGCATGATTTACCAAAAATTTGAAAAAGTACAAAGGTGCAAAACAACAAATTATGTGAACCTAAACGCAGCTCTCGCTCCATTGGGGCCAATAATGTAAGTAAGAACTATAAACTTTAGCAGGAATTGCCAGAAAAGTATCAAAAAGAGCTGACTGAATAAAAAACTTACTCAATAATCGTGCTCTTACTGAGGCCAATCGGTTTATTAAACACGGTCTCTCGGCAGTTGAACTCATCACGTGAACGTGATCGACAGCAAAGAATTTGTATTCTGAACGAGTTCAAATCCAGTGCCGTATAGCTTTCTGCATTATTCAAATTATAAATGATTTCTGAATTAAACACCTTGTGTTAGTCAGACGGGTGATGCCAGAAATATATTCTCTCTTTTTACAACTAAAATCAGTGAGCTCATCCAGAATAGGATCAAACATAGTGGAGTAGTAGCAGTCTTCTCGTTCCAGCTCAGAAATGCCAACTGGAATGTTGACCCAGGGAAATAGCTGGAATTATTATGAAATTCGTGAGCAGTTACACGATAATCGATAAATATAACACCACAAAAAAAACCTCGTCAACTCCCTCGCAGCTCATGTCAAACACGACATCTTGCCGTTTTGCCCCAACGGACTCGACCATTCTGATGGAAATGTCAACTGCGGCAGCCTTAAAAGTTGCATAGTATGATGAGAACAATTTTTGGTTCTTTAGATATGCAGATTACATGCTCAAGATGCCCGTCCGCAATTAAAAAGTCTAAAGAAAAGAATGAGAGAATTGCTTCAAGCTCTAGTAGCCATTTTATTAACTTTCCATTAAGGTATAAAACAGGCTTGAGCTGCTTGAAGCTGTTTTCTGCTTTCGTTTTCCATTATGCATGCAAATGAATTTATTCAACCATATGTCATATGTCTTGTCAGTCTTTATAATGCGAAAATGCTGATGAAGATTTACATGTTTCGAGAAGTAAGGTCACATGACGGAAACCTCGAGCAGTAATCTAATGTAACGATCACCTACTCTCTTCGGACATTCCAATCTGAAGTTGTCGAATGGAGATGAGACGAACACACTTCGAGAGGACACGCGAGATATAAATGCGCATAATAATAGAAGCAGCAGCATCTATAGAAAGAGCTGGATTCCTAAACAAGCAGCCGGTAAGTAGTAGTGGGCGGTAAACGAGCTGCATTTGTGAAAGAGATCAATTCAACGTTGCAAAGGTTTAATGAACTTCGGAGGCGAGGAAAAGTGTGTGGGGTTGGGTCAGAGCGATGTGTGTGTGTGTGTTGAGCGATTCAGGTTGAAACCCGGTCACTGGACCGAGAATGGCGATTGTCCATAATCACATCTCATCTCTCCTTTAGGGTGGTGTAAACACGGCGACACTGCGCAACGAGACGATCTCGTCGCCGTCGTAGTTCACCCAGAAGTTGTTCGTTCCCCTGAGAACGATCCTCTCAGATATCTATGTGCATACATGTCACGTCGAATGTCTCAACACCGAACCAATTTATGACCCCCTTTTACTTTCTCGTCTTCCGTTTAGTCCACGTTGCCCTCCTGTGAACTTCCGAAACCAAATAAATACAGTAGTAAGGCGGGAATCGTTGCAAGCAGTTGAAATTTTGCAGTTCATAAGTTCTTTAAACTCTTCCGGACTACGAAAAGGTGGTAACGTCAATCTGTATGAACAAAGTCACGATCAGTTTTGGTCTTGAGCTCCAAATTGGTAAATACATACAGACCATTCATTTCAAACCTCTTGACCAGCGGAAGCTATTAATGAAGTGACAATTTTCCTAAGTGCCACAAAGTCCAAGCACTAAGTAATCCCACTTTGCTGTAGGCACTTTCTACACAATCAGTTTCCTTCGTGAAAGCTCCTAAAGAAATCTTGCTTGACTTGTTGGAGCTATCGCTTGTGAGAAATAATATTAGGTCGTCGGAAAAGTTTCCCGCCACTCGACCTCTCACCAAAATTTTAAAACGGGTTTCAGGATCTCACCTTTATAACCTTTATGTAGGATGATTTATGAGCTACATATACCACAGTTGTCCTGGTTCAGCACTACATGTATTGCAGAGAAAGTCGATATTGATTGTAGGTACCTTAAGCTGCCTTTCCTTCGCGAGCTCATAAAACAACGCGTTGAAGAGAGCTCAGTTAACGACTTATACAACATGGTAGGACCTTCAATTGTCTTTCTTGTTGTTGCAAAGGTTTGGTTTCTTACGCTCAAAAAGGCCCATTTTGGCTTTAAAGAACAACGGTCGTCGGGAAGGGCAGTAGCTGTGGATTTAGTGGCTCTTCAGGAGTTGGTTCTAGAGGATGGCCGGCGTAGTACCGTGAGTTGATAGAGGAACTCGTGAGCCATATATCCTCACAGGTTGTCCGTCTCCGAAGCTTTAAAAAGACAAGGAAATAGGGGACATTGTTGCGGCATGCTTTAGCGGCCACCACCTAAAGATGTAGACGGGTGCATGCACGACCATCTCTACTTTCTAAAGGAATTTTTTCGCCCGGCAATTTGATTAGTGGTAATAAGGATTGGGTAGTGTGCAGCAATTACACACCAAATCGCCTGCTACTCACTTGCAGCAAACAAGCGAAAATTTCAAAACCGCCACTCCACCCGAAATGGTAGATGATCGGTCTGCAGCTGAACTGCAAATGAGGCATTCGATAGGAGCTGCTACCTGCAGATGCTACTGTCACCAACGATGTCTAACGTAGCCACTTCGATGGCGATGGAGTAGCCGTTCGTTAAAAACATGGGAAAATCTTTTCAGTCACCATGACGCGCATTCACCTATTGAGAAGGAGACCTTTTAAAAATTTCAAAAATATCCGACATTTCCGATGACCTATCCAAGACATTCGTCGAACCTTGCCCCAACAAAATGATATTTGTTCCATTCGTTTTCCATTCAATTACTAGAGAACCAGCTCGACGAGTGAGAGTATCTCAAAACGTGGCTCGCCGAATTCTTTTCATCAAAACTCTAGAAATTCTGGAGGAGGAGAGTTCCAATTTTATCTGATAAATAACAAGATGTTGTTGATGGTAATCATGCATAAAGGTGTCGGATGTCGAGAGGAATAAAGGAGAGGAACAATTTTGAAAACATTGGCAAAAGTGGCGGGAAACTTTTCCGACGACCTAATACGTTGAAGAACTAGTCCAATAGAAAGAAAATAATAGAGAAGGAAAAGGAACAATTAAATAATGAATTCATCCTTTGAATAGACACGGGAAAAAAGCGCTACCACAAAAAATCAATTTTGATCCAAGGTTGCTGTTGCAGAACAACACCTCTGTAGATAGATGAAAAGGAAGTGAATTTTGGGCGTTCCGATCGCTGCCACGTCGACTTTAGTTGTCCTTTAGCAGTGGAGAACGGCGTCTCAACACCAAATTTGTTTCATTGAACGTAGAATTCAGGGTAAAAATGTCCTTAGTTTCTGGGGCGGTTGTGAGTGTGAGTCAAACAGGATCGTGGTCGGAGAACTGAAGTTGGAATGAATGGTTTAGCCAAGTATGTACTCAAATATATAAATTTAATGTTTGGTGATACACGATCGTGGTTTCCCATCATCGATAATAGAGGAATGAAAACAAGACAATGTATAATCGATTGGTCTTCTCCAATAGAAGCATAAAGTAAAAATTCAACACTAAGCACTTATTTCGACTCATGGTCACTTCTGCAAATAAACAAAACGATGGTCTGTAGAGATCGGAGTTTGAACCTCGCCCGATTCACAGTCTGGATTGCAGTTTTTGTGGATACCGGCACAAGCATTACCAAACCCACGAAAAACCTATTCTTCTGATGTAAACCAGCCAATGGAATTAGAATTTTCTTTTGGAGTCATCAGAACCAAAAATAGAGAGCAAAGGGGATGTAAGAAAATGTAACGCATTGAAGTCGCTTCACTTCAGCTGTTTTCTTTCTGCAGTGTTCTTGAGCAGGCAGCTGTAAAAGGTGTTCGCAGGAAGAGGAGTCGACCTTCGGCGATCTTCAGTAGAATGCAGTTCAACGAATCGTTGTTACTTTCAGCGCTAATGAACACGAGAAATTTCTAAGTGGGACAGTGCAGAAGACTGAACTTGCGATGAACTGCGAAAACGACCTCGATACCGTCGACGGTCGCCCTACCAGATTTCTGTCGACGCGTTCCATATACGTAGATGACGAGAAGAACAAAAGGCTACTCAGGGAAAGCAAAGCAACGATCGGATATCATCGACTAAAAAGAAAGTGAAGATAGCTAGGAAATAGCTATCTCTCGGAGTAGTACTTTTCAAAAAATGATCACATAGTCCCTGCAAAGCGTAAGAAGAGAGTGTTGTGCAACCATTCTCTATACTAGCTTATTCATTCATTTGCAAATAAGACAACGAGAGCAAATGAAGCCACCTATAACTACTCGCGTCACAATTAATAACAACACTCTAATTTGATCAAAGGAAAAAAAAGAAGTTCACACAATAACAAATGAGTTTATAATTCAATAATACTCCGACAAGTGGGACTTCTACTATTCGAGAAACGTATTCATAGCCATTTGTTCGAAGCTTTTCTTTCTGCTCATGAACTTTTCAGCGAAGTGTGAATTCTTCTCTTTAGCATTCGGTACTTCGATCACGCACTTACAGCGAACGAATGTAGCAGTTGTGGAAGATGTATGTATTTGCTAGTCATGGTTCTTCGAACTTCTTACAAGTAGTATAATAAAAAGCAGATGACAGCTCAAAGGAACGAGTTCTTCGGTAACAATAGGTCATCCGAGTTATTTCGTTAAATGAAAAGGAAAAGTACGGTAACGGAACGGTGTTATCAAGGCAGTGTCCTTAAACTCTATTTACTTAATTATCAGGTGGGTGCAAAAATGCTGTCGTGTCTCACATGGCTACTGACCAGAAACTTTTGAAGGAGTACTTTAATAAATGTGGCCATGCTATGCGTCATCTTGAAGCCCGTTCCACGGTCAATCTAAATGTGTCACTAGTTTACTTTCTCATCGTCTTTGCTATCAAATGGCTGTCAAAGAAAATCAGCACGATTTTTCTCTTTCACTTTAAACCAAGGCAATAGGCGGTAATAAAGGGGTGGGTGTATTCCTGTTGCGCCCTTTACTGGTAATTTTCGTATGGTGATCAGCAACGGTTTGGTGTTGGAACGACTAACAAGCGTGTGACACAGCGGAGGTTCGAGAAGTTTGGCAGTAGAGATGAGGGCCTTGAACACGAACATCTCCCATGTCCGATGGATAACAATGAGGTGAAGGTTCTGATAGAAACCGAAACTCGCCAAGCCACCACAACCACGCAGACGACAAAAAAGCTCGACAAATGGGTGCTTCAGGAATTGCATGAGAATCAGCGCAGTCGCCGTTTCGAGATGTCTTCCGCTTTTCTTCTCTGCGGAACAAAAGCGACTCGTTTCTCGAACGAATAGTGACGGGCGGTGAGAATCATGTACATCCTCAACAACTGGGATGTTCGGGGAAGCGATTCAACGTCCGGGAGGTTCCAGCACACGAGTCTAAGCCGGAACTCAACCAAAAGAAGGGAACGGTGAGCGTTTTCAAGAGAACAGACGACCTCGTCAACCACCATCCCTTGGAACGTGATATCGTAAGCTTTAACGCTGGCGCCCAATGTTAAGGGACAAATTCTTATTCACGGTGACGCTCCACAACTTTCAATAATGACACGAAAGAAGCTGCATGACTTGTGCTTTGGAACTATTGACCAACCACATTTCTCGCTAGATCACTCGCCTTCAGATCACTCCGTTTTAGAGCACATCGAAAACTTCTAGCCTGAGAAAAGCTTCGAAATTCAAAAGAATGCAAAAACACCTTTGCTGAACTGATCGCTTCTGTGATATATTTCTAATATCTATTTCGAATCTATTTAAATCTATTTTGAATTCAACAGTGACAGAGTGATAGTAGTTACATAATGTTGCGTAAAACTGTGGATGAATGAGGAGGACTGAGAGTCGGAATATCATGAACTCAACAGTTGTCTTAAATCCACATATAACCTCAATTTCAGCTGGCCAAGGATACTACTACAAACAGGGAGCCTTAGCTGATCCTGTCTTGTAGGTTCGCATGCAGACATTAGCTTTTTCTCGATTTGAACTTCGAAATGGAGAATTCTCGTTGGCATAACTCAACTAACTAGGGTGCGAAGGAAGCTGACAAAATCTGACGGTTTCCTTCAATGACTAATAACAGTAATGGAAACGAGCAGCCTTTCTCACTGTTTGCCACCTGTCGCTACGACTTTTCTACATCTCATCTTTCCAAAAGGGAGAGGATCGTGATGAGGTCCAGTTTTCGCTTCAGGGTCGAAATTATTACTATGATTGCCAGCGTAGAAGGTTTGCACACTCCTTACAAACTTCTACGGTAGGGTAGTCATGTCAGTCATGCCAATCACTCCAGTTCGCATGGAGTGCCCAAGGCCTAACATTGCCAATGAAGAGATGTTCGAGGTCATCAGTATACACTAGAGGCTTTTGGTTTTCGCTATATCGGAACGTCTGACGTGAAATTTGGGTTGAAATTTGTCGCGATTTCACTGTTGCACCATGTAGTTTTCAGTTGTACAACAAGGAACGAAGCGCTGTTGAAACCATATCCAGCAGTTGACTACAGATCACTTTTGTGTCTAAACTTTATCCCTCGTTCAAGATCTGGTTAGAAAATCCAAATAAGAAAAGAAAGGAACACGTGACAGAAGACCACTCTCCTACGGCGCTGTGCCGCAGTCAGAAGCAGAAGGATGGTTTCAGCATGTTTGACTCAGTAACCTTTTTATCAAGGATTCTCCGAAACATCATCACCTGTTTGCTCAGTTTCTTGCCACTTTGCCAACTGGAATGGAGTACCGCCTACTGCCATTACTATTTCATCTTTATAAGTCGGACCTAAAATTATCAACGAGAGGAATACACCAATGAATTGGTTTAGGCTGGCTCGAGAGGTACCCGACCGAAGCAGGAAACGAGGGATGTTAGTAGTGACAGTGTGGCGCCCTGCTAGAAATGAACGAAAATTCGGCGAAATTCACTTTTCGAACAACTGTTTTAGTAAGTAGGAAAAACGCTGCACAACGTGTACGGTAGTTAACATGCTGCCGCACAAGCGCAAGCTCAGGGACGACGTCAGGCATTTTTTTTAATTTTAAATTTCTAGCAAATCATTGAGAGATTGCAAGCGGCGTATAGCAATGCACTATCGACAAACTGTCACTTTCAGCTGTCTCTATAGAGAGCTATGAAGCGGAAAGTGTGAAAGAAAAATTCCATGAACGATTACTACCCGGGTAACTCCTCGTAGAACTGCTAGAGCGCGTAAAAGCGATCACCTTACTTGCTGCTCAGGGTAAAAAGCGAATACCAATTTTACCCGCCATACTTACTCTGCCTTACCCCATGTGACTATTACTCGCCCAAGAGCCCGCAGGTTTTCTGCGTTTTCATAGCCTTCAGTGACCGGTAACCACGTCAAAAGTGATGTGATCGGCTGGACCTCTTCCTGATCCTCTTCGTTTCAAGGAGATGGAATCGCTGGTCAGCCTTTTACCCGATCGACAAAAACCATCGTATTTTCTGAAAACTTTTGGCCTCTTTTGACATCCCATTTTCCTTCCAACCCCAGATCGCTGTGTGACATTCTTCACGCAGATGTAGTTGAGCCAAACGCAGTGCAAAAAGTAGAAGGTAAACGTAAGAGCAAATATGTACACGGTTTAGATTAAAATTTATGGGTTTAATATATGTATTTAGTTGCTTAGTTTGGGATATTGTAACAGTTGGGTTTTTCGGTCTCCAGCGACAGTGATGTAGTCAATAGCATCAATTGCACCTGAAATCCTTGAGATCAAATTTTTGAGATTGAGAGCCGAGCAGTGACAGTAATTTTTCCAGCGTATCTATAGATCCACAGCAAATGACATTCCCTTACCATTTTATTACACTCTTCTACATTAGCAGGAGAAGACAGTGATTTTGTGGCCAAACGCAGGGCGCAGGTAAACGTAAGACCAAATACAGGGTAACCGATATGTATTTGCGCCTACGAATTGCATCACAGTTTTTCTCTGTTTCATCATTTTTGTGTTCTTTCAACTTTATTATTATACAAATAGTGTCTGTAACTACGTATCTTTCAGAAGATGTTCAAAGCTGCTCGCTCTTGACCTCGCAGAGGCACTAGCACCATTGCAGACCATGATCCAACATGGAAAATGAGACTTTGCAAAAATATTTCGAGTTTTCGAGTTCCGTAGTCAACCGAAACACGAAAGTTCACAAATGAACTACAACGTCCCTCTGAGGAGTTTGAGTGAAACTTGAATAATACCCACATAATAATAAAAGTATTGAAAGGTGACGGATGTGCCTCTGGAAAAAAGTAATACTGGTGATATGGCAGCTCAAGCCTCTAGACTTCACGACACATGATAGCCACATAAATTCAGTTAGATATGTAAATGTTAGCGTCAAACAGTATACTAGGCAGATATACTCAATGGTCGATTTTCTATTCTAGACAACTGTGTTCATGTGTGCATACAGACGGTGCATTCCCATACATGATGGGGCATCCGATTCTTGTCTGGACGTCAGTGAGCTTCTTCGCAAGCTTAGGGGCTCCATTGCTTCCCTAACAAGTAGGGTCGTCGAAGTGACGGTGAGCTCTAGCGATGCAATTTCTATGGGATGTAGGGCTCCTCATCGGATATCCAAAAACATGAGAAAAATTTTCGGAATGGCATTGTATCGTACTGAAAAAGGCTTGCGAAAACGAGGGAGGACTACTCATGAAAGCGCTGATCTCGCAGAGGAGATGTGGTCGGAGGAGCAGTGGGTAAGCGTTTGGGCTCTCGTTTAGAAGGTCATGGGTTCAAGTCTCGTTGATGCAAGTTTGTTTTGCTTCAAACGCATTTGTACCAAATCGTGCTCATTTTGCGATTTTGTCATGGGGATGGAAGAAAATCATGTTTGGAGCAGCGGAAAATGCACAAATTTTGGTAAATGGCAACATTAATATGGGTAACCAATACCTACCGTAACTTACCTTAAACGGATACAAATCCTGAAACTAGTGTTAGATTCGTCATTAGCGACCCAAATGACCCCCACAAACGAAGTTTGGACGAAATCGGGTATTTTGACTAAGGTGCCTCACTTACTCACCCTTACCATAGCTGACGCTCATCAGTCGGAATCCCAGAAGCAAAAGTAAAATTCGTGGTCAGCAGTTCAAGTGAGACTCCCGTGCTATTTCTGGATCGAAGGTAGTGGACGCTGAAAATTTTCTGACAGCTAGAGCCTCAATGGAGGCATAATATTACCAGTAAATCATCAGAGACTGAACCTTGGGCAACACTACCGACACCTGACATGAGGCTCGAAATGTCGTGGTCACCCATTTCACCCAAACCTTGCTAGTGAGACTATTTGAAGCGCTGCGCGCGCTAACACTAGTTTCGCGACTTGCAACAAGTGACGGCATCTAATGGTGGTTTTGGTTGTGTTTGAGCTGGTGAGCGTTAGCTATGGTAAGGGCGGGTATGTGAGGTGCCTGGGTCAAAATAACCGATTTCGTCCAAACTTCGTCTGTGGGTCGCTGATCACGAATTTAACATGGAGCCCTACATCCCATAGAAATTGCATCGCTAGAGCTCACCGTCACTTCAACGACCCTCCTTGTAGGTGTTTTCCGCAATGAACTCGATTCGTGCTATGATTTCTACAGATTCAGAATCGGCCGGAATATCTTGGACTACGATAACGTGGTTCCGAATTCTGGATGAGCATACTTCTCCGGCTCCGCTCAGTGCTAGCAATTTTGAAAGGATCTCTCTTCAGCGAAATTAATGGTTTTCGATCTCCAGGTTCCACTGAATGCGATAACGTCACAGCGTCACTCAAATGAATGAATTTCATAGCAGTGCTTGAAACTCTCATAAGTTTACCATAGCATATTGGACGTTTAATCACTGTCTGAATTGGACACTGTGATTGTACTGCTTGCGTAGATGTATACCCATGGACATGTGGACATGGGATGGCCTAGTTACTTACGTGACGATGGTTCATACCTTACTCGAGTTCGATTTGTCAACGAGCCGCAGCGCACGAAAATGTGACCCAATGCGCAACTACCGTAATTCGCGTCTCGTGATAAAGGCCGAGGCCGCAACGCAACCGCATTGCATCACACCACCAGGTGGTTATTGATCGCTTACCAACGGATCTATTTGTTTTTTGTTTTTAATTTTACTCAGCTGTTTTGCTGCGCAGGTAGGCTGTTCACTTCGAGGACTTTGATTTTTTGTGGTTTGAATTGATGTCATTTCTTGCCGTTTCTTGTTGTTGTCACGAGTTCTCACTTCCTCATTTCAGTTTTTCTTTGACGTGATTCGATGTATTGATTATTATGTTTGCGTTAATTTCCATGGATTAGTCATCATTATGTACTTCTGTTCGTATTGGTTTTTGACGCTGCAGTTTTATTTCCCTGATGCTCATATAATAAGCACAGAGGAGGCCCTTGTTATTACCACTTTTGAGATACTGTTTTCTAAATTTCCACTGAATGTATTTATCTATGAGAGAATTTACTCCTGTCATTGCAAATGATGGAGGGAGAACGTCTGTCTAGAGTTCGACTGTTGTCGACACCTCTTTCTCCATTAACTTTTTTATTTTCCACCATATTCATTTCACCAATAATAATTCGTGCGTACAGGCAGTGTGCTTCCGAAGGTACTTTTTTTAATTCGATGGTGATTAACCATTTCTGCCAAAATCCATTCGCTTTCAATTTTACCTCTTTTTTTATTTATTTTTTCGGAAGCGAATTGTGTCCATATGACTAATGGGCTCTGTGTAAAATTAAACCCTGCAATGACTTCTTTATGTGTCCAAATGAACACAAACTTGGATTCGTCACCGCCAAAATGTATCCTTACTTTCAGGACTGCTGAAGGTAAGAAAGTTCCTCAAACCATCGAGCACATATAAACGCCTCTCGTGAGCACTAGTTCACTTGACGAATTCCAGCTTTGTGTATTCTATTTATTTTTGTTGGTTCAGCGCTCTACGTTCTAAGTCAAGCGATGCAAAATCCGGGTTGCGCTAATTTGTCGTAGTCTAGCGGTCTGATATCCTATAGTATAAGTACCGTCTTTGCCACGAAATCAAATATTAAATCGAGCTGATCAACGCCGTAGTCTCGATTAAAAAATTATCGTTGCCGTCGTGGTTGCTATTGTCGTTGTGGTTGTTCTAATAGGAGCTTTTTATGCGAATTTCAGTAATTTTCAGGTCGCACTCGTTCCGGGGTTAACTCGGTTATGACCCCTGAGCAGGTACGTGCGATGAGCGCTAAAGCCGATGAAGAGCGCCGTCGTCTGAAGAACAACACGCTGCAACAACAAACCCAGAACCCTCACACCCAACCCGGTCAGCAATATCAATCTTCCACCGTTAGTCATAAAGGTAAGACCTTGTTCGTTGGTTTTTCTCGCCTATCTCCCTGGATATCGTTTTGTTATGTAGTTGTATTTTGAATTTACAGCTTCAATTGATAATACAACAGCGGCTCCGGAGAAGATTTATAGAAACCATGCCGAGGCGCCGATTAGAAAGTTGACATGCGATCTCATTAGGACCTATAAGAACATTAACGAGGTATTCAATCATATTACCCTTTATTTTTCTATCTTCATATCATCGCAACTTCAACAGCGATTAGATAAATTAGTGACTTTCACAGACATTACTGTCTGCTTTTATTTTTTGGTATCAGAGTTGACCTGTTTTTTCGTGTGTTTTTTGTTTTCGCTCAAAATTGTTGTGCAAATCTCGTTTTCAGTCTTTCTATCTTCGAAAAGCGCTTAGGAGGCAGGAACATCAGGCAAACATACAAAGCAGTCACAATTCATCGACGGCAACAACTGCAATCAATAACCAGGTAGATTTCATATTTATCTCTTGGCTTCCTTCTTTTATATCTTTGACAAATAGAAGTAGGTAGAATTTTTCACTATTGGAAACTTCCAGTTAACTACCTCTGGCGCTACGACACAAACACAAACAGCGGCTCATAACAGTTCCACAGCAACAGATACCCAACAGAGCACCGTTCCGAAAGGGTATGTTCTTCACTTTGGGTGGAATTTTAGAAATTTATTCCTTTACTCTTATAGTAATCGCTTTACATAACCACATCTCGATAGTTTGTAACCTGTGGTTTTAGCCCCTGAATCACACTTGTTATTTTTCTCGTCAGGTTGCCTCACTTCGACACCAATGCTCCTCCGGCTTCTCTCATGGTTGTGCCAGCTGTTCCGGAAGGTGAAGAGAGTAGGAATCGACAGAAGTCAAGCAGGTTGTCTTATTTTGTATTTTTTTTTGTTCTGCTCTTAAAGACTGTATTTAGGGGTGGACCACACAACGGTGGTTATGACGATAAAAATAATGATTATATTCTCAAAGATGGCGAATGCTTTAATGCTCGGTTAGTTTGCCGCTTTGTTACTGCCTTCCTTTGACACCTTTCCCACCTCCAAAATTCAAAAAAACCTATGAAATATCCAAAGATCCTTGGAGGCCTTCTTTCTGCGGCCGAAGTTTAAATGCGGTATCACATTACGTCGATTGATCGGCCTCGACTTTTATTTTTACAGGTATATTATCCTCACTGAAAAACCAATAGGCAAAGGATCGTTCGGCCAAGTTACACGTGCATACGATACCGTTGCTAAAGAAGACGTTGCTATAAAAATTATAAAGAACAAGAAGACTTTCTTCGATCAAGCTCAAATTGAGATCAAGTTGCTGGAGATGATGAGAGCTCATGATACGGAAAGGAAATACAACGTTGGTAAGCAGCTTCAAATCTGTTTTGATGAACATTTTCTTATTTTTGTCGTTCACGGCTTCTTTTCTTTTCAGTTTTGCTCAAGGGTCATTTTGTTCATCGGAATCACTTATGTCTCGTATTTGAATTGCTATCCTACAATCTCTACGATTTGTTGAGGAACACGAATTTCCGTGGCGTTTCGCTAAATCTCACCAGAAAATTCGCCCAGCAGGTAGCTCCAGTTGTTTATTATGCTTACAGTCAATGTTTTCATCTTGTTTTTTAGTTTCATTATTACTTGTTTCTCCCCGCATGTCATTTCCCAAATTGCATATTTTAGCTAGCGAAAACGCTGCTATTCCTGTCTTCACCGGAGTTGTCCATAATACATTGTGATCTCAAGCCTGAAAATGTACTCCTTTGTAATCCCAAGCGATCGAAAATCAATATCATCGACTTTGGATCTTCTTGCCAAATTGGTCACCGAATATATCAATACATTCAGTCGAGGTATGTCGTTTCCAAAATGAGGTGATCATTTAAAGTTTTTGAGCGTTTGATTCCAGATTCTATCGATCACCTGAAGTGTTGTTAGGAATTGCTTACGATACCAAGATCGACATGTGGTCTCTAGGTGGGTGGATTTAATTCTCGACTAAATTCACAGTTTCGTGCTTCATACGCCTTTTGTTGTGACGAAAATCGATATCTCCTTTTTTTGAGGAAATCTGTCGTTTTTTCTTAACAGCCTTACAAGTGTTTTCACGGGAGTCATAATTTTTTAGTGTCTGCTCTCTCTGCTCCTATTTTTCCCCATCACTACATGTACTGTTCTATTTAGCGTGTACTATGTTCATGGCAAAGTGGGAAGATATTAACTTGACGTTATCATTACTTCATCAATTTCATCTCCACAGTAATGACTAAAACATTGGGATGCTACGATCTGGAATATTTTAGCTCAAAGCGTTAGTGCTATAGGTCCGAAGTCACGAACACTGAGAAATGGAAATTAGTAATTTTGAAGGTGGTAACATAGTTTTATAATGATTTTTTTTGTAAGCAGATTGATTTTTGCAATTTTTTATGGTTCTCCTAGAAATGACTGCTTAGGCTTTTCGGGAGAGTACTCTCTGATTATCAGTAAAGAGATATGAACCGTAATTTTGTTAAACATTGAGTGGATTCTTTCTTTTTTCTTAGCGTTCCTTCCTTTCGATCGGGTTCATTCCGAACCTTCCTGCTTCCTTGAACATGTGAAAGTTTCCGATTTTGTTCCCTTAATCGGCGAATTATTCGACATCCTTTGTGCAATGTCTTCAGTCGAATTCCAACTGGATTGAGATTATTTCGCGTATCCGTGACACACTGTGTACTAGCTCCCCGCAGTTCCATATTATTCTAAACTTCTTACTTCAGGTTGTATCCTTGTCGAGATGCACACAGGAGAACCGTTGTTCGCTGGATCGTCAGAATTAGATCAGATGATGAAAATAGTGGAAGTTCTAGGAATGCCCCCGAAAGAGTTGTTGGACATCGGTCCAAAAACTCATAAGTATTTCGGGAAGACAGAAGGTCAGGAATTCACTGATATTAATTCTGGCCTTATTATCTATCCTTATTCCATATTTCAGATGGTGTATATTACTGCAAAACTACGCGCGATAATTTCAACAAGTGTTATCGAGGGCCGGGACATAGGAAGCTGCATGACATTCTTGGTGTGACGTCTGGAGGTCCGAATGGAAGACGTGCTGGGGAATCAGGACATTCCGTCGAGGAGTATAGCAAGTTCAAAGTATGACCAGTAGAAATAGTCTAACTATTCTAAGCTGTATTAGAGCGTTAATGCAGACGTGTTTGCTGTTTCCCGGTTCTCATTACAGTCTTCATTTAGGATTTGATAAAGCGCATGTTGGCGTACGATCCGAAAGCTCGTATCTCACCGTATTACGCGGTTCGGCATCCATTCTTGAGACCAAGGGCCACTTCTCATACGGGACAGTCCGCAGCTGTGGACAGTCCAACAGTAAGTTACTCGACGATTGTGATTTAATACCTTGATTAATTCTTTATTCCTTTATTCTCAACACTGATAAACTTCTGATCGGCCAACTCCTGCTTTTGTATTTTTCGTGACCAGTAAAGTTCTAAAGTGTCAAAGTGATCTCTTGCATATTGAGAACAGATACTGGAACCACATTTAACTCATTGACGACCGCGCGCTCCCTGCGGCACTGTGATGTGTCCCGCCGGCGGGACACACGGTCGTCAATGGGTTAAGTGGTGGTGCACCGATCAGTCTTATCTTTTTCGTATTGCGGTTTGTTTAGTATCAGATTGGGATAGTGACCGGATCGCTAGGGGTTTACCATTCCTCTCTATTTCCTCGCTATGTTACCGTGATGCTATCGTGTCTCAGCGCAATGAGGACCAAAGTAGAGCTGACCTTTGCAATGTTTTAAAATCTTTCGGTGATGTAGGTAGTGTAATTATTGGCGCGTTTTCTCAATTGATCGGTGAGTTTCTGACTAGCTTACGTCCTTTCATCCTACTTTGCAGATTGTATTTGTTTTGAACGTTGATAAATTTTTTCGCCTCCAAGGACTACAAAGTTCATTTAATCGTATTAATTTACTTATTTGTTTATTTATTTTTTTACTTATTTATTTATAATAACTATGAACGGGCCGCGTGCTTCGTTGTATTGATTAGTTTTTTTCATGAACTAGTGTGTTCAGCATACGACACCCTCAAGGAGCGGTCAAGACATGTGGGGAAGTCAGATGGATTGCAGCGAAGACGCCACACAGTCGTTTGGGTGAGTCAGCGATGGACCTCCTTTGCTATTTCTCCTATTCAGTTACCCTTTATTGACTGTTCATCCTTAGAACTGCTTCCGTTGGAACGTCAATCGCCCAGCCTTCGAATGCAGCTCAGCGAAGGCCTACCGTGGAGGAAACACCTCAGTTCGGGGGGCATTATTCCCATTCAACAGGAGACGTCTACCGGCAACCATCTGTTCGTTCCTAACGTTTCCGAAGCTGCGTATAGATAGCGATTGGGGTGATGTGATGTTCTTCGTTTTAGGGTCCGCAGCCGCATCGAAATCCAAGTTTCGATGAAACACCATCTCGTTCACAACATAATAAAATACAAACACTCACGTCACAAGCTCCCGTTGCCAATCATCTCAACAATATGCAGTATAATCAAGCCCTATATAATTAATCAAATATATTTATTTATACATATATACATATAAGCTTTAGTCATTCTGGCGGTGCTCACAAGTGTTCCATTGGAGTTCGTTCATACTCAGCAGCAAAGCAGCACCGCAACAGAGCAGCTCTGCAGCTGAAATTGTGGTTCCCACGAAACTATTCCAACTGGTCCACAATCACGGTAGAACTCGCCTCATTTTCAGAATATTGTAGAGTGTGCCCTTATCGCCGAAAAGCGTCAAAACATTCATCTGTGGCGTATGTTGCTGTGCTACTTTCCTCGCGTCTCTACCCTATTTTCGGTCAATACTGCGCTGCCGAGAATGAACGGGCCTGTACGTTTTATATACGTAGGTTAGATATATTATATAGGTATATAGATTGCCAGTAGGGCATTTATTAGTTCGTCATTCACAAAGTGAACGACGGGTTAGAAACAAAAAACGAATAATGTCCATAATAGCATTCATTGATGAGAGTTGCTCATGCGAATTTGAGCCGCCGTTTCACTTGTGCATGTCTTCTAACTGGGTATTTGATGTGGCTGCGTCCATTCAAAACAAACTTTCATTTCATATGTTGTTCATAAAATGAGTGCATTCGTGTATTATTGTTATATTATTATGTTTCTATATTCTTGCTTGAGATTATTCGTGCCATATTTTCTCTGTGAGAATCTCTCCTGATTTGGAGAACACAGAGGAAGTTATGGATCAAGAATATGATTATTTACTAGTTTTCCCTGCATATTATGCGTAACGCCTTTGAGTTGTTTCCTCGTATTCCATCACTTGGCCTACTGAACACCCTACAATTGACGGGAAGTGGGAACGTGAAAAGGATAAGTCCCGCGTGACAATGAGGCGTAAGAAGCGGATCTTTAAAAGAAATGAGCAACATGTATTTGTGTAGCGGTTTAGCGTCAAATCTTCTACTAAATCCGGCGATAAAACGTAAGCTAGCAATTTTCAATTTCTAGTTTATTCATGATGTGCTCACTGTTTCTGTATTGATGAAAATGTTTTAGTGTTGTTGTTCTAATACGTCATGATACTTCTAGCGCCTGTTTTCTTGTTGTTGTACTAACACTTCATCATAGCATCACGTCCTTATGTGAGCTAGTCCATCCAATCCCTTCCCAAGTGACTCTTGACTAGAGACTACACTTGTACCCATTCATTTCACGAAATTGTATTGTATGATAAGAGAGATATATTGCGCTCACCGTGTACACGGTCGTCTTATACGTTATGTAATTTGGCGGTATAGAGTTTTTGACACATTTTGCGTCATAATTTTGTCCATAAAATAAACATACAGTGCCATTTCTTCCATGACAAGGTGTTTTAATGTTAGTTAGCATTACTTTTGCTGCGACGATGCAACTACATGGTAGTGTGCGCCATGAAAGATGCTCGAGCTGTATAGCTATAGGCAAACTCCCAACCCCCCCTTGAGCTCCCGAACTTTCGGGGGAGTGTCGTTTGTTCGCAATGTCGGCTCGACCAAAGGCGCGCGACAGTTCCTGTGGATACAATTAGCGACGACTCGACGGTGAGCTGACTACGGCGACTCGGTGATCCCGATGTCGACCACATTTGAAGGCGTCTGCCCTCGATCAATGAAATACCTCACAAAGTGATTCGAATAAGCGCTCACTGGATTCAAAACCATGAACACCCAAACATTTGCTGGACTAGAATTTCATCCTCTATCGAATGAGCTAAGAACGAACGCTCTTTCTGTTACACTGACGGCTGTGGTTCCTACACTTTTCCCTGAATCGTAAACCACTTCCTCATTTTCTAATTTTGAAAAACCAGCAAAAAGGACATTATACAAAGGGTAGCCTGTGCTATAAGAAAAGAAGCGAGAATTGGGTTGAAGGGGGAGTTCTGAATTAAACCAATCAAATAAGTCGGGCAATGTACTTCAATGTTCCTACCGCTACCTTGGTTAATAATCCTGATGTACACATAAATAATAATAGTATTAATGGTGATAACAATAATAATATCACTACCTTGCAAATTCTGCGATTCGACGCTATACATAGTAGCTCTGAGAAGGACTGCTGATGTAGTCATTGTTGAATAAGTACAATGCCGTAGATCATCAAGGTTAGAAGAGGGTCCTTCTACTACCCGTCCTTTCATTCTGTATTTTTACCCTTGCAGAGGTGTCCCCTTATGTGCTGTTTTGACCTCGCGGCCCCTAGGCGGAACGTTGATGTCACCAACTGCGGGGGTCACATCTATTCATCAATAGACACGTCCCATCTATGGTCCGATTTGGATGGCTACTTCACGCTTCTCATTCCAACTTTTCATGAACCGGAGTTCCGCTCATTTGCTTCTCATGAAATTATTAGCTTCGTGTTTCTCCTTCATCAGTTATTAAAAAGTTCCGTTAGTGTTACTGAAAGAGCGTACGTTCTTAGCTTATTCGATAGAGGATGAAATTCTAGTCCAGAAAATGTTTGGGTTTTCATGGTTTTGAATCCAGTGAGTGCTTATTCGAATCAGTTTGTGAGGTGTTTCATTGATCGAGGGCAGACGCCTTCGAATTTGGTCGACATCGGGATCACCGACTACGGTGGAGTCGCCGTAGTCAGCTTACCGTCGCTGCGCGAGTCGTCGCTAATTGTATCCACAGGAACTGTCGCGCGCCCTTGGTCGAGCCGACATTGCGAACAAACGTCGATTTCGCACAAACATCGTAACAAACGTCCCTCACCCCGAACTTTCACTTGGTCTATAATAGTACGTGAGAGTACTGGTGGTACATCAAGATTATCGATTTCGCACAAACATCGTTCAATGAGGTTACTCGTGGCGCTGATAACGAATCTGACAGTTGTTTCTGGATCTACTACTTTTGTAGGTATTGGTACTAGTGCTCGGTTATACCGAGCTCTGCGGGTTTTCAGCTTACCGCACTCTTTCAAAAGTGATTCTGGCCTAGGGTCCCGTCAACATTGAAAAAAAAACAGGATTCCGAATCAATATATATATATATATATATATATATATATGCAAAATGAACGTGCACTGAAGAATACGACTCTTCCACGTTAATCACTGAACCACCTAGACATACTGTAGCCTGTTCGGTTCCCGTTTTTGGTGCCATTTTCAGACCACCCATTGAGGAAAAACAAAATATACAGGTCTTGTTCAGAATCGTTGGGCGAAGTTCCCTGACCTCACTTGTCAGTCGAATGTCGAACGAAGGTAAATATTTGCCACCCTATGGATGGACTTTAAGCCGTTTAAAATGTAATATGTGCATTACAAAATGCGGCATTTTGCGTCCGAGCGCTAGTTCTGACCTTGGCAGGAACAAGCCTCGAGCGAAGTACATACAGACTCCTTTTTTATTACTTTATCAATTTCTTTTTCACAATTACGAACAATTACCGGCAACCGTCAAGAAAAGTGCAGAAACATATGAACATGAGTATCACGGCTATCCGGTGTCAAAAAGGATGAAAATGCAATCATAGGAAGGAATAACCGAAAGTGAAACACCGCAAGGATGAGGGGAAGTGATACCCACGATGGCAAAGACAACGGTTACCTCAATCTTCTGAGAAAAAACTTAATCTTGACAAAAGGCGAGACCATTTTATGTAGTGCAGAGAGTCCTCGCCACCAAGGATTTTCTACATGATCATGAAGAAGGAAAACCAGCAGTTGTTGATGGATGGTGATGAAGAACCACCGAAGAGCACACTTGTAAACAAGAAATGAGATTTTTTTCAGAAAATTTTCGACTTCTAAGATATAGGAGATCTGCAACGATGAAAAAGTGAATTACACTCACTACAAAAAAATCTTCAATTCGAGAGCTGAGAGTGCTTATCGTGTCTCACAAAACATTCGAAAAAGAAAACCTGTAAATATGAGGTCACAGAAAAATACCAGGGCAGTGCACCTCAAGAGGATTTGGGGTGAGTAAAATGCCACTGGATACAAGTGACCAAATCCAGTAACTGAATGTAGCCGTCGGAGCCTTCCATGAGTCGTGCTTCAATGACCTAAAATTCTGCCGCTGACATTCGTAACTCAACACTTCCGTTTTATCCTACATGACGCTGGATTTGATCCAATTTTCTTTACCAATTTTACACTTTATAAAAATTGATTCGTTAGTTTTACATGGAATGTAACCCGTTAGTCACATAATATAATTTTGACGAACACTTTGACATGACTTTTACATCTATTTTTACACAAAAACAACTGGAAAGACATGACAAGAGTTCGTAATAAGGCTGGCTGGTGTAAGAGTATCGCCTGCGACACCAGTTCTCTTTTTCTCAATAGAGGCCACTCAATAAGTACACTTTTATTTATATACCCTCAGAACAAGTTAGCCTCTGGGATCTTGCTTAGTTTCTTCAGAGAAATAACAACCGCAACGATAACATCGCAAACCCGCAGTGGATTAGCAAGTTTTCCGAAGCAAGATAGCGTGACGAAACATAAAATGGCCAATCGGGTTACTATCCATTACTCACCGCCATTTTCTCGAATATAGCGCTCTTTTGCATTTCGGTCAAATCGTCGTCCTCAAGAAGTTGGTCGTAGAGCAAACTGATCAGAGGTATGCCAGCATGCCCCTCTCGTCGAATTTCTTCAAGTGCAGCCAGAACCCGTTCAATATCTGGTGAGTGGCATGCGTTAACCAAGCGAACTACCTTAATTGACGTACATCAGTCAGAACTTTGAAAATCAAAAACACCACTGTAGCAAAAAAGTACCCGTAACAGACCACCAAACGCTAAAGGAAAATGTATGGGCCCATGCAGTGGCGGCTTTATTTATATTTGCAATCGACCATCGATGACCGACCAGTATAGCAAGAATTTTTCAATCAAAAAACGTGAACTCACATGTTTCAAATCAACCTGACCAATCATACTAAGCACAAAATCATTCGTGATATTTTCACGACACGACACCGATTGTAGATAATTGATGGAACGTCTCAAATCTCCTTCACACAGAGTGATCAGCAATTCCAGAATTTTACGATCGATGTTCACACCTTCATGTTTGCAAATGAATTCCATTCTGAAAAGAAACTGATTCGCTGAGAAACAACCATCGAGGATCCTGGATAATCAACTACATCGCAGACGATGCCATGAAAAGGGCGAAACAAGAGCAGAATTACTAAATGAAAGAAATCAATATCTGACCTTTCCAATTGCGACTCCATCGGCAGGGGTTTAAAACGGAATTTAGCACATCGTGACGCAAGAGGATCAATAATTCTAGATACATAATTACAGATTAAAAAGAACCTGAAAAGAACCATGGTCATTTAGCAATGTTTGCATAATTTTACGAGAAATACAATCCTCACCTGGTGGTCTTCGAGAATTTCTCCATAATTCTGCGCATCGCGGCCTGGGCAGCACTGGTCATGGCATCAGCTTCGTCAAGAATAACAATTTTGAGTGGTACACCAGATTTAGGCAACGCACGGAATGCGAACTCTTTAATCTGAATTGCTACTGATGTAAGCAAAAAGTAGAAAAGATGGAGAGATCAGTGAATTTATTCAAAAGGTAAGGAATTCGATATACGACATACCCTTGAGCGAACCATTTGAATGCCTCTTTCGTCGGAAGCATTTAGATTCAGAACGCGATCACGATAGATTTCACCGGTTGGAAAAAGCTGACGGCACAAAGCTATCGCAGCGGAGGTCTTACCTGTACCTGGAGGTCCGTACAGCAGCATGTTTGGCATCTGATAATAGAAACAACATTAAGGATCGAACCTTGTGTAAGGCCACTAACAAATCTAAACGTGAGCAAATCATACGTCAGCTCCTTCCAAGATTTTCTTGAAAACCGCAACGACTTCATTTTGATAGACCAATTCGCTGACATTCTTCGGGCGGCTGAAGAATCGATCTCACTTTCTCGTTGCAAATTTGCTAACAAGCACTCACTATTTCTCAACCCATGGTATCATCTGATCTCGTTCAACAGTGGGATTGACCGGCTCATTGCTTTTGGATGTGAAAAACGAGTTCATCTGAAAAATGTCCAAATCCTAAAGATTACCGATACAATCGAATACTCTCTGGAAACTATTTCATCAGACTGTGTAGACAGTATTCGCAGCATAGAGCGACGAATGAGTATAAAAGGACAGTACTCCTTCCACACACGTATGACAACTCGGAATTCCACCACCTTTATTCTACAGATAATTACTTGACAACGATATAGAAGAAACAGAGATAACGTCTTCATCAATTTTAGGAAGTCTGGTGTCACCCCGAAATTCAAATGAAACTAGCAAAGAACAGACAAACAATTGTTTGCTATTAGGACCGACTTCGTGAGAACATAAAAGAGGAAGTTTTAGAATCTTCAGACAACAGAGAGGTTTACATAGCAATGCATTATAGCACGAAAGAACCCCTATTAACAACCTATTCATAAATAGCAATGAGGTACATCATAAATATCCCAGCTGCCATAGCAATCATTTCACGTAACGATTGACCTGTTGACGACTGTTCGAGCAGTTCCGGAATGACCGATACCGTTGCGATGTAGATGAAACCTCCCGCTGGAAATAGTTTACATTAATTATAAAAGCATCGCTCGCGACGTTTCTCAATGGTCTCACCTGTAAAAGGAAGAATCCAACTGCTGGCGGCAGAGTCGGCTAATGCAGTTGGGTCGGCCACCCACAATGATAGCATACATCCAGAAAGAGCCCCGAGAGCCGTAATAAGTTGAATACCCATAGCCTAAAACAAAATCTTGACCGAGCAGTACGGAAACGAAAAAATGACCAAAATTTTGATATCATTCCTAGGTGTCCACTGCAACTGAATCGGTGAACAACAGATCGCGAAACATAGGAGGCCCTCCAACCTGGGAAGTCCGGAGCCTATGAAAGTATGTTTCTAAAGACAAACGAAAAATGCGATGCTAAATCTTTACCTATCTAGACCGCATTCTTAGTAGAGGAAAATAACTTGAGGATGCTAAGATGTAGCCTGTTCTAACAATCTACGTTTCTGCTGCTCATGAAAGTTTGACGATCAAAATTAACGGCGTAGTTTAACATCACCGCTCATTTAGAATTTATATCTATATGTGGCAGAACTATTTAATGCGTTTTTGAAACTGCAAACATCTTGACTACGACAACTGGACTTTGAGTGCCGTCCCTTCTACAGATAAAAACTAGTACATCCAACGTCGCTATATTTCAAAAAAAAACTAGCACCAAAAAAATCAGATACTTCTATTACGCGAAGCAAGCTTGAACAACCGTGTTCCTTCAAACAATAAAAGTTAAAGGTTTCGGCGTTGTTCAGGCCCTAAGGACGTGCCACAGCACTCGTGTTCAATTAAGAATACTAGAGGCATGGTGAATGCATATTCGGCCAATAGAATGACTTGTGGGGGTCAGCCTCTATATCAAGTCAGTGTTTTTACGTTCCCAGACAAGTTTGGCACCAATTTGCCCGACCCCCTAGGGTGGAAGGATTGTTAAACCCAGGCCGCAATCGATCGCTCGACTGTGCGGGTGTCAGTAGCGCCTCTTACCACTGCATCACGCGGGACCCCTCCAAATAATCTCTAGGTCAAATAAAGAAGAACTAACGTACCTTTCTTTTCGAGTAACCCGACTGTATAAGAATAGCAAAATCTCCGATCTCATGAGGAATCTCGTGAACAAGAACGGTGACCATGGTTACTAAATACAGTTACAGTTACATTAAATCTACACATTTCAGACATCATAAACGCACCCATGCCAACAGTAGTACCAGCGGTGAACGATGCTCCGATTGCAAGACCATCAGTGAAGTTATGGGCAAAATCGGCCACAAGGTTCAAATAGGCGGCAACCTGAAGCAAATTTGCTTCAGCAACGAAGACATCCACGACTTAATTAGCTCACCTTGATACCACCGTGCTTCTGCTCAGAGACGCACACGTCCTTGCTTTTTTGGCTTGTATGTGACTTGGCTGATTTTTGAGAACCATCCGAGTCTTCGTCGTCCGAAACTTTCGCCTTCTGAGAATCTCAACTTCAGTTTCAAATAGTCGCATTATTTCAGTTGAATCATCATGTATAGCTGAATATGATAGCACTAGCATATCTACCTTTTCCGGTTTTGGCGGTGCGGGTCCGTGAGAATGTCCATGACCGTCTTCCCCACGAATAATGCGCACCACCTTCTCAACAACGAGGAATGCGATTATGCCTACAACAGGGATAGAATATAACAAGGCATTTTATACTACAACCTGTTAGAATACGAGAATGTATTAGCCGAAACGTACCAGCGAGCACCCAACCACCAACGCTCATGTCATGAGGCTCGTGACTGTGACCACCTGCACCAGAGTGCGAATGAGCATGAGAATGAGAATGAGAGCCTGAGCCTGATGGTGCAGCATGAGGAATCAGATGTAGGAACGCGTCCCCGAGAAGACCTCCTGAACCGAAAGCAAGTAGAACCTTCAACCAAGGTCCACTCGAAGGAGAGTTATCCTGAAAACGGCTACATGACCACCAACACTTGAGAAAATTGATCTTTTTTTTCTTTAGCCGTGATTTTTTTCGAATCATTCAGCTCTAGAAATCATATTTAGAAAAATCGTTCTCTGTAAGATCATCCTCTGACGGTAATAGCCGTACCATTTAGTTGCAGAGTACAAAATATCTAACAATGTCGAACAAACGTGGTCTAAAAGAGAATTTTGATGAAAATAATCACCTGAATAGGAATGAACAAGAGCAAGAAGCACGGTGCCGCACTGATCAGGAGGGTAGCTCCAATAGAGTACAACCACAGTTGTGAGCGACGTTCCCCACTGAAAAAAAACCAAATTCTAACACAGAGCTTCTTGCAATTGAACGTCATCAGGATATCTCTTAACAAAACTTGAACAAAACAACAGAACATACGCCAATCGAGCTGCTTCGCTGTGACCATGCGCCTTACCACCGTGGGAGTGCGCATGCTCAGAATGGCTGAAAAGGTGCACTGATTTGAGAAAAGAGAAAAGCGTAAAGACGTGAAATGAAATCTACACCTGTGAGCGTGATGAGCGTGATTATCATGATCGTGGCCTCCATGTGAATGAGCATGTGGACATCCGCCAGAACCATGAGAGTGACCATGATGGTCGTGGGCGTGCTCATGACTATGACCATGCTCGTCACCCATTTCCATTTCTCGTGCAGCCTGAACGTTTTCACATTCCTAACTACAAACTTTTAGAAGGAAATTCAATGGATATAGCCCACGTTCTGCTAGGAATAAGCCGAATTGATATGCTCTTATACGACTTATGAAGAAAATACCGGAGCTCTCCCTATCAATGCAACAATCTGCGACGCAGAGTCGGTTTTACATGCGAAACGTTTAGATGTGAGCCGTCGTCTACCGTTTTCGATAAATAAGTAAACGATAAATAATCATTCTGGAACGAACTCAATTGAAAATTCATGTTAAGGTACTATTCCTCTCACTGTGCAGTGGACGGAGGATATTTTTGCATCCAATTTGCTCAAACTTCGCCTATGGTTTTTTTCTGCTCTGATGATGAATAATTTAGCATCCCAAAGGAAACTGTGAGAGCCGAAGTTCGGGATTGGTTGAATAAATTTACCGACCACTGAAGTGCACTAAATGGAATAGTCTCTTACAAATCTTTTCAATCTAATAGCTGCGGTGAGAACTCCCATGTCCTTTCTCCTTTAACACGCTAACGACCGCCGCGTTTTCATCCGACCGCTGCGCTGGACAGGCGCGCGCGTGTGTGCGTGATTATGAGCCACACAGTGGCGCACACGGTCGGTAACTAGTTAAACCTCGGTATTGACACGTTGATATACAGGGTGGCTACAAAGTATGTTCCGCTGGATTTTTCACCATAACTAAAGATCGATAACAGATATTTCAATATAATTTTTATTCGTGATAGACAAAATGATCATAGATCATTCAATCCATATACCGTTCAAAATAATCTCCTTCTGCACGGATACAAGCTTCGAGACGCCTGGTGACTGCTTCGACTGTGGGCCGCATATTGTCGACATCGATCTTTTGCCATTCTCAGATGAGGGCCGTCTTCAAACCGTCCAAACTTCGGTGAGGACTTGACGATATCCTTTGCTGTAAGTAGCCCCATACGGAGTAGTCCATGGAGTTCAGGTCCGGCGAGTGAAAAGGCCACATACCCTTGCCCCAGAATCCGGGGCGGTTTTGCTCGCAAAAGGCAATTGTTGATTTCGACCCATGTGCAGGGCCCAGTGCTGCTGAAGAACAAATTTTCTTTCTCTGAAGTGTTCCTTAGCTTAAGGAAGTAGATTATCTTTCAAAATAACTTTCTGGTAGACGTCAGAGTTGATTTTGATATTTTTATCCACAAAAACAAGCGGTGTCTTGCCTTCCGAAGTTATACCAGCCCAAACCATCACAGACTTTGGGAATAAGGTCTTTGTATGAACATGAACTAAATAAGGTCTTCGTATGAACTGAGTCGTAGACAGAAGTTTCCGGTGATTTGGACTGTTGCGCGCGACTTCCACAGCGAAAATTTTCTCATCGGTCCAAACGATGTCGGATAAGCGGCCCTCACGAATGAGGTCGAGAATTCTTCTATATTTTTGACCCTATCCTTTTTCGCCGCTTCAGTGAGTACTTGTCCACGAGAGTCAATAACCACGGAGTAATATCTCATTTCGGACAAATTTCTGGACACTTCATCGTGAGATGTTCAGGTCAGAAGCAATCCTGTTCAGGCTCACCTGGTCGTTCCTCTGTACCCTCTTCTTGATGGTCTTGCGGATTCCAGGTACGTTGACGGTCCGAGGTCGACCTGGCTTAGGAAGCGGTTGATGATGCCCTCGCTGTCTGTACTGCGCCACGGTCTTCCTCACGGTCCTGTCGTTGATGGGGAGCCTTCTTGTAATTTCCGCGGGTCGAAGTCCTTCGTCCACAAGGTGCGCGATGGTGGCTCGATGAGAAGATGGACGCATAGCTTGTTGAGCGTTGATCCAACCGATGTAGGAGTTGAACACGAACACATGCCAGTACTGCTCTACCAAACGTTTATAATATTTCTGTGAAACGAGGATCTGTTTTCAAGAGCGACTATCCGGAAATTGCGGAACATACTTCGTAGCCACCCTGTATTTCCACCAACGTCGTATACCATATTAACATCAAAGAATCAACATAGCTGTGGTAGGCTTTTCTACAAAAAACTTATTGCAGCATACATAGATTAGCAGTGATCAGAGGCAAAACGCATAGCAAAATTAACTTAAGAAAGCAGGCAACCCCACAAATGACGACTCAAAAGAAGAGAAGAATTAATAATCAAAGAATTAATACAACAAAAATGTACCTTCTCATTGACTTCCCTAGTGTACTTCGCATGAGCCGGCTCATGAGTATGCGTATGGGCAAACGAGGAGGCGATCAATAAAGTGATGATCACCAACATCATTTTTGGTTCCCAAGTGCCCAGTTCTCTGCAAGGATGTTACTAAGCAACCATGGCGATGAAAGTCGGAAAAAAATAGGATGACATGAAATCGGTTGCTTGGAAACAACGAGAACATGACATACATCTAAGCATGAATCAATACAAATCGAACATTTCTGATAAAATAGGAGGAAATGCACGAGTTACAAAAGCCCACAACGGATATTTTAAATTCTTCAAGAAAAGAATAACTATCCACTATAAGATCAGATCGGACTTCAAAAATTCACCTATGGAGGGTTCTCGATGCAACTCATCGTCACATAACTATACAGAAATGACCAGAAGTTACTGTCGCGTATCGACGTGATGGTCGCTTTAGATTTGAACTACTGTAGCGGAATATATTCGCATTATACGATTTGATCGGTGCAAAGTAAGCAAATGACTGCCGAAACGAAGAGAATCGCTCGACAGACAGCCCATGTCACTCTTGTTTGTACGGCCTAACAGGCCTGAAATCGGCCGCTCTAACTGTCGATTATGACCAATTTGAAGATCCTAACAGCTCACTCGCACATAAGCCGACAAATTTTATCGATTTGATTCAGACAAGGTAAACGGTAAAAGGTATGATCAGTCTCCTAAAGACGCACATGCATTTGCCTCCAACTCAGAATCGTAGAGGCACGGTGAAGTCATATTCATGCATATGCATTGCTTAGCCATCCCGAATATTGCACATATACAGGGTGGCAAAAAATTACGTGCGCGTGATATTCTACTAATTTCTAACTATTGTACAATGTCTTTTTGCATACATTTTTCTTATAAAATATTTGGAAGATGTCTGTTATCAGGTTTTCAAAGGAAATTTTTGATTTCCCAATAAGCGGCAGATGTTATGAAGAGCTTGGCATTTTATTCGAGACTCGACATTTCGCTAAGAACAGTTCAGGAGATTGCAATGTAGTGGATTGAGGAAGAGCATCTCCAAACCGAACTCATAAGTGAATAGAAGTGGACTGTGAACAAACAGGAGTAGCACAGAATTATTAAGAAGAGGACTGACCGACAAAATGAAGCGATGTTGAAAAAGGTGGCCGTGCAGTTCTATTTTTCTTGCAAATCAGATAAAATGATAACGGAACAAAAGCTCAAGGTTTGATATTATCGAAGGTTTAAAACGCAGGCTCTCCACCTGCAATCGGAAGAAAATATAAAAGAAATTGCGGGAATTCGTCCAGGTGCGCCGCAACAAGGGCGTCCTCAGCTCTGACGAGGAAATTCTTGTCGTTAAAGTAGCTACATCATCTCCATCTTTTCAATGTAGCTCTATTAAATACTTATAAACAAAAAACTACCAAGATAGTCTGATGTCCTAGAAACTCAATGGTTACAAGTGCTCTCGGTGCTTGAGACATGACTTTTTTGCTTTTTATCGATAGAAAGGATAAAAGCAATGCGCAAGTCTGCCAAGAAGGGATCCTCATGGAAGCTGTAGTGCCGCTGAAACACTTTAAAGCAGTAGCATTCCAATTTCACCTTTCAGAGGCAGAACATGTAGCCAAAACAGCGGTGCACCGTCGTGAGACCGAAATCAGCTCCTTTTTGACTACGAGTTTCTAGTCCATGAACACTCCTGATATGAACCCATTAGACAAGCCCGTTTGAGGAGTTACAGAGGGAGAACTCGGAAGTCAAAACCAAAAAAGTCGGTCAGATTTCGAAGAAAACTGATCGAAATTTGAAACAATATAGACGTCTACTACCTGCGGCGCACCATCGATTTGGTGGAGTAATGAAATAGCGGTTATATAGAAAATGACAACTGCTACTTTAGAAGCTCTTCGCAATTATGAAACGTTATGTCCTCTTCCTAAATATAAATAACGTTACCTGAGTAGCTGTCAAAAGAGAGACAAATTATAAACACTTTTTATGGCGCACGTAATTTTTTGCCACCCTGTATATCCAAACTACTCTAATTTGAATTCCTAGAGATAAATTCTACAATTTTGCTATATATCCTATGTTAGATTTAAATTCTAGAATCTTGCTATATATCCTATTTTAGATTTTACTACCACGCTGGCAATGAATACCGCTGACTATATACTGACTTTTTTACCGTTGATGAGTGAATCCCGTTACATGTCACGAACAATCTTTGATGACGCAACTCCTATTGAAATGGATACGTGTTGAAGCTTCAGATTAGATATTAATCGTGCCGCTGCGGGAAGCAATGGGTAATGATTCAACAATAAATATCATTGTTAGTCGCTGCCATTCGCATAAAAATTGCATAAAGCAGCGACTTATGTGACATGAAAAAATAGATCAATAAAGAATGGAGGCGTTTGCGCGAGAGAAGTGATAGGAGCAAACGGATCCATTTCCGGCCGATTCCTATGCCACGTGGCTTAATTGTGCGTCCGAAGGAAAAAGAAGATTAGCTCAACCAAAGGCTATGTGAATAAGCTAACTTCATGTGTATGAATTAGCTGTAACGCCAAGCCATACTGAATAAAATTAGAAGAAATCAAACTCCGCATTCAGTAGCACGGCGCATTAACTTCAAATTGAAACGGCATACAGGGACTCAGGAGTGATGAGATAAGAGCAGCACCCAAGAGACCGTAATAAAAGCTTCTTAGCTTCAAACTGTGAACCGGTGGACTTCTCCAGAAGATGCAAATGGAAATAACATGATACCGTCGCAGTTGTGCTAGTGATACAACAACATTGAGGAGCTAGACATAGACATCCTCGATGAATAATATAAAAATTAAAGAAGAAAATTGAAGGGAATTATTTCAGGTCACTGAATTTGATAACCAAACGGCATTTGGATAGGAGTCAAAAGATATTCATCCGATGTCGCAGGAACGCAACGTATACAACTGTACTGTTGGAACCAATTCGAAAATTGTAAGAAAACACCGGCGGCTGCGACGCGTTGTTAGCGCTGGAGCGCCATGCACACCAAATCGTAATAATCGTTTCGTGTATGCTTCCCTGTTTCGGTCGCACAATTGTCACTTAGTTTTATCACTGAAGATAAAATCAGTCATTTGGAGTATATTCCTAGATTTTAACTCAAAACTAGTGTGGAACACATTGTAATTTCGTCCTTCGCATTGGTACGAGAAGTTCCACGTAATCGCCTCTGGCGGATAGCACGTGGTTCTAAAATGGACGTGTTTCAGCGGCACATACGTCGCAGCGTATTTTCTACAGTGCATCACTATCAGGTGTTCCTTTTCTATGCATTGAACTTCCGTATACCTCGTCAATGTCTTTCCAGCCTTTTTTGTCCTTCTTACGAGAATAGATTTGAAAAGTGGCTTTGTCGTCGTCCACACGGTAAAAGCTTGACTTCATTGGAGGAAATCAAGCCTACGAACCATCTAGAGTCATATTTTTCATTCCACATACCTTTACAGCATAGCATCTATCCCAGCACAACAATTGCTGTGTACGTTTCCGAGGACGGAGCGCAGATTTGCAATTGAGCATATTATCTGCAGTGGTAATTATAAAGGATTGACCGCGCTGGCATGTCCTATAAACGTACGTAAGAAATTGGTTGAACGTTCCGACTCTTTGCAGTTAGACATTTGTCGAAAACTGATTTTTGCTAAACTTCCTACGTGGGGATTATTTGAGGCGCTGAACACGAACCTAACAGCCGTTTTCAAACCACAATTTTTACTTTACTTCTACGGTGTGTTTATTGTTCACGATATTTTCCCCGCTTTTCTAGATTCATGATCAGCACCTCAATTAAGTACCATGGGCGAAATATCTGTGAAATTTCTTTCGAACGAAGTTGTCTGAGGCGAATAGGACCTTTTAACTAGTGTTATACGAAGGAATGAATGATGGAAATAAGGAAGCTGTTAAAACGGAATTGTAGCTCGAAATGATGATTAACCTTTCAAAGAATGGAAAACATTGGGAAATGCTCTGATAAGTAAATAAATAAATAAACACTCTAATTGAACACTCTCGAAGTTCACGCCGCTGCCAATTTTATAGGTATTTCTTTTCAAAATCCGAACGACTGGGTCATATGACGGGTATACGGTTAATGTAAATGACGTTCTATACCGTAACCTATTCTTATCGGCAAAATTCCCAGGAGCAATTAGCACGTGCGTGGTTAGTGACATTGTTAACCTTATCTTTAACAAATGATTAACGGAATCGGGTTTATGGGCTCTCTTCAATCTAGGAAGAGTCGAGCAAATTCATCAAATAAGTGAAGGATGCATATGAATTTTGGTCAAAATATAAGGCAGTTGTCTAACCTATGATCCTCGATGAACCTAGATCGAAGTATCGACCATTCCTGGGCCCAAATTCACGAACGAACCAGCGGTCTCCGAAACCGCGGCGCAGCCAGAGCCAGACGGCAGAGTCGATGAGAGATTGCGTTTAACATAGGAAGTTTAGGATACCTAGAGAAAGGTGCGCGCCGTTCACAGGCTATATCTCGGGGTTTATCGGGGTTTACCAATGATGAATGTGGGCCCTGGTTTAAATAAAGGGGGCACTACTAGAAATCACAAAAAGTGACAAACCATTAGATTCTACTATGTAATCGGTAGCTAAAGGAGTAGAAATGTGCGGCCCAACATATTAAACTCGAGCGATTCAATGCAGGTACATTTAATCCAAAAAAATAGAATAGCCGATGTGAACCATGAACATGTGTTATTTGATAGAGTACTATTCTCGTTGGCGCGTTCAATCAGAGCGCGTCAGTGTTCAAAAGACGGTTCAGCGTTCTCAAAACTTGGGCAGAACAATTTAATAAAGTTCAATGTTTGTAGTGAGTCTCCAAAAAACATAATCGGCAATAATCAGAGGAAATACCTGAAAGCGTATAGGCTGTATTATACTGTAACACCATCACTGAGCTGCTGACTTTTTCATCGTGGAATAAAATAACTGTGAAAAATAGTCCTAGAACAACATTGTATGGTAGAACAAACAAATAAAAAAATTGTACCAGGTTTTTTGAATCAATATTTGAAAATGAGCGCATAACTACAGCAGAGTTGGTAAAAGAAGAGCCCAATTGCTGAGAGGAACTGGCGTCACCCTGGTTCTTCAACAGGGTTAGAGTATCGATAGGTAGCACTTGGTGATCAACCGCAGTCACGTAGATTCGGACGGTACGTCTGCCCTGTGGCGCTTTTGTGGTGAAAATGATGAAATAATCAACATTTATAATTGCATCGCCATTAATACCGTTCCCTTCGGTTTTCTATGCACGAATTTGCACAATTCAGTTCGAAATGAATCAATTTTTTGTTCATTTCCAGGGTCACGATCTACTCGATAATGGCGCTTGTCTCGTCGCGGGAGCGGAAGTCTTTCGCGCTCAGCATCTATCAATTTGTCGCCAATCTACTAGACGAAGTGCTTGACGCTGTTGTAACACTACTGACCCGTAAGAAAAGACTCGAAAGAGTGGTGAGTCTGTTTCCTTTACATATGCGTTATTTACTTTTCAGAAAAGAAAAGGAAAGAGAGTTGAAGGAAGAGTTTTATGCACCAAAATGATGGCGGAGCCTTTTCTCCCGTAGACATTTTGTTGATAAGGCTTCCTCTATTTTCGAGGTCTATTCAAGATCATTAATTCATCGAGTACATCGCTTGAGCGCCACTTCCTCAGATACAAAATGTCCTCTCAGACCAATGTGTTTGTAGATGATTCTAATGGGTTTAGTTGATCAGAGTACAATTTCTTCTATCGGTTTGCGGATAGGGGTACGGCGATCGACTTGTTGGTCGAGAATGTGTAGCTGTAGATGGTCTTCATGGGGCCATCGACCAGGAGAATCTCCTTCAGGAGATCACTAAAAAGTTCTAGGCGCAAGACTAGTCCTACAGCGATTTCGTATAATGCGTGAGCTTCAGCTAGTAGTACACCATCTCGGCACAGGTCTCAAGCAAGGATGGTTCTGCTTACGAAGAATTGTGGGACATGAAAGGCATCCTCCCACAAACTGGATACCCGACACATACCTGGGCCTAGATTCGTGACGGGTATCAACGCGTTATATCCGAAACTAAACCCTGGGCCCACATTCATTATTGCAAAACCCGCGGTAAACCCCGCTTAAACCCCAAACCGCGCGCAAACCGAAATTCCTGAACGCGCGTCGGGGTTTGAAGCGCGGTTTATCGCGGGTTTACTACACCCCTCGGCGAGGCAGGGTTTGGGAGACCTCGACGGCAGAGCGATGTCTGCTCATCGCACATCCCCTATGGTCCCCGCAATCTCTCATCGACTCTGCCGTCTGACTCTGCCCAAGACCGCAACGCAGGCGCTCCCTCCTTCATCTGCGTCGCGGCTCTAAGCTAGAGCCAGAAGGCAGAGTCGATGAGAGATTGCGAAATGCGTGGGGCATTTGCGATGAGCAGACAAAACTGCTCTGGCAATTTGCCAATTGGTGTCACTGCAGCGCGATTATCTACGTTTTTTTCGCATGTCGCGTTAGGTATGGTATAATAAAATGGAGTTTTCGTCAGCTCTTGTTCTTTATTTCCAATTGTCTACGTAGTTATTTTTTCTAATGCCTAAATCCTACAGTTTGCGCTTCTAATTGCTGTGAGTTTCCACCAGCGTCTGTTAGGTTGAATATCGATCGATGACCACGACGGCCGCTTGACGTAAGGGGTGCGATTGCGGCAATTGCGCAACAGCACGTCGCGGTCTCCGAAACCCCGACGTTCACGAATCGTAAACGGCCGCAAACCCACGGTATCGAGCGGGTTTGCGGCCGTCGGGGTTTCGGTGACCGCGCGCCCGTTGATGAATGTGGGCCCTGGGCCCACATTCATCATTGGTAAACCCCGATAAACCCCGAGATATAGCCTGTGATTGGCGCGCATCTTTCTCTACGTATCCTAAACCTCCTATGTTAAACGCAATCTCTCATCGACTTTGCCGCCTGGCTCTGGCTTCGCTGCGGTACCGGAGAGCGCGTATTCGCGTTCATTAACGCGCCGCGGAGTTTATTTGGGGGATATCGCGGGTATATTCCACACTGCTGGCGCGGCGAGGCAGCGAGAGGCCCGCGGTAGGAAGAGCGTGGCAGGAGCGCTCCGATGCTTGCAGTCGTTGCTCTGCTACACGCCGAGTATCGCAAGCCCGATTGGCATTAATGCGATTGTGGGGGGGGGGGGGTAGACCGGTTTTGTTTCGCCCGGAGTGTTATATACACCAAATTTTCGTTCATGAATTTGGGCCCAGATGGTGACGTCTGTTGGGTTTCTTTTATTTATAGAACGATAAGAATCTAATTCTATTATTGGTTGCCAGCATTGGTTAGCACATGTACGATTCAGAATAGTATAATAATTTATCGAGACTCAGGAACGCGTTCAAGGGGCAAAATCGATTAGCCGCGCTGCGACGCCCTGATCGATTTTCAGCTTATCGCTGCGCGTGGTCTATGTACTGGGGTTCACATTTCAGTGGAAAATGACAAATCTATTGATGCGACTACAGATTTTTGATTAGCAGAGAACAACGTGAGACTTTTCACTCTCCCAAGCCTGTTATTTTGCTAAAAACTTACGCTCTATAAATAAATATTCTGAATTGTCTATACTGAAAGAATTATTGTATTACCATAACGACTAATCAATTCCAGCTTCTTGGCGTTTACAAATTCCGAGCAGCACAAATGGAGATGATAGAAAAATGTACAGTGAAACACAGGGGACTCCGATTGCGAAAAAATAGCAGGTTCACGTCCTACTCCGATAATCATTGTTTGACCGCGTATTTATAAGAAATGCTTGTGCAGAGACCTGGACAGATCGGAGGAAATCCTCAAAAAGGAGCTTGTACAGTCTGTTGGCCCACAACGGGTTATTCTTCGAACCAGACTGCATGACGCGCTTAATTCGATCGCCGCTTACGAAACGTTGTGTGAGCAGGTAAAATGTTCATATTTACAATGGAAAATCGACGATATAAGATATTGAACGAGATTTTGTTCACAAAATATTTCCTCATAGGTTTAATAGGGGAGAGGTGCGAATTTTCTGGATTCTTGTTTCTTTCTGAGTTTTTATAAGCTCTGATCCAGTTTCTTTCATCTAGCATTTTTCTCATATCTCCTACTTTGCAGCGCGGGGAATTATAAGTGAAAGACCAAATGAGGTCAAAATTCACTCTTCAACTTCAAGAGGCTCTAATTTTTTGTAGGCGTTGTCGCACACAATAAAATCACAATTCTGTTTTTGCGATTATTTTCAAAAGAAATATTTATTTCACTGTCTAGTTGCGTAGAACAGATCTTCGTTGTACTTGCTGATCGAGCTGTTTGTGAAGGTGGAAAAGCTTCGCAAGGAAGAGTATCAGCGAGGCAATGCTGTTCACGAAGGAAAACTTTTGGAGTTATGGCGACTGTTGAAACCCGATGACAAGATTTCTGCTTGCACTGGCAAGCACTGGCGTACTTTGGGTTTTCAGGTGAGTTATTTCCTTCATTAGCGAAGTCGAGATGGTGTATACGAGAGTTAGATTTGTAGAGTGACGATCCATCACGGGATTTCCGAGGAATGGGAATTCTGTCACTCGATCAGCTGATTTACATGGCGAGGAATGAGCCGAGATGCATGCGCTCCATTGTCGTGCTTTCTAATCATCCGAGAATTGGCTTCCCGTTGGTTATCACCGGTTAGTTTTGGATAAATTCTCCCTGTTTTTGCCATTTCATCATTGCATGTATTGTTGTTGGTATGATAAGAAACTCGTAAGCCATTTGATATATTTTCTTCTCTTATTTATCAATTATACATACAATATAGTTTATTCAAGACTACAATGACCATCAATAGACACGATAATGTCCTGTTAGTTGCAGATCAGTGTCCCGAAAAATCGCCTGCCGCCTTTTCAACATCCGCTAGTGAATTTTTCATGAGCTGAGAAGGTCTTAAGGAGGAAAACAAGTGACCATCAGAATTGGCTAGGTTGGAGGAATAAGCTGGACGTGGAATCGTAGTGCAGCTCAACCCTTCCAGTTATCCCTGATGTTTCAGCTATATGGATCTAGGGTTCTCTGAAGTGCTTTACGGATATTGACGTTATAATTAAAGTTAATGAAGAGTGTTTTACTATTTATACCCATCACAGCGAAGCTTCGAGACTGACTAACAAGTACCAAACTTTGTGTCGTGTTTGCCGGTATTCGAAAATTTTTAATTTTCCCAGCGAACGGCTTGGAGTTTTTTACAATCCCGTTGTTTCTGTTGAGTTTCGAAATCGTTTAGTCCAATCGCCGATTACCGTAAGACGATAGTCGCGCAGCGACGCGACTGCACACTATAAGAGACCCAAATAACGGTCATTTCGATTGGACGACAATACAGGAAATGTTAGCTCAAATAGGCAAATGTTCGAAACAATGCTAAGAAAGCTGAGTAGTTTCGGAGCGGATTAGGATCATTTCGCTCAAGAAAATGTATTCTGGTCTCAGGAAGATTTACCTGGAAGATCGTCGAACCGGAATTTCAAATGAAGCAGTGAAACCTTTCCTGACGCTGCTCCTTGAATTATTGAAGCACCGAGGTTTAATGCTTTGGTTGTATGTTTAGCTTATTTGATAAACTTTCTGTTCAAGCGGGATATTCCGATGCTCGATTCAATGCTGGTTCTTAGACATCTTGAATTATGTGAGAGAATGAGTGCTGAAAATCACATTGCTTAAATCCTAACGAATCCAAAAATAAACCAACTAGACAAACAATTCCATTGTTCCCATACTCGTTCGTCAAACAATTGAATCTGAACAACTTCGATAGTAGTTGAACTTAGCAATGGTGTTTGGTAAAAATAGCTCTACAAAAAAGTTCTAAAAAAATTTAGTTTTTTTATTCTTAGTTTTAGTTTTTTCGAAAAGTTTTAAAAAAGTTTTCTTCGGAAGTTTTCTCCAAACAGTTGCTATTTTTAGTTGCTTCCGCTTGTCGCAGCCATTTGCGGCTGTTAATAAGGTTCTGTTTTGAGCGATTCAACTATATTCATTTTAGTGCAGAATGATTCAGGTGAAGGAAAACCGGAAGGGAATTCGTGCCGCAGTAGCTGAACACTGATCCTATCGTTAATGTTTATTTTAAGGAATCAACATTACGTCGTTGTGCCATCATCTACTTACAGAAGGCCTTCTCAAGAACCATTTCCACAACACGCTAGAGAAAGAAGTTGAACTGGAGGATTTCCATAAGACATTTTGTAAGATTTAAAAAAAATCTTCTCCTCTTTGACTGTGTTTTGCTCGAAAATTATCCTTTTTATGATTATTCCACATTTCAGGCAAGATTTTTTCTCTCTTCGCTGAATACTGGAAGAAAGAAAATCCTCCTTCAATCATGAGTTTTAATAATGTGCGCATGAATTTCGAGCGGATTTTGATTCCACAGCTCAGAAGTGAATCATCACAACTCAGCACCGTTCTTGTTTGAAGACGGTTTTGTTGGATTTTGCTTTATAATTTTGCTGTGATTTTCCTTTTTTGGCGGCATACGGGTAGTACAATTCAAGTTGACGTGTGTTGTGTTGTTCCACTGTGCGTAATATTTTAGCGGAGATTGATTCATTCCTGACATACCGAAGATTCATGTGAAATTGAAACTCTTTATGTGTCATATTAAATTATTTTGGTTTTGTTATGTTCATTTGTGCGCTTTAGGTAAGGGAGAGATTCTTGTAACATTATTTTTGTTTTACTGTATCGATCTGCCCACTTAAGGTAAGGCAAAATCCTTGTGATACGCATGCTCTTTTATTTGTCACATTAAATGATTTTGGTTCTGATGTGTCCTTTTTTTTGCAACTATCTCCTGTCTCAGACAAAATGATTGTGATAGGAGTCAACCGGATAGCTCTTGTTTTTTTCTAGAGAATATTTTTCCGTATCATTACCGTCCTTTATTCCTCTTCCTCTTCCTCCTCACCCTTGACAGTATGGTCCGGCATCTGACGGAAGACCCACTCAGAACCATCCTGTACGCTGACGACATAGCTCTAACAGCAGATAGCAGAGAGGAACTACAGGATAAGGTTCAACAGTGGCAGGAGACACTGGCCAAAAACGGCCTCAGGCTGAACGTGAAGAAGACCAAGTTCATCAGCTCAGAGGATGGCTCGGAGCCGATACTGGACTGCTATGGGGAAACTATCGAGAGGGTGGACCAATTCTGATACCTCGGAAGCGAACTATCAAAAGACGGAGCAGTAGATGAGGCAGTGAGGGGTAGGATAAACGCAGCGTGGATGAAGCGGAGAGAAGCAACTGGAATCCTCTGTGACAGGAAATGCTCGAGGGTCCTCAAAGGAAAGCTGTACCGGGCCGTTGTCAGACCAGCGCTGCTCTACGGCAGCGAGTGCTGGCCCACAAATAAGGCACATGAAAGACAAGTACACTCAGCCGAAATGAGGATGCTCAGGTGGGCATGTGGGTGGACACGGATGGATAGGGTACGAAATGAGGACGTAAGGTCGGTCATGGGAGTAGCCCCTGTGCATCTGAAAATGCGAGAGCAAAGACTCAGGTGGTATGGGCACATTCTCAGGAGACCGGAGGACCACCCAATAAGAAGAGCATTGGAGTTCGAGGCACCCGGCAAGCGTCCAAGAGGAGCGCCCAAGAAGAGATGGAGGGACGTCATCAGAAGCGACCTCAAAGAGGTCAAAGCAACATCAGAAGACGCCCGGGATAGAGTTAGATGGCGACTGTTGACAAGAACAGCGGACCCTGCGACGGCGCGGGATTAACGCTAAGGAGAAGAAGAAGAAGATTTTTCCGTATCACCGTTGTGTTATTCTATCCTAATCTCGAAGACTGGGTCCTAATTCAAAGTGTGAGAGGGGTTCCGTGATGGGAAATCCTATGCAGAATGAGAATTTGTCGATATTTTCAGTGAATCGACTGCTTAAGCAAGGTAAGCTCCGATTGGAGCAGAAAAGCGGGTGTACGATTCGTTCGTGGCGTTGGTGATTCTGGCACTCTTATCGGTGAAGCCTATAACCCCTTAAGAACGCTTTATGACTTCGAATTGATGTCCTAAGCATGGCGCATGCCAAGAAAATTACTGGATCGAGCAATTGAACGCTGTTCTGCTCAGTCTTTACAATCGGCGTAGAGCTTCGTCTTTACAGTTGAGAAATCGCACCTGTTTTTTTTCGCACAGAAAATTGGGTGCCGGTTGATTGATTTTCACAAACTGAAACGAAATGTGGCATAGTTTCACCAGGGAAGTGTTCATTCGGGTTCCTGGTTTCAATTACAATAGTGTTTGTCGGGTTCTTGTAAGGAGCAGTAAGTTAAATTTCAACAGCCCCACCAAGATTTTGTTCTAGCACATGAAATATGTAGTTAAATCTTAACCAGGTTCTCACCCAATTTTTCCCTTTTTATGTTCGCGCCGGCAAAAATTAAAGTTGGTCTTCAAATAAAAAACTTTTCTCCTTTAGGGTGGAGTAATATGAACTGGCTCAAAACGAGTGGGTCCCCGAAAGTTTGGCTAAATTCAAAAAAACACTTCTAGCTGGGTAACTGACGATATGCTTTCATCGTACCTCTGCAATTCTGATTTACAGGCGATTGTATGGCGTCTCTCGTGGTAGTGACCAACTGCGACCAGTATACCCTTTCACTTTTCCTCTTCCTCAAACTCCTTAGTCTATTTCGTGTAGATGCAAATCCATAACATTATCAGAAAAAATACGAATTGCAGCAAAATACACATTAGAATAATTGCAGTAAACAGAGATATAGTTCGGTGAATTTTTGTGACACCAACTCTAAATGGTGTTTTCATGTTTGGTCGCTATTTATATTATGCTTTGCCGTTAATTCTGTTCGCGTTTTTCTTTAACAATGCATTCGTGTAGACATAAGTCTATTGCCGGAGATATAAAAAACGATTTGATTACAAATGTTGCAAATGACAAAAAGTGGAAACGGAACGGAAACAGCGTCCTAAGGATTATTTTTCTGCCTTGTACTTTTATAGCTTTCCATTCTTACATTCCTCCTTGGGCGATACTGAACAGGTTCTACCCCTTCATTGGAGTTCTAATGGGGATTTAAAAGCTACCTAATAACTTGCTCAGCAAACAGTGCAAGCTTCTCAAGTTGAGCTTTGTAAATGTTGAAAATCGCGTTGAGGAGTTGATATGAGCTCAATTGTGAAATTTTTTGTTCTTGATTCTGTATTGCTTTGGGAAGAATTTTCAACGCGTTGTAGGGAATCGGACAATGTCAGAGTATTTGTACGATCAAATACTGAGTCATGGAAAAGTCAATTTTGTACGTAGAATCTGTTGTTCGGTGATTAGAGCAAGGGAATAATACCATACTTAGCCAGTGTGCTAAAGAGGATCCACAAGTTTTGTAGCTGTGAAATAGTTCAGTCATGAATTCTGCAAACTTTCTCTTCTTGAAACCTCGGCATGTTGGTATAATTGTCGTATGCTGCTGTGCCGAGCGAGGTTAGTAAAGTGGATCAGATTTATTTGGCCTAACGCTTCGACCTGTTCGTTGTCGTCAGAGGCCTAGAAAGTACTAGGCTGTCGCAAAATTAATTACGCTTTGTGAGTGTGTTTAAAAGAAAACTCTTTTACGCCGTATTATTTCGTCTCAAGGGCAGCCAAGTATATTGTCAGGTAGGAGATCATCCGCTCTATCGAAAGCGTACATTACTGTCTCTCTAGTCTGTGCGGCCGATTTTTTCCAGAGCTTTATTCGAACATGAACCGACGCGACTTTTGAGTCCTCATGCTTTATGAATATAAATTGAGACATCCCGCAGCAGACGTAGCACATAGCCCTAGCAGAGCTTTTAGGAAGGATTGTCCTTGCGAAAGGACAGTGCAGTGCTTCTGGCGATTTTGATCTAGAAAGAAGAGCTAGTCAGGGTTGCAAGTGGTCCATAGATGAATAGGATTTGACGGCAGCCGTTGAAGCAAATCCAGAGAGCAGAAGACCTGGGTGTACATATTCCACAGTTGCAAGACATTTGGAACACCTGGTGCTCAAGCAAACCCTTAAGTTCCTTCCAGCCCACCTTCCCAATACCACTGCTTTCCTGGAAAAGCTTCGAAAAGTACCGGTGGAAGGAAATTGCTTCGTGGAATCATTTGATGCCACATCGCTGTACACAAATGTTCCTAAGGACCGCGCGATGCAGGCCGTGCACGAAATCCTGAAAGAACATCAAGGCCAACTATATTCCAAGGACTAAGCATAGCACAAGTTATGACTCTCACCAATGTGTGCTTACAACGTGTTGCAACGTGTTCAAGTGGTCGAATAACTACTATAAGCAGGTCAGCGGGCTTGCCATGGGCTAGCGCCTGGCTTCAGTTCTAGCCATTGCGTTCATGTCCAAAATCGAGACCCCTATCCTTGATCGCAAACCACTGCTCTACTGTCGCTACATTGATGACTGTTCCATTGTGTGCGCCACGCAAGACGAAATGGATCTCTGCTTCGAACTACTTAATAGCCAAGCAGAGAACATTAGGCTCACAAGAGGAAAACCGACAGGTCGCTGGCTGCCGTATCTCTACGTGCAGGTCAGTCTCGCACGGGGCAAGTTCCACTCGAGATGGTATCGAAAGCCCAGTAGCAAGAACATCATCGTGCATTTCAGATCTGCCCACCCGTCGCAAACGAAGAAGGCCGTTGTCAAAAACATGTTTCGAACGGCAACTATGGTATCGTCAAACCTGACCTGAAGTCGGAGTCATGGCAGTTGGCCAATCGCATTGCCATCGAGAATGGGTACCCCGACCAAAACATGCCAAGAGGTATCCGGCCACCGGCAGTGGTATCAGGACGAAAACGGCCAAATGATAGTAGAACTGTTTTCAAGGTGCCTTTTGTCTCAGACGAAATCGGCACTGAGATACGAAACTGCGTTCGCAAGGCTGGTCTTGATAACATGATCCGTGTAGTCGAAGTACCACCCTCCAATATCAAAGCACGGCTCGTAAGGAATCGATTATACGATTCTGTCTGTAGAACATACCAGTGCATAGTCTGCCCAACTGGAAAGGAGGGAGATTGCATGGTTTCGGGAGTGGTGTACCTCATGAAGTGCACGGTCTGCAACGGGGAGTATATTGGTGAGACGGGTAGACCCCTTGAGGAGCGCGTTAAAGAGCATTTGGGCACGCTGCGTAGGTGCGATATATCGGAGCCGCTGGGTGAGCATCGGTTGCGGTGTCACGATGGCGCGATGGTGGAGGTGGCGGTAGCGATACTGTCACGCGAATCCGAAATCTCGGCGCGGAAGACCCTCGAAGCGCTGTGGATCGCCGTGAGAAATCCCACGATCAATAGGAAGGAAGAACGCGTGGAGATGACACAGGAGCTGGCAGCATTCGCTGACCTGTGCGGGCTTGACCCGAAGGACAGTCGACCAGAGGCTCGTTAGGGTGGCCACATTACCTTATGTATCTTGTGGTTTGCACTGGTGTTCTACTTGCCCGGGTCTGGTTGTGTTGCCCTATTCGCGATTGGTCTTTCTCTCCTAGTGCCTTCTGATTCGCCGCTGGAACTTGAAATTGTTCTTGAACGAGTGATTTCTCAAATTCCTCTTTTCTCTTCCAGGCTCTGAAGAAGGCGAACTCGCCGAAACGTCAGCCGAAATAAACTTGTATCATCTTGGCTATATGGCTACACTCATACGATCAGCTACAACATTTGGAACAGATCGGCAAAGTGAAGAAGATGTCGAAATGGATTACTTACGAAATGGCCGATGAGCAGCGTCTTACCCGTTTTGACATCTGTTTGAATCCCCTAATTCGTTATAAAAATGAACCGCTTGTTGACCGTGTTATAGTTGTAGATTAAAAATGGGTTCTTTATAACAACAGTAAATGGGACTTACTCGGATTGATGAGGATGCTTCACCAAAACCTTTTCCTGAACCGAAACGTCATTCTAAAAAGGTTATGATTACTGTGTGGTGGTGTAGTAAGGGAGTTATCCATCATAGCTTCATACCACCTGGTGGTTCAGTTACAGCAGAGTCATAGTGTTGCGATTTAGACGAAGTGTACCCGAAATTGCAAAAATTGTGCCCGGCACTAGCGAACAGAAGCGGTGCAATCCTATTGCAGGGCATCGCAAGTGCACACACTGCGAAGATCACACGGCAAAAAGTGACCCAGGTAGGCGTTGAAGTTCTGTCTCATCCTCCTTATTCTCCCGACCCTTCGTCAATAGACTATCACTTTTTCAAGCATTTGATTCTTATTTGCGTCAGAAAAAATTCGCTGGTTTGACCGATGTTGAAAATGCCTTTCCTGGTACGTTGATTCTCGTGATCCTAGTTTCTTCTCTAAAGGTTTGGATCTATTATCGCTTGAGGTGTGTAGATGTTGAAGGTTTTTAGCTTGATTCATAAAGTTGCGTTTGAGCTGAGTTATTGAACTGTGCGGTCCACTTCCGAAATTAATTTTGCGACAGCCTAATATTTATCCTTGCTCTGTACGGCCATGCGCCAAACCATCCCTCAGCATCAGTCGTGGATGCTAACATGCCCCCATTTCCAACCGATTTTCTTTCCGTGATTCGTTGCAAAAAGGATACTAGTGCCTTCTTAGTGTTGTAACAGTGGAAACATCTTTTCTCGTCGAATTATTCGGACACTTTTCTGTTGCCTGCTTTTTTTTCAGGAACTGATCGCCGGGTTTTCTTTCATCGTGTCGATCGGCATGTTCTTTCAGTATTAATTCCAGCCTAAATTTCCTAACCATTCCTAACCAGTCTAAATAGAATTTCGAAAGCCTTGTTAGGTCTACCTCCTAGTTGAGTGGTGTATTGTAGTAAACAATTTTCTGTAGTACACGATATCACGTGAGCTCTGTTGGACCAGACAGTTGAAATAATCTTATAAAGGCTTAGAAATAGTCGTTGCTTACAATGGGGACCACTCCCTAGTTACGACCTAAAGTAATAAGCCTGAATATGAAGTTGGGGAGGCGGGATCAACAACACCACACCAAAGCCATTACGCTAGCTGCCCGATAAGACATGCACCACAAGCTGATCGCAGGTGAGTTCCTTACGAAAAACTTCAATAAAACTCAAACGCGACATGTTCTCCGTCGTATTTGCCAAGGATTGAAAGATTACACTGTAGAGGAAACCTGAAGAAACTATTAGCCAACAATAGGAGCAATATCGGCTTTGCCACAGGTTAATCTGGAGATTTCACTATTATCAAGTTATCCGGGGAATGCTACTTTTGCCTTTTACAAACAAGCATAGATCCGATACAAAGAGATCTAGTAAATGTTTGTCACTTGTTATAGCGGTAGTGTACTCCCTTGTTATCTGCATCTGGAGCAAATTCAGTTCGCCTTAGTTCTTTCGATTAATTGAATCTCGCTATATCCCTGAAAATCTTTACTGTAATATAAATCTCTACTTTTCATTGTGTTGCGAGAGTAACCGAGATCAGTAAAACTATTCGTCGGGTTACGTTTTGGCGATGTTGCCTTAATCAAAGCCTGGTATATCGAATTTACATTTGAAAGACTTCCCGGTAAAAGACTATTCGATCATGGTCCAGATAATCCTAAAAAGGGTGCAAAAAAGGGAATACAGTGCGCAAGACATGAGAGACTTAATTCTTACCCTTAGATAGCAGAATGTCCAGTCTTCACCGCACTCATGGGTCCCGAAGGGACTTCCTTACCTATCATTGTCTATCTATCGGTCGCCATCCAACTCGTTGGTCGAGGTCGGCTGTGTTAACAACGAGAGTGAACCGTTCTGGTTTAAGTCTCATTTTCTTAGCATGAACACATCAGAGCACCTCACAGGTGATCCTCCACATAACTCCCTCCGTTACTCTTCAACGGTTGTACAATTTCCTTCTTATCGTATGGTGACCGTATCGGTACCCCCTTTCGACGTATCAGATAGAAACTCCGAAGTTCGGCTCGGTGTGATGAAAGCCGTACAAACATCAGAAGACACCTAATTAGTGCTTTCCGTATGTGCCTTGCGAGAACCTCGTTGTGACTGACGCCCCAGTCTAGTCGAAGAAATCAGCACAAGGTCAGTATTCTGAGGTTGGTCGGTGGCCACCTTGAGAGACCCCGTCAACTGATCACACAGATCTCCTCCTTCCGATCAGTTCTTGCTTCACATCGTTATCCATGCTCATGGAACGTTTCAGGTAAACAAAATACGTTGTTTCGACGAGAGGATATCCGTCCAGTTCCTCACACCTCGGAGTTCTTCATGAACTGTGACTTTTTCCGATTTATGGGCAATCCGAACCTTTTTCCATCTACGTTCAGCCCTCGGTGGTCATAGTCTTCTATTTGAAGGATGACGATTACGTCAACACAACGATGGTTCGATAGAATTTTCGGCCTACACAAATGCCCTTTTCGTCCCAATTGAGTGACTTCATCACCTTTGCCAGCATTGTGCACACGAATTTCTTTCATACTTGATGCTTTACGGTTGACATCCTTCGGAATAATTCGCGTCACAAGTGAACAAGCAAAAACTTCCAGTTTTTATCTCAATCACACCTTCCATTTCTATTGACATGAACGTATGGAACAAATCATAGGAATAGTCATTGCCAAACGTAGAGGTGATATCTTTGCGCAAAGTTGCGTCGGTGCGAATATCTTTCAACATGTAGAGTTGTCCCGATACATTTTAGTCCTAAAATACATCTCCTGAAAAATCCGTAAAAGGATTAGTTTTTTCGATAGTGTAATGCAGTTTCAAGCTAACGTCGTGGTATAAACCATTTCTTAGAAAATTTCATGTAGAGCCAAAAAGAAAAATGCTCGAGTCGAATCTACAAGAACATGCTGCCGCTAGTTCCAAACTTTACCTTGCTAAATGTAAGATGTTAGTTGCTTGCCTTCTCCCTCCTATACATATATACGGCGGTAAAGAGGTTGTGATTTGGTCAGTTGCTGCTGTGTAGTTCTACCCTTCCTTTCTGGCTCCTCGGAATTCAGACGAGCTGGAGCTTGACAGTCTTACTCACCACATTCTGCACACCTCGGCCAGTTCTCCAGATTTTTTGGTTCACTGACTAACTCAGGTGCAAACGAGGGTAAGACTATCAGAATGCTGTCGGTACCTTAGAGGATTTCTCGAAAGCGGTATCAGAGGTGTTAAACCTCGACATTGATGTTGATGGTTGCTGTTTCATTTCTAATATCTTTCGAGATTTTTAGGCAATATATTTCCTTTAATGGCCTATTTTCTGAAAGGCTTAGAACTTCCAGTTACTGGTAAAAGTTGAGTAAAATTCAGAGGTAACACAATGCTTACGTTGCAGAGGTGACAGCAAAAGGCTTCTAAGATTATGGAAAGGTGGGAGCGACAGGCTGTTTCAAGGGACCAGAACAACCGGGAATAACACCCACAGTCTCTTACCCTGACAAATCAGCCCAACGGATAGAATCCGTCTTCAATTAGCCTAATCTTTGGGTAGAAAACTCCAGCCGGAGAAATGGTGGAAAGTAGGTGTAAAAGCGACAGAAATCCAACTAATTGAAGTGAAATTCGGTTACATGCATACCGTACCAGTTGGGAATCATGCCTTTAACAACGTCTGCCATGACAAACGCGATTTTCTCCCGTTCAAATACGTTACTGATATGATTCGGCCGTCAATTATGTCAACGCATTCGATGATAATAGCGTTGCCGATGTGGATTATTGTCATACGGTTACTGTAGCCTAACATTACCTGTCTAATTATGTTGCGAAAAGGATTTTTGCGATTATTAAACGAAAAGAAAAACAGCAGCGGTCAAAAATGCATGTCACTTTTCATTCTGATACACAAATAGCTCAAATCAAAAAAAATCTGATACCAGTCGATAGTCCTGACGATTCTTTTTGAAGAATATGTCGAAACATAGCGTCGTTGCGAATTCTGCATTTTTAAAAAAAATTATAGTGACTTTCATATGCTATTTCAAGCAGAAATATCTCGAAAATAGATGAAAGAATTGTCAAACTGAGACAATATCCTGATAGAGCATGGTCTATTTATTATAATGTGTAACAAGCATTCGATTCGGATCTAAATTACACATTTTGGTGGCCAAAAACTGATCAAATGTTAGGACAATGTTTCAAACAAAATCTACATCTTTTAACTTCTTAAGGAAATGGCACCAAATTTAACTATGTTGTAGAAAATGATTTTCTCTTCAGAGTGCTTATTTTGTTTCGAGGATGGTCTCCTATTTTGTGAGAAAATTTTTTAATTTGAGATTGCGTGAAGACGACATTCTGATAGGGCATGGTGTAGTTATTATAATGTATTACAAACATTCGATTCGGATCACCGCTAATTTATAGATGTTTCGGAGCATTTTGGGGATGAAAAACTAGTCAAATTTTAAAACCATGTTTCAAACAAAATTTTATGTCTTCCAAATTTGCAACGAAATTACGCCAAATTTCACTATGTTGCAGAAAACAATTTCTGAGGTAGGTTTTTTGTTTTGAGGCTGGTCTTTTATTTTCCTTAGACACTTCCTGTTAAGATTGCGTAAACTGTTTTATTCAAAAAAGTCCAAGAGAAATCGACTCCATTCTTCTCAGTTCATAGTACATTTATGGTTCTCTTGATACCATACGTATGTATGTACGCTGAAATGAATCGAAGTCCTTTATGAAAAATATAGAAAAAATGGAGTCGATTCCTCTTAAACATTTTTGAATATACCACTTCACGCAATCTCGGAATAAAAAAAATTCTCACAAAATAAGAGACCATCCTTGAAACAAAATAGGCACTCCAAAGAGAAAATCATTTTCTACAACATAGTTAAATTTGGTGTAATTTCTCTAAGAAGTTAAAAGATGTAGATTTTGCTTGAAACTTTGTCCTAGAATTTGGTCAGTTTTTGGCCACCAAAATGTGAAATTTAGGTCTAAATTGAATGTTCGTAACATATTATAATAACTAGACTATGCTCTATCAAAATATTGCCTCAGATTGACCATTCGTTCATCGATTTCTGAGATATTTCTGTTTAAAATAGCGCACTGTAGAATTTTTTCGGAACAATTAAGAAAACACAGAATTTTTTACAATTAAAAAACACAGAATTCGCAGCAACAGTATGTTTTGACATATTTCTAAACAGATTCCTCAGAACTATCGATTGGTGTCAGATTCTTTTCGAGTTATTTGTGCATGGGAATGAGAGGTGACATATCTTTTTGAACGCTACTGTAAGTACATGGTGCGTCAAAAGTCTTTGGACTCAGATAATTGGCCGCCTTTAGAGCTATTTAGAAGCAAATGAAATGAAATTCATAAGGTTCATTTCTTTAGATATTGTACACATAAAAATATAATTAGGTTTCGAAACGGGCTCCTTCGGCAAGAACACAGGCCTTAAGTCTCTTAGGGAACGCATCTACAGCGGCGCGCCACCGCCACCAAGCATCCTGTTCACCGACGAGTCCTTTTGCACGATTGAACAATTTCTCAATCACAAAGACGACAAGATTCTTGCCAAAAATATAGCAGAAGCTAATCAGCACGGGATTGTGGCGGATAGATCAGGACATCCGAAGTTCGTGATGGTTTTCGCAGGGATAACAGCAGGTGGGAAAACGCCACTGATTTTAGGGATAAAGGCCTCAAAATCGGACCACCGCGGAGACATTCTAAGAAAGGAAATTCTTCCCTGAGCATCTGTGCAAACTTTGAAAATACCAGCTGGACATATCAGCAAGACTCTGCACCTGCCCACAGGGCTAGAGTCGTACAGAAGTGGTGCGCCGACAACGCTCCCGATTTCATCTCAGCAAAAGAATGGCCACGACATATCCCGGATCTCAATCCGATGAACTTCTTAATCTGGTCTATATTAAAGAGCAAGGCCTGCTCAACACCACAAAGGGACATTGAGACGCTCAAACGAGCTTTGAAGAAAGCCTGGGAAGAAGTTGATGAAGAAGTCCTGCGCGCCTTCCCTAAGAGACTTAAGGCCTGTGTTCGTGCGAGAGGAGGCCGTTTCGAAAACTAACTATGTTTTTATATGTACAATGTCTTAAGTAATAATCTTCAACAATTTCATTTCATTTGCTCCAAAGTAGCCGTTAAGGCGGCCAATTATCTGAGTGCAAAGACTTTTGACGCACCCTGTAAAATGTGTCTCGTTTCAGTGTTGTACGTACTTATACTGGCAGCTGAAGTGCATTCTCTACGTGGTGCGCTGTTTCGCAGTGGACGATCATTTCGCTTCAGACAGCCCAGAGTTGTTGAGGACGATGCTCCAGTCGAAGTGAAAAGAAATGTAAGTGAATCTCATTATTCTTCTAGGTGATGCATTTTTCATAAAAAATTTTCATAAAGTTGATCTAATCTACAAAGTTTCTCACTGTCGAAGCATCACAGAAACGTCAAAACTACGCGGCACTTGCCAAATAGAGGAAGGCAACGACTGAAGGATCCATGAGCGCTGCTGGTATTCAAAACCATTCATGATTTGGGACTGTGTGCCCTGCACGGGAAGGTTATTCTTGTTCTCCGCCAAAAAAGGTTGGTTGTGTGGAGCAGGACGACTTCCCATGACAATACGCTCGTGTTTGAGCAAGACTTGACACCTGCCCAGAAATCGAAGGTAATGGATCAGTGGTATTTAAAGAAGCATCCCAACTTTATCACCCAAAATTATGACATTCAGAAGAGACGGAGCGCGACTCGCTGAACTCTAAGTTCTCTCGTGTTTGAGCTTTGGTACGATGGTAATGTTTTCAATATCAATTTCTTCTGCCTCAAGGGGTTGTCAGGTGGAAATACTTTGTTCAACGATCTAGCGTTTCGACCTTTCCGTAGTTTCCGGAGATATAGAAGTCCTGTTCGAGGAACGAGATTTTCAACCGAGCGACTCGCCAAAAAAGTCGTTGTGAAGACATGGGAACTAATGTTCAAGTAGTACGTACGTGCTACGCTGGATGCCAATCCGTGTTGCCTGAAGGCCTATGTCTGTGCCGGAGACTGCAGTTATGAGATCGTATAATGTATTTGTGTTTTTAAGAAAGGTAAGGGAGAGGTAAAGGTCGGCCTTAGTCAGTCTCCTAAGGACGCGCCGTTTCCCATTCAGAATCGTAGAGGCATGGTGAATGGCCTATACAGTTGCTTGACCAACTCCTGTAGAAGTCAGTGACTTAATCTTTACAAATAGGTATGTTACCAATTTACTCAATCCGAGAGCATGGAAGGTTTGGTTAGCATTGATGAGAATCGATCGCTTGGCCGCACAGCTGTCATCAGCCCCTCTTAGCACGCGCTCCACATGTGTAAGCGAAATGCGATTTAAAATCCATTGTTGCATAAAAATAATGTAGGACGAATGCCTAGACGTGTGAGGGAGGCGGGGGAGCTGTGAGCCGATAAATTCTCTATTTCTCTTGTTGGAAACGAATATATTCGGGTTAGAGTCCATATGTGCACGACTAAGTTCTGGCAACCTTCAGTTCAAATCTGAAGCCATACCGTAATTCTGCTGCAGGCTCCGATTTGCATAGTAAAAGGCAAAAGCCTCTAGTGTATAGTGAAAACCTCACAATGGTCTAAATGCTGCATACGAGGGCAGAGTTCAACCGAAGAGGTGTAATCGCAATTTCGTGTTTGTAAATTTGTTTGAAAAAAAGAGCTAGTTTTAAGCCAATGGTACGGTAACGATGACTTTTCTGGTTGCAGAGCATAAATTTACAGTAGTAGAGCATTAGCGTTACCTTCTGGCTCGCCAGTGTTTTGTCGATTTTAGTGCGAAAAAAGTTTGATTTTTGAGAATAAATTGATATGCTCTATGAGCTTTTTCTTTGAAGGCGAAGTCAAAGTCGCTACGAAAACAAATTATTACAATAGATCCCAGTTACGAGTCGTGTTCCCACACAAACTTGATCCGAGAATGAAAGGTGTTGTAATGAATGGGGTGTTTTCGGATAGTAAAGCGGAATTCAATTTGATATTCGTATCACACATACACGGTGCGTAATGCTGTTTAACCGTTAATGGTGTCCACGCGAAAATGAGGTGAACATATCAGCTCTTAGGGAATTGCCTATTTGTGATTATCGGAAATAATTAAGTTTAAGCCACATCGTATTGGTAACAGCAGCTGCTTTTCACTTCTCGTGTAACTTTAATGGAGGTAGAAGTAGTGCTTCATGAGAAAATATTTCTATGGTTCCTCTAACATCTCACCTCGTCATGTGGAAGTTTACACAGGACACAGGGTGGTTACCTAGGAATGACGCACGCCAAAGCTGCTTCCAGCAGGATGCAGCTTAACTAAAGTTGTATACTTGTTATACCCTTGACAAGCGAGACAAACAACATCGTCTACGGTAATTTCGGGAGACCCACCGTTCGCTTCGACACAGGACTTCAAACGCTGAATGGGAAATTATCGCCACAGGAAATCTCCCAAATCGATCCATGTTCCAGAGGGTGTTTGTTGGGCACATCCATGTCGGTAATTGTTTGGGTCTTCAGATTGTCTTCCATTACTCCACCCACGAAGAAATCGAGTCGGTTTAAATCCTAAGAGGTCATTAATTTTTGTCAATGAGCGCGATAAAATTTTGCTGCCATAGGGAAATCACTGCTTCAGTTCTGTAGGCTGGCCTGCAAGATTTTATTCGAATCCAGCTTCTCCAAAGGATCACTACTTTCGTTCAACATTTACCTTGATGCACGTCGACATTGATCCCGACATTCTAGTCGGATGGAATCAGGAGAGCTCCACACCGTTAAACCGAACGTGAAATATCCGAACAGTTTCCACCATAGAGCGTGAGATTTCCGGTTAACGATGGAATAGAATTGTTGCATTCTTCCTTTCTTGTTTCCGTCACAAGAGGATCTCGAAAAAAATCAATAAGCTTAGGGTACCTTTTTTTCGCGCGAAAAACAAGGGAAACATGATGTGACGTTGGAGGCACTCGTCGAGACTAGTTTCTACACATATTTGTGGTACATTTCTGCTCGGTCGTTTCCTGGAAACTGTGTCTTCCTTCCCATCACCAATCACATCCGCATATGCGCTGCGGTGCGGCTGCGGTGCGACTGCATCGCAGTTCAACGGCATGCCACGACACCTGTATGTACGTACGGCAATATGTTTTTAGAGGGAGTCTTCCTTGTTGCACAGACGTTAGGAGACGGATAAAACCATAAGATTGATAAAGGACAACGGCGGATCTATTAGGTTGTAAGGAAAGTTCGGTCCTTTTTCTGCACCTTATTTTAAAACGTCATAAGTCAGCTCAGGGCAAAGCGTTTTTCATAATCTAAACACTGTACGAAAGAGCATGTCTTTCACTAGAGGACTGTTAGGAATTTGTGCCACTGGCAAAAAAATCTGAAGATCTGCATCGAGTAAAATCCATGAAGGCGATTTCGACATCATATTGGTTTCTTAATCCTCTCTCCCTTCAAATGCAATGTGGATGTCTAAAAAGTGGCAGCGAGTTAGAACGAGGGTCGGTGAATGTGGTGGACGTAGGAGAAGTTTCGAAAGGTAGCTCGCTTGAATTCTGGAGGGCCAACTCTGAAACACGTAGATGCGGGGTGTCCTGGAGAAGTAACAGGGCATGTTGATTCCAAGCTTAGGTTGTCATCTTTTCAATGTCACATGTATTTCTGATGTACATATCTTTCTTTATCGTTTGGCTAGGAGGAAGGAAGAAAAAGTAGGTCTAATGTAGTTGTAGTTGACATGATGAAGGCCACTACCTTCTTACTGTGGTTTTCCGTCTTCAGAAAGATCTTGGAGCTCCAGTCGAAGTGAAAAAACTGTGTAAAGTATTTATTCTCATAGTCGAAGATCCATTCTTCATCGCATGCTAGAAATATGTCAAAAATCGCTTCGTGAAAGCCGCCCTGATTGAATGAATTGGTAACCGTCACTCGCCCCAGGTGCACACTTCGGTGAAATTGTGGCCATTAATTGTCGAGTTTTTTTTCACCCTCTATAGCGGCTTAAGGTGGCTAAAGACAATGGTGTGGAAGAAGAGTAGATCCCTGCTTTCACATGAAGTAGTTGTGGTGGCTTCTTTTTCCCCACTTCCTTTTGAATACAAGGAGTAACGAATAAAGGTCCGTCAAATGGCGCCCTCACTTCAACTGATTCGCTTTCTTCAAGGAACTTACTAAATCAGACAACTATAGTATCTCCTGGAATTGCACTTCCTAGACGTACAAGGTTCAGATCAACAGCGCTTAACTCTACCACTCAGCAAAGTTTGGAGTGATTAAGTGAATTCTTTCAAAAAGTCATCTTAGCTTTGCTGTGTTTAAAGCTTTATAAAAATCAGGAATCGTGAGTTATTGTCAAAAAAGTACTTCTATGAGAAGAAGAACTATTTATTAACCTAAAAAGCACAACTCTTTGATTACTCGTCTTGCCGTTCGCATTTGATGTTCAATGACATCAGGGAAGTGCGGAAAAGGACAGAACTTTGTTTACAACCTAATAGAAATACCTAGAACTGTGAAATACAAAATTCAAGTAAACGAACGGTTCCGGCGACATTTTTCCGTTTTTAGGCGCTGTATTTCACGCCTCACGATGTCACCATAGATCAAGCTCATCATTTTCGATGTTCACTTACATTAACTTCCAATCATTTATGCTGTGACATTTCTACTTTCGTTACTCTCAATAAAAACAATAGTCTGACGTGACTATCGAATTTTATCAAAAATTTGTAGGTGCTGATGTACCCGATGCCGTCCATGGAACCGGAAGAGGAGCGACCGAGTTGGGCAGTGCTTTCCAGTCGAATGCGGTCTCGTCAATAGAGCGACAATGAAAAAAGACGTTTAGGTGAACACCTATGTGAAACAATACTTTTGAGAAAAATAAAGAACTTCTGTTGATGTTTTCCTTGCATACACGAGGCGGTTGGAGAGGAACAGCGATCGAAGTTAGAAGCGCTTCCCACGAAGTTCGCAATTTCAAAAAAACCGCAAACGACGTTATTTCGAAGAATGTACATAGACATCCATACGCCTATATTAGGCAAATCTTGAAAATTCCATCCGATCCTAAATGAGCTACAAGTTGATTACCTGCCGGAAATCACTTTGATCAATTCCTGAACCACTCATTCTTTAGGAAAAGCTCAGATGATCAAAATAGCGGGTTGCGTGAAAAGGTGAACTGTAAAATGAGATGGGCCATTTCGTAATTCATTACCTAGTCTTCTGAAGACTTTGTCGAAACGCGTTTCAGATATTAATTAGGCTTGATAGGACGTCTTTCGCTGTTATACAGTAGCGGTCAAAAAGATACGTCACTTTTCATTTTTATGCACAAATAGCTCAAATTGGAAAGAATATGATAATAATCGGTAGTTCTGATGACTATATTCGAAAATATATCGAAACATACCGGTGTTGTAAATTCTGTATTTTTTAAAAAATATTTTATAGTGATTTTCATATGCTATTTTCAACGAAAATATCTCGAAAACCACTGAGCGTAGGATCAACATGTGATATTCTGATAGAGCATAGTTTATTTATTATAATGTGTTTCTAATGTTTGATTCAGACCGCCGCTAAAATATAGATTTTTCTGAACAAACATTTTGGTGGTCAAAAATTGGTCAAATTTTAGGACAATGTTTTGAAGAAAATTCTATATCTTTCTAACTTCTCAACGAAACTATATCAAGTTTGACAGTGTTGTAGGAAATCATTGTCTCTTTGAGATACTTGCTGTTGTTTCGAGGCAGGTCTCTTACTTTACGAGAAACTTACTTTTGAAATTGAGATTGCGTAAACTGTTATATTAGGAAAAGTTCAAGAGGAATCAACTCCATTTTTTCTCAGTTCATAGTACATTTATGGTGCTCTCAGTACTGCACGCACGCTGAAATAAATCAAAGTCTTTCACGAAAATATATCGCTTTGACTAACACACGCTGTGCGCGGTTTTGCCCGCCACCGTACACTGTACTGGTAGTGACGGCGCATACGGCGAGTTAAAGTGAAAGCGGTATATTTTTATGGAGAACTTTGATTTAATTCAGCGTACGTATAGTATCAAAAGTACCATAAATGTACTATGAACTACAATGGAGCCAATTCCTCTGGAACTTATTCGAATATAACAACTTCCGCAATCTCAAATTTAAATGAATGTTTCTCACGAAATAAGAGGCCAGCCTTGAAACAAAATTGAGTTTCTTAAAGAGAGTCATTTGCCACAGCATGGTTGAATTTGGTGCGATTTTGTTGGAAAGCTAGGAAGATATAGAATTTTCTTTGAAACATGGTCCCAAAATTTAACCAGTTCCTGACCACCAAAATGTTTGCTCAGAGAAATCTATAATTTACCGACCATCTGAATCAAACGTCTGTAACACATCAAATTATTTAGACCACGCTCTATCAGAATATGATCTCAAATCGATTTTAAGCTCAGTGATTTTTGAGATATTTTCGTTGAAAATAGCATATGAAGATCACTATAAAATATTTTCAAAAAACACAGAATTCGCAACACCGGTACGTTTCACATATTTTCGAATAGAGTCGTCAGAACTATCGATTGGTATTAGGTTCTTTTCGATTTGAACTACTTGCATAAAAATGAAACGTGACATATCTTTTTGACCGCTACTGTATCTTTGGTTGACTTCGAACGATCCGAAATATTCTACATTACTATAACGGAAGGTAATCTCTTGTTGCCATTTTTTGGAACTCACTTAACCAGTACTTCCAGTTTTCATTACAAAACTTCGGAGGTTTCTCTAATGTTTTCCGTCATACAGGCTTCCTTTGCCTTAGTGGAATCTCGCGTAACCAACAGTGGCAAAATCACTGAAAAATACTTTCTTTACCGTTGCCTTGTTGGTATAACTATTTCCTTCTTCAATGTGGCGACGAGCCTCAACGGGAAGAAAAAACAAAAAAAATCGACTCAAAATCGGCTTTCGTGCGGATTCCATGAGCGTTCAATTTTTATTCGAATACGAAGCTAGAAAACAACCGAAAAGTGAAATCATATCATCAGATTCAGTGAGGCTAAAATTCGCACTAACAGTTCAGCATTAGTAACCTTATTTCGAAGCAAGGTAAACATGTGCCGTAGGTTTTCGAAGGTATTTCTGCTCATTAATAGACTTTTCAGTCTTACTACTACATTGAAATATTAAGTGAAACAGATTTACCAACGGAGAGAAAACAAAAAAACTTCTCTACTAAACTGCTCTACTTCTAAAAACTTCTTCGACTCTTTATCACGGCACATAATCGCTCATTTTCAATACACTGGGATCCATCAGGGCAGTTTGGTTCCTGTACACAGTTTGGTCCGACCATATAGACAAAGTGGTTCTTTCGATTACCTCTGAAAGAAGTATGTTTGTTCGCTGAAGGTAGAGAAAATGCCGAATAGATGCCCGAAAAAGGACGGTTTCAAGTGAAGAGTGGATGTTTCGCGGTAGCTGAAAACGTCTTCGTGAAACCGATCTGTGAGTGTTAAATGACTGCTTGATGATGTTGTAGAATGATTAGCGATCAACAGCAGTTGGCCATGACATCATGTTTTTCATTGAGTTACCTGTTAAACGGATAGCAGTTGTAGCTGAACAGACGTCACAGAAGGGCCGTCAAGTAAAAAGCGTGCTCTACTGAAAAGTTAGGGACCAGGGGAAATATCAGGGACTCTCATAAGAGACGAAAGAGCTGAGATTCATTCACACTTCGCAGCAAAGCGGCGCGGTATCAATTAGAGACGCAGAGAATGCAGTATAGCAGACAGGCAAGCTTGCTAGAGATATTACAGTTCAAATACAGCACCTAACAACGCAAGTGATGAAGTAGTCCTAGCATTCTTATCGATCAATTAGCGGCACTGCTCTGCTACCAAGTATGAACGGACCATCGAGTCTTCCCATAGGAAACATGTTGTCTCACCCTTGCTATGGTAAATATCGCCAGGACTCTTGCTGTAGAACAAATACTTAAAGGGAAACTAGGTAGGACTTCGACCATCTATTTTCGATGAACACTGTACTAAAGATTTGCTCGTTGGTTACCTTTGACCGAATTTCTTGGAAATTGATACATAAACTCCCTAGATTCATTACTAGCATCCCTAATCACAGAGTCTTGGCCATACTACTAAAGTCGGGAGGATTTAAATGTCGATATTCTTCAGTGAGGAGGACTATAACGTCACCTTTCTATGGATCAGACACTGCGGTCAATTTTTCAATACCTAACGGAATGCGTTATCGGTTACAGATCTACAAGGATGCATGATAGCTGGTTGAAACTCGTTCGGCCAAATGAACTGATATAGTGACTCAGTGGATGCAAAGCGAACTCACGCTGGACTATAGTGACAAACCACAACTCGCATCTTTGCACAATTTCCTATGGCGCATCCTAGTCGAAAACTGCTGCCCCAGGCCATCTGAAAACGCATTCGTTATTAGTGAAGTAAAGATGAGCTGTACATTCGGGAAGTTTTCAAAATTTTACAGCTGATTCATTAGATATGTAGATTCCTCACCTGCGTAAAATGACCGACGAGGCTTCCCATCCTGGTCCAAACAGAGTCCGATATCATCGCGTCTGCAGGCATTCCGTAATACTCGAGCTCTTTCCACCACATTTCAATCGCCTAGAAAAAAGGAAACCTGGTGCAGTTTTCTCGGAGGAGTGCCCATGAATACACCTAACGTTTGAAGAGTTCATGACCTAAAGTTTGGGAACGAGCTTGACTAAAACAAGCAGCTCAAACCCTTGATATCTAATCACCGTGATGAAAATACTCATTGAGGGACCGCAACTTCTCAATCTCTGAGAGTTGGAGTGGAAAATTCAACCGCAATTTCGCCAAGCGATAGAACGACTTCGGTTCGTTGAACAAATGATCTGGTAGAGGACGGAGAGTTGGTCTAATTCGAAAGGCATATTATAGACAGAAAAAGAGCATTTTTATCATCGAAGCGTCGTTGAAGCGCCAAAACTACTCCTAGCTTGCGGCTCATGCTCGGAAAAACATTTCTCTTCAACGCAGCACTGCTTTAAGACCGCTTGCCGCTCTACTGTAACTATGTAATAAAGATTTTTGACCATAAGAAAGTGAAAGGATTTGCAAGTTTTACGTATTACGCTCACGATCGCTGACGGCTATTTCGTGAAAAAATCCTCTAACGACCTCGATTTCCGTTTATATTTGAAATCAAAAAGGTGCAGCAGTCGTCAAACAGAGGGACGGAAAATGTTATGGCGTTAGGAGCCACAGGTGTAAACTCTCCGAAATTTCCGAGCAGTAATATCCAATACTGATGTAGCGCAGTGCCGCTTGTATTAACTCCAAATCTCTTACACGCAGTGAAAACATAAATCTCATGCTCGAAGAGACCATGGTTTCTCTTAACTGCAACACTCCTTTAAAGCCTGTCCCCACTCCACTGCGGCAGTAACTCAGTAGTGGTAAAAACTAGGGACGTCCTGCTTTCACGTTTTTACTGCTCTTGCGTGCTTCGGTAGGGAATGGCTTCGAAGGTCATTCCACACGGTTGCTGTAAAAGGAGCTTGTTGCCAATCCTGTGAAAATGTCGCAAATCATACCCTATTGCGAATATGGAAAAATGATTCGGAAACACGCCTACAGCCATTATACGTACCATTTGCAGAAGAGATGACGCCTGTACGTTGGTAAAGCTGGTCATGTAGAGATTCTGACCCTGATTTGGACGTTCCCATCTGTTGGAATGTTCGAATTTGCACTCGTCAGCCCAGTGCTGAGCGTACCACTCCAGCTCACAGTCGTACTCCTGCAACAAATAATTTCCAGATGGATTCGTAACAAAGTTGTGAACAAGAAATGGAAGTGTCGTTCCTTGTGCATACAATCTGCGCATTCTGCAAGCAGCATCAGGCTAGAAGGTCCATTGAGACATGGCCTTAAATCGCGCAACAACGCTAAATGTTAGGCCTTAAATCGCGCAACAACGCTAAATCTTAGAGATCCACCGGTGGTAGTATTTATTGTTAGGACACGACAAATAGACATTTGAGTTAACATTTGAGTTGACGAACCATTTTCATCATTCCAAAGCCTCCGTTTTGGGTAGCGTTTGTTAATCCATTGAACTCCAGACCTTTTGCGAGACGTGACCTAAGCATGTGTGGTTATTCTCGATAGTGGCCTTAACGGTATTTCATTCGTAGCACCACAAATTTTTGCTTCTGAAGTATTTGCATGCGAATGCGTATGAATAGAATATTACATTTCACACATCACATCTACTAAAGTGGCTAGTATGCCGCGAGCTACAGTGCTCGGCTAGTTGTCCGTGTTCGACGCGATTATGATAATCTATGGCAGGGTGGTACGGTAACCTATAAAATGGTAAGAAAGTCTATATCCATACGAATTCGAAAGCCCGTAATGAGTATCAAAGACTCAGTATCAGGAATGTTTCGAGCCCATCTACCGTAACTGATCCACTGAGCTGCTCATGCCGCCGTTTTTTTTTTTGAAGGTTGTACTTCGTACTTTACGATGAAGTTAACAATCAAAGTGAGGAGTGCCATTTTGTCTCTTGAACGAGATACGTTTCCGATGAGAGTAAGATAAAAAATAATGTACTAGAGTGAGGGAATACCGCTACTGGGAACTGTTCAAGGACAAACGGGCCAATTTTAGTCACATATTCTATTACCCAAGTCAAGTCAACAAAAAACAAAAAAAAATATTAAGAACATTGACACTAATTAGCTCGTTCCGTGCCTACCCTAAGTCGACCAAGTGATAAAGAAGTATTAAACCACACCCGGCTCTCCTCAGTATTGGGCCATACCCAGCACTCCTCGATGTTCTCGAAAGTATCACCTGTATCACCTGTCGTCCAGTTGGTCATTGATTTGCTCGAGTGGGCGCCAGTAACGTCTCCATTCGTCCATGTCGCGTGTCATGGTAGACCAATGGGCCCTGCTCGCTCGAGGAACACGAAGAGCATCGAATCGATCGTTCAGGGATTTGACGAAGAAGTCCGACCAGTACAAAGATGGGCGATCTGGTGTTTTTCTGACGTACCGTGGAATCCAGTCAGTAACGGCTCTCCTCCAACGGTCGTACGAAATCGCATTACGTGTCCGGCCCGCCTGATCTTCGACAACTCGGCCCGTGCGACTGCGTCTCTGATCTTCGACTGTCGACGTAGCTCGTAGCTCAGCATGCCGTCTCTCGCCTGGATGAAGCGAGTCACTCCGAGCATCCTTCCCTCTATACTTCGTTGCGCGACGCAAATCGCACGTTCATCCTGCTTGCGAAACGCCAAGGATTCTGAAGCGTACGTCAACGCAGGAAGAAGTGTAAAGCGGAAGAGATGGGCGCGGAGTTGGGCGTTCTTCGTCCTCCTCACTACTTCTTCAACACTCTTGAATGCGTCCCGAGCCGCTCGTTTCCTCCTGCCCAGCTTTGGACTCAAGTCGCCGGTCATGTTGACTTCCACCCATGTACACATAGCTGGAGCACTAAGAGATATTCGTTCCGTTGAGCGAAAATGGGGCATCAGGAACGTACCCATTCCTCATGAACATCGTCTTCGTCAAGTTCAGCTGCAAGCGGATCTTCCCACAGGCATGATTGAAGTCGGCCAACATGCGTTCTGCCAGGGTTATGGATGGTGTTATGAGTACGATATCATCCGCAAAACGAAGTTGGTGTAACTGCCGGCCGTCGATCTTCACTCACATGTCGTCGCAATCCAATGTTCGCATGATGCTCTCGAGAGAGGCGTTGAATAGCTTCGGTGATATGGTATCACCTTGGCGTACACCCCTCTTCACGTTGATACGAACGTTGCTGCAAAATGGTGCAATCACGGTCGTGAATCCCTTGTAGAGCTCACTGAGGATCTTCACGTACTGGGTGGAGACGCCTTGTTTGCACAGAGCCTTAAGCACCGCTTCCGTTTCGACAGAGTCGAGGGCCTTCTTGAGATCGATGAATGTGAGGCATAACGGCGTCTTGTACTCTCGCGACACCTCAATGAGCCTGATCACGGTGTGGATATGATCAATTTTGCTGAACCCTCTTCGAAACCCGGCTTGCTCGCACGGCTGTCCTTCATTTATCGTTCGGTCGATCCTACTCAGAATGACACGTGTGAATAACTTGTAGACTACAGAGAGCAGGCAGATAGGGCGATAGTTGCCAATGTCGTGCGGATCTCCCTTCTTATACAGCAACACAGTCCTGCTAGTTTTCCATATTGCTGGTATTTCGCAGTCCGACAGGTATCGTGTGAAGAGCCTGGCCAGGGTGTTGATGAGGACTGGCGGTAGGTTCTTCAGATGTTCGGGTCGGATCCTGTAGGGACCGGGAGCTGTGCGATTCTTCATCGATGAAATCGCATGACGAATCTCGGAAGGGAGGACCGCAGGGATGACATGTCCATCGTTCGGGATTAGGTATTCGGGAAAATGGACGTGGCTATCGAAGAGAGTAGAAATCGTGGATGACCTTCTTCATAGCCTTTCTGGAAGACGTGAGGGCTCCATACGGGGGCAGGAGAGCGGTCACCGTGGTTTTATGGTTGATTAAGCGTCGACGAGCGCTGCGTATGCTCCTGTCCGCTTCCGTCGCATCAACAAGCGCAGCTACTCTTCTCTCTTCAAGGTCTTCCTTTATCGCTTCTCTGCACAACTTTGCGAGTTCGGACGTCCGCAGGTAGTCGTCTTCGGTTCTTGCCACTCAGCGTTGGCGGATCAGCTCGAGAATTCCGTGGGAAACTCGTTTCCGGGTATTCTTGCGGTTCTCGGCTTCTTGAGCACAGTCCCGTATGTGACCAATGAACCTGTTGTATTCCTCGTCGATATTGCCCACGTCGGAATCTTTCCAGCAGCTAGCCAGCGAGGAGAAGAGGTCACAGTTCACGAGTGTTCTAGGGCCTCTCTTCTTGAATTCCACGACTTTCTCTTACCTTCGTGTAAGATGGAAGCTCGCACGGATGAGGCGGTGGTCGGATTCCATGAAGAATTTCGGAACAACAGCGACGTCGGTTAGGCAAAACCTTCGGTTGACGACAACATGGTGAATTTCGCTGTGGTGCAATCCACCTGGAGACTCCCAAATCCATCGTCTGGAGGCGGGTTTCCGGGAGTGTGAGTTACCATGGATGGTGTTCGTCGATATGGTAAACTCAGACAGCCTTTCACTCTGTTCGTTCCACTCCAGACCATGGACGCCGATATGATGCTCTTCCGTCGACCTTCTAGGCCCGATCTTCGCGTTGAAATCTCCGCCGATGACCTTGTAGAAGGTATGATCTTCCTTGTAGAGCTTCTCCAACTCCATGTAGAATGCCTCGACTTGTTCGTCATCGTACTTCGATGTTGGTACATAGACTACGAAGACCGTCAACGCCGACATTGATCCACGTCGCATCAGCCGTAAACGTCCGATTCGGGTTGTAAGTTGTTCGAACGGATCGATGTTCACGGCCAAGTTCGACGACGACATACGTTTGACGACGACACCGACACCACCAACGCCTCCGCTATCGCATGTTCCGATGAACAGTTCTTCTCCAGTGTCGAACACGGCGTGTAGTGGGCGGTATCTTCTCGTCTCGGTCAGTCCGATGACGCTGTACTTGATCTTCCTGGCTTACATCCTCAGGTCTTCGAGAGAAGCATCCGATGCAGGCGCTCGTGCGTTGTAAGTACAGATCGTTATCCTAGTCCTTCTTCTTTTTGGCAGCCTGTCTAGGCCCTGGGATTTTCGTAGCCTCTCCGTACTCGTCCTTCCCAACGCTGCCGTATTGGGGGTTCTTTCGGGGTCAGGAGAATGAGACCCTTTGTTGTTACTGTTTCGGCATATGAGGGGCGTACGGATAGCTTGCCAGGCTCTGCCGTACGGGCTGGTTACGGCGGGTAGCTAGCCAGACTATCCCGCTGGAGCTAAGGGCTTATTTATTAGAGGCGACCCTGAACCGCCTCTCTTATACTTCCGTGTCTACCGAATGCGAGTTTTTAGGCCAGAAAGTTAGGCTCCGTGAGAAGGTGTCACCGTCTGGCACAGTAGAATCAGCTTGCTCGACACTGATTCCACCCGCGTCTCACGGCAAGTATAAGGTGGCTTTCGGTCCGCGATTAATCCCCTATCCACCACCTCGGATCGCGCATGTAGCCCCAACCGGCTGGGGATCCTTCTTGAAGGAGAACCTTCAAAGCAGGAGATCCCATGAAAACAGTCGTTCTCGAAAGTAAAAAAAAAAGGAACTTCAGAAAATGTGTAAGAAAGAACTGTGGAGATGTACCTATCACCCATGAGAACAGTCGTACCTCAACAACGTAAAAGCTGAAATCACACTTTATTCGAGTTTGGGCTTCATGCTTTGTTTGTAGCGTAGTCGAAATCACCACTGATAAGTTTTCGTGTCAAGACCGGCAAGGTCAGTAAATGCTACCTGCTCCTCCATCACTTCACGCAATCTTACCCTCCTTGTCCGTTTTGCCAGGCATGGAGGTGCTTGCTCAATCTATTTTCCGTACAAATATTCTATTTCCTTTTGATCCTCCATTGTTATTTCAAATTGTTCTTTTATCTGTTAGTTTTCGAGTTCCACTTCTAATTTCCACGTTCTTTTGAACTTTCATGTCAAAATGCTCATAAATTCCAACTACAGTGCTGCATCCCCAGTGTCTCGACTCCGTATTTGATCACTACTGCACTTTGCTACAGAGCGTGAGTGTGACACAAAATACCTGTAAAAATTGTGTTGATCCAAAACACTTTGTCGCAAACTGTCCGTCATACTGGTCTTCACTTGTGTACACATCGAATTCGTTTTAACATCTGAAATATTAGAAAACGGAACTTCACAAAAACACAATTTGCCGCACTATTCATCTGCCCACAACGTTGACCACATCGTTGGTTGTCTATCAATATGGCTCCATTTTCGCACATTCGTTCTGTGTATTCATCATGAATTGTTTTCTATTTTTGAATACCTTCCTGTCGTTCTGGTGCATCACATAGGCCGATGTCATTCAAGCACTTCGAGTGCGGAAATGTTGAACAGTCTTCGTCATGGTTACAGGAATTTCCTGGTTCGTAAATCGTCTGCTGTTCCACTTGAGCTCTACAACTGTATATCATGTATTTCACGGACTTTGGTAGAAGTTCTAATGTTCTAACTCACTTTTCGTTATATACGCAAGTAAAAACGACGTTCTCCTTCCGTCTACACGACGAATAGCTGCAGCCAATACGCGTCGTTTTTCCTTTAGCCATCTGAAACAGGAAACTATGCATGGTATGGAGTGAAATTATAACGTTTCCCTAAATCATGTGTTGTTAATCATGTAAAACTGTTACCCTACATTAGCCCATCCGTAGTATAGACGTTTGGAGAAATATCGATTTTTCATGTCGGTGTTGCCATATCTTTTGTATTCCGTCCACCACGACCGCATAGCATCATCAATATGTTTTGTGGTGTTCGTTCCGTGGAGAAATGTGTCGAACCTGCAATTATGAATAGTTTTCTCAAAAAGGATCCTTTCCAGATATTACGTCTTCAGAAACAATTGAAACGAATCTCAACTGATCGTCGCTCAAGTGGTACTCGAGGCCAGGGAGGCGAGTTTTTAAAATTCGCGAAGATTATACTGGATAGAGGCGAAGAGAGCGCAGGAGAGGGATCCAAGTTTCGTTGTTTTCCTCTGACTAATTTTTTGGTGATTGAGACAAGACGCGGATTCGGATCATCTCCTTTTTGTGATGATCTTAACACCATCAATACGACATTTCCAGTAATCGTAGCTTATTCGCGACGTGTTGCGGCCGTCTTCGTTGCGATAACAAACTAATTCCAAGTGAAGGAAGGTCCTTTATCCTTTATATGTCAAGCCTCAATTACGTGGATTCCCTAAACGGACCAAGGTTCTGCAGGTAAGGAGGACAGCTTATACCTCGTTCCAGTGGAGGTGTCCATCGCATCAATCTTATAAGTTTTATAGGGAACTGTACCTAAAAGCTGATCATGTTCGGCCTTGAACAGCTGGTAATGTGATGTACCAGCTAATTGCTCTCGACTAGTAATGGAAGTTTTGTCAACGAGACATAAGATCATGTGTAATACAAACCATCTATCTCCACCGCCGCTGCGAAAGACATGGAGCCATTCCGATGTTCAATCGTAGAAAAAAATCTCCACAACTTACGAAGTGTTCAAATCGACGACAGAATGATACTTGCTATTGAAACGAAGATCTTTAAATCAGCGATGCGGAGTAGACAAGACCATTTACATAAATCAAAGCTGTACGTTCCTTTCCTCCGCGCCACATATAAGCACTGTCAACCCAGCCATACGATACATCGCTTGATCCATTCTCCTTCTAGTCGTTTTAATAACCCTATTGTTTCCTTATTTTAACTCCATCCTAATCGCATCCTAAGCTAAGCGAAACAGTGTGTGCGTTGACTTACACTTGGATCAGCCATTTGGATCAGAGAGGACCGAGTGACTGGCGAGCAGCACAAGCAATCACTCCCACACGGTCAACACCCTTTCCACCCGCTCTAAATCGACACCTTCGAGGCATCAGCGGTACCAATTGTTGGATGTCATAAGTGTGCAAAGGGAGCAGCAGTGCAAGTAACGTGCAAAGGCAGTAGTAAGTACCCAAGCGCATGCCCCGATGGCGCCTTCACAGCTCCATACGCGGCGGAAAGTATCAGTTAATCGCTAAAATTCTCACTTCGGAACGCTGAAGGGCAGGCAAGTCTGCAAAATTCTCTGTGGAAGAACAGAGAAACCCTCTGGAATAAGCAACGTTCTCAAATTCTAATATAACGTCCACGATCACGCGTCCAAATGGATGAATGATAAGCCTGTGACGCTCTCACAATCAGAAATCGAGTTACCCGATTTCTGCCACATGGCACATGTCTAACTTCAAGAGTACAAAACCACTACTTGGTCATAGATGAAGTCAGGAGTGTGGTGATATTGACAGTAGTGACAAAGTGATGCTGACTCACTGTCTAACAAGTTGAGATCCAGAAAGATTAGTTGTATTGCCAGTAGAGTAGGCCGAGCATAGCTGAGAACGTTCACGAGCGATCAACTCCAGTGCGCAATCCCACCGCTAAAAAGGGTCACGAGTTTTTTTTTTAGAAAATCCGAGGGAAAATTGCCATGCTATGTAGACAAAAATTATATCGCTCACAAGGAAATAGATATTCTTTCCACTTCCCATCATTCCTTCTCGATTCGGCTGCCTTCCCAGCGCTATTTTACTTCGAAGTCTATTGTGAGTGTACAAAATATATTGCCTTTGTTGTGGTGTCAAATTCGAATCTGGACAGAGATCTTTCTTCGTTTGGACTGAAATGATTGATTATAGCAGACAAAAGCAAAGAGTGAAAATTAGTGTACTAAAGAGTATGTAAGCGATAAGTGAGTTAGCTCCGTAAAAATACAGTTGAACAATGACCATCAATAGGTCCATTTGTCATAAGTGGTTGTATTTTTCGCTCTTCACCATTCTCTGCCAATCCACTTCCTTCAACGACTGCGTCCTTTTTGTCATAATTCAGCAACATGTCACTATTGAGATCCACTTTGGCTGATCCCTGAATACTGACATGATCGTTCTTAATGTACATACGAACCAACCGAAAGTGTCGTTAATGCCTCTACCTCGACGTATTTGCACAGTGACGCTAAGATAATCGTAGTCGTCCATTGATGACTCCTAGAAGAACGTAAAAGTATGTAGCTCTCGAAATTCTGCGAAATGACGAGCGAATTGTACTTGGATAAGTTTTCCGTTTTCTTGAACACGTTTTATACCCGCTCCTTTTTTGCCAAAGGGAACTGGAACTCGTTGTCCAAAAAATAAAGGATCTGGCGGTAGTATATTAAACGCAGGGCCTGGAGAACTATTGCCCAAAACATCTTATTCATAGCTACAAAACGTATAAAAACCAAATCACTTCGTCTGGAAGGGATCAACAGGAAGCAACTATAGTTTCTGCGGCAATGTAAAACTTTCGACTCCATGTTACAAATACAGAAGATTTTCAAAAATATCAATCTAAATAATATGTAGGTGTTTATGTTTATGTTGTTTCTCAATTGATAGCATTAAGTTGTCTAATCTTGTGTGCAACATTGAAAGTGTTCATATACAGGGTGGCAAACAATTACGTGCGCGTTACATTCGACTAATTTTTAACTGTTCTACAGTATCTTTCTGCATGCTTTATCCTTCTAAAAGATTTATTCGATGCCCATTATCAGTTTTTGTTGAAGAATAATTTTGATTTTCGATCCATTTCGAGAAACTGTTAAACACGAAACACGATTGCACGATAGCCGGCGGGCGAACGTAATTTTTTGCCACCCTGTATTAGGTAGGTTCATAAGTTCGTGCCGTTTTTTTCAAACGACTGTTGTGAGTTCAGTTCGAAAGCTTTCGCAGAGTACTACACAGCCTTCAAAAGAGAATTATATGCTCTTTCAAGCAGTATACTGAAAATTTGTGACAACTTCGGATTTCGTTGTCTTTTTTGCTCGTAAAGTGAAAAGCAAAAAAACAAATAATTCTCTTTTGAATGATGTGTAGCACTCTGCAAAAGCTTTCGAACTGAACTTACAACAGTCGTTTGAAAAAACGGCACGAACTTATGAACCAACCTAATACAACCGCCTGCTGGCGACATTAAAGTCTACTGGACTTGTGACGAACGTACTAAAACACAAATTAACAATTCCCTTCAGCACGCTGCTGAACTACTTCTTCACACCTTTCTTTCCCTGCTCTCCATTTATTCCGTTATCTTTCAAGCCCTTCCTCCTCTCCAATGTACAACCAGTTTTCTGTGGGGTTTCCATCACTATGTCGTTATCATCTTGATACAGTACATAGGTGTACTAACTGACCCAAAGTTGCAAATGTTGCAATCAACAACAATGCCTACGTTCTTAGATTCTACACCCTCCCTTTCATAACCGATATTTTACGAAGAGAAATGTACATTCTCATGACAAGGGTCAAGACGCTTTCATTGCTCTACTCTACGCTCGTGAAGGATAGTGTACTCGCGAAAAAGCTTTCGTTTGCAAAAACAAGAAAATTCAAGAAGGATTACGAATGTGAAAAGTGCCAACCTCAACATTTAATAAATAAGTAGACGTGTTACTCTGAGTTCAGAAGGTGGTAAGCCGGACGCTTTGATAAAAAGCGTTCGGTTCGAGGTACGGGCGGCGACGAAGCCTCAAACAGGAAAGGACGAACCGTTGAGTTCCACACCTTTGTGGCATTAGCTGAGATCTACTCATGATAAATAGCTCGTTTTCTACCCCATACTGGCTTTCCAATGTAGCGTAACGTTGCTAGGAAAGCGAGAGTTATCTGCCAGTTCCCACAGGAATCTGAACTAAACACAAGTGTCGATTTCGGGCCGGTTTCTCGGACAGTACTTGGGAAACAGGTCCGAGAAGCATTTGAATGCTAGTTAATACGCGTACTACATACATATGTCCGTTACTAAACGTTAATGCAGCCTTTCTATGAAAATCGGTAAGTTGTTAAGGACGTGAATAAATAAAAATAGCAGTTCTGAAGACTGAGGGCAAGTAACAAGAGGAAACTGTGCTTGCCGTTTCACCTGACACCTCCGCGGCACACCTATATTTTAGTTATTCTTTGCTCTCCCCATTTTTTCCAATTTCAGCTCGCAGGCGCTTAAGAATGACGGTGCTTGTTGCTTGAAAAGTGTGCTGGCAAATTAAAAGCGAACTATTTCTGAAAACGTCATTTTTAATATTTTTCGTGAATCTTATTTATGAGTTTCGTTCGACCATGAAGAGTGCGTTGTGGGTAATGTCACCTTTTGTACCGAGTAGCGACTGAGCTTCTGCTATGCTTTAGATAATTTCCCGTCTAGACAAAAACCAATGCGTTCAAGGAGCTGATGGTTAATAAGCCGAATCGCGTACTACTTACGTACGGCAACACACAATATTACGTAAATTTCCAGTAATGTCCCTCTTTTAAGATTCGACCATATCCAAGCATCATCCGTAGGGGTTAGCAGAGGCGGTGATCACGAATCTAACATTAGTTTCTGAATTTGCATCCGTTTAAGGTAAGATACAATGGATATTGGCTACCCATATTAATGTTGTCATTTACTGCGTTTTAAGCTGCTCCAAACATGATTTTCTTCAACCTCCATGGCAAAATCGCAAAATGAGCCCGATCTAACATCAATGCGATTGAGGCAAAACTAAAACGCAGCACCAGGATCTGAACCCATGACCCCCTGAATGAAAATCCACCGCGATCCCGCCAAACCATCGAGGTGCGCTGGAGCTCTCTTCTCACCCAAGGGACCATTCAGCGCCTCTCAAAAGCGGTGGTTTTTTGCGATTTTTGGACCACCCATTAGCCTTCAACAAAAATTAGTTGCATTTTTGTGATCCGCGCTCGATGCTCTACAAAACTATATCGGTCTCGTTCAGTATCCTTGGGGCGCGCTTACTGACCTCCCTAGTCAGGTAATTCGAGTTCAGATACATGATGAAGTATTGCGGAGCATAACCCCTGCTCTCTTAGTGGGCCAAATATCGTGGTTAATTGGATAGAGCTATCGGGAATTAGACTGCTAGACGCCTTTCCACATGATTTTAAAATTTCATCACAGGCCTGCAAAGAAAAATGCATCTTCGTAGGGGGGGGGGGGTTCTAAGTATTCACAGCTGCAAAGTGATCATTAGACAACAGCTCCAGAATTCCGCTTACTTTCAGATACTTTTTCTAATTAGACAAGCTCGTCTCTGCCTTCGTGCCTCGATTTTCACTGTAACCTCACTGGCACGCTGACCCCTCTGAGCAATGCAGCAGGTTGCGCTGTGTCGGCCTCGTTCACGTTTTTTAATCCAATGACAATCATCGGACAGGATGGCGTGTCAGAGGACTTTTTTAGTTGGTCTTCAAACAGCGAGGGAAATTTTCAATTCTATCTTTCTACCAGCTACTTTTGAGGATAGTGTAAACAATTAAAAACGCCGAACTATATTCACACAGTGCATCTTGTAAGTCTACGGAACCACCTGGTTTGACAGTTTCTATGTTATGGAAAGAGAGAGCTTGAAATTATTGATCGCTTAACGTGGATCAATATGCCACGGTTTCGAAGCTCAAAAAAACAGTACTGAAACATTAGATGAACATTGACCGCCTTGGAAATCTGTGTCTAAGTATGGAAGCTGTTCGAATAAGAAGAAAATTGATTGATTGTTAAAGTGACAAAACCTACATAGATGTAGTACTGACAAAGGCGACAGCGTAAACTAGGGGCGATCTATCGTTATAAAAAACACTGTGTGATTGGAGTATGGGGATTCGTCAATATATTATAATGAGTTGTGATGATGTTGAGCTACTTCCAAAGATCACGTTTTTTCAAAAATATGGATTCCCGCCCGATGTCAGCGTTTTGCGAATAACCTAGCATCTCCAAATCCAAGAGTTCTCATCTCCAAATACATGATTTATTCAATTAGTTCTCGTCCATGAACCGCTAAGCAAAAAGCGGAGAATAGCAGAATAGTTTTTCAAAAACATTCCTATCATACTAATCTGGATCCCTCTTTATGGAGCGTGCTCTGAACCATATAGACGCCTAACCTTTTGCTGAAAGATTATTGGAAAGCAGATGAATTATGCGACAATTCTTGGTTTTAAGTTTAATGTCGACCTTTACTATATCTATTTTTCAAAGAATTCAGTTGCATTTGTGAGTTTAAGAACTTAAGCATCAGTGACAGTATTGTTACGTTGATTGCTCAGCTCCGCAAGTAAAGAACAAAACCGTTTTTACAGAGTTATTCCAGATTTATGAAATTATTCTCACAGTGACTCCAAGATGATAAGATTTGTCACAAATTACGCGCAATTTTTCAATTTTTGAAGCCTTAGCATCCCGACCACCGCTTGATTGTCTGGAACAGCGTATTGCAAGGATTAAAAACATGTGCATCGTCCTCTGGTAATCCATGTCGCGCTTTTGCTAGCCGTGTTAATTTTCAAGCTATTTGAGTGGAATGCAACCCCGGGAAAACGGACTTTTTCGACGTCTGCTTCTTTCATGTTCAATCGGGCATCCAAGACCGCGAAATCCGTTTTCAACTTGTATCCCGTGTATGGAAACAGTGCGACATTAATTAGAACCGTTCGTGGTCGTTACAGCAATTTCAGAAATGATAAAATACGTTTAGCTCGAATCACGGTTCTACCTGTTTTTACCTTGCAATGGTCGCCGAGTCCCATCAGAAGCGAGAACACTCTTGCGTGAAGCTGCAAACTGGAGCAATTGAGCGGAAGGGAGACCGCTTTGAAAAAGCACTCTTCGTCGGAGAAGCGTTAAGAAAATTGACAGGTGTTCATCACTGCTTATGGAATTCTGTCTCTGACAATGAGACTCGTAAAAAGGTTCGCATGCGTTACCTCTCAAGTGGCTCGCGAAAGTCACAATCTGTGTCTGTCACAGAATTTCTTTAGATATATGAAGGCAGTGTTACCAGGAAGTGACTACTCAACATAAAAATGGTGTGCAGTTTTTGTGAGCTTAGATCGTCAAGCAAGCCTAACTGGGATACGCTCACAGGAAGTTCTTTTTTGGGGACCAATATCCACTTCAGAGAAAAGCTGCACTTCCTCGAGCTTAACACAACACCAGCTCAAAAGCGATAAAATGGTTGTTTTTCACTTTGGACCGTGCTCTACCTGACATACTATTTGTTTGTCTCAGGTTAACTCACTTGAATGAAATAAACAACGGCTACCTACACCGGGCAATTGATCCATCTCGGAAACAATTTCAGGTTTCCTTTCAGAGGTTATCAAACTGAGCAAATTTTAATGTGATGTGTTTTACAACTTGTTAGAAGATCTGAACAAGAATCCCGGAATCTGAACTCGTCTCTTCAAGAAGCTATAGTTCGTTTGAAACGGAGAATAACTTCCGGCACTGGTATTTGCAATCACAATCTTCGCTACTGTGGACGATGCTTTGAAACTACAACAAAACGTTACACAAAATCTGTGAAACAGTTAGATGTTGAAATTTTAACGAAGAGAAATGATTTCGAATGATGGGTCCGCCAGTGTGCGTGAACGAAATTTTGTTTGTAAATGGACATGGCACACGACTCGGCACGATGGATCTCTTTCAGCATCGTCAAAGCAGCTGGAAAGATACCTTGCTCGATAGCTACGGATCTCAGGCGATACTTGAACAGGACTTACACAAAAGCGGTCCAACCGTCAATTCCATTTTGAAGGAAATCGTAGAAACGAATGAACACTGTAAGAAAGGCACTGCATCATAGCTATGTAAGTAGCATGTTATTCTATTGCATCGTATCTTTGCAGATTTTTGTTTGTTTTGACTAGCGTTGCATTGTTTATATATGCCGTGTTGTGACGGTTTTACCTATTGAAGTTTTTGCCATTTCTACGTCAAGTGTCGGGTGTCGTTAAATATATTCCCATATTTATCACTTTCCAATGTTTCGCTGAATTTACTCCTTGTTATTGAAGCGACCTTTGAGAAGGTGTAAGTATGCTTAGATCTTTGTTTTGTTTGAAGGTGTTGAACTTTCGCTATCATTGCTTGAGACTGCTTGTATGGTTAGGAATGTATATTTGTGTAAAGGATATGAATACAAAAAAAGTCCATCAGTGTCTCGCTTATTTAAAATACATGGTCATGTCCCAAAAGTCATATAGGCTAGTGGTCTCTAGGCGTAGAACAGCAATCGCCTACTCACCAATCACCCACTTCTTGAGAATTGGCCTTTTCTGACTCTCCTCCACATGCTCGAAGGATATTTAATTGTCTCTATCTTTTTCGAAGAATTTGATGCAGTGCTGAGCGGGTGGTTCTCAGACTGAACAGGGCTTGTTCTAGACGAAGATAGCGAGAACGTCGAAACGTCAGCACGAATGGAATGTCAATAAAACATTGATCTACATAGCTGTGCACGTTGAAGGCTGACTACCGAAGGCCAAGATTCATCGGACGCTCTTTTACTCCGTTTTCAGAGATTAGGCCATCTGCTTGTGCCGTCACGCACACATGGCTCTTTCAACTATAAAAGAGCATTTGGAATGCATGAATCTGCTAACATTCTCATCAGTTCGTCGTGTCTGTCTGTCAGAGCATCTCGATGTTTCCTCCATTTGAGAGCGACGAGAGAGGCAGCGAACACAACCTCGACGAAACGGCCAGCCGATCAACTGGACAACGTCGAAAACATCCGCTGACGTTAATTGCTCAACAGCAAACGACGACGAATCGAACAACGTGTCGACATAAACGACGAAACTACTAGCAGTCATTATCTAGAATGTTAGCAACTTTAGCTAAGTTTGCTCAGCGACACTCAAGATTGTTCCGAACCTTTCCATTCGGCCAATGCTCCGCCGTTTCCGCCTTTGTCACTGCCTGCAAAGTCAACGGCACCTGATACCTACCCGTTCGAACACCATCTCATTTGAAAATCACTCTCCTGACAATCAAGTCAACAGAAAGTAGAGCGACAAACTAAACTAAATGATGGTGCCACCAGTCAACCTCTTGCTCAGCTGCAGTCATCGCGCGAATGAACCCCAAACAGTGAGCTCCGATGACCTCAGATGGAGCTATCGATTCACTCTAACCTGCTTAGGTCGATGAACGGATCGGTTCACAGGTGACCGCTACACACTCCTCTTGACGTTAGGGACGTTAGCTGACATCCAAAGTGCCCAATATTAGGTTGAGTCAAAAGTCATCGGACATTCAAAGGTGTTCGGATTCCAGATCAAATTTCCCGCCAAGGAGGGCAGCGGTAAAAACGAGTAAGGAACCAATCGATAGAGGGAACAAGGATCACTGCATTCACTGTGGTAAAGGTGCTAACTATTACGATGGCTCTGGAATCCATCCCGCATATCAGCAACCTCATGCCTTTCCTCTTCCTATCAGACCACAATGCTAGCCACGCCTTGGAGCGCTCAAAGTAGGCATATGTATAAGGAATATGCACCTGTTCGAAGCGCCATCTATTCTTTGTTCTCGGAATTCAATACTGGTGGTTGCACAATCGAGAACAAGGGCAAGACAGGACGCCCGACAGAGTTGGATCTGAACACACTTAGGGTCGGGTGGAGATGGAACCATTTGTGAATTATCAAACACACTTAGTGTTCCTCAGTAATCAGTGGTTCGTGGACTAGAGACGATCGGCAAGGTCAGAACACTCGGTTGTTGGATACCCCCAGTGCCCTAAATGTCCAATTACTTATGCCTGAACCAAATGTTAGTATTCGAGATGCTCTCCTAAGGGTGTTGATGTCGTGGTCCGTCTCAGGTCATCAACAACGCAAACCATGACAACAACAGCGACACTAGAGTTAGATATAAACCTTCTTATTCAACCAACAACAAACGATGACCTAATAAAAACGTGTACACCAATTTTGTGTGCTGCATTGCAAACCTAAACCCTGAATATATCGTAATGTCCAGATCCAAAAAATTCTATCCTGGACGGAACTTTAGCAACATTTTCTCATTTTCTGCACTGAATGCTCTGCCCTGCACAGTGGACTCTTGGCATGTTGTCAGGTCGTAAAAGGAAGCCATCTGCGCGAAGAAGAAGAAGAATGGACGGAGAACGCCAAAGCCCTGCATATCGAATGTCGTCTCTCTCTGTCTGTCTCTATTCACGTGCAATCAAGCGGATGAAATAATGACTCCTTCGAAGCCCATAATGTCAGCTCACAAACAAAAGCATGTTGTGAATGAAAAATCGAAAAGCACAGACGCATGTGATGACGGAGAAATTTGCTCTGAAAAACCACAAATAGACCGGATTCTGCCGCTCAGAGTAGCAACTGTGATTACTGTCGCGAAATAGAACCTTGCGTGATTATTTAAAATTTAAATTTCAGTTTTTAGATCCTATTGCTTCCCCGACATCTGGAGGAAGGAGCCTCCGCATCAACCATTTTGGTGCACTGATAGTTTATCGGGAAGCTTTTCGAGGCATCTGGGGAGAGTTTTTCGCCACATTCTAACCACTTATTATCACCCTGAAGCTCTGCAAATAAACACATCTTGGAACCGAGCAGCAGTTCTGAACTCTTGAAAAATCGCACGATACTCATTTTTCATGAGAAACTCGAGTGGACGAGGTGAAAATCAGTGCGTAGAACTTCACATTTATTTTCTCGATAGTCGACTTGACTTTCGAAAATGAAACAGACGATGGGTAGTGGGTAAGTGAGAGACGAGGAGAGAAGATGAAACGTTTATTTCGTTGCGACAATGACGTGAAAAGGTGAGAAGAAACTACAAAATGTCACCTAAGCAGTGATAAGAGAAGGACCGACCAATCCAGTCCAAAACTAACACAAGCAAGTGCCCTACCAAACTCGGTTGAATTAGAAGTGTGGTACCAGTGAGCTGCACTACGGGCTAAGCTAGCTCACACAGGTCAACAGTCACAAGACAAGTAAATAAAAAACAGAAAACAGGGGCCAAATGTGTGCATACCTTCGTTTGAAGTGAGAACGAGAGAAAGAAGTCAGACACTTCCCCTCACTCGAGCAAGCAATCTTTCAACAGAAACACGATGTGAAACATATCAGTTATTGGAACATACTTACTCATATCATTGCTGCGTTAATTTCAGTAGAAGCGATCATGCTGAGAGAGGTAGAGGATGGAATAATAATGGGGGACGGCTACGTTTTTTTCGCCTTTTCTTTGTGTTCTTCACGCTGCCCCTGCCGCAAAGTCATTCTACGCTCACAACCAGCTAGCTGCTATTACCACATTCATTCTTGAAGGGAGACTATCACCTAGATCTGAGCTGCTTCCCTACCATGGTGTATTTATGCAAATCCTTCCCCAGATAGACAGCACGATGCAAACAGCAACATCTTGCACTACGTTTAGCCGCACTTTTGCGGTAAAGAAATAATCAGAGGAAAGTGTTGCATTGCATTCACTCAGTCAGTCAATCATAGGGGAGCGCGTGGATTTTTGGTTCGAAAAAAAAACAGAAAGCCACACTGAAAGGAAACGACGGCGGTAGGGGTCGATGCGGTGACGAAGACGACGACGATGATGACGAACCGAGCACGTTCAAAGGAGAAACAAAGGAGACAGTACGGCGAGAACGAATAACGAGCAGAACGTGCGGCTGACGACGAGCGTTGTTGTGGATGCTGTTGCCGAATTGCAGAGGTCCGTCTTGCAGCAGCAGATCTCACCATGACGGCCGTAGTCACGATGTTTTCGACATCTTCGACCATCGGTTGTTGAACGCCATTCGGTCACTTCCGGATCATCAGATTGATCACAGTCGACACGATCGCAACCGACCGAATGACCATTTTTTCGTGTCGGATTCGGATCACGATAGAATGCCGACACGCAATACCTATTGCTGGAGCAAATGTCGGGGGTGATTTGCAGTTTACGTCCATCCTCCCATATCTCATGATAGAGATGACATCGGAGGGACGTGATGATCGGGGTAAATGACAACAGCCAGCAGAGCAGAAATGCAGAACGCGTTGCTGCAGACGCGGCGTGACGCATGAGTGCATGTAAAGACAGGCCGGCTTCATTCATGAATACGATAGTAACACATCAATCATTAAGAGCACCAACAACAAAAGGAGAAACCACCCTAACTAGGGGAGATCAATCACATTACACAAAAAAAGGACAATCAAACAAGTGCAGTTAATTGCAGAATTATGCAAAATAATTAAAGCGGTGTGAATCGATTGCGAGTGTCAGAAAAAATCGCTACGCCCGCAACATATAAAACTTTCAAGTAAAGAATTAAGAACGCGTAACTCAAAATGAGAGAGGAAAAAACACACAAACGATGCAAATAGTAAAAGAGAAAAAGTAAAGAACTACAAGTTACAACGAAAATGTGAAGAAAAAAAACAAAGTAATGCACACAGCAATGGTGAAAGCTTTAAATCACATTGTGCTCCTAAAACTTTCGTTCGTCAAACGTTACCACGATCTACACCAACACTCTCGAATATAGGTCATACAGCACGAGAGGAAAACATGCCCAAACATTTTTTGTGTTGTTTTTGGTTCAAGTGGATTCATTATTTCATCATAATCTTTACTATACAGATACGAAAGCTGTCTTAGTGATGAAAGGTCGCAGAAATAAAGCTGATGAAGTGAATGAATTATGCCTCAGCGAAAGAAAAAAAGGAGAACTTGGAAAAGGAGAAGGGTTTCTGGGGGGGGGGGGGGGGGGGTAAGCAGACATCCTACCGAGAGGAAACGCCTCTACTATTCTAAACCGGATTGCAAACAGACTTGTGAATCCGATCTACGTTGATTTCCCCGACTATAACTCACTTCAGTTCAGGCAATCACATTCTATCCTATCTACAACAACATCTGAATACATTTTTCAATGTTCCTACTTATATGAAACGTATATGCGGAATTACACCGTTGTTGATTGATGCTTAAAGCTTATTTGGTGGATATGATATCAATGAGATATTAAAAGTGCACAAAAACGGATATGTATCGTGAGAATGACAATGATCTCCTACGCTGATACTATCCAACTCAATGCATCACCTAGCTAACCTACTCCGAAGGGAAACCCGAAAGCTTTTCTTGTTGCCTAATAATGAGAACGCTAGAGCATGTTGAGTTGGGTTTCCTGATACCAGATAGGTTTGGATATACCGCACCTATCATCACTATTTCCTAAAGAGGAAACCGACAGCTAGACATCTACATTTGACAAATTGCACAAATTATTAAAACACAGCCGAACATGGGGTGGTGGGTGGTGGAAAAAATGAGATGAGATCGTGGTAATGATTGACTTTGCTAAGTTGAGCGAACGCTTCACCAAATGGAAATATCCCGAAGTTTAATTAGCTAGACCTCTGTGCCGATGACGATGATTATGAACATGATGATTATGATAACGATGATGATGATGATGACGGCGATGATGATGGCGATGATGATGATGACGGCGACGATGATGATTATGATGATAATGATAATGATTGCGTGGATGATTATGATTTTGATGATGATGGCGATGATGATGATGACGATGATGATGATTATATAGTGATTATGATGATGATGACGGCGACGATGACGATAATATAGAGAGAGGATGATGATGATGACGGTGATATAGAGGAAGGATGATGATGATGACGATGACGACGACGATAAACCACTGCTTATCAACGCTCTTGCAATGAACAAAAACGATTAGTTAATAGAGGATATCAGGCACATCGCCAAGCGTGTGCAGTGCATGCTAGTACGGCGCGAAGCGATTGATGCCCCGATATGCCTGGTTGATAGAATAGGCAGGGAGGGCAGCAGTGAGAGCTTGTCCAAGATATTGCTCACCAAGAGAAGTAGCTGCCGATGTGGGTATACGCGCTGAAACACAGCCAAATGATCGCCATGCTCATGCAGTGGTGCACCCGACGGACATACCATGCAAATCACTGCTTAGGTGACTGCGCAACAAAGCAGTAGATTATTAGACTTACCTTGTGCGGCGGCAGCAATCTGTAAACGAGCCTGCTCGGTAAGCAGAGCGGCAGCGGTCGGATCGGCGGCAAATGCCGCTTGCTGAAGAGCGGCCGCATTTGGCTGAAATCCGGCTGCACCCAACAATATTTGTTGGCCTTGCAGTTGTGCTAACGGATTTGCCGCCGCCAATGCCAACGGCACCGGTGATTGCGACAATCCCGTTAACGCCATACCGCTTCTGGCCAACAACGATTGTGCCACCAACGGATTTCTCATGTACAACGCTCGGGTCACTTGTGCCTGAGCCAGAGCTGCGTTCTGAAGAGCAGACGCCGTCATCGCTTGATCCAGCACACCTAAACATCCCCACGCTGAGAAATGTCACAAAAATCACACACCAATCCATCACTCAAGCTGCGTCTATACTTCGCGCAGTGCCACCGCGACATCGATCAATAAATGCGCGCGACACAACGCATAGCTAGACCTTGACGTAGCCGTCATAAATCAAGAGCAATTCTTTCGAACGAGTTTCTAACAGAAAATTGCTAGTCGATCTTAAAGGAAAATGGAGAGAAACCGCTTCCATAGCATACTCTTCACCACAAAATTTAGTGGATTGATCGTAGATGTAACCCGAACTACACTTCTCGTTTAGAGCGTACCAGCAATTGCTTCGAAATTCCTCAAATAAGGTCGGGCACGAAACTAACACGAAACACAACGGAACTGTACCACAGAATCGCGTTTCGTGGAAATTTGTGCCTCCAGTACACCTACTGCGTAACATGCTGCGCCTATTACCTTTTATCCGGGGACTAAAGGGTATGAAAACAAGCAAAAAATTAAACAACCTACCAGGTAGCGCTTTGGCCTTTTTGGTGTGTATCCGAGCTGTGGCGCAGTTCACTTCCACTTTTCGACCTTCAACCATTGAGCCGTGTAATTCTTGTCTAGCTTTCTCCGCGTCAGCAGATTTCTCCATCGTGACAAAACCAAAACCCTGGAAATTTTTCACATATTTTTACATTATAACATATTGTCACCCATGTTATTGCATCTAATGGCAATCATACCCGTAACCACATTGCAGTTACGGCTTTTTCGTTTTCCATTCAATTACCGTTTCGCGACATCCGCAAAAAAACTGTAGCATTCAACATACTGGATCACTAACATTATGGTGCCTCAGTGAGGTACATGTGTTTTGCCTGTCAATTATTTTGCTAGCAAAAAAGAAACTGGAGACATGTTCGAATTAGCGAAATTGGGGAAAGTAGATAATAAAAACATGAGATCATCATAAGCATTATCTATCTTTCTCAACAGTTATGTCACTTCCACCTTCTTTAAAATGAAAAGTATTTAGTAATCTGTGTCCTCGCACTAACCTTGCTTCCACGTTCGTTGAAAATGATTTCCACGTCCATTACGGGACCAAATTTCTCGAACATTAGCCTGAGATCAGGATCACGAAATCGGAAAGGGATATTCGAAACGTGAAGACGCTTCGGAGCTACATCAATCCCACCTGAAAATGTTGTTGTTTGGCCAATCTTAACGCTACCCACAGATCGTGATTAGAAATTGCAGGGAATGTAGGCGTGCCACCATTTACGCAAAAACAAATGTGAGCAACAGAGAAAACAAATAAGTTTGGAAAAACTCGATGAGGTTCTCTCACTGCCCCGCGAGCGGTCGCGCAGCGTGTTGAAATGCGCAAAGTCGCGCATGCGGCGCGACGCGGCGAAATCGGTGAGACTCCGCCTGACGGAAAACCAACGTGAAACGATAACCTTCCACGGAAGCTGATACGAACATTCTATTGCTCTACCCTTTATAGTCTTTATTGTGATTCAATTATTCAGAGTCGGCTTTTTCTGCTGCAGAATGGAACAACAAGTCACGTAAACCGTCAACAAATAGTTACTCAAATAGCAATATAATCGAATTTTCTTTTTGAAGACTTAAAAATGAGACAACATGATGCACTGATTGATGCGCTGCAAAATTATACCAAAAACCTTTTCAAGCCAATAAATCTTTTACTGCTCTTAATTCGAGACATAAATTTCTCCCACACAACCGAGGGCAAATAAAACTCTATAGACGGAGTTGAACAACCTCGATTTTTTAGAAAAAATCTTTCTTCCCACTCTAAAGGTTAAAATCTTGTCCTGAAGGAAACCGATTCATTTCAAACATTATGACAGAAAAAATATACAAAGGAACCAAAAATTAGCAAGCTTACCATCAACTTCATTACTTGTGCTTGGATCAGGTTGTGATATAGATGCGACTTGTGTTTGCGAGGAGGGCATCTGTGGTCCTATACCAGCTAATTGTTGTTGTATTTGTAACTGAAGATCATATTCTGCCTGTTGTTCGTCCTGAAAAGTTCGTGAATTTTTCGCGATTTCAGTATTTTCAGATTAAGCAATCTTGATTTTGATGAGGTCTATAGGAGGACAGTCAAGAGAGCCTTTTAGTGAACATATAAGTTGTTCAAAATTTCTGAAACCAACGACCCATCCATAGTTCTTCAAGATCGACGACTTTTAGTTGAATGCGGAATTCCCGCTTTCGATTTAGCTAGAGAGAAAATCCGAGCTATAGACGGCGTCCAAAACAAGTTTACAGTTTGAGATAATCACGAAGTGCTTGGGATCCAATACTTTAACCAACCGAATAGGGCTGTCAGAGCAAAAATGTTTAGTCTTGCAAGCCTCAGTTCCAAAGAAAAGAGCTATTCTGACTATGATGTTCAAATTCTAGTTTTACTACCGCGCTTTTGTCGTTTACTATTAACAACACTAGAACTAGATGTTGTAACGGTGGTGCTAAGATCATTGCAAAAATCACGACGCAGGCGGGGTTCGAACCCGCTTGTCGAGCCTATCCATCATAACAACATCTACTTTTAATGACGATCAAAATTCGTACTGGAATTACTCCAAAGAACCTGTTCCTGCCTTTCAGAGTTCCACTCTCCTGCACTCGAAAAGGGAAAATCAAACTTTACATGCCAGCTGCAAAGATCGGTGGACGATCAAGCTTTTCAACCTATAGATACCTCAAGGAGTTCAATTTACTGTTAGAAAATTGCGAAAATATGCCCTATTCCATCTCAGATCTTACATAAATCGTAGTGCGGTGAAGAAATGTATTTCGTACTTGATTTCTGGCCCATCTCCTGTTTTGAATTATCGTCGCGTGTATGTAATGTTTAATAAATACAACAATGAATAAACAAATGAAACTTTGCTGCGTTTTTAATACTGCACAAATTATCTGGTTCCTCGCAGTATTGTTGCCAACATTTCGGTGTGACGCTAATTTTAAACACCAACCTTGTGTTTATCAGCACTTTCCAAAGCGCTGTTCATCATCGTCGAACCACCGGCCATCATCATTCCATGCTGTGCTTGCATGTTAGCTAGAAAAGAAATTTTTTAAGGAAAGTTCGACGACGTTAGACATAATCCCATCTTTTGGTTTGATTTTAGGTTGACCATTTGAGTCCTATAGAATTTTTCTATAATCGCTATTCTCAACAGCTTGCTCCATGCTTTTTTCCTTTACATCTGGCAAAAACTCTTTTCTTCCATGCCCTTCTTGTTCTAGGAAGGAAATGAAAAGAAAAATTAGTACCAAATTGGAAACGGGAAAATAGCAGATGTCAAATCTATTACAAATGAGTAGCCAAGCGGTAAATGACCAGATTAACAACTAGGGAGAGAGGCGCACAAATTAGGGAAACAGGAGAAAAACATTCATATAAATCACTCCTCATTACGAGCAGAAAACAAGTAAATTGTTGAAACATAATAAAGGAAACCTCAGCGCTCCCTTTTCAACTCTTATACCACAGATCTCATAGAAGGATGAATAATTGCAACTATTTCCTAAATCGGTGATTTTACGATTTTCTGATCAGGTTGCTGAGAGCTTGAAATGCTCATCGTCCCTCAACTGCTCAAAATATTCATTTCAGTCTCGGTGACTTATTTTACTTCTCTTCCTTTTTGAAGATCTATGACTCCATTTATGATAGCAACATATCAATAGGATAATAATTTCTTTCGAATTTTTGATCCGATTGAAAAAAGCCTGAGTGAATAACTAATAGGCTCACAAAGATTTCCCATCAGGGTAAGAGAGATGGAATTTCCAGTTGGCTAGAAGAATGGTTATATATTTAGACTGACTTCCTACTACTCAATTGGATTGATAAGTATCCCCCATAACGCATAAATAGAATTCTGGAATTCTTATACGCGAGGTTTATCTTCCAAATTCTCGCTTGCGGAAATTGGAAAGCAAGGGAGCAGAACAACGAATAGGATGAAAATATGGCTCATATCCGATGTTCAATAACAACAATAAGTGTTGAAAATAAAATTCGTTTCCCATACAATTTAGGCCAGCAGAAAATAACTGAAGCCGGAGCCTGCATCGCTAATTGCTTACAGTGTAGCGATGAGGAAACAACTGTGAAGCCAGCAAATTCAAATCGAATTTCTAACACTAAGTTACCCGAACACCTTCACAATGCCTGATCTGACTGGATAACGGGAAAACTCCATCTTTAGATTGCTTTGAATTCATCACGACAACAAGAACGCTCCACTTTGGTCACATTCACACTCGGAAGCAAGCTTCACAACCATTGTCAACTACAGGGTAGAGACGCAGAGGACGTAGACACTAGAGGTGGAAACATCGCACTGAGACCTATTAAACAGTAATGCTTCACCGTCCAGTATGAAAAGATTTTCATCATTTTTATCTTCTGCTTTATAAATGAGAACGCTTCGACCGAGAAGCGATTACGATTTTTCTGGCGCTCAGCAAATCACTCAAATTATTGAAATTTTTAAATGGGACATCGTACTCCAACCCTCCCAAACCCCAAACCTGAGTCGCCATTTTTCTGTAACTATTACATCACCAAGGAATGCAACAGCACTTAAAGGGATGTTCAATTGAGAACTTTCGGCTAGCATTAATCGCTGTACGAATCTCTTGTTAATGAGCTGTACAATAATCACTTTTTCTCCATTTGAATGAACTGCGAACCTATTCACTCATTGTCAGGCACGCGATCCTCCTCTAACACCATGACCTCTGAAGCCTCCTTTTCTGCCTTCCCAACATTAAGGATCTTACCATTTCTGAACAAAATCCCCAATTGAGGATCAGGGCAAAAGGCAGAGACAAAAGTAAAGTTTAATGATTTATCAGTCCCCTAATAATGCGCCACACATCCGCCTTACATTTAAAATTGCGGAGGCATGGTGAGCGCGCTATACAATGACTTGCCGTGGCCAGTCGCTGTTTGAATCAATGCCGTCCCCTCCTTTGAGAGGCCTGGTACCTATTTACCGGACCCCAAGGGAAGAAAAGCTTGATTGACATTGACAAGAATCGACCACTCGACCTCGCAGGTGTCAGTAGATCCTGTTACCACCGCACCACGCCCGCTAATAAAAATTCGGTATAAAACCAAACCTTTTCCAATGTCGTTCCAAACTTGAAAATTAGCCAGCACACTTCACCTACAGAACGAACACCACCTAAGGCTCTAAAAGCACAATTTGACCACTTCCCTACTCTCGACCTTGACATGGGTTTTCATTTTTATTCTGTCAATGTCTGCATGTTTCTAATATTGAAAAGGCTATAATGACATGTAACAATTCCACATGTCGAATTCAGAACCTCCGAACGCAAATAGAAGCCGGTCTACGTCCGCCTTGATATTGACGGTAGCAAATGGAACGTGTGAATGAGCAATTTGCATGGAAATTCAATTCTTTTACATCTTTGCCACATTTAGGTTCAGTGTGAGGTTGCTGATGTCTTCAGTTTCCGTTACCACGAAAAAGGATCAAACTGAACATTTTCGATCGTTTCAGTGTCCACTTTAAAATTCGGTTATAGTAAATAAATGAATTCTAACAAGAAAGAATTCCCGCGGCAAAAAAACACTGATCAACATTGCTGTGTTTGCAGGAATGAATTATAAACGAATAATGCCTACGAATTCTTATTTTCGATTATAATATGTTAAATACTAGATTATCAAGAGCTATACATATGAAAGAAACCCTTCCACCGAAACTTTAGGATAGAAGCACTACACTCTATGACGCCTCGAAACAATCAATACAAAAAAAAACGACTTTCAGACCACTTAAGTTAATTGCAATTTCCAAACTACTCTTTTCGGAAGCTCGTGGGATTCTCCCACCGTCTTTTTTCTCGTTAAACTAAATACACACACATCCCCTCACACTCCCATGTCTGTTTCTATTACCAGTTTCCACGATTTTTTCACATGTCCTCCTCGAGGCGAGTTATTTTGGGAATCAAAACCGAAAGTCGGCAAGTTTGGCTTTTTTTCATTTCACGGTCGTTAAAGCCATCTTTGGGCTGTGTTTCTGATATTTTATCCTCGCACATCAGGCACATGTTTTAGGATAGAAGGATGGAAGGATTTAGGAGCTCAACCTGAGATTTGGATTCAACAGGTAGACGAATCACATGTGTTTTTACCAAACTCATCCTTGTACGTCAGAAGCAGTGAACTTTGTCGATGGAAATTGCATTCACTAGCACACTTATCTACAGATCAGGGGAAATGTACGATAATCATCAAATTGCATCGATCGTGTTGGGGTAGGAACCCAGATTACACCAATCGCTGTCACCCAATTGAGAACTTCTCCATTCTTAATTCTAATGCTGTTTTTGTGTGCATGACCGACTAAATCGAAAACGGACGGGTTCCTAGGAATACTCTCCAAGCGCACAACAACGCCATTCGAAGGAAACGTCGTGATGGCAACAGCACACGAACGGAAATCGTTTGGACTGGGTTCCAGTGCCGACGAATATTTGAGCATGCCCGGATATGCAATGACGGATGCAACAGGAAACGCTTCGATGCACGAAAATGAACGCAATGCGTTGTGCATAAACTGAACGAAAATATGTACAGAATTCGCCTCATTAGAAAATGCTGAAAATTTTCGAAAGTAAAAAATTCCATCGATTTGGTTGTCTGCAACATACCACGTTTTATTTTCCATAGGACGCGTGCAGCGTCGCGTGCGCCGAAACTCCACGTTTGCGCATTTTTTACGAATTCTCTCTCAAAAAGCATTTCATGTTCTAATTAACACCTGCTTCCGAGAAAAAACTCATGATTGTGCCAAACTGAACGAAACTCTCATAGAGTTGGGATAAAAATGAAACGCGGAAGTGTTGGGCGTAAAAACGGAAAAATCACAGATTTCAGCGGCCAGAAAATACTGGGGCTACAACGCCGTATTTTATTTTACACGCGGCGCGTGGGATGCCGCGAGCACCAGAATTCAACGTTTGTGCGAAAATTTTCATTTTTCTCGTGGGTAATAATCGTAATTTCATGCGCGAAAATTCTCCAACTTCTGAAATTTAGTCTTTTCCAAGTTTATTTATTTAATCTTCTCTTGAACGATGATTAATCAACTGTCTGCGCAATCGATAAGAATAGCACTACCAATGGTGACCTGACCTACACCACTTAACACGTGCGCCAACAGAATTGCGTATAACACATCCCAAGTGAAGAATAATACCGTAGGTACAAATCCTATGAGTTACAAGTAAGCTAATAACCTTTACCCGCAATTCCTTAGCTACACCCTTGACCAAATATAAGGTGATATAACAACTAGATTGGGGTAATTTCATCAGCTGTTAACCTTATTTCCTTCTTGTTCAACACTAGTCAGCCTAACGGGAAAACTTGCGCTTCGATTAAATGCTCAAGTTTAAGACTACGTTCTCACAGTTCGTTTCGCCAAATGTCACCATTAAAACAGCAATTGGGCCTCAAACTAGCCTCCATTATAGCCATCGAAGTTCAGATGAAGGCATCTGACTAGACAACGATGCTATGTGAGTGGTGAGTGCAGCCAACAAAAGATGTCGGTATTGTTGCTACACTTGCTAGACTCTACAACAGATTCAAATCATTTTAAATTGTCTAGTTTTGCTTTCCCAACATTCCAGCACGTATGAGAGTAGGTTTTTCGAGAAAAGGCTTGAGATATTTTTCGTTGCTGTGCACTCCAAAACCCACATAGCACCAACTAAACGACTGGCTAAGTTAGGAAAAATGAAAGGTAGGAAGAAAACTGGCCACAGTCAATAGACGATCACCAAAACGAATTGAAAAAATGTTGAAATAGAGAACGTGGAGCGAGACGTCAATGGGGAAAGGGACAGTGAACAGAAGAGCGTTGAACTCGGAAAATTGAGTGCGTGACCCAGTCTGCCCTCGTTCTAAACGAGGCTTCAACTGACGATCAATAAACCAGTAAAAGCGTCAATTTAGCATAATTAATGGGAAATAAAACAAAAACGTCACCGTTCAACCGATCAATTCACTACGAATTAAAAATAAAATGTCTTTATTTTTTTTTCCTGTAGACAATTTCCCACTTGCCCTCTACTGACCCTGATTGGTGACCATCAGACCTATTCAACACCCCCCCCCCCCGAAAAAATTAGGCCTATTTCAATAGCCCTTTCAATGTCACTTCTAATTTGAAGTCCAACGCTGAATAGTAGTAAAACTTTGGTAGAATTCCATTTGGGCATTCACCAAAAAGGAATAAAAAAGGTAGAAAGAGAAACGACCGTTTTCCATTAGCAGAATAATTTCAAATCTATTCCTCAACCAAGAATCGACACTCAATGAGTTTCGGCACCTATATTGGATATGAAAATTATTTAAAAATACCAAATTATCAACAGGCACAATTTAGGGGACGGAATGGGTATCTTCCGTCCATCCGTATTCCTCTATAGTCAGAATTTTATTAATCTTTTCTATGCAGCAGCGCGTGAAAGGACGATATTTCAACGGATGTGAGATGGAAGTCCCAGGTAACAGTAAAAATGGAAAAATTCCCCCGGTAAACCTATTACGATGGAAAATTCAAAGTAAGCATCTGAAAAACAAGTACTCGGGACCTCCACGCTTCGATATTTTTTGTGAAAAAAAAAACGAAAAAGGAAAATACCTATAGCAGTCGGAACTAATAACTGAAAAATAACATAGCTATATGTGATCATAAGTGAGCTTTGGAAACTGCAAAGGAATCCGAATAACAAAGCACATGAATGCCTTGGAAAGAAGAGGTTTTTCATGTGAAAATTGATATAAATTTAATTTTTGAATGAAAATTAACTTGAAATTTCTTAAACAAATGAATACGAATTTCATTGGTTGCGTTTCTGCCTAAGTTAGTTTTTGAATGGATGGAAATTTTTCTCCAAAAGAAAAAAACAAGTGAAAGTATAGAATATTGAGAGGAATAAAGAAAGCGTGAAGTTCGAGCCCGTGGAGCTCCTTTCCGCAAAGCATAGCGCTTCGACGTGCGATTATTCTGCAGTCACCCATCCTCCCACGCAGGCATTGATTTCGTATAGAAGGTAAAGAAAACGGAAATCGAACGAAAATCTCGTGATGAATACCTGCTGAAACAGCAACGAGTTGCGAGTGTTGAGCGGCTTGGATCTGCTGCAGAAGTGCAGGCGATACACCGCCCGGTAACAATCCGAAACCGAGAGCCTGACCTTGAAAGGCTTGGCCTGTGGTGCCAGTCAATTGATAGAGAGCTTGCATACTCTGAAAATCAGCGAATTTTTAATGATAACTGATCAGTAGCGTTCAGAGCACTCGTAAATCACTACTTCTGTCAGAAGTGTGGGTGTTCAATAGGCGTCATAGGTTGAGAAGAAGAGTAAAAGATGAAGCGAAATGAGGATTCGCCGTCTAGTGGATGTATTTTCGTGAGAGCGAGCGGGTGTGGGTGCGTGATTGAGGGAATGCGAGCCGGGCGCTCAGGTGAGCGGTGATGAAGGGCGACCACCACCAACATCACCGACGGCACTCAGATTCGAAGAGCACACGGACAATAACAACAACAACAACAGCAGCAGCAGCAGTGGCAGAAGCAACAATGGACAGGTGTGGTGGACGGGATACGCATACCTTGAGATGTTGAGCGATCGGGACCATCATCGTGCAGCGAGTCTCCACCATCTTGCCACACACTGCCTGGCTGACCTCACCCGCCACTCTCACTCACACACACCGACCGTCACCGCGCCGCAGCCGATGCACGCGTCGCGGTCCGCTTCAATATCGCGCGACGGCGGTGAGCTGCAGCAGCTGCTGCCGCTCGGCCGCGAGCGGACGCCGCCGCCGCGACGCCATCGCCGACGCGCGACAGCTAGCCGCTAACCAGTAGCCAGCTACGTGCTATTGATTCTCACGTGAATCAGAGAGGAGCCCCGTAGGAACGCGCCGACGAGGACACACGGACGAACGAGCAGACGGACCAAGACGGCCGACGAGGCAACGGGCCTTTCTTCCTCCTCGTCGTCTCGTCGGCTCATCCGACAGTTCTGTAATTGCAATGAGGCTGCATCGATGCCCCACTACTGCTGCTGCTCAGTGTCCGTCCCATCCAAGCTCCCACGGTGAAATCACGGCCAGCGGATGGCCGTGTGAGATTGACGACGACGATGACACATACACACACACACACATACACCCATACACACACACGTCGGTGTGCATTTGCAGTCACCTCCGCGTCGTCGTCGTGGTCGTCGTCAGCCGCTCTCCTCTTTCCCCGCCCGCGCCATCACGATGAGCCGCGAAATCTCGCCCTGAAATCGCGCGCCTCCATCGCTCTGACGGCGAAAAGTCGTTTGACACCTAGGGAATGCTAAGGAATGTCACCCTTCGACACAGCCACACGCCTACACATGTGAGGGTCTCATCGTTGCAGCATATTATGCTCCGATGACAAAAAGCGTTGGAACATCACGATTGTGAAATCATGGAAACCACTCACAGATCAAGCTGTCTCAAGCCGTCAGTCAATGAAATTGTTCACCACCTTGCACAGCTGTTCAAAAGCGGATCACTCGACAGCTTCGATGTTATCCGAGGTTGCTGTCGGTGATAATGTTGCTCGCATCAATTCGTGATTGATTATTTACGACAACAAAATCCGAGAGAAGGGCATGCTACGGGTCACACGTACATCCGCCCATATTTGGCATCGTCCAGAATCGGCTACACCCATGATTACATCAGTTCTATGTACAGCCAATGTACCGCGTAGTCGGGTCTCCTTTGTTCACTCACTCATGGTAAGTATCCTATAAAGACCCCGGCTTTAAGAACATGACAGAGGTGTAATGAGTTCAATAAGATTTAGGTCAGCGTAACTTGAAGTTAGTAGTCCTGTTGACTGCTTTTCTCTCTGGAATCCACTTTTATAAGGGCAGTGGTGCTTGCAAGGGTAGGCTTCAACAGTTTCTCGAAATTCGAGGCACTGAAGAAGGCGACAACGGTATAGGTCGTATTATAATGCCAAAGTGTGGTGATTTATAGTTATATGTGTAATTTACATCAGAATTCTGAAGTGAAGTGATTAGAGCTTGAACATGAGCATAGCTCTATAGACGATTTGTAAAGATAAATAATGGCTAAAGTGGTCTTCAATGATTAGTCCCTTTAGAACGCGCTACCCACTGGCATTTTATCCAGAGTGAGTACTTGCTCTATACAACAATTTGCTGGGGCCAGAAAATGTAGAAGTCAGTGTTGTCACCTTCCTAGACAAACATGGCGCCAGTTCGCCGAATTTCAGAGATATGGAAGGCTTGGCTGACCTTGAGCGAGGATGGATCGCTTGAACATGCGACTGACAGAAACACCTGTTACCGCTTCACTAAGCACAAAATATGGAATTCAAAATTCCATAGAATTCCAATGATGCCTGCTTGCAGCTAGCATTCTTTGATTTCCCCTTTGAGAGACGCTGTACTGAATTGTGCGGAATCACCGAGGGAGATGAACCAAAAAAGAATTACAGCAGGAACCCGTGACTAATTACAGATTTTTCGTCCCTTTTATGTTAACTATCGAACAAAATTCGATAAGAAAAAGTAACGTCTGTTTCCTCATTTAGAACATGCATATAAATTGTATGCAAATTCTGGCTGGTGAACAAATCTTCAATACCATTGTTGGGGCTGGAGAATGTCGTCCCGGCAAAAGGTGTGTGCTTATTTGCAAATTTTAGGTAGGTGAACCGGAGAGCTCTACCAGCTTTGATAACGAAGATTTCAATATAAATTCCGATCGCTTTAGCAAAGAACAGTGCAACTTTCCGGTAGTTATATATTGTTTAACTAATTTTTTGGAAACATGAAATTTAAGTTTTGTTCTGTCTCGAAACGGGTAGACTCTCGGGTAGAATAGGAAATAGATGGTTCCTCATGAAGTTTCCTTTGCGTTCGATGGCTGGTTTTTAGCATTTCTCACTCAGGTTACCAGAGTTGTGTTTCTGATTCATTCATAACACAACCGATAGTATTTTCAGTGGTGACTCCATATATTTTTTTGTTCTTTGTTCAATATGGGCACTAAGGTACGATGAAAACACGGTTGTTATCGCGGAGGCATTCAAAAGAGTTAAATTTGCTCCTTGAAACGAAAAGCAAGTCAATGTCAATTTCTGAGCAAGTCAATTTTTTTGCAAAGCTCGAATTCAATGCTGGAACGTAAGCAGTAGAAAAACTGATTTTTACGAGAGGTGGTAAGCCTGATATTACCGATATCAATCACCTTCTTTTCCATAATTATTTTAGAAACCACACGTAAATAGGCTGCAAAGAACGATGAGCACACGCGCCGACTCTATAGGATGGGTGCCGAGGAAATCACCCAGATTAAAAAGAGAAAAGTACTCAATTTCACAATTTTTCAGTATCCTCACCTTCCAACAATTGTTGTAAGCTTTCCTAGAACGTCAACGGGCTGGAAAGAACGACCAACATAGCCACCGCATCCATTAGATTAGTACTTTCAAAATCAAACAAATTCAAAAGTGGAAAATTTGCACCCTCTAGTTTTAATTTTCACAATGCGCTCGCCTTCTACCGATTGTTCCAAGCACTCCTTGAACGGTTCTTTGCAGACAGACTCGAAAGACCTCAGAGGGTTAGGGTGAATTTTAAGCTGGAACATTGTCAGAAAAAAAGCAAAAACCGAGCTGAGGATGTACTACCATGCCAACGGCGCGATTTTTTGCTGAACGTGGAAAAATTGGCATTACCAATTAACACTCACTTTCTTCACCTTAATTGCTTTAAATAACCGCACGTCAATCGGCCATAAAGAACGACCAGCCTTGGTGTAGAATCTAGTACAACGGTGGCTTTGGAAACATCCAGATTTGAAAAGGGAAAGCACCTTTTTTTCAATCTTGCTTAACTCCTCCTCTACCAGTTAGACTCAAGGAACGAAAACACTTCATATCGAATTCGGCTGATCTCCCCCACTCTAGAGATCGTTCTGAACCCTTGTAACGTCCTGAACCGGTCTTAAGATTCTCGTTTAATGTTCTGGTTTCTTCGTAGGGGCCATGGACGAATTTCGGAGCTACCGTGGACCATGCGGCCCATTTTGCAGCAGCTTCGGCGGCACTACACAGCTCAAGTAGGGCTCTTCATCCTCAGTGATTTCAATTGCAAAGAATTTTGAGCACCCGTTGAGAATTTGAGAGAAGTAGATGGAGGGGACAACATGATGCAGAGAGTAGAGCTGGAGTGCTACTAGAGCCGCACACAAATACACAAGCTGAACGGGCTGACGGAAGTATCCTTCATTTCTATCGGCCTGACAAGTAATGAGAGGAGGAAAACGAGGCGCCACTGGAACGACATAGTCTATCACTCCTCGGACGGTCTATCCTGTCCTGTCTGGCCTGATAGTCCGGTTCTAGTCGTGTGTGAAATCGGAGTTATCGATGGAGCAATCAATCGGATGTGAACGAGGCATAAACAATAACGGAACAGCTGTTACGGAGAAGTGCTGTGTTTTTCTGTGTGACTGCTTCGTGCCCTCACATCGAAACCAAGTCGAACTAGCACACGTGGATGCAACGAATAGAACTTCACACATTCTTCAAAAAAGAGAAATGCCCATCTGGCTCATTATCCGTCTCCGATTGCTCCCTTTTTTCGTTGAAGCGGCACTTTTCTGCTCCTCGGGAACGTAAAAAATAGTATACATCAGTTCTATTTCATTCTTCTGCCTTCACGGACTGTTCGGTAGAGTGCACAAATGATATTTTGCCCATTACTGCACCGTAAAGGTTACTGTAAGATGATAAGATTCCATGTGCAAGGCACTCTTTGTATTTTGATGAAATAGATGACAAAAAAAGCGTAAAACCTGAAAGGTAGGAAAAACTAGATCAAGCGAAAAACCCACTGTCCTCTAGACACACTTGATAATAAAAAATGTTCACGACGTTCTAATATTACACCTCCTGTTGCCCTTCTAGCATAAATTTCAATGCAACCGTTGGTTCGTAACGCTCTTCCGTTTCTTGATTTCTCGAAGGATTTCAGAAAAAACTAAATTAAAGCGAAACGAACGACTTTAGGAGACGTGCGGCAGAATCGATGTCCCTTGCAAGATTTCCTTAATTGAAAGGTGCTTGCAGAAACTCGGACAGGAAAGAGATCTTACGAGGAGATGCACCTAACAAAGGTGATTAGTCCGCAAGCTATTAGGCTCCGACGTTTGCATAATCGATGTGTAATAGATTGTTGGAGAATAAATGATTTTTGCTTCTTATGCTATGAGTATTTTAGCTGTTGGATTTGAACTATTTTAACAAGGAATTATAGGTGCAACTTTCCAACGTACATTTTTAGATGAAAAATTGACTAGAGTTGCTATAAAGAAATACAAGTTATCAAAAATCGTAGCTAAATCGAAGCAGATTTCCATCATGCCATTAAAAACATAAGTTGCTCCAATGACATAACTGTGTCGAGTGTTAAAAGTTAATTATGACGAAATTAGAGAAAATAGCTACCAGGATAGCCCACGAAAATGACTACGAAACAGGTCACCCATTGAAAAACCATGAAATTTATGGTTCGTATCTCACGGATTAGTGAAAATCTACGGCAGGATTGAGGTCGTTACAACACGTGCTCAACCATATGCCCCGGCAGAGGCTTGCAACAAAAGAAAACAAAATCATGAAATTTGTACTGGAAGTTACAAATTTACCATTTCACCTTCAGGATCGTGCGCCCTTCAGCTGCAATGCTTACGGGTAAGTGCAGCTTTTCTTGGCGGAAAAGAAATTCTACAAATCGTAAAATCGTAAGAAAGTCAAAATTTGAGCCTCCTATTTCCGGCTCGATGTCAGCAGAATTTTTTCGCGGTAGGATTTACATTTTCTTCGGGATTTAGCATGATTCTTTCCAAAATCATACTATTTTGACTTCTGAGCAAAAATCATTTTTAGCAAGAAAAACAGGTTCATATACCAGCAATCTAATAAAACTAAGAGACGATGAAGGTGGTGAAGGCCTACTACCTCAGTGTGGTTATTCTACGCTCGAAAATTCTAGGAAAAATTGCGAGGAAAACGGATGATGAATTCCGCTAGCTTCTACCCAATCGGAAGGGTAGTCGAGCAGGAGGCTAAGCAGCAAAAACATCATAAGCATCGCTAAAAGGTTAAAAGAATAAGGTTGGAAAGTGCGGATCAGGAACATGTGGAAGAACAGAATATCAACGATGACGCACCAGCTAGATTCTGAGAAGAGCTGCAAATGTCTGCGAACATTAACATTAACATTTATCACATGTGGAGACCAGATGTGGATGGCAAATGATGAAATGAGCATAAACTAAGGTAGATGCATCCCACAACTCTACCTACCTGAAAGCGCTAAAATCAACAAACAAGAAATAACACGCACTCACTATAGGATAAGAATTCTGTTTTAGCTCCGTTCCAGCTACCACGATTTGAGAATTTTGAAATTTGCCGAGCTCATGGGATTTTACTATCTGGGTGCAAGGATAGTTCGATAAGAGCTACGTACATGGGAATGTCCTTATGAGCACAACAAGATATATGTCAATTTGCCAGGCTTCAAAGTTGTCACGCGAAGAGTGAAATTGTCAATAGTCCTTCAGTAAGGCTCCTGCAAACTAACGATCTGACAGCTGGAATCACCGCTTCTTTCTATTTGGAATTTACATTTCTCTGCTGAACAATTTATAATGATGAATGACTCATCCGAGCCCTGTACATATACGAGCATCGCATTCCTTCCGTTTACCAGAATACAGACTTGTTAAGTGACGCGCTAAATTGTTAAGAATATTAGGCCAAAAATCGACAATTTCCCCCTGTCAGCGCCTGGAAATTCAAAACACATTCGAAACCGGCCTGCTTAGACACCATTTCATTGACAAAATTTTCTGTACATCAGCTATAATCCTCGTTAAAGGAGCACCGATACCGAGCAAGTCTAACTGAAAGTCGAGTGTGTTGAAAAAAGATTGTTCTGAGGACCAGAAGAGCGGGTGAGAAGACGAGAATTAAAAATAAACCACCACCCAACCTATCTTAATATCTTCGTTGAGGAAGCACCAATTTTGAGATATATCGAGAGTTTATAAAAGTCGAATACGCACGGCGGACTTTTCTTCCCAAGAAGACCTACGAAGACGACTGGGAAACGGCGGCAAGCGACCGGCAAGTGCAGAGGAACGTCGTACACTGAGCTGAAGCTGAAGCTGCACCATCTGGTGCGCATATGGCCGATATTCGTCCGTTTTTTTTCTAGAGACGACCAATGTGACATAAATAGGATATTTGCAGCGCTGAGGACGGGTACTTTGACAATGCGTGGCCGACGGACACATTTCAATTGGGTGTGTTGTTGGTGTGAAATTAGGTAAGGGATGTGGGCTCACCTCCTCAAATGAGACGATATCGGCCATGGTGCTCTCTGTCAGCCAGTCACTCACTCAGAGTGGGTATGTGCTGCTGATGTTGGTGGTGGAGAAACGAATCGCGCACTGATTGCCGGAGATGGAACTGAATTCGACAGCGACAGCTCTCACAATTGGCCTCATCTGCGGCACGCGAATCCCTCGATCGAGAGTGTTTCAACGAAGAGAGAGGCCATGAGAAACAGCGTACAACACAGCCTAATAGAATAAGTGAACTCCCAGCTGTCACATACGTCGGCCATAAACAAATCTCGTCAGCAAACTCTCTCTCTCTCTTTTCTCTCCTTCCTACTCACTGAAACATCCGTTTTTAGAGTCAGGTCTCCATTCTTTGCCCGTTTCTCACCACACAAGCCGTGCTCGTCCAGCGGCATCGTTGAAGATGCTGACAAGATGAATGTGGACGAGATACTGTGGGGGTGAGATCACAGCCCTGAAGCCATTCGGTTCGTTGGATTCGTGGAACGGAATTGATGAGGTGTGAGGGGGGGGATTCTTTGATGAGAGCGTCAAAAATGATCCCGACAGAGTTCGGCACCTAGTGAGCGTTAGGTATCACCTGGGCAACTTGAACTATTAAAATGATTCGTATATTCTTGAGATCAAGTTGAACATTAACTTTAGGCCGCACTTTCGAACAACCTCGAATGTTCCGTACGTTGCTGACGGGCAACATACTTCAGACGTCTCTCTGTAAGATGAAAAGTTTCGTGGACCAGCAAGTCAAGCGATACTAAATATAGGTTTCTTAGTCGTTGTAAGTGATGTATTTTTATTCGTTCTTCGAATTTGTTGCACTATTTTCTAATGTGCGTGTTGTAACCTGATTTATGTATGTCATTTCTGCGGCACTTTCACGTAATGATATGCGAGGGTTCGCGCTCCAAAATGAATAAATAAATAACCCAGCCCCAAGGTATGATCATAGAGCTTGCTCTTCTATCCGTACAGGTCTCGCTTCCTCTTGGGAACGTGGCCCCTATCAAAGGGACTTCGGATATGTAGCGCAAACTGAGAACCACACCTGTACTTTTCAAACAAATACATTTGTTGATTACACCAACTTCATTTTCGAACCAGTCTCTATCGTTAGCGAGGAGTGTACTCTATCGTTACAATAAAAATTGGTTGCGATGGTGACAAAACTCCGGAGTCCGTTCAAAGAAGAGATGAAAGCCAGACGCGAGATCTGATCCATCTGCTTCGTCTAGTAGGTGAGACTTCTGTCAGAACTAAGGGCAGGCAGTAGAGGTAAGATCTGAATAGAATGTTGGGAGCTGCGAATGGAATGAGTAAAATGGTGGTGACTTAATTTTAATTATGTTCGTATGAAATTTCGTGATGATGATTTTGTTTCCGTTAGAACTATTCACGACGGAGCGGACTTTTGTAGGTGGACAGCCTAATACTAGCAACACTAGCAGTCCATAGAAATCAGTGTCTCCTCATCTCCTTTCAACCTGCCATAGACAGCAATAAAGTGAAAATATCAAGGAATGATGATCACTACTTTTCTACTTGAGAGAAGCTCCACATACTCGGAAGTAAACTGGCTACCGTATCTAGTTCTTCACGTTCTTCTCAGTCAAGGATCTTCGCCGACAGAAAAACCACAACTCATGCGAAATTCAGACAACTTTCGGCTAATGCACTCTGTGATAATTTGAGAACTTCATGGTACTTTGTCTCGTTCTCAGTTTCGTCGCGTTTCGCACACATCACTCAACCTATTTTAGGAGCGACTTCGTGTCGAATGCCGTTCTTCTGACACCCACGGCTCTCCTTAACTCGAAACGCTTCTGTCAATGTACGAAAAGAAACGTCTAGCGGCTGATTGATAGATTTTACGAGGAGAAACGAGAAAAAGCAATCTGCGTAATGAATGAGAATGCAATCTGACGACGTAGATCTTTCGTTTGTTGAGGTTGCCAATCATTACAGCGAGAAGGAGTGGAACGAAGTGCTCAAGTGCCGTCAGGCTCTGCATAAGCAAACCTGGCTTGACTGGACTGTAGTTCATAGAGTGAGAGTGAGGGTCGGTGCCGGTTGCCGGCTCACAGCCTCAGCTCCGATCCGCTGTTTGAACAAGTCACGACGATAGCTCGACTGACGATCCAAAGAAATCTAGCTGCTAGCTGTGGGCTTGGGTATAGGTGTAGTATTTGCAAAGAGGCCGAGAGGAAAACGATTTGTAATCGATATGTGGACGAGGCTAACGCGTGTCTAATGAGCAGCGGTGTCGTGAGTTGTGGAGACGACGAATTACACTCCGTGAAACACAAACCCTCGCACTTTGCCGTCCTAGTCGACTTCGATACCAGTCCTCTTAGTGTCGAGCTCAACCATAGAATCCGCTAACAGTAATTAGAGCAATTCCAAAAAATTAATAACGAAGAGGCGTTCGTAGTGCGACGAGAGATCTGGGGATCTCATGTAACGATCATGTGTCGATGCGGCGCGGCTTAAGGATGTCGCTACGCGACGCGATCGACGTCGATGCGTTGGTTTCCCGCCTTGTCAGCTGATCAAAACAAGCAATCTTACATTTCAAACATAACGCTTATTCGCGACCATTCGATCTTAAGGGATTATGCTTTCTCTGTTTAATTTATAAAGTTTTGAGACGAAGCTGAACATCTGTCTAAGAAACTGTCGGTATCTTGAGTAAAAGAAAGGAAGTGCACCGAGCAAGAAAGCCGGTCTCGGAGATCGACTTCAGTCATCCTAAATCGATTCAAATCTCATTTTTTGCTCTACCGACGACACTTTGCTATCATAAAATGAACTAGAAAATAGAGTCAAAAGCTAGCCATTATGCGTAGTTCGAACCTAACATTTACCGATTTATTCTATCAAATTAGGTGCCTATCGAAAGGCTCCAGAAAATCTCACCCGAAAATATTAGCGAAAACAGCAACTGTATTTCACCGATAATTCTCTTTGAGTTTCCCATCACTGTTTGAAGTGATCGGAGATTGTCGTGACCGGTCTAGTCATGACGATCACTTTCAAGAGGAAGCGAAAAGGCAAACGCCAACTTTCTCGCACGCTTTCGTCAAAACCTATACCATTTACATCATGGCGATATGAGATTTTCCGAAAGTAATATGATTAATGAAAATTCGAGTGTTTTTGTCCAGTGTTAGAATGTTACGAATTGGATGAATCTTGTTGTTATACAGTAATTTAGTCGACGGATATGTCTGTTGTTGATAGTCTCGGTTGAATGCACAGTTAATTTCCTATGGAACGACGAGAACGACACAAATTAGCTTCGCTTATGCAGCTGGCGTCATTCGAGGGTTTTTCGTCGGCGGATGAACGGATGGACGGGCGGGTTGAGAGCCGGCGAGTCGTGTGAAGCTGAAGCTGAGCCAAGCTGACGAGCACGACGACGATCTAATGAGGTCTAATGACCAAAGGGCACTCGCTCATCAGGGCCTCGAGGAAATCGCCGTCGTTATGGCGCGTTGGCTGGTATCGTGAAGTGCTTGCGGGGTGAGACAGACTGAACGGGGTGACAACGGAGAAGATTACGGAGATGAAATATTAAGTTGCAGGGAACGTTTCCCACCACTTCTACCATTTCTACCAAAATTAGCTGATGAACCTATAATTATCATCGTCAGTATTCTTCGACTTATCATATGGATTTTGATTTGAGATTGATTTTGAGCTTCTTCTACAGAATTCCTGAGGTCTAATGGGAGAAATCCATCGAGGCACCTCCCGGGGTGTTCTTACTTGTCGAGCTGCTTCTCTAACATCTGAATGGGCAACAAATTTAACAGATGACGGTCTGCTAGGGCAAGATCCGATGAGAACTTTGGTTGGTCAGAATATATGCCAACACAGATTTCAAAGATTTTCTGAGTCTACTCCCCAGTCTCTGATCAGATGGTGAACATGCATGTTGGTTAGAGGAGAAGCAGTCCAACATGCCTGCAGTTGAGGTTAATTTTTTTCTGTCACATTGGCAACGCTGAACCACACCAGAAATGCTGCGTAGGACGTAGGTCAGCGTACATGAGTGTTGTCAAGATAAGATTCCGGAACTCGTTTCATAACTTTGGTGAACAATCAAACTGAGTGGCGGAGAACTTTCCCTATACGCTCATTCTTCCACAGCGGTGACGAGGACAGGAACAGTGATCCGATCGAAGGAAAATAGTGAAGGAAAAGGATGGCGAGCAATCAAAGGAGAATAGATGAGAGGAGTGCAGTGGAGAAGCGAGTGTTTGCTGGTGGTGGATTGCCTGAGTCAACATCCTCGATGACAGCGCCATCCCTCCACTTCCACTACATTATGCCCGCCGCTCAACGTGTACACTGCACTCCTCTACCTACCGTCAACTTTTACTAAACCAACAGAATGGAAAAAACAGAATGGAAGTTACGATCATCCGGCGCACGGGGCAGCAAAGATCTGTTGTCACGGATAACGACGGCCGATTTGAGAGCACGTGCCTGTTTCACATGAAGCCTCCAGCTTCTTCGGCAGTCATTCTAGGCCCGGATTCATGAACGAGCAATATACCCAAAATAAACCCCAGCAACCCAAGCCAAAGTTGCTGCTGAGTACGCTTTTACTCTTTCCTTACGTTTTTGAGTGGAACGCACATGCGGGAATGCGTCCTTAGGAAAAGAATCAACGCGGACCACTTTACCTTTACCTCTACCCTATACTGAAAACAAACCCCTAAATATGTATGCATATCCGAATTGCGCAGTATTTGGCAACGTTTGCGACGGATATATTTCAGAGTGTATATAGAGTTCATACGAGGGCTATCACACATTATTGGGGTAGCCAGCGATCGAAGACCTCGAAGTAGTATAAGCTCCAAATAACCCTTAAATAAACTACAGACTGCGTTGATGAAAAGGAGATTGGGCTTTATTTTTGGTATCCACATCCTTGATACGCTGGTAAGTTGTGTTAGAGCTCGTATGAACAGCCAAATAAGCCTGGAATAAACCGTACCGCGCATTAATGAATCAAGATATAGAGGTATATTTCGGGGTTTACTTCGATTATACAGTTCATGAATCCGAAGCAGATTTGAAAAAAGGAAAATGAAGGGAAATAGCATTCACCAAGCTAAGACAGCCTGCTTACTGATATCAGCGCTCAATGCGCCCACTGAACATTTCTTCCTCTCTCGTCTCCTTCACTTTTTTCTTTATTTCATGTCGTATGTACTAAGTCTAAACTATCAGTAGATGTTCCGTCCTACAAGAAAATGCTTACTCTTCCCTAAGAAATCATATAAGATCCATACACAACTCTGAATAGAAGTCCAACCATGCAAAGAATTCCCAAGTAGCATCTCACGAATATTTCGTCCGGAGTGCTTCAGACCACTCAGCCCGCACTAAATTGAATTTTCTCATCAACACAAATCATCTAATTTTGCCACTAGAATACGGTTACACAGCGTGTGTGCTCTCAGTAACACCCTTGTAAAAGCGGCTCTTTAAATTAGAAAATGTTTCACAAAATACGTATAAACAACGGCAGAAAGCAATTGTGTGGATTTTCGAGGTGCAGTAAATATTCCTACATGGAAGTTGCTGCTAAATAGTTCCAGAAGGTTGGCCTTGTAAACTGAATTGATTTGAAGGAGCGCTAGTGGATAGCAAAAAACTAACGATGTTCTAGTTACTAAGCAGACTTAAAAAAGGAGGATTGAGGGAAGAGCAGTCAGCGGATGAAGAGGGATGTTATAGACAAGGAGCAAGCTGTTGAGGTTTCCATAATTTTACTGCGTCATTAGAAAACAGCGACAGGAAGACATCTAAAAAAGGAATTGATGAAGCTCTGCGAGCACAAATCAATAGAAAATGCCAAGGAAAGCATAAAACGGCCACCGAGAACGGATTTATGTTACTAATTTCACAAACAGACGCAAGAAAATAAGCCCACACTTAAGGCCTCCAAAACAAAACTAGGATGTACTCCGATTGATAACATCTGTGCTCAGATTTGATATGGTCCAGTTAACAGGTGAATTATGGGTGTTGACTACTAAAACGGTTTCGTTGATTAGGTAATGCTCCTATTAATAGGCAAATATTCAAAACTGTTCTGGAAAAGCAGTCGAATGTAAGAGGAAAGTGTTGAGATCCAGAAAACGTTTTAAAGTATGGTGCTGACAGTGTGAAAAAGTCAGTTTCAAGGCAAATTCATCATGACCCGTGTACTCGACAGGAGGATCACTTTTACGTACCAGAGTGAAAAAAATGCAACAAATTTCAGAGCTCGTAGCAGAGGTCAGTCAATGAAAAGTTAAGCCTTGATATGTTGAATTCGCTTGCCAATTTACTTCACTTTGTTATCGCAGTCTTCATTAAGGTGAGAGCAGAATTCTAGTCAACAACAGATTGTACACCCGAGACGGATCTAGAAAATACGGGAACATGACCGGAGATTCTTATCATCGGTGGTAAGAGTAATTGGGGAAAACGGATATATATTATATCGAATACTGGCAGAAAGCGGCTGGACTCGAAAGCCCTCATGTAGATACTTGACGGAGCTTTTGTGGAAGTTTATAGAACTGGGAACGAACGTCGGAAAAGTTGAGCATTGGAGCGTTGAATTCATTTATCCATTTACTTCACTTCTTCATCGGAGGCTTCATTTAGGAGAAAGCAGGGTCCTAGTCAAAAACATACTGAAGACTAGAGGTGGGTAAAGCAAGTACGGAAACTTGGCAGAGAATTTTCATCATCATAAAGAGAGGATTACGCGAGAAACCAAAAGGGTGGTTTTTTCGACTGCTCTGTCGCTGACTGTTGGAGCGCCTCGTCATGTGGACGACTTCGAGTAGATGAGATGATAAAAATAGCGATTGTTAGTATTACAGCAATGGCGAGTGCAATTAAACTCGGTGGTGTTTGCGTGGCGATGACGATGGGACGAGGGATGAAGCTGAGCTAAAAGCTAGTGTGGGAGCAGTGACTGGGTCAAGTGGATTTGCGGAGAGCAGTGAGTGAGGCCGCCGGTGACAAGTGGAAGTACTTCCGACGTCGGGAGGGGGAATTTGTGGGGTATGTGTGTGTGTGGGTGAGAGCGAAAGGGTGTTGTGCTGCATTCGGGCCTCACGTAACCGTTTTAACATGCATAATTCATCATACGATGCGATTGATTGTGGAAGGCATTGGGCACGGCCGAATGGTCGGATGGACGACCGGAAGGACAGACGGTAAGATGACGTTGTACGGCTAAAATCGCAGAAGGAATGGACACATTTTCTGCATTTCAAAGCACCGAAAACAGTTGTGGCAGAAGACGCGAGCAGCGATGATGAGCACGATTCAGCTGTCGCATCATCATCGAATTCTCTCGGCTGACGCAAATTCCACAAAGGTCGAAGACAAGCACCGAACGCCAGCAACAATGCCGTCGTTTCCAACTTTCAGTCGGCGATTCACGTCATCCCACAAGAAAAAAAATCATGTCGATATAAAAAAAGAACGAAGCTACCAAAAACACCGCTGCAACCACGTCTCCGCTAAACCGCAAGACTCGAAACCACAGTGAGCTGCTTCTGTTACATACAACTAGACCAAGATTGTTCTGAACACTTTATTCTGTCTGGCGTATCGGCATCCTCGCTTCATTGAAAGCCTGGACCAAATCTAATTCATCCTGAGAAACTACCCACTAAACACCGCATCAGATTGTCCGAAAAAATAGGAGACAATTGAATGAACTTTGAACAAGTGAAAAAAAAGCTCAGAAAAGGGTAACCATTATGAAGTGGACTAATGAGTGAGATAGTCGATTTCAGATTCACCGCTAAGATGCTGACTGTAAAATTGATACAGCTGTTGACTCTACTCCTGAACCCTGTTATCACCCAAACATATTGCCGGGTTGGAACTTCGCCCTTAAATTAAGTGGCCTAGATGTTTCCCAACGTGGTAGGCATTTATTTACTGGAAGTCATATCTGAGAAAAGAAAACCCAGAGTCATATCGTCACTTAGCAAAAACATGCAAACAAAAATTTAAAAAAAAACAAAAAACTATAGAGCGTATGTTTCGGTTTCCTCCTCACCCCAAAGCTGCTTCGATTGGTTACCAACAAAGCAAATATGGGGTACTAAAAGGACGGATCAGGTACTCGTTTCCAAGGAAACAAAAGTCACGCGAAACATGATCATTAGATCGTGTTCGAAGTTTGGCACTTGTTCGAACTTTTGGCTCCACAACTTCGACCTGTATCAATTAAAACGGCGTTTGCTGACACATCATCTACTGAGGTTACTTGGGCTGTTGATGAAGAACGTGACACTTATTTCCTATACGACGAATACGCTGCATGTGCGCATAGAATCTTTATTGTTCCACTCTGCTCGATAGTCCTTCTTCTGACCGTTCATTCGAAATAGGACCAAGATTTGAGGAGCTCAAACTTACGAATACAAATATAGGTTTCACCCCTTATTTTAATAAACAAGATGTCCCGTTCCATAAGCTGGGAAGCTCTCGTCTTCCCTTAATGATTTTATGCTTGTTTTGTTTTGTTGACATGTTTATGTTACAAGACGAATTGCTGAGGATCTATTTTGGTTTGTGCTCGTTTTGTCATCTAATCCAACATGTGGCTTCACATGTAATAAATGCCAAGTGTCAAGAAAGAAAAAAACAAAGTGCAAAGCGAATGCGAACGACGACGGTAACGCTTGAGACGTTGGCAAGGGTGTAATAAGGGTTCTGTAGCGTTTCACGGTGAAAAAAGCAGATCCTAATATCAGTGTGAATCACATCTGTTTCTGAGGACAAATGCGATCGCTTTACACCAGAAGCCGGCTCGCCATATGGTGTATTTCCTAGTGCGCAGCTCCGTCTGCTATAACTGCCGACGGAGGAGGAAGAGCGTGGGGAAGGGGTAATAATCGCAAGTGAAATGTTGACCTCATATCAACTTGGCTTTGTGAGTTTATTCCAGAAGAAATAAATGACTGAGCAGCGGTTAGATGTCCCGCCTAGGTATGACAGCTGCTCACCTTGAGTTATATGGCGCGGTAAAAGAGTCTTAGCCGCTTTGCTTGCAAATTTCAGAATTTTGACTAACGGCATCCACTACGTAACATGTGGTATTTGTTAGTCGACGCTTCGTTGTGATAGGTGTAGGTAGTCGAACAGACCTCATAATAAAGGGTGGCTACAAAGTATGGGTGCGCACATTGATGCTACTGCGCATTTTTTTTTAATTTGTGCAAAATGGTTTCGTCAGATAAGGTAATTAAATAGATGAGGATGGATGATAATTCATTGGTTTGGTATGGTTCTGTTCTCGATGTTGCAGTGGCCAATACTGAATTTCGAGAACCAAGAGTAGAAAGTTGCTTGACCAGGTGCACGTTTCAAGTCGAACTTCGAACTTCTTCAAACATTCGAAGGATTGGCTAGCATTGAAGCCACATAGGAAGAGGAAAAAACGACGTTGCGAATATGCGATTCAGACGGAATACATTCCGAAGCCATTGTAACAGTCTGCAACTTTATTGAAGTGAATGCAGTGAACCTTGTTACTTCCTTCAGTCAATTGGTACCTTACAAGCTCTGCTTTCATTGACGGGAGCTTTGATCATGAATCCGAACACGTGCGATTCTCCGATTGCTTGTGATTCAACCTGATGGACCTTCAACCCGTAGATGTGAAAAACGTCCTCCTCCTGAAACTTTAGCAAAGTCTCGCTAGAGGCGGCTCATATTTTTCGGCCACCGTGTATAGATTGAATAGTGTTGTGTCTGACGAAGTGCTGTACGCCTCGTCACTTCGCTAACGTCAGTTTCGGAATCGATAGCACTCAAGCGCATAAGACGCGCTTATTGCGAATTTAATCAAGCTGGATTACATCGACGACGACGACGTTGCTCGTTGTCCCCCCAGCACGGACGGCTCTCAGAGGACGCCAATGCTCGTTCATCGTCCTCTACCAATAATGATGATGATGTTGGGGTAGCGACGAAATGTGTCATCTGGCTGAGCAATCGAGCCGGACACACACACTTACATGTCTGCGCCCACGTTGTCGAGCTAGTTAAACAAAAACAACACGCTGCACATCGGAAGCATCGAATATGGAGTGCATTACGCCAACCAGGGAACATCAGGGACAGAGCATCATTCGAGAAAAACACAACACATTTAACGATTATACGCCATCCTATGGTTTTACAGCATCCATTTCGCTAACAGAAAAAGTTTTTCTCAAGCTACAGCTCCTTCGTCGGAGACCTCGACAGCCGCGATGGAAGCTGTTCGTGGGGAGGACGTTTGGTCAGATTCGTAGTCGGCGTCGCACAGGTGATAGTGCCTGCGGCGCTTCTCCGTTTGCGAACTGTCTGGGCTCCCACTGGCCCACCCTTCACGGCTCCGTCGCGATGGATCACCCGACTTGGTGGAGTGAGCCACGCAGTTGGACCAGACTCGATGCTTTGCTCATCGAATTACTTACTAGAAAAGGCTACACAAAAACGATATGATCGCTCAAACCGGCACAAAAGCAACATGACTTCACATCAGCTTCTCTAGATATATCTAATGAGCCCTTTTAAAGGCCTGTCATATATACAATTTAGTAGAGAATTTTGAACTAAACAGAAAGCCGTAGGATCTCGGAAGTTTTGGGAAAAGCCATGTGATGCATCCCACTGGAGTAAAGTTTTCCCAAACCTTCAAAAAATATCACACAGAGAAGCCTTAAGGATGATTCCATATGTTTTTTTGCACATAACGCGGATGCGTAGTCGAAACTCCTTCCATTAGAATGCTAAATGCTTGTTTCCAGAACTTCTTGCAGAGCTATCTAATGAGCGCGACCATAGAGTTGCTGGAAGTGCCGCTGAAAAGGAATTCCTAGGTTTGAAGCAAAAGTGTAGGTATCCAAAAGTCGGCCACCAAGCTGTAAACTTTGGTTTGGGGCGAAACTTTGGAAGATCGCAGAGAAGAAGACGTAAATCTACTTGTGAGAATTATAGTATGTATCAGTTTTGACTGTTCTACTAGTTATCAAGTTCTGGATTCGAGTTCTTAAGTGTTTCGGTTGTTTGTCGTATTAAACTCTTTCACTTTTAGCTCACCTATGAGGAAAGTGAGGAAATAAATGAACAAATAAATAATAAGTACATAAGGTCTAGCACAGATGCATGATAGAGGAACTCCAGCAGTGCATCATATTGCAATTTATCGCCTTTATAATATGATAACTGTTTAGAGTGTCCCATATGCGGACCGGATCCCAATCCAACGGAAATTCCCTGAGGCATGCTTTTTTGGTTTTGTTTGTTACGTGCCACACGCAGTGATTCAGAAACTAAAGAGTATTGAAGTGAAAGAATGGTCGAACATCAACCCTCAATAGCTAAACTTATCCCATTACCTGTGTCCAAGCACGGGAACCATTCAATTGAAACTGTGAAGTAATTAGCCGACGAAGTGGCGAGAATCTAGCTGCAACATTATTCTGAATTTAAAAGAGACAATAGTTTGGTGGCGGTCCCTACTTATTCAGAAGACCAAGAAAAAAGAAAACAATCAGTGCTCAGGAAGTACATTCAATTCGTTACAAGGAAGTGTATCTCGCAATTATTTTCCATGGTTAGTAAGATGACACCCAGACGTAAAAAAGCTTGAAAAAGCCAAACTGCTTCGATCAAAGTGGGAACTTAAAAAACGTATGTCAGACAAATGTGAAACACATTGCATTATTGGATCCTGCAGGTTCGAGTGCATTTCTCAGCCACTCTTCTTCTATCTTTATAATCATTTATTTATCCTAATTCAAAGCTCTTTGCTACTACTTCGCTATATATGGTTTCGACGACTGGCGACATAAAAATAGCTTGCACCCCTATCTCGACATAGTGGCCGGGCAAAAATTTTTAGTAGCACCATAACAACGACAAGATTTTGGTGTTAGATTGAGGGGTATCTGGACTTTGAGATGCCATAACCAGTGGTGTGGGACTGATTATGCCAGCTTCTACGGTTGTTTGGATGACTGGACATTTATGAGGTTTGATGTTGTATCAAAACATGAGAGATCGGGAGAATTTGAGACGAACACCTCCTCAATCTCTTCGCTACTATTCTACAATTTGATAACATGCTGTTTTCTGAGAAGAGTATAATTATTCGTGGATGAACGACCTGCTTATGAATAGTTTTTGATGATGAAATCTCTGTGCTTAAATCGGATACTCCAGAAATGGACATCTTGAGCAAATAGCAAATATCATACGCATCAGTTTTTCCACCTGCCGCTCTATGTGCGGGATGAAAATAGTGCTAAAATAGGGACCTTGCAAAAGTGCACTGTCGGCAATCAGTAAGATTGAGTAAATAACGAGGAAAAGAAAGAAGAATCACATTGAAAATGTAGGAGCGAGCAATAATCTGCAACAATAATAGCTCAGGTGAACGCTTACAAACTTTCAGGTCAGCCTAATACAGAAAATTCTGGTAGATAAGTCCAATCAGTGAAGTGCTGTAGCATGCTTTTTTTTGAAATAAGTTATCGAACTTGATGTATCCTCCTCATTTATTCGTATATTGTTGATCAAAAGTTGTATAGCTATTTCAAAGAGCTCGGTGACAGCTTCAGATTCGTGATGAGCACCCTAAATTACGTCTACACGTAAGGTCTTAACAGCGTTTTATCTTTGGAAACTCATCTGAAAGATCTGCAGAATGCACTTTCTACGAATGTCGGCCTTGCTGATTCTTCAGTATTTGATATGAAATATGTCCCTTTCTGTATGGATTTCAATCTTTTTCCAATGATTGGTGGTGATTTTATCACTACCTATCACTGAAATCATTTTGAAAATCACTTTCTATGATAACGCAAACATTTGATCAAAGAGCATTGAATGGTTGAGGAGAGAGGGGTGACTCCGTCTAGGCCTCAGATTCGTAATCAGTATTCAAAATTACCTACCTCAGCGAAGTCTTGGCCAATCTTTGATTTTGACGAATCACCGAAATTTGTTTAAAAAGGTCAGGGTCGCGATCGGCATGTAAAAGAACCACCTTGGATGAAGTTTTGACAAAACCGGTGACCCCAGATTGACCCCGCCGTTCACTCTGCACGGAGGCCTACGTTCGAAATTTGGAAAACAGATGCCAGGTACGTGATCAGCATACCAGTGAATCCCCAACGTTTGAGAAAAATTGAAAAGAAAAATTTCTGTGACCTATGAAGTGCGCTGAGTGGAACACTGTCGAAATTTCAATTGATCGAGGGGTGGCTTAACTCGACAAGCAGTATAAATTTATGTATTTATTTATTTATTAGATGAAGCTGGCGGACAGATAGGCCGATGAACGGCTGGTATTTAATACATTTCAAAACTGATGTCACGATAGACAACAAGTTGCAGAAGTACATACGTAGATTGTGCCTTATTATTGGCATTACATTTGCGTATTGTTATTTGATGATTTAATTATCGAAACGTAAGTGACATTTACGTCAATCCAAGACCAGCAACGAAAGACATTGACAAACAACGACAATACGCAATTCTTCCCCGTGATCACCACCATTAGTAAAGCTTTGGGTAAAGCTCGTACAATTTGCAAAACCAATGTGAAAGAAAAATGTAAAAGATCTCAGAGCATTCTGATCGCTTTTTGAGACAGAAATAGCGAGCGGCATTGTAGATATAGGGTGGTAAGAAAGTCTTGAGCCAATTTGCATGAAATTTCCAGAACTTCCGACTTATGAATTGTATCCATAACCTAACATGTAATAGTTGTTAGTCATTCACGAAGCAGCGTCACGATGGGTATAAATAGCCAGACGCTCTCCTTTACATTCAGATAAGATGTCATTTTCACAAGAGCATATTTGAGCCCTTATCTTTAACGGACGGTGGCACAGCACTGGAATGATTGAAACCATTCGCAACATCAACGCTGTTTTCGCAGAAGGCACTCCAACCCTCAGCATCGTCGAGCTCTGGTTATCTCGCTTTACAGCTCGAGACTCCTGCTTGGAAGACAAGCCTTGGTTGGGACGGGCTCCTATTAAAGAAAATTCTGATTTTCTTGAAGCTGTCGCAGCGGATCCAGGAATAAGCACTCGTACTCTTGCAACGAGACTATAACACACTCATACTACATTTACCAGTTAGCTCCACTCCCTCGCTACAGAGAAACGCTGAGTGGACTGAGCTCGGACATCCCGGCCGACAGCATTCGGTGCACACTCGCAATGATGCAGCGGGGCCCTATGACGATAAAGAGACTAATAAAAATTTGTAGAAATGCGGTTGGCACACGATTTTGCAATCATCTTATTACACTTATATTGTTCCCTATAGATGTCATTTATCTTCTCTTCATGTTGCTTTTCAGCTGAGAAAAGAGTCACCAAACTTGGCGATGCCATACGGGCAGTCACCGACTTCTTTGGCTTCCAGCGTGCTCCATTCTGCAAGTAGAAGATGGCTGACCTGCCTATCAGGGACGTTATGGTACTGACTAACAATGATTATTAAATCATGGAGTAAAATGCATTGTGCACTGAATAAGAAAACAAAGAAAATGTAGATGTCAAACGGCTCAAGACTTTCTTACCACCCTATAGTAGCCAAAGTGGGCTTGCAACTTAGGTTAATGGCCAAGCCAACATTAACGATAGTATAAATAGGATGAATCATCGCGCGTCATCATTGATATTTTCTTGCATGACACAAGTGTCGAAAGGATTCATTTTAGTAAGCACCAAAACTAAAGCGGACCATTCTAAGGGTTTAAGGTTTAATTATGAAAGTAGTTCTTCAAGATCAAGAAATCAAGAAGAACTGATTTCGAATAACGATTCTATTTCTAAACTTGAATGTAGCAGCTGGCCATTGTTGTGGGTCGGAAATGATGCCCAGCTGGCCGCCAGGATCACTTCCCTAATCCTTTGGCCATTGCTGCGCCACGCACTCTTCAAAGGGTCGTTTATCATCGAAATAAATTGCACAATGCTATGACACAGCTTAGTGAGTAAATAGAATTTTCAAGGTCTATGCCTAATTTGTAGCCGCATTGTGTGATTGTTTCACTGAGGTGTGAGGTAAATAGGTAAATACATTTCATTTGTATGTGGCTATATCTTCTACCAATAACTGCGTGTTTAGTCAGAACAGTTTCTCGGATTAGTTAATTTTAACACAAGAGAACTTCAAAACATCGCTGCTGTCGATAAAAGATTTCAACAAACAACGCGATATAACGTGAAGTAATCCTGAAGCAACTACGAAATCACATTTCACCTTGTATTTTGAGGATACCACGAAAAGTTCGTCAAGTATTTCTATATAAAAATAGATGCTCCAACCACGACTATTTAAGAGTTCCTAAAGAGTACGCAGAATTACTCTGTGCTTATTACACTCAATTACCCTAAACCCGTCGGAGATGAGAATAGTCCGTGAGTGCGTTCTACGGAAAACGTACTTTCTACTCCGTTCTGTTTCTCTCTTCGGATATGACACGAAAGCCGTTGGAAAGGGAAGGCATTAGTTGTCTATGAAGTGAAAAGGACTCAGAGCACGTGTCTGAGAATGCGATTGCAAACAAAGCGATGACATTTCACGTAACATTTACTACATTAGATACAAGCTTAGTACAGAGTGTTTTCGTACATCACCCGGTTCTTGTTTACGAAAACTGGGACAGGGATGTGAGGACAAAAAAGAAAATCAGTACTGTAAAGTTGACATTTTCTGAAACCACTCTTCGTCAAATGGCAACCTTCCGAAGATTAAGAACGAAAATGATATTGTCAGCGCCATATGTGACAGAGTAGGGAGATCAAACTTCCACTATAAATAAGTAATTCAGTTTCTTTTCTCTAACCCTTGCTGCTTTAAGTTAATTCAACTTTACCAATTCAAGTGTTGCCACAAAGTTTTTGCACGATCTTTATGTAGTGCTGACTTTTCACAATTAAAATAGAACCATTAGAGACCGTTTGCGGATTATAATGTTGCTAGGTTAATAACACAGTGGTTTTCCGTTGTGTTTTTCACCAGTTTCTTTTAACACGTATCACTTTTTGTTATCAAAAGCTCGACTAACCCATCATCTGGCTTTTTCCGAGCACGTGGCGAATAGAAAACCATTCAACGTTGCATGCAACCTGAATATTCCACCCCACACCGTCGAAGAAAATATCAATCGGTGGGAATCAATGTGGGACTTTCATGTTGGAAAGCAGTCAGGAAATTTGATATTAATACCAGCAAACTTAGAACAAACCTAGGCAAAGATATGCAAGTGTAGGTAGAATATCCTTTACGGAATCTGTATATTAGCACCGTTGGCTACCTGCATGTAAAGTGAGACCATTAAAGATTGTCTAAAGATAGATCCTAATATTTCGTTCACTTTAACAGAGAGTGAAGTGACTTCGGTTAGTTCAGGTTGACTGATAGGTTTGCAATTCTATAAGAAGATGAGAACGAAAGAGAAAATCAGCCATTTGGAGCATTGACGCTCTAAAAAATAGGACAATCTACGTAGAGAGAAACATCTGGGGTGTGCCGCCAATGCTGCAATATTTCAATTATTCATTTGAAAATCTGCTTAGAAAGGCTCAGTTAGTATTCTGAAAAATCCAGTAAGTGAGGTTGTTCTCAGCACTTTGAAAATTCAGCAATAATAACCACCAGGTGACTTAGCTGTGCAAATTTAGCTCTTTTGCGTGAGTCAACTCCTTGCAGCCACACTGTATATAAACTTAAATTTGACGGCCGTTCAATAAATTGATAGAATTCATCTACTAGATTGATACACCAACATTCGTTGAGGATGTTCAAGATCAGATTATACCAGAGATAATGAGGAAGAGTTGTAGTGATGAACGAAAAGCTCAGATGTGGAAGGGGACGCAATTCGCGGGTCCGGCAATGTTTACACAATCCGGACACAGCACCAGTCAGTGAAGATTGTTCCATCGATTACCAGATTTTCGGACTTTGCTCTATAGTAGTATTTATAGTAAAACATACGAAACTACATCATTGACTTATTGACCGCATGCATCACTAAACTATCCTTGACAAGATATGCCTTTTGGCCCATCGCTCATTAAAATGTAACATTTTCGTATTATGCATTCATGAAAGCTAAACGGAATGAATGTCGTGAAGTGAAAAACAACAATTCAGCATGTATGTAGAGATAGCGAAGGCTCTGAAATTTCACAGAAATGTTGCTACAACAAATTTTTTCACTTGACGAATTTCATTCGATTAGCTTGGTATGCCTTCCCTAGTAAACGCAATTTTGGTCAAATGAAATTGCACACAACGGAGAGAATTTCTTGCTTCAATTTGTAAAAATGTTAGACAAGAGGTCACTCCTGAGCAAAATTTCACACATATTCTTGAAAGAGCTCCCAAACATGCATTCTCAGCACGCACGGCATGTTCTACGCAAAGTTCAAAAATACTGGACTCACCACAACTTCTTTTGAAGAGTTTTTTATTGCGTATGTACACCGATCAGATTGAGATTACTTTACATAATGGAAACAAAATATTTAAGAGTACATGGATAGTGAGAAAGGCATCGTGAGGAAAGACGACGAAAAGACTGACATTTAGAATGGCCTGTGGTAGGATATGATTAGTATTGGGCGACAGAAATGGAGCAGAATACTGGTAATATAGAAGTTTAAAAGTAAACGAAGTACTGAGTTGTGAAAGGCAAGTTATGAAACAACAGTTCAAGAATTTTACAATTTTAGAATCAAACTCAGTGGAGAACAACGGTGAATCGAGGCAGACTGGCGTGCATCGCGTGGAATTTTGATTGTTGGTCAATGCTGATTATTGTTGATCATATTACAGCTCGATCACGTTCAATAACAACGGAACGCCGCTCGAAAGCATCCAATAATTTCGTTATTGATTAGGAATTAAGCTGTAGTGTGGTCCAGACCAGCTTTTCCAGTGGTGTCGTTTTGCTAGTATTCATAGACCATGATTAGGTATCAATTAAAATTATAGGCGCTAGTGAGTTTTTCCAACTGCACGGATCCAGCTTCAAAATTGGAAAATGGAACTAAGAGAAGTAGGATGATGTTTGAGAACTTAATCAGAAACCTGACATTAGATGTATATGATACGGACTATTCCCTAGGATAAAGTTAGGTAAGGGTAAATAATAGTGGCGTAGTTAGTAACAACAGCATTACAGAAATTCCGTCTAGAGAGGTTATTCAAGATACTGACCAGAAATCTGACATGTCAAAGATACCAATCGGTTAGGTAGACCGTGGGTGTCTGAGTAAGTGCTAAAAATGTAAAGGTAAGGTGGACAGCCATTTGAATTTTACTACAGAAATAATGCAATAAAGATGGGGCGGACGTTATTGATCCTATCCCATTCACGTCTGGTCGAGGTCCGTTCCGTGGAGCAAGAAAATTTCACGAGGGCCGAAAAATCATAATTTCCAAATATTAATACGATTCCATAACTGCCGAATTATCGAACTGAATTCTAACAAATCATCTGCTGTCCGGCTGGATCTCGAGCCAGCCTTATAGGAAGAAAGCCGATCTCGCCTTTGTTCTCGCCGAAATTCTCCGCAACAACTCTAAGCTGAAAGAGCGAATTTATCATTGACAAAATTAAAGAAATTTCGAGAATTTTATGTATGAGAAGAATTGAGCACCTCGTATGTGCCGGCTGGCAAACTGACACAGCGTACGTTCCATTTTTTATTTTCCTGAAACACTCTTCACTTTCATGACAATCAATTTGTAAACTAGCTGACTCACATCAATACCGTCTCCGGTGAGAAGCGTTCGTTTCCTATAGAAACATTCCATTTTGTCGGTGCAAATGGACAGTGATAATCCTTGAGTGGCAAAATACTCATGAAAACAAAAATACACAGGCTCCATTAGTGGCACAGTGAGAGGTTCAGTAACCAGCGTATAGCTGTTTACATTCGAATCCAAAAATGGAGCCACCAAAAACTTTTGAGCTGAAAGTGAGCGTTGAAAATCAGAAAGTAAACGCCGTAGGAAAAATTCTGAATGTAATTTCCTAATGCTGGCCTGTTCCTGGAGGTAGATTTATTCCAGTGAGCGGATTCGAAATTCGTCCAGCAGTGCCGATTTCCCAACGGTTAGAACCGGCTGAGCGCCAAAACTTGCAGCTTAGATCTGAACGATCTCAACTTGTTCAAAAACGATATCTTTTTTACGAAACTATTCTGCTATTTGCCGCTTTTTGTTTAGCGGTTTATAGACGAGAATGAGTTGAAAGACTGGTATATTTGGAGATGCTAGGTTATTCGCAGAACACTGACATCGGACGGGACTTTCTCGATGAGTTCCCGTCCGATGTCAGTGTTTTGCGAATAACCTAGCATCTCCAAATATCTAAGATATCTTTTTTGTTTTTATTCTATTTTCTTTATCCCACAACTTTTTTTATTCCACAACGTGACGGGATTGAACCCTGATCATCGAGATCACCAGCCTAGGCAGTTAACCTCTGGGCCATCCCACCTCTTCGAAGAAATTCTGGATTTGTGGAATTATCGCTGAAAAAATTCCAGGTCACTTTCTAGGCGAGTGAGGTAAGTACAGATGTTCACAATTTGTTCACCAATTTTACACGGACCTCCTAGGCGCAAGCGCTGAGAAACTTTTCGTAACGATTTCTCGGATGAAATGTTTTCTGCCAATTTTAAAAATTAAATGTGCTCACCAGAAGGATTGCAGGATAATTCCAAGCAGCTTTCGAATAGTGCTGACTGTACCGGCATGGAGGCGAATGGTGAAGGAACTGACGGAGCCGTGAGGGTGGAGAAAGGTGACGGTGGTAATGGAATAGGTGCTTCGACAATTGATTGTTCATCGAATGGTTTAGGAGGTTTTGCATTCGATGAGCTGATCATTGACTTTCTGGTAGCTTTAATAGTGTTGGAAGAACGGTCAACAAGCATTTCCAGACTTGAAAGTCCATCCATCACCTGAAATTCAAATATCCTGTCCCAAGCGGCACTGATTACCAATAATTTCGCTCGGCACCAGTAGATTTAAAAATCTCAACAGTGGTGTTTTCTCATGGAGAGCCTGCGCAATGGAAATCGAGGTATAATACGCTTTAGACGAAATAAACCTGATATATACCCATTATCCTTGGTTTTTCGTGTTATTGTTTTGATCAATTTCTTAGCTGGCTGCTCACAAGGACAATGTTAAACCAGAAAGCTTATATTAGTAAAAATAAAGGCAGAGCTGAATCTTGGTTCGACAAGGCTAGTATCGATCGAGCACATTCGCCAGGGATGTGCGTAACTTCGGTTTCCGTGTTCCGAATTCCGGTTCCCGGCCGTTTTTGGCCTTTTGGTTTTGTTTCCGTGTTCGCTCTTTATGGGCGGAACACGGAAACGAAAGTGGAAATCGAAGAGCTCCACTATGAAGGCTAACAAAAGGGAGACTGAAGTTATTGTGCTGACGTCGATATTATCAATTCGAATTCCGGAAGGATGAAGTCAACGCAGCGAAGTAAACCCTCCTCAGAAAACTTGCAGTAAGGCATCTGCCACATCGTCGGAGTGCGAGAGACTGTTTACTACTGCTGGTTTCATTGTAAACGATCTGAGAAAAAACCTCTCGCCCGAGAATTTTGAAAAACTGCTGCTTCTCTTCCATGACATATTTGTTCTAGGTGTTTAATTTTATTTTGAAAACATTCTTGTCTCTAACACCAAAAAAGTCTGTCTTTCTGTACGTACTTGTCATCGGACTATGATAAAGTTTATAAAGATGAATGAAATTGATATGGCTTTTGTGACGGATTTCCACCGTTTACTTTGGAGCTATCATCGAACATTCTAGTGGAAACAAAACTATCATTCTATGAGTACCTTTGAAAACAGAAACCGAAACGATTCGTAGTCCAGTTTTGTCTACATTCCAATAATTTAGTAATCTTTACACTATTTCAACTTCCGTGTTCCGTATTTCGGTTTCCGGCCATTTTTGGCCATTCCCGTTCCGTGTTCCGTCTTCCACTTTTTGAAATAAATTTCCGCACACGACTGATGTCCACCCTCATCGTTACTGCTGTCACTCACTGTCGCAGTAAAGTGTGAATATGCTTTCAGATCCATCAAGTTGTGAAAACAGCGTCTTCGGTTTCTTGGACTCAGTAAACTACATAGTTCCTATTTCTTCTGCGAGAAAAAGGTATTTCGACAGAACGAAAAGGAAACCTTAAGCGGTCCGATGGGGTCAGCGCGTTCCGAGTTCTTTGAGTACGCTGATGACAGCTGCGGTTGTCGTTCGTCAAACTCTCGCTGTGACGGATTTTCGCCCACCAAAACCGGATGACTGTCTAGACTTTCACCGTCGCAGGTGAGACTTCCTTCAACGACGATATCCTGTAGAAATATGGCGCCTCCTTGTGACGATACAAAGTTGTTCCCGTAGAAGACAATCTGAATGGATTCTGACATGAGATGAATACACAAAAGTCTCAGGTAGAGCCTCACCTGAGCAGGTTGATTCGGATTGTTCGCAGCAGGTACGTCAACCGTAACCGGAACACCATTTCTCACATCGAAATCATTGCAATTTACTAGTGGAAACTTCACCTCGTTAACGTTTTTCGAACACACCTGAACTACTGGTATAAATAAGCGGCTCTTTAGAAGAGTTCAAAGCAGAAACCTGGAGTTTAGGTTGGTCGTGAATCGGTCCCGAACGGGTTCTCCATGCTGTAGCGGTCACTCGGATACCGTAGGGTAGGCACGGAAGAGGATCTGAGATTAGCTGACCTCCTTCCCAACCTGGACGAGCTGCGGATACCAGAGCGGCTGCCGCTGGATCTGCAACAAGAAAGGAACGATTCATGATAGCGTTTTTGTGATACAAAATCTACACATTTTACCAATGTATTCAGTCACAGTATGCACAAAGTCGACACAAGGTCAGAGACTACGAAAACACCGCTGGTACGGCCCAGTTCAGTGATACTACTATTGAGAAAATACTGTCTGACAATATGTCAGTGAGCACTTCTGAAGGGCCATATATTTCAGGAGACCAACCTGAGAATAATACCATCTCACAATTTCGGGATATTAGTTGCAAGTCTGAGCATTTCTTTTTTGTTGTTGGCGAACAAACTACATGAAGTCGCTTGCGGGGAGGGGAGGGAGCGACACGAATTTGCAGCTCAGATTATTGATTTTTCAACTTTTGCACGCGTTCGCGTCGCACGACATGCGCATTCGAAACGACCCCCAAGAGACCTCCACTGTTTGATGGAGAATTTAAAGCTCACAGGAATGTTGAGTCCATTTCACCGCTATACATAGAGGATTCAAATGAAAACGAGATATTTAAATGATGCCATCTCATTAACTCGAGATATAAGCTGAGAGTCTGAGCATTTCATTCACATTCGCGCTTTTTGTCTTTCTTTTTGCTTTTTCGTGTTTTCTTCAAAGTCTTTCCAGCTCAAACTATCAGCAAGTGGGACTAACAATGTACCTTAAGAAAAACGGAAATTCTGTCACAACAATTTTGGCGGGACGTAGGTAATAAGTGAGTTAAAGGTAACGTGGCGTTAATCATCTCCCTAAAGACGCGCCATGCATACGCCCTCCATTCATGCGTAGTTGACCTACATAAGGAGTTAAGGGAACTAGCTGCTGTAAAAGTCAGTGTCTTCACCTACCCAGAGAAGTCCGGTACCAATCTACCGACCACGGGGGGGGGGGGTGGAAGGCTTGGTTGGCACTGGCGGTGATCGACTTCTCGACAGTGCAGGTGTCAGTAACGCCACCTGCATCTGTTCCACGCGAGCCGTGGTCAATAAAATACCATACAAAAATTTAAAAACGTAGAAATTCACCAGGATAGTTCTCCACTCCGAGCGCTGCGAGATAACGTTCTGGGTTAGGCAACGCCTGCAGCGTGATCCAGTCCATTTCTTCGTCGTTCGTGTTTGCCCATTTACATTTCTCAGCGAATGTTCCACAGCTCAGCATCGACACGGAATTCAGACGTGGCTTAAATTACTGGTTACTGTTGGCTACTTTATAACATACTTAAAATTGCCCAGCCGCTAACCTCATCGTAAGCGACTTGAAATCCGGGCGCATGGTGACTGTGGTCGTGGTCGTTTGAAAGAGCCGAATGATGCTGAGCTTCGGAACGATATGGTCCCATTCGATGACTGTAGTCATACATACCTACACGTAGAAAAGTGGAGATAAAATAAATCGCCAATAATCTTATAATCTTGGCCATACTTGTTGGTGCGTGGAAAAAAAAACAAAAGGTAGGAGATGTGATGGGTCCAAGGGATACTAGGGCTTAGGGGCTTATTCATACTCGGCAGCGAAGCAGCTGCGCAAGAAGTGGTGAACAGCTTGACCATTCAACATTTCCTCCTGTTTTCTTGAGTGTAAAATCTACGATCGCAACGAGACCAACTTCATCACTGGTGGATTTCGCTGCGAAGTGTCCAAAAAAACCTAGTGCCTGTAGCCACTGGTGACATTCAAAGATCAATACTGACAAGGTCCGTTCGAATGGGCCAAGACCTCGAATTCGATTCAGAATCGTAGAGAAACTTTGAGAAAACAGAACCTATAGAACAACTTCTAATACCAGTCGATGGACGACCCACGCTTACTTCAAACTGTTGCGACAACCTTGGTAGTTAGGCTGAAAAGTCGTACCCGAAACCTGAAAATTTGTCCTACTCTCACTACATCACTACTTTTCTACGGTCACAATAAAAGGCAGAAAACACTCTATTCGATCAAAGTCAAACATTTGTCTGTGAATCTTTCTACAACCTCCTTAGGACTTGTCCTCGTTTCTATTTCCATAAGAGAATAACTAGTATGAAATAGAGGAGTTGGAATAGTGGTTTACGCTAGGAACGTAGTAGGGCAAAATCTAAGTAATCTCAGCAATTTCGAAGCAGTACCACGCTTAGACTGATTTTGATCGCCTTTTGAAGCTCATGTTCTTCAGTGTTTACACGGCTGGATGTCTTACTAACTATAGTATTTTCACCATTAGCACGACCATGTGAGGAACAAACGAACAAAGAAAGTTCTCCTGATAAACCTTCAAAATCCTACATCGAATGGAGCACTATGATTTCGAATGACTCACCACCGAACATTGGGCTGAATCCACCGCCGAATGGTAGGCAGGAGTACCCTAAACAATTTTAAAAATTTTCGAAAAATAAAAAATTTTAATTTTAGATAGTCTGCTGATAGTAAAACGGAAAATCTACCTGTATGAAGGATGTCGATAGACATTAGAAGAAATATACGAAGCATGTTCAAATTTCGAGTGTAATCTAGAGATCTACAAACAGTGTGCCGCTTGGAATTGGTCAGCGTAGCTGTTCGGTGCCTTTCTGTCCTACCGCTGTTAGATGATCCCTTAATCCCGCTACGATCTGATTCGCATTCGATAAATTGCACACACTGGTTCCGATCCGGAAAGCCGCCGGTGGTGAAAACCAGCACTTTCACCCCAACCTGCGATTTATAGGATGTACTGAATACTCATATCATTTTTCGTCAGCATATAATGGCCACATCGCCCACATTTATTTATTTATTTGTATCGATGCACGAGTCCTCGTACATACAACTTATCACAACATGAACCATCTTGGAAATGGGATAAAAAGTACAACTGGCATCATAGAAAATAAAGCAAGCAATGAAACGAAGCTATCGCGGCGAAATGAAAAACGAATAAGACCAACAAACACTGCCAAGGATTGAAAAACTGTACTTAGCTTACCTTAGTTGGCTGATCGACAAAATTTCAATATATGTACCGAGAGACATTTGAAGTGCGTTGTTTTTCAACAAGGTGCGGAATATCCGAAACACAAAAATTAACAAACATAAACACATGAAGAAATGCCTAGAATAATTAAAATTCACCTGAACGGCAATGGAAAACGTCTTTTGTGGAAAGAGACAAGAATGTTCCAACATCTAAATCTGAGTTATTCAACAGATATCTTAGATTAATGGTGTAAACAAATTTGTTGGGTTTCATAGTGGATTCCATTGTTTTAAATTAATATCCCATAGAGCAACCTCTTCATTGATGATGAGGACCGAGGGCAGCTTTATATTCATTTCGTTTTGGGAAGAAGCATGATAACGCATAATATGCTTTTATTCAAATGTTTCTTTAAGAGGTTTCTACTGACCTTGTGTCATCTGAAAAATCGAAGAGCAAATTTGCTTTTCCCAGTTGCAGTTTTCCCAGCAAAAGTCACAACTGAACCAAACCGGACCCGGAGAATTTGCGGAGAAATTCGTGATCATTCCGATTTGCCTAGTAACAAGAGTATGAACACGCCTCGGATAGCGTGAAACTGTAAGAAGATAGAGGTCTTAATTTAGACTTGTTTGAGGAGCAATTGACGATCGTATAGATTTTTCACAAATCACATATCTCAAATATTATTAGTCTTGGAAAACTGAAAACGGAAACTTTTGAACGATCGCGGGCTTACCAATAATAGCTTTTATTCCCAAAAAGAACAGCGAGATAGTGGACTTCAAAGTAATGTCTTCACTGATTCGATCGTACCTATTCCTTTCACCAATCCGCTGTGTTGGCATAGAGACCATTCCTTGTTTTGTCCGAATGAGAATCATATGGTCGAAATTCGTTTATTACCAGAATCAAGCGGTATTTATGCGGATTTGTCAAGCACAGGCATCTAATAACATGAATCAGGATGAAAACATAATATGCGAAAGATCGTGCGAAACGTAAAGATTTTAGGCGAGCTACAAGCATGACTAATGTTAGGAATTGATGCATCGCTAAAATGTTCCTCGTGTCCCTTAGAGAGCCAGATGATGCATAATTTTCAATACAACATCATGCAAAGAATTCCATTATATATGTATTTCGTGCAGAATGCAGAAAATTTTCGACGAAATAATAATCCCTAAACTATACGTCCGTTTTTTGTCCTTGATTTTCTGCGGAAGAAATCGAGAAGCATGATCAACAGTACAATGAGGAAAAGTGCGAAAATCAGATTAATACTGAAGAGTGTGTACATAAATATAGCTGCGGTTGAGGGGAAAGTTTCCAAAAAGGAATACATATAAAACATATGTGCCAATGTCTGCTGCATCTTTGGAGTTGCCGTAATCTTCTTCCCTAAGTGAACCATCATTGATGTAGTCGAGATTAACACTGATGACAAATTCCGTCAGGCTTCCAGGGCAGTGGAATATTCCCTCATCGTTGTCGTGTCAAAATTGAAAGTTAGTAAGTTCCTGTGTCGTGATTTCGTACAAGTGGCTGCTTGGTGGTGTCGACCGCTTTTGATTTCTGCTGTAATCTCTTCTTCACCCGAATATCTTGCCAACTGCACTTTAAAACTCCTTGTAGACAGTGCTAACAACCGATCACGTCGGAGCTGTTGGCCGAACTTGACGCATTGTGTTTCGTGCATACATTCCTGGGGAATTGGCTGTTGAATTTTTCTGCATCCTTCCTATCTCTGCACTGAAATTGTAAGATGGTATGAACTATGAGGTGGCCTGAAAACACTTTGTCGGTGATAGCGGCGTTAATTCCGTTGCTAATGAAGGTAGAGAATAGAATAGGGAGTTGTGGTGTTGTTGATCCGACTAGGGACAGACAAATGAAATTCCACGCAATAGTTTTTCTTGGATGTCAGGGTAACGCTAATCGTGGCTCTGGTCTTGATGGTGAACCACAACAAGAGCTTCCACGTTGAGTTCGAATGCCGGCTATACGACCTGTTTGAAGTTTAGTAGAACTCGTGCCACGCTGTATAACTTTTATTGCAGTACCGAATGAATAATTGATAACGCGGCGATTGATGAGCGCAATTCCCTCTCACTTGGGTTACTAACCGCCTTTTAGTATGATAAGTGCACAAACTATGATAGCATGACAATAAAAGAGATGATATGTAATCATAGTAACAACAACATCAACGATTTAGATAGTGAGCTAAGAGTCTTAAGTTCAGTTAATAGAGAAGGCATTTTCAAATGGAGAGTGAAAGCGTACAGTATAGTCATGTGGCACTCACACGACATCTTTGAGAAGCGCTGGTGCGCTGATGTTTGGGTATGTTCGAATTGCTCATTTCATATTTCATACGGTCGTGTGAATTGCAATACTTTCAATTTTCTCCTTTTGCTTTCTGTTTCTTTCCGTCCATCATTTTTTTCTTTCCTTGTCTGTTGTAAGCACAACATAACTTCCTCTGAGCGACTAATTTTAAGATTGGACGCGTCGTTATAATCGCGATGCCGGCCAAAACTTCGTATATCGTTGATGACTTGAATAAGCATAAAATCTGTAGGAGAGACAACTTGAAATGCAAAGAAAACAGCAACCACATGTCTGGCACCCACAGCTAATGGCACAGAAGGTGTATGGTGGAGTTGAAAGGTTACTGATGGCCAACCAGATGGACGAAACTCGTTCGTCACCAGAATCTTGCGGTATTTATGCGGACTTGTCAAGCACAGGCATTTGATAAGGTGAATCAGGACGAAAACATCATATGCGACAGATCGTGCGAAAAGTAAAGATTTTAGGCAAGCTACAAGCGTGACAAATGTTAGGAATTGATTCATCGCTGAAAGGCTCTTTAGAGAGCCAGATTATGCATAATTTTCCTTACATCATCATGCAAGGAATTCTATATTTCGTGCAGAATGCGGAAAACTTGTTTGCAGAAGTCAAAAATTGAAGACACCGGTTATGGACACCGGCCACTTCGCTAAGACAGTGATCACTAAAGAAATGTGTCTTCAACTACGCAATGTGACATTCGGCCTACTTGAGACCTGGATCATCTACTTTGGGGGTAGTTCAATCGATTCGATTTTTTGAAAGGTTTGGTAGGGGAATTGCAACTTCGCATTGTGCTGCAGAAGCAGCATGCACCGTTGTTGGTTTTCGTTCGATGGTTTTACGGACTATTTCAGAATCCGCTATCCCAGATTCATTCGTATCAAGCTTCTCTCTCGTGTACATTTCTCCACTATCTGATCTCTGAAGTCGACGGAATTCTATGAGTTTTGAAATAATATCGCCACATTGAACTTCACCTATCCATATTGTTTTGTAGTCGCGTTGAAGCTTTGCTCTCAGTACTCACGTAAAAGGACACGAAGCAGAGGTCATGAAATTTCTATAGCGTCTGAAAAGGTTAAGGACAAACTTCATCTGGATGCTTCGTATACTTTTGATAGAGCAGTTCGATAGCTCAAAATAATACAGAGCACATCATCAACATGCATCTCCATCCGGTGAAAAACTACTCAGACTAAATAACATTGGAAGAGCGAAAGGACTCTCGATCACCCTCGTAATTATGGCAGTACTTCTGGAGCTCGCCCTTCCTTCCTGAAAAGGTCGGTCCATCTACGTTTTTGAACTGTTTGACTAGGTTTCAGGGAAGTAATGAACTTTTAGTTGTTACTAGCCGCTTATCGGCCTACTTGCCGTAGAACATCCGCTCACGAACTTTGCTAAATGAATAAATGGACACGTAAGCTTCGATTGTTCGCGAAGGTAAGTCACATTTCCTGTTTTTCGTTTGATTTAGGATTTAGGTCGGCCGACAGTCCGCTGATCGACTGGTAAACGAAATGTAGAGGAGTTATCGTAGAATGTAGTGTTCCAAATGATTTCAGGGATAAACAGTGACAAAACCACCCCCAACCACCCTCATTTGAGATCTATACTGACATCCTGACAGACAACTTTTGGGGTTCCCTTCAATACAAGAAGGATTTTACTGTTTTCCTTATCGCTCACCTGGCATTTCACTTGTTTTTTTTATTTGCTATTAGTACATCGTGAAAAGATGAACAAGGAAAATGTTTGCATAGTCTCGACCTTGGAAGGTGTCTCAGCAATGACTGCGCTGATGGGATGCAACGGGGAAAGGGGGTTAATCGAGCGTTCGCGCATTAGTAGGGCGGACATCGTCCATCTTTCTTTCCTATAATACAACCCCATCTTCAACAGAAAGTCGCGAATGAAGCACGTGTTCTGCTTAACACTATTGATTCTCATTGCTATCGCCAAAGCTCGTAAGTCACTCGATTTCATATGTTTTCGAATAAATTTAGTATAAAAACGGTTATCATATCATCATAGAAAAGCAGCCATCCTGTCCCAATGGTCAACTGCCGAAACTGGATCGAGCCGGCCGCCTTATCCAATGTTTACCGGGTAAGATTATCGATTTTTCACATATTTTTTTATTCCGATGCTTCTTCACTTTTTCTATTACATTTGCCAAACTCATTAAACTGTTGTACAGGTTCATCATCGCGATCAGTTTGTGGTATTAACCACATCTGCTTCTTCTCTGGTATGAATTATATGTGCTGTCCAAGCAACGAGCCCTCACTTGACAATCAACCGACCTGCCCCACACCAATGGTCACCGTACTCGATCCGCATGGACTACCGTTAAAATGCAATCCACGGTCTCGTACGTGTCCGCAGGTAGAATTTGTCAATAACTGGAAGTAATTCAGTGAAGTTTATTAGTCTCAAAATGTTTAGTTATACAGGATCGGCTCCAATGCCTGGGTTACGAACTGATTTTTTGGCCCAGCATTTGGTATAGATGAACGAAAAGTGCTGTCGCTTTCCTCTAACCAATCATCGCACGTTGTTTCCAAAAAAACTGCGAACAATCGGACTGTGGATTAAAGTCGATTTTATTCACTCGTTTGAGTACATCTATTAGCAATCCACTTGAGACCGCACCTGAACCACTGCTTGTTTGAAACTGGAAGCACTCCTTCATGATATGGTCCACTTTGTTAGGTCAGTGTTCGCTAAGGACATGAGCTATAAGGTTCACAAAGTGATATTCGAATGACGAAAGATGCGGTGCTATTGAGTTAGTTTGCAAGTAGTTCAATCGAGTCGAATGTTTTGGTTTTTTCCAAAGATTTGCTTGGAAAGGTGCCATTTTGCGATGTGTTGCTGATGGAGCACAGGACCTTGACAAAGACGCGGTAGGATTCCTTTTTTCTTCAAAAAGGTAATGACGTCGAACAGCTGGCTTTTGAGCCCTTTGGAGTTGCGGCGCCCGCACGCAAGTACTTCTTGCTTGATTTTTTGCAAATGCTTTACGGACTTCGCAGTCCTCTTCGGAGGGCGCAGGTTCGAATCCTGCGGATGACACCTTTACCTTTACCTTTACGGACTGCTTCAAAATCCGTTATCCCAAGCTGGCTTGATAAAGGCATAACTGTTGAGTCCGTTTCCACTTCTCCACCGTCGAATCTCAACAGCCGAACCCATACTGCATATTTTGAGACAACATCTTGAACGTTAAATTCAGGCAACCTTATGGGTTGTTTCCGGTAACGACGTAGTAGGACGCGCACCACAGAATTTTCCGGGTTTATTCCAGTGCATAACAAAGTTTCAAGACAAACTCAATCAAAGTTCTTTGTAATAGCTCCGATAGAGGAATTCAAGAGCTTCAAAATAACATAGAGCAAATCATAGTTTTTCCGTTCGGTAGAAAACCACCGCAACAAAACAGCATTGAACAAGCGACAGAACTTTTGATTCACCGTAATAAAACGTGTTAAAGGCCTCCTCAGATACGGTAGTTGTTCCCTAGCGTAACGCTTCCCTTTAAAGTTTTCAAAATTGTGAACCGACAAAAATATTTGTTGCAAGACGATTAGACAAAAAAAATGCCTCGAAATTAAATGAACGGTTTGTCGTCTCGAGAAGGGAAAGAGTACCTTTTCAATCGCAAATTAACTGGACTCTACATCTAAACTTAAATCCAAACAAAATATGAAAGTTTTTCTAAAATTTAATTCAAAATTGTTTCAAATAGTACCTAAGTACAGCGGCTAATTATGATTTTGGGACTGCAACAAATGGACCAAGCAAAGATTAAGAAAAATATAGAGAGCGCACCTTTTTTGGAAGAAAAAACTTTCGCCCCCCCCCCCCTGATGTAGAGACAAGTTATGGCTTGCTGCTGTTTCTTCTTCCTTTTGTTACGACTGCTCCGTTTCCTTTCGTCTAGTGCTGTCGCTTGAAAAACCTGACTCTTTTAACGAGAAAGGAGTTGAAGTGCTCGACGTGCTCATCTAGCTCTCCATAAATAAAAACATTCACTTTGTTTTTGAACGAATAAAATCGAGTAACGTTGTGTAGTAGACCGAAAATGTTAAGTTATGGATGATTCATACGAAAACCTATTCTGAAAATATATAGCTACAAAAGCGTCTATGCGTCTAAATTGTCTATTTTATATCTGCCGTTTGTCATCGATACATTTGCACCTCTTGCATCATTCAGCGAACAACAAAAAGGCAACAAATAGGAATATAAAAATTTGAACTTAACGAGTTATAGTTCTCCGGAAGAATCAAAAATGAGGAGATAAGCGGACAAAGAAGAAGATGATGCTCAACAAAGGAAAGGTAAAAGTTGACTGTTAAGGAGAGAATGACCTGCTCGGATGTTGGACTGGCGTATATCTGTTGTGAGAATGTGCGAGATGGTCTACCCCTGAATGCCGTGATAACCTCTGAACGAAAGCGAGCACCACGTAGGAAACCGGCCAAGAAGGTGTCTGCCGGTATGGAAGAGTCACTGGATTGTCCACAAAACTCTATCGGACTACTGAAAAGTGATGGCTCTCGAGTGGTGTGCAATTCAAGAAGTAAATGTCCTGGAGTGAGTGCTTGCTGAATTGGAATGAATTTAACATTTATATAAATTTCAAGTGAGTGAAATTTAGTCTAATACCTTCTGTCATGGCAATCTCAAGCGCTCGGTGTGTTGTGAACGAATCGAATTCGCATCGGATATCCTCAACTCTCCCATTAAAACACCGTCCAAGGATGTCGCAGTAACGCCAGCCAAAAAACGTACGTTAATAAACTCATTATTTCAATTCCGCCAATGTTTCTAGTAGAACGACAATGAAATCGAAGTTGTAGCTTTCAAGAGAATACAGCTTTTTCAGGAGATGGCAATGGAACGCCTAAAGCAGTACATGCCAAGTCGGTCATGGTGTCCGAAAAAGTGGAACATTCTGCGGTGTAAGTGACTGGTTTATTTTTTATCTATTGAGGTAAACACTCTACAACCTAACTAGAGGAACATAGAAGAGGAGGGTAGTCAAAATCCGTTCAATTCCTTCCGTTACACTAACGTTAGCTGGAACTCCGGAACTCTACAATAAGGAAGGATGGTTTTAATGATCATATAACATCAAATGGAACTAACATGCATTCCGGATAACATCCCCTTAGGAGAACATTACTTCTTTGCAGTAAAATACAAATACACTAACGGAATAATCCAAATATATAATCCCAGAACACAGAGAATATCCTCGAAAAATGGGTAACGAAATGATGAAGTTCGATCGATAGGCGTGCACTAAAAGCGATTGTAGAATGCTCTACAATGTGATTTAAACAAGGGGAACCGGAACATCTGAAGGTTTCACTGTGGGATGAACAGGAAAATCAGAAAATACAGATAACCTAATAGCCTAATGTGGCACCATTGTGCCCACATGCGAACAACATTAAACATGGGCGCATCGAAGTTAAAATAATGAAGACGCACCGCAATAGTGTGAAGCTGCAAGTTAGAATGTTTGACTATAACAACACTTGAAATATGTGAAAAAAACATGGGATAAGAAAGAAGATTGTAGAGGAAAAGAGGGAAATGTCAACATGTCTCTACTGTAAAATGTTTATAGTCGCCAGCACAGTAGCTCAATAGTGTCTAGAGATAAGGCAGAGACGCAGAGAAAGCGCATAGCAGTAGCGACAGAGCTTCTTAATTGCCTTGCAACGGCAACACAACATTCAATGTTGAACGTATAAATAGCTCCTATCGAGGTAGTGGAACGCTCCTTTTTGAAATTTCAAAAATAATTTTTCTTGACAGTAACCTAAATATTATTCTACCGTATTAAATTCAGTTTTTTTTCATTCCACGGAAATAAGAAACGAGACTCACCGATACCGTATTTCATTTCTAGTTTATGTCGTTAAATCGCACCACTTCATAATCGCTTTGGCAGGTCATCAAATTGACAAAGCCTGCAAACAATTGGAGTAATAACATTTAATAACATTTATTTTTTACGGCGATTTTTTGCCATAGACGCTAACTTGGATTGTGTAGTATTAGGTTGATCAATTATAAATGTCGTTTTTCGTCAAAAAGAAAATCTATTATACAAACAATACAACAAAAGCTCAATACAAGATGTTATCTCAATCATTATCAATGACATTTCGCCAACGTCCTCGCAGAGAGCGGATGCCTCTTCTAAAAAAACTCCGGTGGCTGCGACTCGAAGGAGTTGGAGACCCAAATTTCGATTTCTTCACGGTTTTTGAAATGTTTATCCAACAGGGCATTCTGCATCGACCGAAACAGGTGGTAATCTGATGGGGCAAGATCTGGGCTGTATGGCGGATGGGGAAGTAGCTTCCATCCTAGCTCCTCGATTTTTTTCTGGGACACTTTTACAGTGTGGGACGATGCGTTGTCCTGCAGGAATTTGATTCTTGTGTCCACTCCTTGGCGACGCAGTGCTAGGTCAACTCGGGAGAGCTGCTGGCAGTAGATGTCTGCGTCGACAGTTTGGCCATCCTTCAGCAGCTCAAAATACACCAGACCTCTGCTAGGGCGTCGTTGATGTTCTTCATCTTCGAGAGTCTCGTCTCCATCTCGGAAGCGTTGAAACCATCTCTGGCACTAACGCAATGAAGGGACATCTTCACCGTATATTTCCGACAGAATGCTATGAGATTCTGCAGCAGTTCTTCCTTGCTTGAAGTCATACAGCATGCACATCCGCACTCGATACTTTTGCTCGATCATGATTAATCTGATATTTCAGTATGAACAGATCAGCCAAACAGAACGTAATATTGGCCAACGATGCTTCTAGATACACCTATTACGCATGTACAGTCATGTACTCTAAGAAGCACTAGTAGTAGAAAAACAACTATTCGAATGCGAGCGACGTTTATAATTGATCAACCTAATAGTAGAAGGGACGATACCAGTGTTCTGGTATATACAGTGCCGGCCAAAAAAGGTATTCGTTTTCACATTTTTGCATGTAACTCCTTAGAGACTGAGGCTTTTGAACTGATTTTTATACAGTTAACGGAGACTGGTAAGTGTGTACATATGCTAGTTTCGGCCTAGAATTTAGTGAATTTTTCCATCGGTAAAGTAAAATACGCATTTTAAGAAAAGCGGCCTCATTGACAATGAATATTTCCTACTCTAAAACAAATAAAGTTTTTGCAACCGCTCATGTGCTGTTTGAAAGAGGAAGATTTTTCCTACAAAACTTTGTATTGCCGTTTATGTTACTCTTAGCTTTTATCATTTTCTTAGGTGGCCCAATGAGGACGTGTCCAAGAGGTGTGGATTACCTTTGGATGCAACTCGTGCTTTGTATTCAGAGACTTTCACAGAGACCTGTGTGCTTTTTGAAAGAGAATCAAATGCGCTATCGGACACTGCCTTCACTATCTTGTGAAGCTGAGTTTCTAGAAATTTATTTTTAAAAAAAAAACTACAAACTAGAAGCGTCATTTTCGCCCCCTTACAATTTTTTCCGCTTGGAAGAGTTTCCAAAACCTCAGATACCTTCGTAAGAAGAAACCTCGCTCTACCCGGATGTGTTTCTGAAAATTTTCCGCATTTTGGTTTTTGTTCGTTTTTAAGCAATTAAAGTGATTACATCCTTGAAAACCGATTCTCGCGCGCGATGATTGCGCGCCGCGTGCGGCGATGACTGCACGGGCTCCCAACGTCGCACGCGGCGCGCAGTGATTGAGCGCGCAAAGCTGTGCTCAACGACGTGCTCACTTTGATTGCTTGGAAACGACTAAAAACTAATATGTGGAAAAGTTTCAAGAACAGCTTCGCGTAGAGCGAGGTTTCTTCTGACGAACAATGCTTGAGGTTTTGGAAAATCTTCTGAGCGGAAAAATTGAAAGGGTGCGAAGATGACGCTTCTAGTTTGTAGTTTTTCTTAAATAAATTCCTAGAAACTCAGCTTCACGAGATAGTGAAAGAAGTGCTCGGTAGCGCATTTGATTCCCATTCAAAAGGCATACAGGACTCTGTAAAAGCCTCTGGATACAAAGCACGAGTTGCATCCAAAAGTAATCCACACCTCTTGGACACGCCCTCATTGGGCCACCTATGAAAATAATAAAAGCTAAGAGTAACAAAAATTTTTAATGCATCACTTTGTAGGAAAAACCTTCCTCCTCCAAACGGCACATAAGCGGTTGCAAAAACTTCACTTGTTTTAGAGTAGGAAATATTTGATGTCAATGAGGCCGCCTTTCTTAGGGAGGGGGACGTTCTGCACGGAACCCTAATCGCCAACTCATGGCGCGCGCAAGGTGATGATACCTGCGGACCATTGGCGAGTTCACCGCGTGCACGTGCACCCTGGCCCCGCCGCACGCGGTCTTGGCCGCGGCCGAGCTCCTCGTTAGGGCGATGGTGACCCGACGGACGAGAGCAGTCACCAGATCGACCAGATCGGTAGCGAGAGCTATTGCTCGCCGATTCATAGGGCGCGTAAGGCACTCTAAGGAATCAAACATGCACAACACCTACACATGCCTATATCAGAATTTCGAGCTCTATTCAATGAGCTCAATCGCATTGGGGGAAAACTGTCGGGAGCACAATTCTGTCCTGAAATTTCATGAAAAACACCACCAGAAATCTATTTTTTGGTTGCCGACGGCACCACAACTCCGAACTCAAATTTTGTACTGATTCATGATTTTCACTACGTCAAATAATGAATACAGGAGAGCGATGCCAACCGCCTAAGAATGTTAACTACTTTCTGTGGACATCGTGGTAATAATGGCATTTTTATTTTGTATCAAGATGTCCAGGTACGTCCCACAATATGAGCTGTATATCGCCATTACTTCTCCATTCGATTCCAGTTATTTGATAAAATAAATATCCTAATTGAAACCCATATGTAATTATGGTATAGAATTGCGTTCTCGACAGTTTTCTCCCAATGCGATTGAGCTCATTGAGTCGAGCTCGAAATTCTGATATAGGCACGTGTAGGTGTTGTGCATGTCTGATTCCTTACAGTGCCTTACGCGCCCTATGAATCGGCGAGCGATAGCTCTCGCTACCGATCTGGTCGAGCTGGTGACTGCTCTCGTCCGTCGGGTCACCATCGATCTAACGAGGAGCTCGGCCGCGGCCAAGATCGCTTGCGGCGGGGGCCAGGGTGCATGTGCACGCGGTGAACTCACCAATGGTCCGCAGGTATCATCACCGTGCGCGCGCCATGAGTTGGCAATTAGGGTTCCGTGCAGAACGTCCCTCACCCCTTTTCTTAAAATGCGTATTTTACTTTACCGATGGAAAAATTCGCTAAATTTTAGGCCCTCATCGAAACGAAACTAGCATATATACATCCTTAGCATTCTCTATTATCTGTACAGAAATCAGTTCAAAACTCTCAGCTCCTAAGGAGTTACATGCAAAAAAAGTGAAAACGAATACCTTTTTGGCCGGCACTGTACATAGATAGCCATCAACAAGTAACTAGTAAACTATTAGTACAAAAGGAGGAAGGTAACCAATACGTTTCTACCCGTAAACGGTAGGAATAGCACGAATAAATTAATAGATAAACAATGAATAAGCATAACGTGACAGGAAAAGAAGTTGAAGGAAAGAAGTCACAGAGCAGAAGGATATTAAAGGTGCTCAATTAAGAATTGGCACTACTACAGTCTCTTAAGACTTGTTTTGGGAACGGCAATGGCGAACGACTCTTCTTCTGTTTCATTTATTGTGCATCACAAACTGTTTGGATCGTGGACATCAATGATGACGGAGGAAAATATTTTTTTTTAGAATGACACCTGTTCATAAGGAGCTTCCTAAGAAGAAGACGGTCAAGAACGTATCAATAGCAGCCCCACAAGAAGCTAAGCACTTTATGGACGACACCGCTCAAGTGACCAGCAGTCCAAAACCACCACCGTCAACAACTACGGAAAAGGTCCTTATTTATATTTTACAAATCGTTTCAAGTGAAAAAGTTTGTAAGCCCGACGAAGCGCACACGATCAAGCACAGCGAAAAAGATATCTACGAATCCTTCCAAGGAACACCTACAAATTAGTTGATGAATGCTGTGCGGTTTAGTTATTGACCGATATGTTGACCATCTCATATAAGAGTTTGCACAAAATCTGAATCTACCCACCACAGTTTAAAAAAAACTATTTGCCTCGATGGCCCTGAAGCCATCTCTCCGGCACCTTTCACTTCTTCAACTTCTTTCTAAAAGAATATACCATCAAATCCAAAGTCTGCGAAAAAAAACTTTCGCTTTATGGAAAAAGTTCGAGCTGTTTTGGTAGGTTCACGATGTAAAATGACGTGATTTTTTCATACAGCGAACGAGTGGGCACGAAAAATTTACCCATCATGTCCCCTGGCAAACGGCACGCATCGAAACTACTACTTCAACTAGTACTAGTTAGTCATTGATTTGTAAGAAAAGTGAAAGATAAGGTAGCCTAGAACCTGAGGATTGGAGAGGAAATACGTAAAACGTTTTTTTTTCGACTTTTAAACTATTTTAGGTTCCTTCCACATCCGAAGCAGCAGCACCGGCACCGCCATCGGCCGGCTTTAGAAATCAACACGTAGCTCGCGATCAAGCTGAAATTCAGCCTCCTCTTCCTTCGCAACTTTTCTCCAAACAGGTGCTGGAAAATTGTTTAATGAAAAATATTTGGAAATGATTACTGGCTCTAAGAATATTCTCTCAAGGATAAACGTGCAATGGCTCAACAGTTCCTCATGCATCAGATTCGAAACGGCTGGCCGTATGATGACAGATTCTACAGACCAGGTATGAATCTGGCTAATAATGGAAAACGTTAAGCTGACTCACTTATTCTTTTTTAGTAAGGTAGAAGCCGAAAATAAAATGAGAAATGAAATGAGCAAACCTTGAATGGCCATGCTTTCAGACTTGGACGCTTTCTCATCTGAACAACGTCGCGACATGGCTCGTATACAATTCTCAGACAACTGAACGAACCTCTGTCCTTTTTCGATATTTAGAAGTGTTTATCATCGTGTACGAATCCTTACTGACTGGTAATGACTTTGCAATACATAGCCGCTATGTTATGGGGATGCCGCACAACAACGGCACACACCCAAGACTTGGTTGTGCAGTACGCAATTACGGATTTGGCCTAGTGAGCAGAATATTTCGTTTATTTTTTTTGAAAACTAGCATGAAACTAATTTCATTTTGCGCAAAATAATTCATTAATTATGCACGAAATAAGAAATTTATTAATGAGTGCTAAGACTGGTCTGTGATTACGTACTGTACCCTTGAGCAGAATGATGGTCCAGGGGTAAGAGCGGTAACTAAACTAGATTTTATCGGCTAATTCAGCTTACTTATCTGCAACTAAAACTTTAATTTGCTGTCACTTTAGTTGCAACGTTGGTAGTCCATTGCTGTAACCATAGTTCGGGAAGTAGACAAGAGATAAAACAGCGATGCTTTTATGTGTGTATAGTCCGCTTCACATATACAATTTACATTTCTGGGTAGATAATAGAAAGCGCAATAGATGTTAATAAACATTGATGTTGCTTGCACAGCTTCTGCACACGAAATGAACCGGGATGAACAGGTCAAATGTAGTACTCGCAATTCCTGTGGTACACTGTCGCTCGGGCGGCGCAGGTTAAGAGTTCGTTTAGACGCTACGCGGCGAAAATGCAAACTTGAAGCGCAATTAATAATTAACGTCCTTAATCGAGTTTGCTCCTTTGCATTAGTGGCGCAGTCCGGTGGCGTCTCATATAGGCAAACTTACTGGTCGTTCGGGTTTTTAGACAGCTGCTATTTCTTATTAAAGGACACTTTGACGAAATTTACTTTTTCTCCTTTAATTTCTTCCCTATGTGATTATATGTCTATTTTTTTGATTAGACGCGGTGCCACCGGACTGCGCCACTAACGCAAAGGAGCAAATTCGATCAATGACGTTAACTGTTGATTGCGCTTCGATTTTGCTTTTTTGCCGTGCGAAGTCTAAACGAGCCAGAGCCGTGATAGCGCAGCGGCAAGTGAGATGGACTCACGTTCCACTAGTCGCGGGTTCGATTCCCGGCTCAGGCCGCCATGCCGTGCAGAAATTGCAAAAGATGGCAGCGATCCCAGCGTCAGGCCCAGGTTGACAGGCCGGCTGACGAACAAACTTCGTCACAAAAATCATGATTGAAAGTTGCCAAAGAAATTCGGTTAATGCTAGGACGTCACCCGGAAGTGGCGAGCAGGACCCCCGCCCGAGTCCTGTGTTCAGTATGCGAGGGCTACCGAGGCATGAACGGCCTCGGTTAAAGAAGCTAGTTCGAATTGGAACGTTGAGTGTACCTGATGAGGCGAAAGAACATCCAGGTCCTGTGCCTGCAGGAAACACGCTGGAAGGGAGAGAAGGCCAAGGAGATTGGCGAAGAGGTCAAACTCTTCTACAAGGGCAAATATGGCCAGAAAAACGGCGTAGGAATAGCGGTCTCTGGGGCTCTCAAAGACTCAGTATCCGCTGTCCACAGAATCAACGACAGGATTATGACATTGAGGTTGGATATGAAGGAAGGGTGCTGGACGATAATATCAGCATATGCACCACAAACTGGATGTTCCGAAAATGATAAGGACGAGTTCTACATGACACTGGATGAAGCAATAAGATCTGTCCCTGAAGGTGTCATGCTCACCATAGCGGGAGATTTGAACGGCCATGTGGGGGAAGAGAGAAGAGGAATGGAAAGGGTTCACGGTGGACACGGAAGTGGAACGAGAAACGACGACGGAGAACGGATTGTCGACCTGGCAAATGCTCACGACCTAGCTATCTGCAACACATTCTTCGCTAAAAGGGAGAGCCAGAAGGTCACCTACAGCAGTGGAGGGCGAAGGACAGAAATAGACTACATGCTGGTGAGAAGACAAGCCCTCAAAACAGTAAAAGACGTTAAGGTACTCCCAGGTGAAGACGTCGCGACTCAACATGGGCCGCTAATAGCGTATATAGCCATAACCCTTCCGCAGAGGACCAAGGTAAGGACGGAGCCCAAAGTCCGCTGGTGGAAGCTTCGAGGCCCGGAACGGAATGAGCTCAGAGGAAGAGTGCCGGATCCATGCGGCCCAGTAGATGAGACCTGGAACAAAGTGGCTGGAAGGATCCTACAGAGCGCCAAGGAAACCCTGGGCGAAACTAAGGGAGGACCGAAAGGCGATAGAGCTGCCTGATTCTGAAATGAGAAAGTGCAGGCTATAGTAAGGGAGAAGAAGAAGGCCTACAAGTTATGGCAGAAATCGAGGTCACCTGAGCATCTCGCCATGTACAAGAAGGCCAAAAGGCGGGCCAAAGCTGCAGTATCCAGGGCGAAAAACGCTGAACTGGATGCCCTGTACGAAAAACTGGAAGGGCCACAGGCAGAAAAATTCGCCTTCCGCCTGGCCAAGGCACGACATCGAGCGAGCCTGGATATCAGGGTAGTAAAGGCGGTAAAAAATATCGAAGGGACAATGCTAAGAAAACCAGCCGAAGTCAAGATCAGGTGGGAAGAATACTTCAAAAACCTGCTCAACGAAGAATTCCCCCGAGCAAACATACCAGATGTGGAGCCCACGGAAGGTCCAATACAACCGTGGACTGAGGAGGAGGTGCAAAAGGTCATGAAGAAAATGAAGATCGGAAAGGCTGTTGGGCAGGATGGGGTACCAGTAGAGGCTTGGAAAGCACTAGGGACATACGGAATAGGATGGCTGACAAAGTTCCTGAACAAGGTCGCATCAGAAGGCAAGATGCCTGAAGCCTGGGGAGATAGCACCATCGTGCCGATCTTCGAGCAGAAGGGCGATGCCACAGAATGCACGAACTACAGAGGAATCAAGTTGATCAGCCACACCATGAAGATATACGAACGACTGGTGGATGCGAGGCTGAGGGAGTTGGTGCCGATAGCTCAGGAACAGTTCGGCTTCATGCCTGGAAGATCCACCACGGATGCCATCTTCATAGCCAGGCAGGTGATGGAGAAGTACCGTGAAAAGTGCAGGCCGTGCTACTTGGCATTCCTAGACCTTGAGAAGGCATACAATAGGTTACCCCGCGCAGTGCTGTGGAAATCCTTGCGAGAGTGGAAGGTACCAGAATACCTCATCAAGATCATAAAGGACATGTACGACAGATCTAAAGCGACCATCCGCCGCACCGCATGGACTCACAAGGAAGGTGGACATCACCGTTGGAGTGCACCAAGGATCAGCACTGAGCCCGTTCCTCTTCCTCCTGACCCTGGACTGCATTGTCCACCACCTACGAAAGGGCCCCCTCAAGACCATCCTGTATGCAGACGACATTGCCCTGGGAGCAGACACTAGAGAAGAGCTGCAGGAAGAAGTTCAGGAATGGCAAAAGGCGCTGGCTAATAATGGCCTCAGGCTGAACGTGAAAAAGACGAAGTTCATAAGCTCAGAGGAAGGCTCAGCACCGATGGCGGACTGCGACGGAGAGACGATAGAAATGGTAGACGATTTCCGATACCTCGGAAGTGACCTGTCAAGGGATGGTGGTCTGGATCAGGCAGTGATAGGAAGGATCAGTGCCGCATGGATGAAATGGAGAGAGTCCACTGGCATCCTCTGTGACAGGAGGTACTCAAGGGTCCTAAACGGTAAGCTGGACCGGACCGTCATAAGGCCGGCACTGCTCTACGGTTCAGAGTGTTGGCCAGTAACCAAGACTCACGAAAAACAAGTACACGCGACAGAAATGAGGTGCTCCGATGGGCATGTGGATGGACGCGGCTGGACAGGGCAAGAAACGAGGACGTCAGATCGGTCACGGGAACTGCCCCAGTGCAGCTGAAGATGAGGGAGCAGAAGCTTAGGTGGTACGGTCACATCCTAAGAAGACCGGAAGACCACCCAATAAGTGCCGCTCTAGAGTTCGAGGCACCCGGCAAGCGCCCACGAGGAGCACCAAAGAAGAGATGGAGGGACGTCATCAAGAATGGCCTCAAAGAAGTCGGAGCGACACCTACAGACGCCCTGGATAGAGAGAAATGGCGACAACTAACGAAAACAGCGGACCCTGCGACGGCACGGGACTAACGCTAAGGAGAAGAAGAGGAAGTCTAAACGAGCCCTAGAGCTAGCAGCCAACCGTAATCATGCATTTCGTGTCGAGACCGCTAACTCGTTGCGACCCCGGTACAACACACCGCACTGGAGAAGCGGGCTATCGGATAAAATGCAGTAAAGGAGGCGCGCCAGTGCTCAGTTCTGGTCGAGTCCGCTCCTTTTCATCATTGTCACGTTACTACAACCCGTCAGCCTACCATCTTTATACTCCGATTTTTAATTAATTTATTCGTACTCATTTACTTCACCGTCTGGTAAAGAACTCTTGTCACAGATCAAATGGAGGAAGCAAGTTATGTTCAACGAGTATCTTCTGAGCGAAGCTCCAGCCCATTATAATAGATGGGTGGTAGAGAACCCGAAGAATACAACGACAAAAATGTTTCAGAAAGGACTAGAAAGTTGTCCTGACGCTGCTTCTCTCTCTAGCTATTGGGGCAACTGCCCGTATTTAACACCAAGGCGCAACTTGAGGAGAGGAGAAGGTTAACCCATTGACGACCGCGCGCTCCCTGCGTGTTTGGCCCGGGGACCACGCGCACTTGCAGTGATGAGAGCGTTGGTAATTGCTTTCAAAATTGTTTTCAAAATTATCATAAAAAACGTGCATGATCTCCCTGTGTATCTTGCTGTTTTTAAAACTTCCTTATGTAATCATCAGAAGTGAACGAAAGGCGGCGGGACACACGGTCCACCGCGGACCAAAGGTGTGTCCCGCCGGCGGGACACACGGTGGTTCATTCGAATGCAGCCCACCTCGAGTGGCTGGGGACTGATATCATTTGCAGAAAGGTCCTGCTGTAGAATGTGGTCTGCACATAAGTAAGAAAATATGGGGAGGGGTATGTAAAAGTACGGGAAGCCGCGCGGACATCAACGAGTTCAGTATTCTACTATCGGCCCTGACGCGTGAAGACAGGACTGTCGTCAATTCTCAATTTGAAACCATCTCAATGTATACGGTGGTGGAACACCGCCAAGGATTGTACTGTCATATTTTCAAGATGGTCAATCCTAATATGATGCACTAGAGGGAAGTTCTTCGTTTGGTGTACTTCTATCTTCACTATTACTATTAGTCTTTATTCATTCATGATCGATACCAATAATAAGGAGGAGAGGTCCGTTGTTCTCGCTCCATTTCGAAAAACGCCATGGACCGCATGGAATTTGGTAGGATTCCTGCCGTCAGCAAGTCAGTGAACTAGATCTTTAATTACGAGTGATAGTACAGATCGCTTTCGAACCCTAGCGAACATGAGTGGGGTGGATGAAAGTAAGATACGTGTGACATACAAACGAATCTTTATGAATACAGATGGGTAGAAAGATGTGTGCTAGTAGAAAGCGGTTCAATGAATCTCCGTCGTCTCAGCTTAATTTGTTTGAAAACCTTTGACCTAACAGAAGCTATCGAAACTATGTAATTTAGCGCCTGTAAATCCACATGGTTGTCGATAATTCTTTGGCAATTAATAAGGACATTGATTTTACAATCAAGAACACTTGGCTACCTATTTTTCCAGTTCAAGAGGGTTCTTTAAAAACCTATTCAAAATAATCAGACACCTTCAGTATACTTTGAACTCGACCCTGAACTTCGTTCCGGTTTTTGGTGAACGGTTTGCCCAGATTTTTCATCAAAATAGCCAAAATACCAGAATGGACACCGATCACGTAGCAGATTCCTTAGAAATAGTGATGAATAAACTTCGCAGTTTCCTATATCCATAGACTACCCACTATCTCGGGTGAGCATGCAGCGAGTGGATTCGTAGACTTTATTCGCCAATTCAATGATATTGGTAATATAATGGGCCTGACCGACCAGAACTTGCTACGCTTGCCCCTTGCTCATTTGATAGGACTAGCTTTGTCAGCCTTCGATGACTTTCCTGAGACTGACAGATTTAATTGGAAGGTAGTCATTAGAAAATTAGGAGAACATTTTTCGTGCGACCATTTCTTGTCAATGGCCAGAAGACGTCTCATGAAGTTGCGAATGCAAATTTCAGTATCTCCCACAGCTTTCGCGCATAAGCAGACAAAGCGCAATACGTACCACCAGCGATGAAAGAAAAACCGTACTTTGTTAGATCTTCTTCCCGCAGATTTTCACACTTTAGTTAACCCATTGACGACCATGCGTCCCGCCGACAGGACGCACCTTTTGGTCCGCGGTGGACCGTGTGTACCGCCGGTGGGATACACTTTTTTTAGCGCGTGGACCTGTATAATACAGGCCACGTGGGCAATGTTACTACCCATGTAGCCCTTCGGTGGGCCACACTTTAGTGTCGCGTGGGGCATGTAGCCTTTCGACAGACCACACTTTAGTGTCGCGTGGGACGTGTAGCCCAGCGTGGGGCTACGCTTCATCCCTCCTGGGAGAGACTGTGGATGGGAGTGTCTACTTAGGCAAAGTTACTACCCATTCTACACAGGATGGCGAATACGTGCGCCGAAAAAGTGTTATAGCTTTCTCTTTTCCAACGAATATCAAAACAAATATGATTATATATATATAGCAGTAGGACATAACATTCAATAAGTAAGGAAAGTTCTCAAAGTAGCTGCCATGAGCTTTGATCTCGGCTCTCATTCCTTCATTTATCGCACAGGTGGTGAGACGCAGGTACCCCTTGCCTATGATGCTCCATATTTCGGAAAAAGCTCGTCGAAATTTGACAAAATTCTTGTTGTGGACTCCCAAGATATTCCTCCGTAGCATATTCGACGGCGAGCTGAAACGGATTTAAGATCGAGCTATTCGAAGGCTATAAACCTTTCGTCGGAGATGAGCTGATTTCGGTCAAAAGAAGCGCATTTTTATTGTTGGAGCTGATTTCGGTCAAAAGAAGCGTATTTTTATTGTTGCTCCATGAAGCGAAGCGTAGCTTCGTTGAGGAGACTATTTGGCATGTTTCTGTTTTCCGAGCATTGTCGCTTTCCTGTGAAAATAATACTGATAAAGCTTAGCATGATTTAATATCTTTTTTATCGATAAAATCAAAACAGTCCTGCCTAGAGCACCGATACTTGTGAGGGTAGGACTAATGAGATGGTGGCGATTGTGAAAGTTTCTAGGCACCTCATATGTAAAAATTTTAACCTAAAGGCACGGCTACGGCGCACCCTAACAAAATGCCGCAATTTCTTGCATTTTTTATTCAGATTTTTCTCCTCTTGATAGGTGAGGACGTGTTCTTTCAACATATGATAACTACAAAGCGCAAGCTCTTCTTCAGTATCAATTGAACTGATTTGCAAGAAAGGTGGAGCTTCTGGACATCTTCTTCCAGCTAACATCATCATGTCGGCCCGTCCTCCTCTTAATAGTCCCATGCCCCACTAGTGTGTTCACCGCCCGCTTCCGTTACCTTCATGGATTGGGTAGAGTATGTCCTCCCAACATTCACAGCTTGTCAGTCTTCTACGCGTTTCTTTGAGGAACTCCGAATCTCGAAAGAATCAGCGAGCCCGCCACGCCGCTCTGAGCTTCCTGCGCAATTGCGTTATAGCTTGGATAGTTCCTCGCTACAGTTTGAAGAACAAATCTCACCCATACAGAACGAACATGAAGTGTCACGTGAATATTATAAGAAGAAAAAGTACGCTCAAATGTTCCACACAATTGCCAAAATCGAACCGAATTTCACGCGCACGTATTTATTCGCTACCCTGCATTTTTCGTTTTATCAAAGTTTCAAGATATTCATCAAGTGAACGACCATTCAACAAGCTCAAAAAAGGGGTCTGAAAATCGTCTACTTCTAATGGTCACATGAGGGAGTTTCAAAATGAACAATATACAAAGAAAAGTTATTCTTATGATCATTTTGAAAACAATTAATGCCGCTGAGGCACTCTCATCACTGCACGCGGTCCCCCGTGCGGTCTCAAGCATGGGGTTCGATTTTTTCAAAGAATTTACAACCCCCCCCCCACCTTCCAGGAGGGCTCTGGTACGACCCCCTGCATGAAAAACGTCCGTTTTGCATCTATATGGGTTTCTGCTAGTTCCGAAGTGTAATTGGCAGTCATTCTTTTCAGATGCCGCAGGGACAACATGGAATTTTTCGTCTCCTGAAAAGAAAGTTACTTCGATACGGAAGAGGAATTAATCGTTGCGACATGTTTTTTCAATGGATGTTGAGTCTTCACGTTCCTGCAATAAACAATGAATGTTTTCTGAAAGATTTCAAACCCACTAATAAGGTTAAACTTCCTACATCCGGCGATTAAGAAGGCAGTCAGTTCTACCTAAGGAGGCAGCATGTCGAACCAAAATCATATTACCTAACTAAAGTTTTAGATCACAGGAAAAATAGAGTTTGTAGAGTATTAAAAACAACATTGAAATTTCTGTTCATTTCCTTTTCAAGTTCTGAAAAAGAGGTTCTTGAACGCAATCGAACCCGATTTCCTAAGGATAAAATTGCTACATCTAAATGGATGTGCATCGGTAAGTTTTCAGAATTTTGAAAATAAAACATACACATCGAAAACTAGAAGAAAAGAAGATGCCACGATCACAATTTTTTTAATAAAAATAGTCTTCGTAGATTCAGGATCTTCACAGTTTAAGCTCGACTTCGACGCACACAAATTTAAATAGCATCTTTCTTCCAATTTCAGAACTCCTATTGGGATTTTTGAATTTTCAATTTTGAGCTGAGTTATGATCGATCAAGTGAAGACGACGCTTTGCCGCCTCGTATTCTCCTGATCTCTGCTTCTTGGGTTTCCTCACTTAATTGATCATGACTCGGCTCAAAATTGGAAATTCGAAAAAGCCAATAGGAATTTGAAAAATGGAGGATCTGGGCTTTCCAATCATATAAGAACCATTCTTTGAAAATAGGAACTTCATGCGCAGCGTGGAGCTTCGGTTTTTGGTCGATTTTTGCCGAAATCGATTTCCGAAAAGATGCCAACGGAAACTACACAAAAACAGAAAACAAAAGCAGAAATGGAAACGAAAAGTTCATGGATACATGAATCACTGCAAATGCGAGGTGAGGCACAAGTTTATTATCCTCTTCCTTCCTTTTCCTTTGTGTTGAGTTACAAACTCCACAACAGCGCCGGTTTTCGGTCAACGCACCAGAGAAATTTCGATAACAAGTACTAGCAACATGTTGCACCGCCAGCGACCATTATTGCAACATTTTTATTATCAAGATCTATATAATTTCATAGGCTAGCCTATCAATATATGGTAAACAACGGCAACGTGCACAACTCAATGTGTACAACCCAATATAAATTAGTGTCAACCAAGAGCGGCGGCGACAGCAGCGGCGAAAAATTGAAAAAATAATTGCAATGGTGAGTATGGTGAGTATGACGACGCAAAACAGGCACCCGATTTCTGAAAGGTTTGCAGAATACGAGCAATAAAAGTTTGCAGAGCACCACTGAGAGAAATGTAAATAATCATGTTATGCTGAGAAAAGAGATAAGGGCGGGCAATAGGAGTGCGTACCTGCGAAAAAACTGACGTTTTCGACTCGCTTCAGCGTAGCTAACAACAACAATAACAACAACGAAACACTTCACTTGAACTACGAAAGGAATTGATTAATTCGTTCACGAAATTTGTTGCACTGAAAGGTCAATTTCGATTTGCATTAGCTTCAGTAAGATCAGAGACACGATTACACAAAGGCAGGCTCCGGTGTAGATGGACAGCACGACGACCTGGATGACGACTTTCGCTCGTTTCCTACGACACCATCAACATGGAACGCTGAGCTGTACTCCTGAAGGGGAAATTGAGCACCTTTTGTCAATACGTGAACACTAAAGAGTCCTGAGGTGATATTACCTTTTAACCAAACCCTTGTAGTGACAAACCAATTTTAGACTTCAATCTGTACCTACTGCACCCTTAGCATTGCTCAAAAACGCAATAATGATATTCAAAACCACTTGAAATGCGATCCAAATCTCCCCCAATCTACCTGAGAGATCACCATGGTGGCATTGCACCAATTTCACAAACGGAAACGGGAGGAAAAGAGTGCACAAACATCACTATTGATCGAACACAATCCCCCAGCAAGAAAATTCAATTATCGGCACATAGAGAGGTAATAAAGGAACCTTCTTAGGTAATAGTTCAACTTGTTCCTGATGGAAATCCACGACATACTAAAGCGCGGACATTCGGAATAAGTATAAATATCTACTAAAAAGTTAATTCCCGCAGCGCTCATTTTTGTTCCGGATTCATGATAAAACTGCTTAGAGAGAAAACCTGTTTGTAACATAACTTAATGAAGAGTAGCGAAATTCGAGTCTCCATAAGAATGGGCACATCAAAATAGTGAGTGAATTTGGAACAACGCCAAGGTCGAAAGTACTTACACGTACAAATTCCAGTATTCGCTTCGTTTTGTCGTTATTTTTCAGCACATGAACAAGGGATTTCCCAGCGGCTATCTCTAATCCAGCGAGACTTAGAATATCAACTCATTTTCCCCGTCTATTTATTTAGTCCATACTTTTCTTCCAGGAAATGCAAATAGGACCAAAAATTTTTCAAGGAATCATCCTGTTGTCAAATAATAGCTAGTGCAAGCAACGCAATTGTCTAGAACAACTAAGATATATTTTTACAAATTTCGTAGAAGAAAAAGCATCGAACTAGATTGAAAATACATAAAATAAAATAACATACTGCAACTCATGCTAAGAAAATTGAAGAAAAATATATGACGGTGACAAACCTCATTCTCTTCAGATTCATCTGAATGCATGCTCGACGCCGTAATTTTTTCTCTCATTGCAGCAGCTAACGTTTGAAAGGCGTCTTCACAGTTTATTCCTAAAAGGCTGATATTTTTATGCCAAATTGAACTTTATTATCAAAACTTATATAGATTCATAAGCACGACTATTAATACATAATGTTTCATAGAAACCACATTTACAATTTTCTTTCTGAAATGCACTCCTCAGCCGTTTATTTTGAACAAGAATGAAACCAGTGAAAAATCACTACTGATCAAAACTTAGAGAAGGGTCAATAGTTGCTGCACACTATGTTATGAAGACAATAGAGAGCTCAATTATTGGTACTCGACAATCCTAAACGACTGACCCTTTCAGTTTTTTTGAAACGATAATTCTAGTTGAAGCTCAGCTCCTACATGTTCGTACCTTACTAAAACCCAGTCGGCATTATACCGATTCTTTTTATCAAAGTTCTGTTTGTTTTGTGATTCGATCTCTCGATTTGAGAAAATTCCAAGTTAAATAGCAGTCAGCAATTCGTACTGCGATTACGAAGAAATTCAACAAATAAGTCAGCTGAATGAGTGAGACCGTTCGCAGTGAGACAACAAGAATAAAAAAGCTTAGAAAAACCCTACAACAACAAAGAAACTAATAAAACCTTGACGACGAAAAACTAAACAAAAACACTTAGCCAAAGACTGACGAAAAACAATCACCTGTTTTAGCCGATACATCATACAAAAAATACAACGACCCGGTTCTTTAGACGTCGAATTACCATTTCAGTCTTGAAGATGGTAATCATACTCAAAACTGAACTCGTTCAGGTTCATAGCTTACTTAATCCTTTAAGATGTTATACATGTTGACTTGAAACACCTCTAAGAAGAGTAGAGAAGTACTAAAAAAGTGATCAGGGAAGCAAAAACTCAGCTGAATGGGATGGGTGTAATGCTTAACGACGAGGTGGAAAAAGAAAAGCGCTAAGAACAAAAGCGTTTCAGAGGAAAAAAATTGTTCAAAATCGCTTGAAAACAAGAAACAAAAAACTACATTCCAGAACGACAAAAGACTGTCACCTGTTTTCGCCGAGACTTCATACAAAGAAACACCGAGCCGGGTGGCTAATCGTTCCGCGCGGGCGAAGTCAACCTAGAACGATTTCATAGAACATTACCATAAAACACGATCACCATAAAATACAACAAACCCAGAGCAGGAATACACTACTTATTAAAATTTTAAAGGTACTGTTATTTTGGAAGGCATTAAAGACTAACAATAAACCACGTCCAAGGGTTAGTCATTCTTCGACGAGAACATTGGGAATGGGAAAAAGCTGTAAAACGATGACTCAGACTACATCATTTCCAAAAAAGAAAACACTTTTATGGTACGCCAATGTGGTATGCTAAAGCACGAGCTGAGTCACCGTGTTCTTATCGACCTTTTGTCGAATTTTTCTCAGCACCATTTGGCCCAAGAGCACCACACCGAACAAAATCAAATGTAATCGCAAGAATACGTCCAGAACCACAGAGCTCTCTGTTTGTTGAAAGCTCTATTTTTCTAGTTCGTAATTAACCCGTAAACCTGACTCAGAAAAAACTCTCCCTCCGACATGGGAAAGCTACAAGAATGATCATTTACCCTGCCCACGATCGTCCTGCCACTGTAATGAAATATTCGGTCTATTATATTTGATAAATGGGAGAAATTTCCGACACATGTCTCTGTTTTCGCCAGAGCTCCATTTTACACTAAAGACCACCGATCCCGAGGAAACGAAAAAAACTTTCCTTAAAGCCCAATTATCATGTTATTTGTTGTCTTTGGCGTAAGACGGAATACCGTAACTCTCCCGTAAACACCATTGTAACAAAACATGTAAAATAACGGAATTGCAGGATAAAAAACGTTATCAATTGCCATGGTCTCATGTGGGAATGTGAAAATGATTACAGATGAACAACCAGTGGACTTCACAGAACTTGCACCCTTCAAAAAGGTCTGGGTAAATTGCTCTTGATTCCAAATCTGGGTGAATCCCACGGATAACACAATGAAACGAATGAGACAAAAGAATAATTCCCACATTTATACGCAATCGCGATAGGCGATGGTGGCGCACGATAACATTTCACGTCGGAAATTCACTTATCTCCCCCAAATCATTGACCGCGGAAATAATATAGTACACCGTATAAGATGCGAGAAGGAAACTAAAGCAAATAAAGGAAACACTAAACTAACAAACGCGCAAATGTTGCGCCGTGGACAGCACAAACAGAAAGTGAACTCACCTGCTTTTCTGCTTCCAAATCGGCTTTGTTTCCGACCAACATTAGAACAGCATTTTGCGGTGCATGATGCTTGATTTCCTTCAGCCAGTAACCTTCCAAATTGTTGAACGACTTCTCACTTGTCATATCGTACACACACATCACACCGTGTGCAGAGTGATAGTACGAGTTATATATGGTTCGATAGCGCTCCATTCCTGCCGTATCCCATAGTTCTAACCGGATCTGAACATTTAGTAACTAATTCGCTTAACTTTTATCACATCAAAACTTCAAAAAAATTGAAGCCTAAAAGTCTAGCAAAGGTAGTGCGGATGAATAAACCTGAAAAATCACTCAGTAGAAATGTGGATATGTTAACATTTCCTCCAAAATAGAGCACATTGTGCTCTAGGTCAACAGGGCACCTTAATTAATATGAATCCTCACTTATTAATTTGGATGATTTCTATTAGATCAAAACTTCAGAAAAATGGAACTGGAGTCAAAATGGTTAGCTTAACGAAATGGATCCTGAAAGAGAAAGAACCGCTTTAAAAATTAAATCTAAACATAAATTAGCCCATAGTTTGTACTTTTTCAACAACTAAAAAAGTACAATGAATTCAAACGCCAATTGAGTACCTAAAGTTCAACAGCAAAATCTAAAGCAAACAACTAAACCTTAGCCTACATCGACAATATGCACACCAAACAGTGCTGAGAAATACATTATGAAAGAAAAATCGAAAGAAAAATGGGTGCAGTGTGTTCGAAGTGCAGACCAAGAAAATTCCATGCGGTCGCATCTTTTCACAGCAATCTGTTCAAATTGGTGTTCGACAGATTGAAAACACACATTTAAAAATAATTTGACCTGCTTTGAGGATTCAAGTAAATAGAGCAAGTACAGCACTTCTTCGGGTAGCACCTCAACTCACATGGCGCCGAAAATTGAACAAAAGGCAGGAATTGTAGCATTGCAACTGAATATTACCTTATCACGTCCAAGTTTGATGGTTTTCAACTTGAAATCTACGCCGAGTGTGCTCACATGATCGGCACGAAATGTGTTCTCGGCGAATCGCAATAGTATGCACGATTTTCCACAATTATGATCGCCGACGACAACTATCTGAAAAGCGATCGCACGATTTATATGAGCGTGCAGTGAGATAGCGTGTAACTGCGGATCATCTCTGATGAGAACGATCAAAAGAAACAGATCTCGTGAACCCACTTTAAATAAGTGATTGTAGCTCATGGTCGCTCATCGACGAGGGCGACGTTATTGCGCGCGGGGAGACACTGGTGGTGCAATGAATCATAAACGACCGAAAACACACACACACACACACACACGCTCACGCTCACGCCGACGAGACTGGAGCGGACGCGAGACAGAGCGCTCGGCACTGAGGGAGCAGATCAACGAGGTGCACGAGGCACCGACACGTCCTCGATTATCGAATGATCGCCGCCCGCGTTCGACCGACCGCAATCGCCCCCACAACCGAGGCCACCGACGCCTGTATGCCGACCGTAACCTGATCCACACAGGACCGACTGCACTGTCGCCTGCCAGCTCGCAACTGCCCGCAGCAAAACCATGAGGCCTATGCTATACTCCGGCAACGGGCCCATCGCATCGGAGCTAAAAATGCATGACTCCCCTCTGTACAGCATTACAGCTGGGTTTTTTGTATACTGCTATGTGTGGGGACTCGGAGCAGTGCTGCCAAAACATGGCAGCCGGCGCTGGCTCGTCGCAGCGCACTGCGCTGCGACGAAAGCCACAGTACTGTCGTAAGAGGATCTGTACCAGGGCTGGGCGTTTAACGGTTAACGGGTTAACGATTTAACGGAATTAACGGCACTTTCCGTGGAAAGTCGTGAGGAGAATTCAACGGCAACTTTTCCAAATTTAACGAGATTTTAACCGACTTTTTTCTTGAGACAGTGAGCAGTCTTGTCAGGACCCGCTCACTCTTTGCCGGTAAAGGGTCTCTACTATCTGTTAGCTTCGCAAGAGATTTCGCAAGAGAATTAAACTAAGGTAAATAACTACAACAAAATTAAAAAGGGTAGAAGTTCGCGAACGTGTCCCAGAACTCTAGAAAAAGGCGATGTCGGTCACCAAGCTCTCGTCGCCACAAAAACCTCATATAGATAGTCAACATGTCAGAACAGAAGTCGGAACACACGTAGGGTACACGCGTCAGGATAAACGTGGGGTACAGAAGCCAAAGCTACACACACATGGGGTACAACATCTTAAATAGTGCCTAGAATAGAATCTATTCAATGGATGTACCGTGAATCGTGTTTTCATGGTATAGTAAAATAAATGCTCGGCTTTAATGTTATTTTTTCGTAACACGTTCGTTCGGAGTAGTTATTCTTAAGGCTATCGCATTTTAAACACAATTTAACAATTTTAACGAATTTAACGAGTTCAACGGTTTTCAACGGCGGATTTCCGCGTTGAAAAAATACGGTTAAAAATTTACCGCTCACAGTTTAACGCCCACCCCTGGTCTGCACCATCCTTTTTGCCCTTGCGGGAAACTATCCGAGTCCCCGCACACAGCAGCATGCAAAAAACCCAGCTACAGTGCTGTATAGAGGGGAGCCATGCATTTTTAGCTCCGATGCGACGGGCCCGTTGCCGGAGTATACTATAGACCCAATAGAGCAGCAACGCTGAGGTCGAGTATGTTTTCCGTGATGGCTTCGCCTTTTTGCGGCATTACTGCTGGGAAACGATATTTTCCACGTTGTGACGAGCAACGACGTTTGGATCATTGACGCCGACGCACCGACCATAACCTGGCTCACACAAGACCAGCGACACCGTCACCTGCTAGCTCCCAACTGCACAGATTGTCGTACCATCAGGGGTTGTTTAGTTGCTCAGGTACCATACTGAGAAGGTGGCAGTGAGGTACCTCTGCAAAGTGGGAGCTGTACCAAAGCGAAAGAAGAGGAGGCGACTATCAAATTAAAGGCGCACCCCCGAAACTGCTCTGGATAAAAACGTTGTGGAACAAATGAAAAAAGGTCATTCCATAACCAACGACCTTCTTACGAACGGGATGGGCGAAGACTACGAGCTTAGGCTCATGATCTCGATGGCCAAGGTTCGGCCTCGTATCAGGCGGAAGCCCTTTCCTAGCTAAGAAATAGCTAAAAGGAAATGGGGCCCAACCAACTGGATGATAGGCGTTCGTTTACGGCTCAATCAGATTCTCGATTTCTCGCAATCATTTTTTTACTGCGGGTTTCGCAGTAGGAGGTGGCACCACCTATCAGTTGCCCCTGTGCAACTAATGCTGGGTGTGAATGAACCTTGGGCCGTATGATCGTGTCTCCCCAACTCGAGAGTGAGCGAGGTTAGAGAAGCAACGGACGAGAAACAACACAGGCCATGCGGTCCGAGTCCAATCGCACTCGCTCTTCGCTCTCCCAACCCCGCTCACTCACGAGTTGAGGAGGGACGAGCATACGGCCCCTTAAGTGATTGCATCACCCCTCATTTACCACTCTGAACCTACCACAGGGAATGAGTGGGTCGCAGCGTTAAACTTAAAGGACTATTCATCACTGCTCTAATAGCAAAACAATAATGGTTATGCATGGCGTAGAGACGCTATGGCCTCTTTCACACTCTACTGCGTCAGTAAACCAATGTAGAGCAGTTCAAATATGGGGCACGGGTACTTCCGCAATAGCTCCGTGACTGGACTGTCGTTGGTCAAAACTATTAGTGCATATGTAGTTGGCGATATGTGTGGTTCCTGCAAAGAAATCAGAAGCCGGATACAGCGTTACTGCGAAGCTGCCGCGCGCGCCATCGGTCCCTTTGTTTCATCATTACTGCGGCAGCAACGCAGTAAAGTCTGAAGGGGCCTTAAGATCGCACCAGTGCAGTGAGCGTAGCGCAGTGGTTGCGTTCGCACCTTTGCTGTGACAATGTGATGGCAGAACTGTTAGTAGGGAATGACATATCATTCTCGAAAGATGGTGTGGAGTTCGAGGTCAAACTCAGGGTTTCACGCACCCACAACTCATCTCAGGGCGGTCCCAACACGCAATATACTATAAGATATTGTTGCCCAGCGGCAATGCCGAAAACGGACGCAACCATGCCCATGTTGTACACCATTTGGTCGTAGGTGGTCGGCGACAGACACGGTAACTGGCACAGATGGTGCCAGGGTCGTACATTCCCCTCAATGGAGGGACAAATGTCGCGGTTCACTTTATTCGCTCTCCTCTCAACTATAGTCAAGTATGTGACTCTGCCACGACTTATTCCAATTGCCGTTCCCGTCGCCGACCACGGCTTGCTGATCTAAGTACGTATAGCATTGACCTATTGCGAAAATACACCCACCATCCCCGTTGCTGCTCGATTTTGGCTTCACCACCACAGTGAGTATGAATGAGTCCGTAGGGATCGTTTATTGTGCACACAACGCGAGCATGTGCAAAAGACGTAAGATCAATGATTCAACGAGTTCTCGTCGCGCCCTGTTTACTATGGATCGTGCCGTTCTAATATTAATAACATTATTTTGGAATGCAAAACTTGAAGGAAACTGCCGCTAGCCTCTAAACTGTATGTGCTTGTGCTTCTCATTGTGGGAAATAACAAGAGTGAATTACGCAGCCGCAACAGCTTCGTAGAACTTTAGCAGAAGCAAAGGCTAAACTATATTCTGGAACACTAGAGATTACTACAGACGTTTTGCATTCAATCTCTTCATAGCGTAGAAGGAAGGATAGGATGATTAGGAGATAATGACTAGTGAGAGAATTGCTCTCCAGGATTGGTGATTTTCCTCGCGTAAACATAGATCTTCATTACGGAGGTCTATTTCCTTTGATTAGCAACCTTAAGCTTTTCTACTATTTCCCGATCGCGGATAAAATAAAACATAATTGAGCCTCAATACCTAGACGATTACATGTCACCATACTCAGGTGCGGCGCTAGGTTAGAGTCAGTGATCAGGGGGTGAACTACGGCATCTAGACCTGGAGTTTGTCGAGAGGTAGAGAGCGAGATTTTCTGCCTCTTTCCGCAACGCATCTGAAGAAAAATTGGAACTGAAAGAGTATTCATGGTAAAGGTAAAGGTAACGGCAAAGGTAAAGGTGAAGGTGTCGGCGTTGATCAGCCCCCTAAGGAAGCGCCGCCGCACTCGTGTTCTATTCAGTATCGTAAAGACGCGGTGAATGCGTGTTTGGCCTATACAATGACTTGCGGGAGCCAGCCGCTATACCAAGTGTCTTTACCTCCCCAGACAAGTCTGGCACCAATTTACCCTACCCCGGAAAGATGGAAGACTTGGTTAGACCGGGCCGGGATCGATCGCTATACCGTGCGGGTGTCAGTAGCGACTCTTTCCACTGCGCCATGCGGGTCCTTTCATGGTAGATGAACAATAATAAATAAAACTTAATGCGAACAGAATACGACTTAATGAGGTGACTAATTAGAGAACCTTACCCGTCTTAGCCGCAAAGACAACTGCCCGATGTCTATCGATAATGCCCACTACGAGTGAAAGGAATGAAACGTGTCACTTTTCGAGAACGAGACAAAATTGAAGTGGAAAGTGCACCTCAGGTGGTGGCGAAAGTTGCTTCATTTATTCACTTCCAGCCATAAAAGTGGTCGCAGTCCAAATTGATGATGTCGACAGGTGTTAGAGGCGAAATATTAATGATTTGCGTGAAGACGCACCCAATAGCCGACGGCACAGTGGCACATAGGCGAATCGATTTCAGATCTGCCTGTCTAATTTCGCTCGATTTCAGCAGCTACACGTAAGTTAGACCACTTTAGCTGGAGCTATGGTTCGTCCCCATTTGTCCGTACTAACCTGTATGTGCTTCAATCGGCTTGCAATTTATACAATAAGAACGCATTGCAGGATCGTGATCAAAACCTCAAATACCTAAATCAGACGAAGTTTCAGCCAAGTCGGTGTTACGGACCTAATCACCGTAACTTTTTGCACCATTCGAGAAACGAACACCGTGATCATCATTCACGATATCACCCACTGATGCTCATAGTTTCCCTCGGCAAAACAACAACCCTAGCTTGGACCATGATAGAGAACACGTTGTTGGCATCCGTTGGAGCAAATTGATGATCAACGGGACACGGATGACTGAAAAAGGAAGAAACGGAGAATCCCGGTTTAAAGGAGAGCAACCTCGTCCTCTATAGAGTTAACATCTTATTTTTATCAGAAGGGTAACAACAACATCTCTTTCTCGCGGGCTCTTCCACGGACTTCGGAGCATCATGCAATTGTTGTCATCACCTCATTGTTACCATCGTCATCATAGTTATCATTGTCGTCCATATGGCACATGCATGTTAAATGTGGTTCTACTTGAAAAAAAAAACAACGTAAGAAATATCGATAGATGACGGATGTTCGTTGCCGTCGAGATGCTACATAGTTGATTCTGTGCAGAAGTTACGATTTCCCGCTCAGAAAAAGAACAGTGACAGAGATGTAAATATCAATGGAAACATAGAAACTGCTGGCCACAAGGCTGTAGCCCGTAGCACTGCCGTTATTCATTCCCTTGTGCAGCCAGAGTGTATCGATCTATGGACGGAAATATGTAAACGCTGTCTTCTGAGCGTCAATTCTAATAATTTATTCAGTTCACCGACATTTCAACAACCAGTAATGCGTGTATGTCGAGCAGCTTCAAACGATCGAGTTACACTCCAATTGGGTAGATGATATGTGGCCTCTTGGAACCGACATTGCTCTGCCATTGATCAACACAAAAACGATGAACATCTTTATAATGAAATATACACAAATAACAAGAAAGAGGTGTGAGACGTGTGGCGGCTATGACGAGAAAAAAGGCCACAGAAGCAGATCATTAACAATTAGAGACAGAATATTGCACCACAAAAGAGGGACAACTGTCCAGGACTCATGCCCCCTCCCCCCAAATCTTGTGCCTTTGGTACATTCTTCCATTTATCTTAGATGCATTCTCCTCTGCAACACAGCGATGCCTTGTTCGTACTCAGCTTCAAAATGTTGTTGTTTTTTGTGAACCTTCCCAAATGACAACGTTATGCGCCAGTTGATACGGAACAGGCTGTACGACACTGAAGGCGCGTCGTAGAGCTGCTTTGTTTGTCCTTACGGAAAGAATGGAGATTGTGAGAAGTCGGCAGTGGTGTATGGGACTGAATGAAGGGCTTGCAATGACCCATACATTGGGGAGACCGGGGCCCAGATTCATCAACGGACGAACGGTCTCCGAAATCGCGGCGCCACCAGAACCAGACGGCAGAGGCGATGGGAGATTGCGTTTAACATAGGCATTCTAGGAGAAGTAGAGAAGGGTGGGTGCCGTTCGGGGTATATCTCGGGGTTTATCGGGGGTTTACCCATGATGAATCTGGATCCGGTAGGGTGTTGTTGGCACGTAAAAAGTACGTCTGATCATTATGAGAAGGTATAACATAACATCAGTGGGAATCCACGAGCATGATGCCTATGACGGGGATCGCTCCGACATTCTGTGCAGAATTACATCTAACGAAGCTGAGATATCGTCCAGAAAGGCGATGGAGGACTTCCGCAAGGAATCAAATTATGAACAACGGAAATGAGTGTCCATCTATGAGCGATGACTTCTTATCATTTACACCGTTCTGTAGGTTCCGGAACGAATAAAATGTTTGTCAGCAATGCCAGGGAGTTTTCGGCGTTCCGGTACATGTGGAGTTGTGGACCATCAGACCACATTGAAGGCCTACGAAAACGTCTATTAAATTTTACCCTCCTTCAGAACAACAGCTCGCAACAAGTTTAAGTTCATGCTGAGGTACCAAGAAGTGGGAACATTGTGAGCTGTTTGTTTTTAGGTTGAGGGTGCCTACACCCGCTGCATTCTTGGCCTTCTTTTTTATCTGAAGATGGTTTGCCCTTTCATTTCTGATATCCTCACACTGCGTGGGAAGATAGCGACCATTTAGTTAGTATTCTCTCTGTAAAAACGAAGACCGCTCTTCGCTATCATCGCAATTTCTGCTGGATTTAGGATCTCAACTGTAAACGCGAGTCTTACTAAATTTCGAGAAATTTCGATATCGGTTCGACTGATAATTCGTTTTCCAGTTTACGGAATGTGCAGCTATTGAACTACAAGTTTTTTGTCTTCCCGAGTTTGTGGACTAGACTTTGTGCTATATGATGAACTCAGATTGAGCAAATTGCCACTTCATTAAATAGAAGACAAGAATGACAATAAAATTACAATTAATGACTAGTGCTTTTCAAAACAACCTTGAGAACAAGCGTTCATACGTGCGCTTGTCCTACAATGAAAACACATATTTACAAAATAAAGCAATATCGAGGAGACAACACCATGAGAGGGCAGATAATCACAGCGGACGAAGTCTCCTCGCCGATAATGGCAACAAGAAGATTTGATCTTCAACAAACATAGAAGCCGCTAGTCACAGGAAAGGACCTATGACACAGACAATATCTGTCCAATTTTGTGCTTGACTAAATAATACAACTCTGATGATAACCGATGAATTGTGCAAGAATTGCGGATGAGAAAATGTACCCGAATGTTATGATATTATACAGCATTATGAAGACGGATATAACTCTTCACAATGTACCGAAACGAAAAGAAAGTTTCCTCATATAAACGAAGTACCTGGAGAAGATATGAATGCGATACAATGCCTCAAAAGACAAAAGTCAAGAGGAGAGATCACTAACGTGACAACGATTGACGATGAAGTATAAACTACACGTGAGTTGACGTCCGACTTGGTGGCCTGATTTTGTCAGGAGATGGCATGAAATTGTATGTGGACGCTTTAGGTGTGTCGACCTCTGGCAGTGCTTCAAGAGCTTGTGATTTTTCTGCGGATACGGCGTACATGTCTGACAATCCTGAACAGAAACACTATGGATTGAGCTTGACTTTTTAGGCGAAATTTGACAAACCTCCAGGAGTTGATACTCCGGACGCAAATGATCCATACGAGTGTTCATAACGGCCGCACATGATGTTGTACTCAGTCGCTGATAGGTTCGCACATTTTGGATATAATGAATTCGGGAAGGTCGCTGCTTGCATGTAGTCCAGATCCGGATTATTTTGAGGGATCGATATGTAATCCTGGAAAGAGAAGTATTTCACGGTCAGTACTCTAGTTGATTTAAATCTGGAGTAAGCCAATAGGGTTGGTGGAACAACGATATGAAAAATGTGGGAAAAGCTTAGAATCTGTAGAAATGAGAAGTGGATCTGAACGATGCTGACGGATCGTAACTACCACGTTTACGACGGTTCCAAAACGCAACGTTTTCCCACTGCGCTGTGAAAGGCCCGCCCATCGAGAGACCCAAATCGTCCCCGTAAACAGTGCCTGAGAAGTCTTGCTAAAGGTGCAGTAATTGTAAAGTCTTTCCAAATAACCACTCAAAATTTTTATAGGCATTTTGGTTGGGATACTCTATGAAATCATTTGAAGAATAATAAAAACGTGAGAAACAAGACAAATAGCACGAATTCTGATATTAATATCATCCAGTGCTAGTCTATATTTCTAAGGAACTATTATAAGACGGATGTTACCTTTGAAGAGACCACATTGCCCTGTTCTGGACTGCAACTGTACATCTCAGGAAAGAATGATCCATCCAAAACTTCGCACTTCACGGTGACATCGGACGGATCGTCTGGAACTGTTAAAGAGTTACCGAAGATACTTATTACGGAAGCGGTACAGTGATTGATGTAACGAAAACGATTCCATTACAGAATAAAAAATTACCTATAAATTTCGAGCCCTTTTTAGAATATTTATGTCGTCGGCAAACGACGCAGCAGCAGATGAAGGCAAGTAGCATGAGAAGCCCAGAAGCGAGTACTAATGGCGTAGCGCTGTCCAGTGATGCTAAAATGATAGGACTAAATAGAACACTCATTGAGATACCATAGAAAATTTTCGTTTACAATTCTTATAATCTCCTGAGATAAGAAAGATTTTATAAAAAGATGTCCAGTGATGGTCGAAAAATGACAGCAAAGACTTATCAGGAAAACCTCTACTAATTCAGAAAGGCACTTCTATCAAAATCTTAACCATATTTGACTTGCATTTATAGGGAATCATAAGGCAAGAAGTTTATTAGCGAAAGCTTATGAGTAAAATTGTGGTTAGAGGCTAAACGGGGAAATGATTGAGCGAAATTTTTATTTTGCACGACAGCTGGATTGATGTAAATCGAGAACATACGAATATGCGAAGAACGAAGAGTACCACGGAAAAACGTGTCCATAAATTACAAGCGTTTATTGAGCAGTCTTGTATTTTTATTATCTTATCTTATTTTTGTGTTCATTCTCTCAAAAAATACTCACATAGAACATCAGTCATTCCTCGTGTTTTCAGGTGAACACCTACGGAATCGCTGCCAATATCATTGCTTGCTGTGCAGTTGTACATTCCCATGTCGACGTCTCGTAGGTCTTTGATCGTCAAACGACTTTCCACACCGTACGAGCGCGGAATCTGATGTACCTTAAATAGTTATTTTGAAATTATGCTGTCCATTCCAGCCAGCACTGGAAGTTGTGGGGCTTTCGTGTGCGACAACTGTGTAATCTATGGGCGTCCAAAAACTTGGGGAATGCAAAAATTTTTAAAAAAGTCACGACGCGATTGTCGTACGTTACATATCATCCGGTTTATGGCACAAGTATAGGCATGTGAGATGGTCGTTGGTGAACTTATTTCCTCTTGATAAAAAGTTTAAAATAACCAGCAAGGGTACCCTTGAGCTTTGCGTTCAATCTCAACAATCTCCGGATTTTTTTCGAAAATCGTCTGTAACATGGAGCTCTCCAAAAATTCTGTAAGAAGGTCCCAATGTGTATAAGTAGCTCTCCTGTTAGTATACAGTTGCTTTGGTGATATTTTTGATAAGAATCGAACATGGAAAACAGACAATCTTAACCAATTTAAAACGAGCTTGGCATTCGCTATCACAAAGGACTGTAGAATGTAATTCTACGTTGTTTGTCGCAATTTCTCCTTTTCCATTTCTTTTTCTGTCACCTTCTACGCATTCCCACTCACAAGCATTTATCCTAAGTGGATTACCATTTGTTGTTAGTCCATTTCTCTCTTGCGTTATTCTTACTGTTTCCGTGTGTGGTTAATGGTGACTTGGATTTTCGGGTACTTATGAATTAGGTGTATTGTAATACTTTTAGAAGAAGAAAACGTACTTGCATACGGCCTGAGGCGTAACTGAGCTGTTCGCCATTTTTCGTCCAGTGGATTTCAAGCGGTTTTGGTCGTCCACTGATACGGCATGAGATCTCTGTCGACTCACCAATACCTGATGCAACCTCAGGTGGTGCGACTAGCACTGGTGGACCTGAATCGGATGTTTCAAATTTTCCATGTTACTTTTCATATTATTACGTTCCAATAGGCCATAAATCAAGGACACACCTCGAATGTGAAGAAAATGTGACATCGAAGCATGTTTGAAGCCTTCAACGACAGCCGTACACTGGTATTCACCTTGTTGCCAATTGCGAACATTTTCAATTGTTATTCTACAAATTTCTAATTATTTGCCATTCTGAGTGCGGTTATAGTTCATTGAACAGCCAGCACTCACGTGTCCCCTTTGGCTATGATCTGTTCGTCTCCAGCTCTCGTCCAAAACACCGATGGTAAAGGGTTACCCACAGCATCGCAACGAAATGATGCCGATTCTCCTTCGTTCACTTCTTTCTCTTGCGGAGTGGACATGATGCGTGGAGCAACTGAAACAGCTGTCGTTGAACACAACCGATTTTTATCAGTACTTCATGCTTCTTCTGGATTTTCGAGATTCCAATTTTCTCAACAAAAAATACTACCGCGCGCCTTTGTTGATGCTACTTTCGAAAGGAAAATTTCAGACAATGAAAGTGCATCTCACTTTGCACATTGAGTATATGCGATCCAAGCAAATCAAGCCTGCTGATTAATTGAGCTTGAAAATGTAAATCAAAGCTAAACATAGCAGAGCGTCAGACTTGGTGAAAAACGCGCATTTTTTGTGCATGAGGAAAACTGTGAACAGTGATCACAGTGGTGCCTAGCGAATGAGCAGCTACATGTGGTTAAGGCCACTTTGAATTATCCTACTTACATAGTGGTTTCACTCAAAGTCCATTCATGCTTGGCAGCAAAGTTGCGCATTAATCGCAACGCATAGCCCAGAGACGCAGTGGACACAGAATAAATGCCGAACCATTTCGCAGTGAAAAAACAACACCTATTAGTGTTCAGCGAACAAAATGAATGCCCTGTGACTGTTGGTAACGTTAGAGAGAAACTGTGAAGCACAACTCACAAAAATCGTGCCTTCAGCTTAAATGCAGCATTAATGTGCTGCCGAGTATGAAGAGATCTTAAAACCAAAGACGAGCTAGAGCTTACATGAAACATCCATCTTCAGCGACGCATGACTTGTACCCACGATATTCGACGCCTGACAGGTGTATTCACTTCGATGGTCCTCCATCTTCAACGACTCAAAGGCCAATGTCTGAATGAAAATAAAATTATGTGAGCATGAAAGAAAAACTTCAGTTGAAAACTTCAGTTTTTGGTGAAGGGTCGTCTCCATCTTGGAAAAGTCAGAGAAGGGTAGAAATTGAAGCGAGATGGACCAGCCATTCTATTCGATATGAAGTCAAATCTTCCTTTTGTGAAAGTATGACGGATTTGTCTAATGTTGCCAGGATAATAGCGGAAGCTGAGAAAGCAATGCTTCCGTCAAACACAGCCATGACGTTACCTACGGAAAAGCAGTCACAATTGTAGAAGACGCCCATCTCCTTCCTCTTTCATACGGCCCAAATGTGAAGGTTCTCCATAAGAACCACCTGATTTCTGGAATTTATCGATGGAGTGAGTCACCCAGTGAAACGAGCTCATCTCCTCTAAGTCAGCCTATGCGCTAAGCCTATTCATTTTGGAGCACCATTTTCGGTTGCACAGAATTTCACTTCGTTCCCGTATCGCAAAACTGTAGGAGGATTACAATATCGCTAGAACAGTCACGAATGAGGTATGTGATTGTTTTGTAACGCTCAAAACACGACCAATAATTAGTTGGTCTGTCGGACTAGCGGAATATTATTGTTTCCAAACAAAATTAGAAGTTTATCGTAAAGAAGAATTCTAACAGAATTGTCATCGACAAAAACTCACATCGGTGGACTGGGGGAGCGGTTGATTGCCATTTTTGAACCAAACTATTTTGATGTTATCCAAAGGTTTCGCGTCCACATTACATGCAAGGAGAGCAGTGCCGCCTTCACGAAGACGATGAGTAGACGCTAGTGAGAGGTTCACACGAGGCGCGTATTGCAGCACAAGTTTCAACGAGTCCGATTCGCTCTGAAATACGACCAGTTCGATTATTCGAAACTTGGAGAATAAAGCGCGATAAATATGGGATCATTCTTCAGAGCTTTGACTGAATTTGTATTAACACGTTGACGACAGCGCCTTTTTCGCGTGTCTGGCGCGTGGGACCAACCGATTTTCTAGCGCGCCGAGGCTGTGGTATGATGCCGGCATACGGCGAATTTTTTTTTCAAAACGGAAGTGAATAGCAAATCTCGAAGACTACATATACAATCCTGTAATATCGGAGATTGTGACTATTTCTTTTTTTGCAATAAAAATAGAAAAATAACAGCTGGAAGCTTTTAGAATGTCCTTTTTCCCTATCCAGGTTAAAAGGAAATTGTTATTTGTTTATTGTTCATTATTTGTTTATTCTAATGATCAATATTTGTTTGTATTTATGTGTTTGTTTCAGTAAACAGTTTTTCTGCTACTGCTTCTCCCGGTTAGGTTAGGAGTAAACGAACAGAAAAAAAAAACAAATCGCTTAGCGCAGACCGAACAGGGGAACGCTCATCTTGTTTATCTTCAGCAACCGATACCCTGGTGAATTGCTGTGAGGTCATTGTGGTAAAGTACATTCTCGCTCGATAGGGCAGAATATAGGGATATCTTTCTAATATGTTCTTGTACTTCGCAACAGCAGCATCCCACAGGGGGCGGATAAATGTGTTATAGGTCAAACAAATCAGCAAAAACAAAAATTCAGAGCGCCGGTGACTTTCAAATTTCTTACATAGTTTTAACTAAAGTTCCTTAATGCGTGAAATGTTTCTAAGAAGATTTTTCGTATGGGTGCAACGCACAACGCGCACGCGTTTGTACCCTAGAATCGACGCACTGCGTGTGCGTGCGCGTCGCGGTTGCAACGCACTCTGAATCACCCCAACTGCACACTTGCCCCGAGTCTAATTCAGGGTCCTTCTTTGCTTCCAATTCTTGTGGGTAGACGTCATAGTGATCAAATGGCAAAGTAGTTAGTGCAGCTCCAAAAAAATTGTTTGACGTGTGTAGAAACTTTTCCCCTTACAACGAGCTTCTATCAACGACATGTGCACCCATCAGAAGCCTTTAACAGCCCCATTTGAAGCGCGTTCGTGCAAGATTAAGTGCCTGCAGATGTGTCAAATTTTCGTGTGTTTTACGGCTCCTCTACGATCTTCCAATGATTTGCTTTGTAGGTACTGTAGAACTTTCATTTTCAACTCCAGTTACCTAGGAATTCCGTTTTCAAAGGCTTCATGGGAGTTGGGAAAGAGTTTGCGCTTATTGGATGTTCGGGAGAATATTTTCATGAAACTCTACACAATTACATTGAAATGTCAGCCCTGTGCAGCCAACTATTACATTCAATTTCACTCTTGCACTGACGGTAGCCTTTACCGAGAGATCTTAAGGGTTTGCGGCCGTCGGGGTTTCGGTAACCGCGCGCCCGTTGATGAATGTGGGCCCTTGATGCATTAGTAACCATGGGCACGTTCAAAAACCAAAAAAATGTCGCCCCACTTGAATTCGCCACTTTGACACGTAAGAGTGAAGAGGCTCCAAATAAAATAGAGTTTTTTGATATAAGGAAGTTACGGGTTGGTTTTTTATAAATAGGTGATCAAATTGATCAAAATCTCTACGAAGTGCACGTTGATACTGGCCAGGAAGCGGCAAGGTATGTGGAGAATACCCCTCGTGGTAAGGCGAACTTATTACTGGATATTAATACGCACGTTTATCATCTAAGTTCAGAAAATAAGGTAGTCAAACCCGAATGCTGAGGAAGTTGCTGCGATAATAATACGTGAGTAGCACTGGTAAGACTCGATATGCAGCAAAACTTATGAAACTTCTACACGTTTTATTATCATCAAAGCTTTATATTTTCTGGCACAAGCTTACCTTTTCTGGGAAGGTGTCATGTTGGCTTAAACACAAAATATACTTGCGGTCATCTTCAGGGCGTGGAACGAAGCTGAAATAGCGGTGTGATAATGGGAAAAGAGCACAATTTTATGGAAAATACGGGCAATAAGAATGAACGTTGAAAACATAATTTACAGCAACTCTCACCTGATGTTGCTGCTGACGATGTATCCATGACCATCTTTTTGTGTCTCCTCGTCAACTTTCGCTTGCAGCGACTCCTGCGTCAGCCCTGCGTTCTCTGAAAAGGAAACGTTGACGGTTTCGATTGCATACGTCTATACCAAATTTATTACAGAAAATTAATGAAAGATTAGTATTGTCATAGGGAATATTTAGTGTGAGTGCGACGTGTGACGACAACGCGAGAAAAAAAGATGTAAAATCAATAATTGATTTAGTAACGTTTGCGCGTGACCACGTCCCACGTCGCGCGCACTGAATCACCCTATAGAGGTAAAGACAGAATTGTCAGCAATGTACCCAAGAGTAACTGAGTTATTCTTGAGAAAATTCTTTTTAAAACTTCAAAACTATTCAAAAACCATTGCTGAAGCTGAGCACTAACTGAAGAGATGTGAGAACTTGACACGTGTCTCTCCTAGCCATGTGACGATGTTCCTTCCATCCGGATCGATGCTCAAAGCCCAACCGAGGCGAGGAGGTGGTTTACCTATAAAAAGTGCAATGTCTGATTACAAAAAACCGAATCTATTTTACGTTTGATCGACCTCCTTACCTTTCCTTGAGAGACACGACTGCACCACTGTTTCTCCTGCTATCGCATTCACCACGTGCGCTTGCTTCAGCAATTTCGGAGGCGTTGGTCGAACTGAAATCGTGGGGGTTCCAAATTCTTAGCAGACTGGAAAAGTGTAAAAAATGTTGTGAAAAATTGTGTGGGAACCGATCTAACGGTGCATGTGGAACGCTGTCTCCGTTATCGATTGGGTATACGTACGCGCCGCCGTGCGACGCCTTGCGATCGTGCGGTACGATGCCGCTAATAAGTATGAATGCATAGCCATTACCGGTGAGCTCGCTCCGTTTTTTGGCTTCTGTAAATCCTGATCTACAGCATCTGCATGTCAAGGCACATCCTCTGGGTTACCAAACTCTCACAGCTCTTAATCTGGAGAAGCTGTTCTCCCGATTTCTAAGTGAGCCTTCCTGCCTAGGTTGAATGGCTTCTCTATCTGACTTCTTCAGTGGTTGGAGTTACTTTGTAATTTGAAACCGTCTTTGATGGGGTAATTTCACACTTTCTTTCTGGCACTCCAGATTTCGTCGATGGTGAGCATGCCGAATAAACTGCGTAACATCTTGGCCAGCTTGAACATTCCCAACTACAGTGCCGATTATTGCAAAGAATCATATTTTTCAACAGGAAGACCAATCCGTTCTGACCACAGACCAACTACTCTTCCAACAATGGACCTGGAAAGGCTCAAGTTGACTCTCTGGTTTTCATGGTTCTTTTTCTGGTGGATTATCTACGTGTTTATTGTAGACTGTTTATTTCGCCACAACACTAAAGTGATTGTTTCACGACCCAAGATTCCAACGGACATAACCCCAGAAGTATCCGGCCGTATATTCTACTGTAACACCGATCATAATTCACCTCTAATACTCGTCCATGCTTGGCAGCGAAGCGTTACGGAAACTGGACAATCCGCAGGTTCTCTACACGAGCTTCGTCTTTTCCTTTTGCAGCGTCATCCAGAATCATGATGGTCACTCGTTGTAACCCAGCGCTAACCGCGACGCAACCGTAGTCGCGTAGGTCGCTAGGCGAGTCTACTGCTATGCCGTGCCGCTTCCTTTGCGTCTCCTACACGGCGACATCGCTGCGCAGCTTTTCTGCCGAGTACAAATGTCCTTAAGTCCTCCTGATGGATGAGTAAAACAGGATAAAGGGAGCCTCGGCGGGTTGTGGATCAACATCATAGCACTCGAATACGTGATGTGTTCGAATCGCGGATGACTCCCGATTTTGGCGACTACCCTAACGACATCAAGTACGACCGAAAACAATGGCTGCTAGTCGATGCGATTATCGAGAGCGGCTGTCTGAGAACGGCGATATCGAACTCGTAAAAGTTCGCCCATGAGGATGTTCGGATGTGCCGTTGCATTCAGTTCGCGTCCGCATACATCAAAGTCACCAACACACCCCAGCCAGGCCCGAATTAACGACGTTCTCGAGCGGCCAGACATCGGTCGTGTGAGAAAACCGCAAATTCCACCCTTCACTACACCGACCGCAGTACATCCTATAATCGATTTATGTGGGCATCCAACTTATCCCCAGAGAGTTCACGCCATTTTTTCTCTTCAGCGGTGTAAACGCCGAGGTTGGTAGTGACGCATGATTGTTTTATCGATGTGGGTGTGTGGCCGCTTCTAGCCAGAAACAATTTGCCGACTTTTAACCGAGTTTACACCGACCACAATGCGCCATGTCAACGACTCGCACGTTATTTAAAAAGACCAATTCAGCCGCTGTGAAAAAAAATTTACAACGCTCATGCGTTTATGACCTGTTATTATCGCCAACTTTTTTTGAACCATCATATAGCCGCACTTTTCGCTGGGCACTCAGCCAGCCTAGGCTAGCTTAACCAATAGTTAGCTGCCGTGAATAATGGGATTTTTTCTCTGAAAGTCTTCCGGAGGTTGGCAGCAATTCGGGTGGCGTTCGGAAGCTCAACGAACACGATTTCTGGCGTGGAAATTATGTTCGACGAAGACAATTATAAGCAATTGACATCTAAGAGATGGTTGTTTATTTTTAATTGGAGTTGCTAGCTTGTTTATTTCTTCACGGACCACCTACTTTTCTTCTTTGCAACGAACACTTATTTGTGGCTATAAAGAGTCAGCCGTAAAGAATAGAGTTCAACGGAATTCGAAAAATACCGGTTCAGACGGATGCTCAGATCAGTTTCTCCCAATTTACGAAACAGCCTTTTGAATGTCCGGGTAACTTCTATATAACGAAGGAAGCGAATTCAAAATTACAAGGTTATTGATGACCTAAGCTCGGTTTCCGTTCCATTTGAAAGTGACTCCCTTTGTTTGACAGTAGATAACATCGGAAATATATGAAGAAAACGCCAAGGATCGGATTGTAGAACTGATCAGCAGCCAACGTTGTGAACATGAGGATTTTTGGTAAAGCAACTTATGACGGGGTTTTTTTCGTTGTCTCGGTAATAAAGGGGAGCTCAATTTCCTAGTGATGAGAAAACATGATCATAATTAATTGCAAATGCTACTACTGCTCTTCAAAATGTACAGAATTAGCTTTAGCTTGAGAAAGCACATCCGTGGATGCCAATTCATGAGAAATAATCCAAAAACAACACCGCAGCAGCTCACGCTGGATCCCACAGTCGGACGAGTTTTCAGGAATACCAATGAATACACAAAAAAGGACACCATTTACGTACTCAGAACGGTTAGTTTGGCCGGGCTCGAAATGACTGATGGCTCATGAGCGGCTTCGCTGATCTGACATGCGTAGATGTCGTCATCGTTGATTGTCGCATTTGTTATCTAAAATTGTCATGAAATAATTGGAGAAAAAAGGATAAATGAGTCAATTAGCTAGGAACATTCGCTCACCTGTAAATTATACTCTCCTCGACTGGTGCTACCGATCATAGCGTACCGCGGAAAGAACTTCAGTTGACGATCCACTCCCAACCCAAATCCGTTCTTCATCCATTGCACAGCGCCTTTCTAAAGTTATGGCGAACATTGATCATATATTGATCGTTGAAAGAGAACAAAACGAGTTTCATTTCAATGCATTCTATTTACACCATTGGGTATCGGACACAAACCTGGTTATCGACTTTGCACTTGAGGACCACAGTTTGACCAAGGAAGACGAATGATTCTTGTGGTCCTTCCACAATCGTCTGTTCTCCATTGGTCAGCCGTGACAGAAGCGATAACAGAAAAAACAGGAGCATCTGAAATCTACTTTTTCCTCTTGATATAGAGAAAATGTGAAGCATCAACAAATGGCGACTCGATCTCGAACAAATACGCACTTGACACATTGATGCGACTAAAAACGAGCATTTAAACTTAACATCTCAATATCGATTTTACACAACATTTAGCTGTTAGAAGCAGATGTTGAAAAGCTTGAGCTTGAAAAACAAACAGGAGTGTTGTGCATCTACTAGAAAAAGTGCATGCACCTTCCATTACTTCAGCATCCATTGCAAATGGAAGAGACACTGCCCCGAAAGAAATCGAGAAAGTACAGGTTACAGTCACAGTTTCGAAAATAGAATCGATTATGCAAACGAATACAGTCATTCATTGACCTCTTCGAGAACAAGTATGTTCCAAAAACACATAACATAATTTCAACATCATAAACAAAAGACGCGATGAAAGATACACCTTACAAATATTTTCAAAAGAAAACAATTCCTCGGCAGGTAAATCAAGTTCTCCAGGGTTATATTAAAAATTGTAACAACGTGAGAAGATCATGAAAGGGAAACTCCACTGATAAATCGGCAAGGAAAAACAAGGAATGGGCAGGAAAAAGTTACAGAAACCTCATTTGTACCTCGAATTTTTATCGATGAATCATGGTATACGTCGTAGAACGAAGTTGACTATGAGTTTTGCAAACACTGACGTATATTTATAAACATCAAACTGAGGATAAATAAGAAGAATTTCTGTAAATTATAAATTAAGAAGACGCCGTTGAAGGCGAATGAATGATGCTGCCGTTTTGCCTGGGTGACCTCCAAGGGTAAGGTGAATATTTTCAACGCCGAACTTTCCCGTAATCTCTCTGGGTCACAATGGCTATTATAAAGTTTAAATGGGAATTGAGCTATTTTCTCTCCTCAGCCTAACCTGGCCAGTATGCTTGTTTATTTACGGGTTCATAAAAATTGCGTGCCCAACTGACCAATCATGCGAAATAGGAAAAGAACCGAAGAGAGATCAAAGTGAGTTAAGAAGAAACGACGATCAATTTCAATCAGAAAACGAATAAAGACAAAAGTCAAAAAGGACATTATATGGAGAACAGATCTCGCAGCTCTGAGCATAGGTGAACAGCAAACGAAGCTCACTTTAGAAGGCTGATCATTATCTCACTGTACTAAAATTCTTCAGAAGGTAACGAGTGAACCGGAGGAAAACATATGTACATACAAGTTATTAGGTTCGGTTTATAGAGGAGAGTTTTATTCGGTATAACTGACAAGGAAGCGAAGGACAACTGAAGCTGCACGTGCCTGCTATACGCTTGATGCTAAAACGGCTATACCCACGTTAGAAAGACTGGGTAACAAATTAAGGAGAAGCGGCTCAAATGTCGTCAGCCTATAGGCTGAGGCTGTTCTCGGGCATAAACAACAAAATGAGTAAGTCAAGAGCCAGGTCTAAAAGGGACAATCTGGAGGGACGCTTTCGAATGAATTTGGACGTTGTCGTGAATGTCGGTGAATCATTGAAGTTGGCCTGTTTCGCACGGCCGGCTTGAAGGGTGGAGCTTAGAGGGTCAGGCGAAGGGGCTTACTTGCACTCGGCGTTTCTCGTAGTTTCGAGACGGCATCAAGCCGTCGAGATCAAGCCAACACCAGCACCACCAGCACCATCAAATCCCACACATATCGTCGCTGGAAAAAACGAGCCATGTGTGCACGAATTTTGGCGGATGCTGAATGAGCGCGGCGAAAGTGTCGGTGCGGTGCGCAAATGGTGGTTGTGGTGGTGTGAAATGACAAAGCGCAAAGTATTCGTATGCTAATCAGTCGTCATGTGGTGACAAATGGCCACACAAGTCGTGGGCTCGCCTCAAATGTCCAGGGAATTTGTTTCCTGCCGGCCCCAGAGAAGAATGCGACTGGCCGGCCGGACGGCCAGCCGGACGGCCTCGGTCGGCCAGTCCACTCTGGCTAGACAGTCGAATGGCCAGAACAGCAATAGCAACAGCAATTTTTTTACGAACAGATGGCTTTCTCTTCATTCGTTCTATTTAGCTCTTCTCCCTTTCCTTTCGAAGCTGCTAAGTGGAATTTCTATAAAGCGGTCTGCTCGTTATCCTCAGAGGCCCAACACTGCTCATGGTTCGAGACCCGTCAGGTTACCCAGTCAAAGACAGCATTGCCTGCAAATTGTGTTGGGCGAAATGAAGAATACGCCTTTGAACATTGGAACTTGTCATCTTACGCGACCGTGGGTAGGGTACCAATAGTGGGTAAGTTCGTATGAGGATTTATAGGTGCAGATGGGCAAGTGCACGGTGCAGTCCTCTAAGAAACTGATTTTTTCGCTAGATGAGCCAGTCTGAGGAGTCAATAACTTCGAACTGCGTCCAGGCTTCTCAGGCGTCTAGTCGTTCAAGAAACATTGTATCTAACAGCCTCAATAAGCGAAAGAATAGCACCACTAAATGGCTAATTGAGGGTCGCAAAAATTTTCAGCGCAAAAAGTAAGAAGTTCACTTATACTCACGCGTCCCTATACCGCAGAGCAGATGAAGAGATAGTTCTGAGTACAAGTTCGAAACACAAAGCCCGATTCTATACAAGATAGCTTGATATCATTAGAATGATATAACTAATGACATGTCGGTGAGTCGACCGCTGATACAGTGCGTTTCAAAAGTATGTATCCACCTTATATTCGCCAATTTCAAGCTTCGCGTTCGTTTTCACGAACCGGCGTTTGTTGCATTAGATTCCTCGTGGTCAAAAATATCTGGGTTGCTCTTCCCAGTAAAAGTAATCATCTCCAACAAAAACAGACCGTTTTTGAATTTTTTTGTTTGTTTCAAAATATGTATCCACTTTAAGACTCCGCGCGTATTTAATTTCCCCCTCAAACGATTTGCTTCGTTTTGGCGGAAAACTAGGAATATTAATAGTGCTCTTGTCGAACACTACAAAATAACCACGATGTACATTCATGGAAGGGCGTTGTCATTGGAGGAACAAGCTCAGATCGGAGCCCTCAAGGGCACGGGCTTGTCAAGTCGCGACATTGCTCTCCAACTCAGCCGTTCGCATGGATTCGTGGCCTGTTATCTTCGGAATCCCGACGGCTATCTACCAGCACCTTCACTTGAACGTCCACGACTGCTTTCGAGTCAGGATCATTGGAGAATTGGTCGCATGGTGTCGAATTCGACATGGAGTGTCAACAAAATTCGTTCCAGTACGGGTCCAGCTGCATCGCGAACCACGATCTACCGCTCAATGCGGATGAGCGACCACATCTGCTGACGGACCATGCAAGAGGCAGCTCGCCACATGGACTTCTATAAACGGGCGAGATCGAATTGTGCACGAAAGAAAATGGTGACACTGTGAGATGAGGTAGAGACATCCTCGTCTTATTAACGTTGCTAGTTTTGGCGGAGTTTCAGTTTCAGGTGATCTTAAGTGATGAAAAGAAGCTCAATCTAGATGGTTTGGATGGCTTCCGGCACTACTGGATAGACCTGCGACAGTCTCCCATGGTGTGCTCTCGGTGAAATTCTGGAGGCGGCTGGTTAACGGTATGGCACGGCTTCTGCATCAGCGGATAGCTGAAGCTCGGCTTTCCATCTTGTCGAATAGACCGTCTGGAGTACCAACGTGTGCTGGAGTCCAGCCTTCTTCCCTTCTTGGCAGAAGGAAGCAGACACATGTTCTGCAGCAAGATGACGCTGCGGTGCATGTGTCTAGATCGACTACTGATTGGCTCCAGCGCAACCGCATCCGGACAATGGACTGGCCAGTTTGTTCTTCTGACTGTAATCATATGGAGAACATGTGGAGGATTGTTGTACGGCAGGTCTACGCGGTCAACAAGCAGTTCAGTAGCGTTGAGGAGGTGAAGAGGGCAGTGGTGACCGCTTGGGACAACATCAGCGACGAAATGATCCGAAGCTTTGTTGGTAGCATGGGTAATAGAATGTCCGATGTTATAAGAGGAAATGTTGGTCCAATCGACTATTAAAAATTAGATAAAAATTGATTTTTCTGCAAGTGGATACATATTTTGAAACAAACAAAAAAATTCAAAAACGGTCTGTTTTTGCTGGAGATGATTATTTTCACTGGGAAGAGCAACCCAGATAATATTGACCACGAGGAATCTAATGCAACAAACGCCGGTTCGTGAAAACGAACACGAAGCGTGAAATTGCCGAATATAAGGTGGATACATACTTTTGAAACGCACTGTATAGATCGACCTGTAAGGTAAGAAGGGCGGTGTGCTGCCCTTTTCTTTACAATAGTTTCTCTCGACTTTCATCTCATTCCAGGCTTCTTTTGGCGACTGAGTTTCAGCACAACGGGAAACACGACTTTAGATAATCTCATTACTTTTCTCACTGGTTTTGCAAAATTGCAACAATTATGCATTGCAGACGGCAGTGGAATGCAGTGAAAAAGTTTTCCTCATGCTGTATCTCTGGAGGAATTCGTCGGAAATAGAAATTCTGCAGAGTTCTACGAAAAGTGCAAATGGTGTCTAAAGCTACATACTGCTTTGTTAGCTCGTTATTGTCGCCCTTCACAAAATGTCGTCTGCTCTCAAGACTGTGGAGAAAGTCTTTCATAAAAGTACTCACTAACAATATAAAATTCTAGAATCTCACGCGACACAAACGAAGATGTTAGCGGAATCACTAAGCATTTAAGATAATAAAACTGAAGGCAGGTATTATGAGGAACAGACTAAAACGGCACAATAAAAAACAACGATAACTAATTAGTGGCCAGTACAGGATAGAGGAATTAACAGGTTACTGAAGAAATTCGAGCAAATCCTGAGCTAAAAAAGAATGATTAGCTATTGACCTGTGAAAATCATAAAAACGCATTCGAAATTTTTTTTTAAATCCCAGATTTTCCAGCAGATCCATGTATTCTTGAGAAACGTCATTAATACTACCAATTGAACAAGGATTCCTCTTGGTTTCGACTATTTGTATTCAAAAATGTAAGGTGACATAACATTTTGGTAGCTACAGTAGATCTTTCAGACTCAATAGATCACATCCACTGACCTAGATTTTCAGTTGCACAACATCGAACCCTTACCTACAAGATATTGGGTTTTAACAAGATTGCGTTGCTTTCGAGCATGAAAAAAGAAAAGTGGAGATGTTGAGATATTGAATAGTATCATTGCGGTATCTAATACCACGAAAATTTCTACGTATTTGCAGTAAATAATACATAAAAAGATAGACACTATTTCTAAAGCAACTAAGCCGACATTTTTAGGACCGCTTTTCCTCATGGATTTCCAACCACGCATCGAATAAATACGCTTTTATGGGGTTGGGTTCAAAGGGATTCCCGAAAGTTAGGTTTTAAAATTAGAATGAATTAAACATTACATTTAAAATAAAACATTAGAATACAGTGCTTGAAATTCCTATCAGAAAGCCAGTTACCTACGTCTCGGAGACTAAGGCTAATAAGCCGATGAATGCTCAATCGGACATGTCAGTCCAGCTGGTCTTGAGACTACACACAGAAAGCCGTCAATGACGAATGAGTTCGTGCTTTGGAGCGGTTACGACGTTACAGGAGAAAAAATCGACTACCAACCACAACTACTCGGTTAGCAACAATTTCTTCTGGAAGAATATCACCGGAAATGAACAGCAAGAGTCATAGCAAACATGAACAGCCGTTCCTCGTAGATCTACCCAAAGATAAATCTCAAAGTTGTCATGTTTAATTTTACGTTTTCTTCAGAACACCTACAGAGGTCCATTGGTCGAAAAGGCTAGCACAATACGATAATCTCAGAGTGTAAAGTTAGGTTCATAAAAGGGCGGAATCAGTAAACATGGGAATACAGGCAGCATATCCATATGACGCTACAATGGCAACCATCGGCGGTTGTAAAACAATAAACACTAGAAACAACTTGCCAGTAATTAGGACAAGCGAAGTAGATCGAACGAAACTGTTGCCTTTTTTTGAACAAAGCGTTAGGAAATGATTCAAAAGGTGTTTTACACTCCGAATTAGTTCACGAAAGCAGCACTTTTTAAAACCCCTCCTAGTGATATGCACACTTTGCTATATCAAGTCATTTCCTCTTAAATTCGTACAAATACAAAACAGCAGCCAAAATGATAAGAATTGTTAGAAATGGGATTTGGGAGAATAGAAAGTTGACAAAGATGGTCTACTCTTCACTATTGACTATAAGCTCCCCAAAATAGGTCCGAGGGAGGAGGAGATCACGATAACTAGAAAGTGAGTTGGGTTAACGTGCGAAAATCATGGGATTAGGGACAATATCGGACCTACGACGATAGTGTTGAAAAATATCGAATAAAACAGCTGAATTAGTTTATAAATTGCAATTTTGGAACCCAAAACGAACAAAAATATTACGAAGAAGCACTTCAGAACCAGGAAAGATAGAGGAATGGAAAGATTAAAAGGTTTATCTCTTCCTCGTCCAGAAACTCTCCTGAAGAGCTCCGAGGGGGGGATCACTTAAATTAGAATATACATTAGGTTAATGCGCAAGGACCTAGGTTTAGATACAATATCGGATCACTCACACGGGTTTAAGATGACGAGTATTGAATGAAACTGGTGCCGTCTTTAGAAGCTGGCCAGATTAGCTAGAATACTAATCAGGTTACAGTAATTACTGTCTAATGATTCGTCTAGTGGCCCCAAGTGAGCGTCAATTGCTAGCTGACACACGCAATTCATTTACGGAGATTAGGAATGTCCTCGTGAAGACCGGCAGTTAGGACCCTAACATGAGCTCATCATATCGAAAATCATCGTCATCGAATCGTTGTTAGAAAACAAATAAATCAATAAAACGATGGAACGGGTACAGACATTGGTTACCTCACTGGAACTAAATATTGTAGTGGCATCCTATCTCTACAATCAATTTCTAACGAGGCCCCCGAAGGAATTTTCCAACAGTTGTTTTGATATTGTTTGTTTATGTTTACGCTGGTTCGCTATGTATTGACGTGATTTTACCCTTGTTTATATGAATGGATAAGTGCAAATAGGCAACCAGATTTCGAAGCAATAAACCTCAAACACGTAAACGTAGAAAAGCGAAATCAAAGCATGTTAAAAGTAGAGCTGAGAAATTAAAATGAGGAATGGGAGAATATAGAAAAATATGGAAAATTGGGATATGCGAATGTAGAACACTAGGTGATAATGGAGCTCTTGCATCATTCCTTCTCTTTCCTTCTTTTTCCTCTTCTTAACTCTAGGAACAACCAATCAAACATAGATTCAGATTCAGTTACCACTATACAGCGTAACAAATGAATAATTAACAATACTTCCGTAACATACTAAACTTCAACATGATTTTAGTGAATTTTATTCATTTATTTTGTTAACACCATTTATTTAGGAGCTGTAAGCATATGGCCAAAGTGCAATACGAATTAAAACAATCTCAAAAACATAGATCAACACTACTGATACATGAGACCACACTTCTACGAAACGTGCTAATGAATTACTGAAACCGCTTCGATTTTGGTAAGTTTCAATACTATAGTAGTGCTTTTAAGCTTCAACTTGTTATTGGCCGACTACTAATGATGATATTCGTCAAGCTTAATTCGCCTGCAACCATCTATTCAGAGATTTTGAAGAATTAAATCAATGAAATAAATTGAACAGCAAATTTTGCATGTTTGATGGGAATCGAAATCCTACTCGACTAAAACTCTCCAGAGAACTATGAATGCGACGGGTCACGTTTACTGAATGGGAGCTCTTCGTCTCGTCAATGAAAAGTGAGGAAATTGAGTGAGTGCCCGCTGTTCTTCGCATTCTGCGAAAAAATATCTCGTCTCCTCAATAGTAGGATCCTTCTCGGTGAGCCGATGTGAATCAGAAATTGTTGCTCCGTTGTAAACGCCAAGAGAAAACTGCTTGTGAGCTTCCAACGATCAACACAATAGTAAATCACTCAAAACACCCTCTTAGCGCAATACTCGTAAACGAATTCATAAACGAAAAAAAAAGAAAAAAGCGCTCGTTAACCCTTTGTCTGCTCGTTGTCGGCTCAGTTTTTTTGGGTGAAATGTGGGAATGGCATTTTATGGAAAACAGGTTTCAATGATTTCTTGGCTACGATATCTCCTATTTTTCTTCTACAAAATGCAGAGATATGTAATCGCGATAGCACAACTGGAGTCGTATCTTATATCACTGCACACCAAGCGGTCCAAATGCAAGAAGTTCGTTTTCATCGAAATTGAATAATTACGGTAGTTCATTCGAGGATTATGACACCTTGTGCGTCTCTTCAACATCTTCTGTGTTGGGCTATTACACTCTGTATCCACCGAGTGGACGTGGTGCTATAAGAGGAAGAAAGGGGCCATTAAATGGAAGCTTTCATTCGACAACCTCGTGAGGTAAAAGATTTCTTTAAAGACAACACTTTTGTCCAAAAAAAGAGTTACAAAAGAGTTTTCATTAAGAAGAGGTTACGGGGATTTTTAATCAAAGTGAAGTCGCTAGTATGACTATTTTTCTACATGGATTGCATTCTCGTAACACTGAAAATAAAATATTCGACGTAGAGCTTCAAATATGAAAGAAATTGCGTACGGTAGCCGTGCACCCCGAAAAGGATTGCGTATGGTAGCGGTGTGGTTGATTCACATCAAAAAACAGAAGAAATCGCTTGCGTAAGTTGTTGTCGGAACACCTTGGTGTGACGAACTGACGTCGATAGTGGATATATTGACGGATACGGAAAATGCAATATTCAAATCTGCTTTAGAATGAGTGATGTGCCGTGAAAGTTCATTATGTTGCTGCTGCTGCTGCTCAACAGAGGTGGTGATGGCGATGGTTGTGCTGCAACTCGATGCGCTCGAGAGTGAGTGAAGGGAGTGAGGGAGAGAAGAGCGATGTGTGGCTAGCCGCCTTCACACCCTCTTTCTCTTCTCATCGTTTCAATGGACGGGGGTGGCTAGGATTACCGCCATGGTTCAACAATCGTTTCATATATCCGCCCTAATACATCCGCCCAATTGGATCCGTCATCTTCTAGTCGCTTCATATAGTCGGCTGAAACGAACAAAACAAAATGTCAACGAGAAGCTTCGAACCATCACACCCTTTTCTTTAGAGATTCTGAGGCGAAATTCTTATGCAATTGGACAACACTCTTTCCTTCACCATTTATTTAATTACTTATTTATTCATTTATGATGCTCATAGGTGTGCCATAGGTAGACAAATGTTGGCACTATTCCAAATTTTGGACTCCAGATGTCGAAAAAAAATTTCCGCTGAAACTTTGCTAGGGGGGGGGGGTTTGGAGTCCTGAACACGATGGTGCAATCCGTTTTTCGATTGGCCGCCGGACACTGTAGTTACAGGTAGGTCCTGACAGGTAAGGTGGGCGGAGTCAGGATCACCCATTTCGGAAGTGATACACTTGAACGTTTCGGCAAAATCGGTGATCCTGACTCACAGTACTCGGCGGCCAATCGAAAAACGAATTGCACTACCGTGTTCAGGACCCCAAAAAAAACCAAACCCCCTAAGCAAAGTTTCAACGAAAAAAAATTTCGACCTCTGGAGTCCAAAATTTGGAATAGTGCCCAAATTTCTTATGATTTGGAGGCGAAGTTCTCATGAAGTCGACAGCTATGTATTATGTTGATGTGAATATTCCCGCACTTTCAAAGCGAAACCTTTTTTGATTTTTCAAAAGTATACACACAGATCATCGGATGAAAATAGCTCGTAAATAGCTAGTATAACACCTAAACAGAATCAAAGCAGATAAACAACAAATGAAAATGAAGAAAACAAAGGAGACAGTCAAACAATTCACGTTGATTTCAAAGGAGGAAAGCACATAGTATAGCAGACTTTCCAAGTTATGGTGTACCTAAAAAAGAACAAAGGGTCACGGGTGACCGGGATGTGCTGTGCGCAGTATCACCAACGATCGGGAAACTATTCAGACAAACAAAGCAAAAAATTTTGTTGCAAAATTTAGTAGAAATACCCGCCAAGTCCAAATATCACACTATTAAAAACAACCTTCAATCTTCCAACACACTCGCCGGAGGCTCCTTCTTTCTGGTTGCTCTATCGATATGAAGTGAATTACAGAAGGTAACAATGATAATTTCAATCCACGTACTCTCCATGGTTTGAGGTTTGATGAATTTTGAAAGAATTCAGCGAAATTCAACTAAAACTTTATTTATTAATTTTATTGGAACAGTTTCCGAGCTAATACAAATATACGTGTGATATACGTGTATACGAATATATGTGTGATAAACATAAACATGAATTAAGATTTTTAAGTTAATTAAGCCGCCTCACCTGAACACAAACACGATTTTCCAGCTCAAATGTGAAGTGCAACGAATTTGGCTAGAAGTTCGGACCATGAGGATGTTGCGATAAAGCTAACCAACGCGGAGGGCGGAATTTAATCTAAGAAGCCCTTGAAACTAGTGTAAGGAGGTAGAATGGGAAGACACATCTTCGTGTTATTTGAGGTTATTTATAACGATGTTTCGTAGGTAAAATTAGGCTGGCTAGTCTTGCCATCGAAAACATCTGCTCCAATTGCGGATGTTCAACGGCAGCATGTCTAGTGGCCGGAATCTCCTCCTCCACAGCTCATCTTGTCCATCTGTCCATCTTCACTTCCCTACATATCACCAATCCGTCGATATTTTGGCTTTTACACATAATCTGCCTGATATTACAGATAAAACATCTGCTCCAGTGCGGGAATGTGGATGAAAATCACGGATCACGCTGAGGGGTACTCTTTGGTTTCTTGATCAAAATAATGAATCCATCGTTAAAAGAGCAAATGACGAGGATAGAAGACTACATAGATACTCGGTAGGGATAACAGCAGATAAAAACGCATGGATTTTGAAGAAAATCAGATGAACGGAGACCAACAATGAAACTCCACATTTGGATGCTGGAGGGTCAGCAGTTGCCAAGTCTTAGCTGATGCTGAGGTTGAGTTTTTTTGAATACCTCCGCATATATGATGAAAATACTTCTTTGAGGACGTTAATGAATGGAAATTTCAATAATCAAGAAAAATTCACTGCAAATTCTCCAGAAAATCCTTTTCCACGGATGCAGCCTATCAAAGGTCTGATGCTACATATCTAGGTAACGCAAAATTTTTTGTAGAAATCACGAGTGAGACAAGAGCAGAACACGCGATCTGATAAGACCAATGCCATGCAATTTCGTCAGGAGGAGGAGAGGAGGATGAAGAGGAGAAAGAATTAAAGCAGAATAAAACAGATAAAGAATGACTGACTCTCAAAACACCTGAGAAACGCTAATGACCCATGGACGGCACGATCGCGCACAAAGGACACCCAATTATAGCAAATCTCTCCAGTCGGAGCTAATTACTTGGGCTTTGCTCAGATCGTTTAATAATTTTGATTGCCTATTTAGTACTCGATAAGAATAAATATTCATCTATTTTTTCTGTCATTCCACGGAAAATGATGAAAATGCGCGTCGATTTCCAAAAAGGAATGAATTGCCTTGGTTTCAATTGAAACCATCGTTGAAGAAGAGGAAATTTGCAAATTTTGAGTCGATTCTACATTCGGCTAATACACGTGCTTCAGAAGCTGCTCGTCTACTTGAATTATCTCGCGTATGCTCGAGACGAATTCGAGATAAGTGTGTTGAGAACGACGCATCTTCCGTATAAGTACGAAACACGTTAAGCCGAAATATGATTCGATGCTCATCCGAGCGACGGAACATATCTTGTTCATCATAATCTTGCAAAAGCTGCTAACTCTTACTTTACACATTCTATTAGGTTGAACCGAAAGTGCTGTCGCTTTTCCTACTCCAAATCACCCTTTGATTTCCAAGCAACGGTGGACCGTTGAAGTCCTGGGTAAATTTGGCATATTTATAGGTTCGAGTATACTTAATAGTAGTCCATCTGGGGTAACAACAGAATCATTCCTTGTTTGTAGAAGCCAAAAACTGGAGACACTCGTTTTTGACATCACCCACTTTGTCGACATATGTAGTGTTCACTAAGGAAATGCGCTATTAGGTTCGCTAAAAGATATTCAGATGACAAAAGATCCAAACCATACACATTTTTTCGGAGTAGTTCAATAGAAGCAAAAGTTTTCACTTTTTCAAAGATTCGTTTTAAAGGTGCGATTTTTCGAATGTTCTACGGACTGCTTCAGAATGCGCCTCTACAAGTTGGTCCGAAAGTAGCTATTTTCTTCTTTTCCTCTCTCTACCATCTCACATCTAAAATCGACGGGGTTATGCAGGTTTTGGAAGATAATCGTCACCTTTGACTTCAAGTATTCTTATTGTTCTGTAGTCGCGCTGAAGCTCTGTTTCCAGTAATAACGTTGTAGGACACGATTTGCATGAAATTTAGGCGTTCTTCCAGCGCTAAAAGAGCCCAAGGAAAAGCTCAATCAGGTATTTCCGTAATAATCCGGATAGAATAGTTCAATAGCTTCTATTCATAATCAATTACATTAATTACTCATTAATTATATAGGACACATCATAGCAAATGTCACCAGTAAATGGAAACCTGTACGGACAAAAAAGCACTGAAAAAGCGGCAGCATTTTTGGTTCAACGTAACATAACCAGCAGGAGTATAGACATAATAATCAATACCGAAAAAATTTATTTGTTTAGTTACTTATTCACTACGCTACGGTCATGAGGGCGATAATTTACGACGGTGAGTTAACCCATAGCACATAGGAAGTTATAACACAAAACTGAACTTGAAAGGTCACATCTTCAGAAAAACAACTTCAGTATCTCCTTTCTAAAACAGTGTATTGCTAAACGTAGGCTGTACAGGAAAAAGTGTAAAAAAATTGACTTTTCAAACTTCTGCTGATGTAAACTATATACCGCCATGGAAGAGGGTAAGAATGACTCATGCTTTGGAGAGTAATATGAAAGCAGCCTTCAAGCAGAACCTAACCAACCTGGATGAAAGTGTACTACCCTTAAAGCTCGGGTAACCCGTACACCAACGATGGAACTGGGGCAATAAGAATGAGCAAGGAATTTCCCCACGAAAAACCCTTATAAAAAGACACTCGAAGTTAAAAAAATCAAGAATAACTGGTACGAAAAGTTTTGCCGTAAATTAGATAACAAGGAGATATCACATTCCCTTGGCCTTTTTTCTAAAGGGAGACTAATTATGATGAACTGATTCCTTGTTGAGCATAATACAAATCTTATAACGAACCAACAGCAGCCAAAAATGAGTCCACAATTGACCATCGACCGCAATTCTGAACTTTCAGAGGTGTGACATGGGCAAAATACATCATCATCTGCTTCTCTATTCACATCCACAGCTTTCCAACTCATCTTCATCAAGAAAGTGTTGAAGATAATGTTGCATGCAAACAAAAAACAACTGATCGAAGAAGTGCGAAGAATGCCGAAGTGTGTGTGTCCCCGAAGAATTGGGATGGCCAACAATCTAATAGAGGTAAGGGGGCGCCCTGACGCCCCGTATTCGACCCGCCGCGGCTCCGCCCCATTCGTCCCCTAATTCACTGTCGTAAGTGAGTTCCGGACAGCACATCGTTGCATAGAGTTCCGTGCTTTTTCATCGGAAGGAAGGCTCAAAGCTGACGACACAAATGCAATGAAAAGTAGAACTAAAGGTAAAGGGATCCGCGTCGATCTTTCCTCTCAGGACGCGCCGCTGTTCCATTCAAAATCGTAGAGGCTTCGTGAATGCATTATTGGTCTGTACAATGACTTGCGGGGCAACCACTATACCAAGTCAGTGTTTTTATCTCCCCAGAAAAGTTTGGTACAAATCTGCTTACCAGTGACCTCGCGCGACGGCACGAAGATACTGCATCGGACATGCCTTCTGATCACTTCCCAGAAAAGCCGCTTAGGAGCTTTCCCACGAATTTTTTCAATAACTTCCTTGAAACTCAATTATTTGCAAAAATATACAACATATATCTGGGCTTAGCAGCTCGAGCTCTATCGACTGGTATTCAAAGATCGGGTCAATTGCATGGCCCCTTTTTGCCGACCCTGAAATCTAGGTATAGGTCGGCCCCGAGGGACCGACCAGCGAACATGTCCGGTACTGTAGTTTACTAAGCAACTGCTTGAAGGCGGGACGTTGTTTCTAGACTTCTTTCCAATAAGCTTGTAATCAGAGGTGCACAATCGTTATGTACACCTAGTCGTTTCCCTTTAGTTATTTTTACGAGATATTATAACAAATAGACCAAAAAAAAACAGTTTCCAACGTAAGCGCACACAGGTTCTGCTCCGGTGTCACATGATCTAGAGCTATCAAATTAAACTCGCCTGATAATTTGCTTGCAATAATTATGTGCAGAAATCCGAAATTCAACCGGAGAGCACATTCGCCTAGACGATCGCTGAAGACGTGGATGCTCAGAACGTAATTCTTGGGGGGGGGGGTGGTTCGAATTGATCCGGACACCTTTCAAATACAATATTTTTGTAATTAAAAAAGCGATAAGTTCTAGAGCTCGTGCCAAAATACACATAAAACAATTGTGTGAACGAAACAACCTTTTCCTCTTATCCTTTTTGCGAAGGTGTAACCATCTTCCATACAAAGGTAGAACTTATTTGGGGCGACTAGCGTAGTAGTAGTAGTAGTTCATACACTCTTAATGCACTAGAAATGAAGTGAGAGAAAAAAGCGTGTGCCAGTGTGAGGAAGATTTCAATTACATTCATACGAGTCAAATGCTCATGTCCTATCGTTTCTCTTTGGAAAATGATGGAAAAACTGCTATGTGGCCGAGAATCTTTTGGAAAAAACGCGGTCTCTTACACAGGCAAATTTCATTCCATCCCATTTACTACTCTTACTGTTCACGTTCCAAAAAGATTTTCTGGATCGCTCTGCCGCAAAAGTACAAAAGCTACAGTAGTAATTTCTAGCACCTACTGTTGCGAATAGAATGCTACCAGAAAAGTGTATAAAATGGTGGATGTTTTGAGCAGCCGAAGGAAAAGAATAAATGATTCTATGGTAAATGATGGCACTCTTACTGCTAATCATAATGTTTTCCTCGTTTGTTAACCACATGTGGTACAGGCGATACTCTGTGAATATCGATTTTTACCGCGTAACGTTTGTCTCGCCTACTGAGTGACCCACCAGCGACCCAAGCGGGTACGTCGGAGACGTTCTCCTGTCTATCCCACTTACTGTTTCGTAAAAAATGGCTAAAGAGAAACGACTGGGTATACCTTGATCGTGCAGCCCTGATTGCAAGCATCAGGAAGCAATCGGATAGGCTGTGCTCCACCCCAAAAGCAGTTGCAAATTTATGAGGTTTTCCTGCAGCAAATTTTACAGTTTTATTGCCTGTTGGAGTTTTTGCCCTGTTCGTCGTCATCAGAAGCCCTTTCCACCGATAATGTTCGAATCATTAAACACGTACGGCTTTCTGGTCAGCCTGATAAATAGGATCGGAGGGTTGTAAGCCGTCGCCGTTGCGTTCCTACTGGCTGTTCCGAACATATTGAGGCTATCGAGAAATGATTAAGCATCGTCGGGCAGTCGAGATGTCAAGAGGCTGCTATCGCTGTCGCCGCCGACGTTGCCGCCGATGCTGCCGCTGCCGCTCTAGCGGCTGCCGCCGTTGCCGCTGCGGCCTGCCGTGGTGCATTCTTGGCTGGTTTAACACAACTAGCTCAATGCAACCGCAACCCTCGACGGGACTGTCCCGACCCGAGACACATCAGCAACAACAGCGGCAGCCCAAGCAGCAGCCGCTCGACCCATCACCCACCGCCGAACGCCATACCTACCCACCTGACGACGGCTGACGTCCGCATGGCAAGTTTGGACGATGATCCATAAAGTTGCAAAAAATCGCGACGGTATATACAAAACGATAGGTTGAAATGAGCATCACTCCCATTGGGCCACTATGTGAAGTTTCCTTCCGAAGAAACGCCGATTTCTTGAATTTTTCAATGAGTACGATCATCGAGTGAAACGGGTATCTCTCCTCTGAGCTTCCCATACAATTCGCGACTAGCCTGCGCTCTGACTGGACTGCTTCCGAATTTCCTTGTGAGAAATGAACTAATTTTTCGATGTTTTTCATTGGGGGTAGTTCTCCATTGGGTGTAGCTCTCCATTAGATTTCGCACACAAAGGGTTAGACCACCAGAAAGAGGAAAGTGAGCTAGGGAGGCTTTCCCTCCTCAATATGTCTATCTAAAAAAAGAAAAACGGCGGTATTCTCACGTCTCATCTTTCGCTCTGGGCGTATTGCTGCTATTGCACAGTTCTATCAGAGATATTAGGAAAACTGATTGAGATTGCTACTCCTATATTCAAATTTATTTGAAAATCACAAAAAGATCTGCGCTTCCTAAGGTTCGTCACCTCTTGTAGAGCAAAATATTCGACGTTGGGACAGGAAATGCATCAGAACTTTTAACTCACTCTGATAATATAGGAGGTTACTACTTTGTACAGCATCAACCTACATTATTTCAATCACAAGAACGTTTCGAGGAACATGGAACAAGATGAAAAAAGGCGATCGAGTGATCGAATCATTCACCATAACCGCTCTTTCCAGAGACTCCCGTTGGATCACGAAGCTGTTCCGGGGCAAAACACGTGAGAATATCAGCTAGTTGTATTTTTGCCAATTACATCAACTCCTTTTGAGAAGTTGAAGACCAACATCGGAAAATGAAAGAACGAAAAATTGGAAGTGGATCGAAAGGATGAGGTAGGAGGACGGTAATCGTAATTTGCCTAAAATTGCTACGTAATGACTTTTGTCTACAGCACTCGACAACTTGAGTGACGGGATCATTTTCAAAGTCATTTTCGCCAGAAGGGTGGTGCAGAGGTGCTCAAAGCTACCGTATCTTGACGTTTTAAAAGTGAAAGAGAATCTGGCGAGTAAAAACGGTTCGTTGCTCAGCAAACGGCTGCTACTCGAAATTTCCTGCACACATGTGCAGTATGTATAGTGTGCATTTAGATGACCAAAAAGTCAACGTTCAAGTTGAGCACCACAAATCGTTCATAAGCTCTACATTTTGAAATACATTCATTTTACCCGTATTACCGCTTATTTTTGTTTATGCCACGACAGTTCGGAAAATTGGCATCTGTTCAGTACGGATCACTTCAAAATGGCTTCAGAAATTGTATCGTATATATACCTTTCAGTAATATCCACAAACAAGTTTTCTCATTTTGAACCGCAAAGAAGATAATTGTTTTGTTTGCAGAGATTTCGCTCGCACCTGTTTAAAAATAAGCATCATAATATCCGGTGTGGAGTCCTATCCTATAAAAAGCAAATCACCACAACAATAGCCGACAAAAGCGTAATTATTTTCGATGAAAACGAAAGGAAAAACATTCCAGCTAAGCGAAAGTAGAGATTCATAAAAGAAATAAGGGGAATTCACGTCTTCATGCCCATGTCAATAATTGAATCATCATACGCTGAGATTTTCTACGAACTCTTCAGTCAGCGATGACAGATTTTATTCCAGAAATAACAGAAAGTAAATGAACTGCCAAGAACTCCTCAATAAGAGAAGAGACTTAATAAAACAATAAGCTCCGGATTTTCGATTGTTCACTGAAGAAGACCTGCGTCTCATTCTAATACGTCATCAATGTTGTTGACAGCGTAAAAAAATTAAGGAATGATTCCTCCCCCCCCCCCAAGTTCGAGAAGTTCAAAGAATGATATAATAAACTTATGCAGTGAAACTATAGTGAAACTAATATCATTGAAATTCAATGACTTCCTTAAAGATGTTACTGACAACGGTGGACGGTGTTTCACCTCTTGTTTATGGGCCTCTCATAAATGTGAAAAATAATTCCCAATGACAAAATTCAAATACAACTTCTAAGTTTCAAAGCAAATGAGAAGGATAAAAGAAGGAGGACTGTTTATGCAAGGGATAGTCTAATATTTTTCTAGTTTCGCACGTGACAACATTTGCTGAAGGGAACTTTTTCTCATACCAGATGGAACAAGGAATTACTTTAGAATCGGAGATACATGATCTGAAAGAGAAGAGAAGGTTTTGCGGGACTTCAAGATCTGCCACTCAAAATGGATGGAGCTTCCTCATAAAAATGAATTCAATAATACTCATCCATTACATGTGTGAAACTATTTTGCACCTTCTATAATATTAATTGAAGGAATCTTAGACACTTCCCTTGGTTTGACATGGGAAGTGCCTAAAATTATACACTCGAGAAATCTCAGCCATCGGCGTTACGGTGCGGCAAAACGTTGTTCTTCTCAAAAGTATCTATCGCATGTTTTCTTGAGGCCAATGAAAACATATTACAGCAATTATGCGTCATTCGTCGACTTTAAGAAAAGAAAAATGCATGAGAGCCATTTCGCTGGATTAGATTAGATTACAACAACATTGAGAAAAAAACTTTCCAGAAACTCTTTTATCCTCAAAGCTTAGGGTCGACAAACAAACGATGTTAGTAGCTATTTCTAGGATTGAAGCTAGTGTTCTGCTTCCAGTAGAAACATAAACAAAACGTCTGTAAATAATAAGGTCAACACTGTTTTGCTAGTCCGCCCGCTCAACGAATTTCGTGAACGACGAAGCAAAGAGAAACCGGAAAATGTCATTCCTCTGTCTTTGTCATTTTACTCGAATGACAATAGAATCATATTACAGTGCGAATGCGAAGTTGACGCTAAATCGAAACTTGCAGGAAATTTACAGCTCTGCACTAATTGTCTACTATATATGTAGTTATATGGAGCGGATTCTAAAACAGCGAAATTCCTCAATCAATTGAGAAACACTGAACCATTCCCTACCCGCTTCCTGGACCTTATCTACAAACCCCATCTTAACGAGCCTATAAAAATACCCAAGTAAAAATATAAACGAAATGGTAGATTGTGTAGCAGACTAAAGTTCGACCACCCCGAGGGGTATACGTTCGCTGAGGCAAAATCCTCCTGATGAGATTTCTCCAGTCAAAGGCTGATCAACCAAATAGACCGCAGAGCATTCTATTTTTATCGCACTTTATTCGCGATAACATTTTTATTTAGAGAAAACAAGAGCCGTGCCATCAACCACTGCGAAAATTAGAAACAGCAAACGGTAAATATTACGCTTCATCTACAGTCTGATTAGGAAAACTTCAGCGGTCCAGAGTTCTCTAAGAGTATCTATTAAGCATTACAGTTGGCTTCTCTATGGCGAATTTCTTCTCTTTAACAGAACCACTACAGAAGAACCACTACACAACAGAGATAATGAAGAGGAACAAGAACAAGAACTAGAAGTAGAAAAAGAAGAAGAACAAGAGTAGGAAAGAAGGAAATGAGAACGAGATAAAGGAAAAGGAAAGGAAGAACAAGAATAAAGAAAAGAGAAGTACGTTACACTGTGAAAAGTCCAATCACCAAATGCAAGAGACTGTATTCAATCGTCACGTAAAATTTTACTTTCTAACATGTTCAAAGTAAAGTCCCGTTTCGAAGCCTCGTTTTCAAACGTCGTCAAAGACTTTTTGAGAGTCGGCCGAAACCTGGTTTCTGATAAGATTTTCACCTAACCGCGATGGAAGATACAAAGGTTAAAACAAAATCAAACACGAACAATCTCATTTGTAGTCAAAGGCATAGTACAAATGATGAAGAAGATAATAGTTGAGATTAGTTGGGGTTTAGTTGAGGCATCAGGTATTAATAGCAAATAATAGCACTTATACATTTTATTTTATCTATGTATTTGACTGCGAGCGCGTACTTTACGGGCGTACGAAATAAATAAACAAGTGAGTAAAATACTTTGGGTTGAGCACTGAGCTTAGAATTTTTACACCTTGTACTCGAATAGTCTCGATACCGTCATTTGTGGTAGTTGGGGAGAAATTACTATGAGTTTTCTCCAAGAAAAGAACACAATGGAACGAACGGGCGATCATCACAATCGAGTAGAGGTGCAAGTGAGGTCGACGACGAGAGACTTGGAGGGCTAAAACGCGCGAACAAAACAGCTGACGCTATGTGTAAGACTCGTGTGCTTCATAGATTTGGTATAGAACAAAAGAGTAATCGAATTGAATCCACACGAAGAGAGAAAAACAATCGCTTCACCAAAAATGCTTCTCTATTCACTTAGCTCCCCCGATCGAAATTATTCATTTCGCATTTCGCAGTTGTTCCCCTGTCCAGCTATATCGTCCGATTCAGTTAACTAAAAAACCCAAATCCAGAACTCCGTGCTGTTCAGAAAAAAGAAATCCCCAGAATTTACACCAAACCTAAAGGGTGAAGTGAAGGCGACATCGGTACATAGTCTGAACTCCGCGATCTGGTGGGACATATGGCAATGATCGACGACACACGACCAGCTCGACTCCAAACTGACTTTACGTAGACATCCCCTGGCATGTCAGGCTTCCGGCCAATTAAAACTGACATTTAGAAATAAACAGTAATAAAAATTTCCAATTAGTCGACTCGGACCGCGCCACGCATTAGTCATTTATTTAAAACGTTGAACGAGATTCTATGAGTTGTTCCATCCTAGAACAATTTGCAGAGGTCATATCTACCTTTTCAATGAGGAAGGTAAGAGGAATAATGACAACAATTGTCAATAGAGAATTCGCGTTTCAAGATGAAAAAGTAAATAAATACCGCTGCCAGTTGTCACGTGCTGAATAAATGGTACAGATCACGAGGAAGCACTTTGTCGTTGTTTGCTGTTCTATGTAATTCGTTTCGATAAATAAATCTATAACTAACAATACGCAAATGTAAGGCCAATAGCAAGGCACAACCTATGTAGTCGTTTCACTCTTTCCCTTAGACCAACAGATAGTAAGGAAACAATGCAAGTGAAATAGTTTGAAAAAGGTATTTAGTAAAACATCTCAATGCAAGCAGCTAAGAAACAGTTCATAAAGAGCAGAAAGCCTGATGAGTGCACGACGTCAGGAATTTTCTTTCGTTGACTTCAGCCTGCGGCAAAATTTCGAGTCAAAGTTCACTTTACAATCGTAATTTATTGCAGAAGTACGTAGAAACAAACGAACTATTGCTGCACTATGCAAGTTCGCTCCCAACTGAAAAGGTCAATAGAGTTTCTGCGTAATATTACGAAGTTTGTCAATAGAATTGTTCATGATTAACCTACACATACATACATAGAGTTTGAGTGCTGTAGCAATCAGATATCTCGGAATCTTTGAACGACGTCTCAAGAAAATCCATGGATGAACATTCAGAAAAACTTGTCGCTATCGAGAAAATTTCTTCGTTTTTTTTTCAAAAATTATTCACAACATTCAATTGGTCCAAAATTTCTCTCAAATAATCTTGCCTGAGTTGGCCGTGGAAAAGAGCAGAACTAAAAAGGGGCCACCTACGAGGTTTGATGCAATAACAGCAGATAGATTACCCACTCTCCTTTTAGCGGTAGTTCAAAATGTTATTTATCTAGAAAAATCAGTACTTATGCAAAAACCAAAGCTGGGAAAAATCGTACTCAAAAGTCGACAAGATGAAACGTTGTGGCGATGCGGACGCTAAAGTAAACCATGGCTTTTGAGGAATGAAAAAATAGACGGGAAAGCTTTGAGGATTCAATTAAATGGCGGCCGTGTGTCATAGAAGCACTTTGGCGAAGAAGTAAGGCAAACATTGCAAAAGCGAGAAAATTAGGCCTGAAGCTTTCCCGCCCGAAGGATATGCATGTCCTGTGGATTTATTGAATCGTCAGGTAAAAACTCCGATAATTAAGAAGTGGTCCGAAGTGCCGCAGGCTATTCCCCAACAATGGTTGGAGAGAAATCCAAAAATCGAAATAGTCACTGAAGCCATTTTTGTCAGAGAATGTCACCCAATGGACGCATTTGAGAGAGATGACAAAAACCGTGGCGAAGACGGAGAACAGACAAGCAATTAGAGCTGGCTCCTTGCTCAGAATGCTCACTTGGAGAAAAACAGCAAACTTTAGCAAGTGAGATTATGATTAAATATTATTATACCATCGGTATAAGTATACAACGGTGTTATATAACGAATCAATAAAAGGCGGTTTAATTTTCTCGCTTTTAATTTTCTGGCAAGTCAGCTTGAAGCTAAAGTTCAATCCTGCATCACGATTAAACCTCGCAAAAAGCAATGAAATGCCCGTAGTTACCGTGATATTAGCCATCATTCAGAGCAATTAGTCCAAGGTCAAACAGCAAGATAATGATTGGAAAAAAGGTAATAGCTACCCTAGACTGCGGCTAAAAAGCACCCTTTTTTCGGGGTTTTGCAAATTCTAGCGGAGAAGTTTCTTCAATTTTAATAAAAAATAGCTTTTGCAGGGAAGTAGTAGTGACGATTAACGGAGCAACTATGAGAATGAACTGAGAGTGTATCAGTGCCTAAAAGTAGAGCGCTATGAAAGCAGTAAAATTGAAGAAGAGAGCAGTGGCAAGGAATACGAGGAGATGATGATGAAGTAGAACAAGAGAAAGAGGAGATTCAGTGGCAACAATAAAGATAAAATGAAGGAGAAGAAGATTGGCCGGGACAAAAACAAGAACAACATGAACAAGAAGATGATGAACGAAGGAGGGTAAAGACGAGTAATGAAGCAACTATGAGAGTGCATTGATGCACAACATTAAAGTGATTTGTCGAAGAAGAGAAATCGCCATCCATTGGTGGGACAGGAACCAATTTGAATACATCTTAGGCCACACAATGACGCTAATATAGCACGATCGAGTCGCGCCACATTCACAACCAATCACTCCAGTCCCCCATCCCTCCACTACGACGACAGCCATTCCGTTGTCAGTCGACCAGCGGCTCGGCAGTGGGTCAGCAGAAGCCCTTTTGGCCCTCAGAGCAAAGCCAAAGCAAAACCCCGAATGAATTCTTCCACTAGGGGTGGAGTCAATGGGGTAGGGTGGAGGAACCCTGTGGCAGGTATAAGCTGACATGAATATGATTCACTCCAGAGTTCGCTTTTGGTCGTAGCGTTCCATTTAGAATTTAATTATGTGTGAAGAAATGATGTTCGAACGAGACATTTACCAGTGGTTTTGACATCTTTCTCTCTAACAGAGGGATTGAAAAGAGAAAAGAGTTTTTTACGTTTACGAGCACTTTTATCGGAATTAGACTTTTATGCAATTACTCAGATAGAGCTCGATGCTATGAAAAACTACATAGCTAATGTCGAATGTTGGCTTATTTTTCGCCAACTTAGAATCTAAGTCCTTGCCGTTTTGATCTAAAATAACATTTCACATTTTGTTAAGTTTGTTGTTATTTGCTCAATAATTTATTGGCCTGCAATTGAACAGAGTGCAATAACGAACAGAAGGGCGATAAGGTCGAAAAATCAAGAGTATCAAGTACATATGAGAATGGATAGTAAGATAGATGCAGCTAAAGAGGAAATAATAAATTTGAACATTCGTAAGTTCTGCACGACCGGAACGATAGTTTCAATTTTTTTATGGTTTGGACTTTCGCTAGTTTTCAATCCATCAAAGAGAGTGACATGCCAAAAAACTTGAGCATTTTGAGAGAGCCGTTCAGGGCTGGGACGTGATGTCACACACACAAAAAATGGATCATGTGAAGGGAGCCTCAGGCGGTACAAAAGAATGATTTACACCAATGAGGTAACGAAGAACTCTGCGAAATTAAAGCACATAAAATAATGAGGATAATACTGATTAAGGAAATTTTGAATTTCGTACCATCAAACAACGCTCTCAGTTTCCATCAGAGGTATCATCTCCAGATAAATTTTCCCAGTTCCCTAAGACTCCTGACCCACAGTTAAGCTCAAGTTTACAGCACAATGGAAACGGCTTTGCGGGAGCTTCTACTTCACGAGTTCACATTTTGTGGTCCGGTTGTCGAGAGAAGTTTTTAGCTTCAGGAGTTGCTCTGCGTTCGAAAAGAAGTTGGAAAAGACTTGACCTGTTACAAGTGCTTGGAATCGATAGTTTTTCCTGATTCTGTTGGTCGCAATGGTTTTTTCCTCTCAGAACCCGCATTAAACCGTGGTAGCTTATGTATTATATTAGTTGAGAGGATGAAGTTTCCTAACCTAATATTTCTGGGCCGTTTCCAACTGTTCATATGATTAAATTACTTTTTTTTTGTTTTTATGGCATGGTGTTTTTGTTGTGTAACATTTGCATTTCTATAGACGCGCCATTATGCGGTGTAACAAATAAATAAATATTCCATCGTATTTACCAATGATAATAAGACGAAAAAGAAGCGGTTAGTGGACAAAAGTGGCGAAGGAGATGTGGAGTGGATCGAAGTAACTCGAGACCAAGCTGGCAGTGGCCACTCCGGACACAAGGTCAACAAGCGAGTTTTTCTCGACTGTTGTCCAAATAAAGGTGTGGATGGATAGCCAGCCGCTCACGTCGGCACCCCCACCGCCTAGCCTTTACCTGGATTTGCTTTGTGACCACCAATGACAGCGACCGATCAATCACTGATCAGAGCGCCATCGACGCTATTCCACCGATTGCATTTCGATGGTCAAATTTCTACGAAGGGTGCCCTTTTTGGGGTCTTCGCGTGGTGGCCCGCCCGAAGACGCTGCCTAGCCGAGCGATGAGTCAACTGACGAGGAATCGAGGGGTCAAAAAATGGCTTGTTAAAAAATCCGCGAATGTCGAAAATTTGCAAATGAAAAGATAGAGCTCGAGCTGTTGAGTTCAAATATATGTTCCTTTCTAGAAGTAGTTCAAATTCAAAGAGAAAAAAGATGGCAATTTCTGCGTAAGAAAGCGCCACTGGCGCCGTTCTACCGTTGCGGCACGTCCGTTCTGTACAATAGTCGACAGCAGAATAAACTCTAACATATAACGGTACCAAACTGACAAGAGGTTGACGAGAACAGTTAGAGAAACAAGACATCAAAAACAGATCATATATCCGAATTTGACTTTGAACAGCTGAGGGACCGGAGTGTTACATTTTTTGGTAAACAGACACAAGTTCTGAAGATGTTTTGTTGGACATCAGTAGTCTTTTGCCCAGTCCCGATCAAACGAGAGATGAATATTTGGGCAGGCTGTAATGGGCAGGCTGATTGCGAATCTGGTGTCCAAACAAACTTCGAATTTCAACAGGACAACCACATTGATAACTATGGTGGTTTGACCGAAATCAATGATCAGACTTCACCAAGGGAAGATGTTTCGACTGCTGACCACGATTTCGATGTCTTCTCGAATTTTGTGGAATTTCGCCAGATCCTACTATATATATAATAAGCGAAACCGCGATGCTGTTACCGTACACCAAATGCACCCACAGCGACAAGGGAGCTGATGGAATTGCTTCTGCTACGTTTTTCTCAAAATTTTAGATCTGACTGAGACTTCGCCTAGGTAGATTATTGTGCATGTTGTTCGCGACTCTACGTGCAATGAGGGTTGAGGAAGAGGGCTGGAGGAAAAGTTCTGGTGTTCTCTCTGCCCAAACCTCTTCAGATTGGCGTTATAGTACGGAGAATTTGGAAATTCGCATCTGAGTACAATTTCAGTTCTTTGAACACACTATCAAGTAGAGTAAGAACAACAATTCTAATTTTCCACTGGCTGTTCCACACAGCCCACATATCTATGTTAATTTTTCGAGTTTTGGACGTAATGGGCAGGTACAGGTAAGCATTGAATACGTGGGAACGGGGTGAGGATACACTGCTAACCTAATAGATTTATGTGTTTATTTGTTCATTTAACGAAGTTCGCGAACAGACGTTCGGCGGCCGATAGGCCGATGAACGGCTGGTATGTACATACATGCAGGTGCAAACATAAAGTTGGCTCAAATTTGAGCTAGGTATACACGGGGTATTCTGTAAGCTTATTTTTATCTATACGGATTTTCCTTCTTATTTCCTACCGTTTATCTACAAGAGGTACACGCTTAGCTTAGGTGAATCTAAAACAATTTCACCATTTTCACCGACCCGTATTACCTGAACCTGGCGGGGTCCGTCTAAATTTGAGAAACAGACATCAGATTTGTAATTACAATGTTAACTAACTGCTTAAGGGAAAGTTTAGTCAAATCGGTGCTGTTGAGCTGACCGTGCCGTTAGCCAGGAAGACCACCCATATCGCGAACTTAATGGTCGGAACAGGGTCACAATTTTCGATGAAACTTCTTCTATGCACTTTTAGTTTCAATTGCTCGACCTAGCCGCGATGTTACAGTTTTGTACATGTATATTTGCCGTTTCACTTTTCATATTTGTTTCTAGCAGAAACACCGTGGAATTCTCCGTCATAGCGGAACGATAAAAATGGACTATGGCGAAAATCATGCGCTGAATGGCCATACAACAGCAGCTACTTGCCGAACATTTGTTCAGCGTCACAGCCAACAGCTGCACGAAAATTGGCTTATTATCGCTATTTTTGTGCTTTGGAACGCTTTTTTTTTATTGAATTGTCACGTTCAGGCCACACGCTCTTAGGAAATCGAATCTTGAGCATAGAAGTCAAACTTTGAAATTGGTCAACCAACAACAACCACTGCAAGTGTAAACCCCAATGGAGCAGTGAAAAGGGCGAAAAGACTCAAGGAGAATAATAAAGAAGCGAAAAAAAGACAACGATTTCGCAAGTGATCCAGTGAAAGAAATAAATCAATAAAGACGCTGAGTTTCGAAAATCGTGCGCAAGAACATGTAACGCGGCGCGGCGCGGCTCCAAGCCTTTAGGGACCCAGAAGGGATCCAGAAGGCTTCTAGTGATGACACTCGCACTCGAAAATTGAAAAAAAAAAAACTTTGCGAATGTGCAGGCTTTAGAACACTAAATTATGCGTAGAAACCTCACAGCCCTATTCCTTCCTTAACAGATAATCCAGATGGCTGTTTTGCTGGGGAAATGTTGCTCCAACGTCACATAATCCTTTTTCTAGAAGGTTTTACTTTTTTTGTGAGATTACAATTCTGCATATTCATTCATGTTCTCTACATCGCCCTCTTTTGGAAATTGTAGCTTTATTATTTGTTTCTAATAGAGAAGGAAGAGTTCTTTCCATTCGACTGTTGCAACATATTTGAACTCGCCAGTAAAATTACAACAATCATTTCGGCACTTCGGCGGACGCGTCGCGTTTTGTCGCTGGAGCGCGTTTTCCCCACGATGTCATCACATTCGCTGGGGGATTTAAGGGGTTGATAATGAGATATTGATGTGATTTGTGGTTTTCCTATTGCTGATAGCAGCTCGTATCTCGTTACGGTGCTTCGTCGAGTGTTTTGAGACATCATAACAAAACTATGTATTGCTGCAGAGACCTCAATGATGGTTTCTGGAGCAGCAAGTCTTTCGAATATCAACTTTCCTTGAAATAAGAAGAGGCAAATCTATAAAAGATCAGAAAAAAACCTTCAAAAAGTTCAGAACTAAAACAGGAAAGCTTCAGAAAGTACGAAGTTAGATTGTTTCCATTGAATAAGTGGCCCTTACGTCTTCTCATCATTGTCAGTTCTCAGGTTTTCACATTCTTCCAAAAATCAAATGAGCAAAAAGCAATAGGAAATCAAACAAAACAAACGCATAAATGTCCCCAAAGACCAAAGCCCTGAACCCAAATGTCTCTACTGTACCCCCATCATCACATGTCTCTTGCCAGTTCCTCATGTCCCTACAGTAGCATCGGGCTTGGTGAAATTCACCCAAATAAAAGAATGTCGACTGGTTCCAATCATTTTTCTCTCGCAAGTTCATCACTTGCTCACAAAAACCCACAGAACTTGTTGTGGAGACTTGAAAAGTAAAATGCGTGAGGATGAACTAGATAAGTGCTACGGCTATCTAACTCGTATTTTTGTTGTCCATTTGTATGACGTCTACTTGGCTAAACAGTCCATAAAAAATGGAGTCGGTGGAGAGAAAGTTTTTTTTTCCTATCAACATTCATTTGTTCGGCACTATTCAACTTAGCGGACTCCAGCACTCGAATTTTTTCAGTCAGAAATTTTTCCTCAGAAATTCGCTGAAACTTCGCACAGGGGGGGGGGGGTAATTGAGGGCGCTGATCACGAATCTGCTGTCCGTTTTCCACGTGGGTGGTCACGGACCATCCAAAAATGGACTTCACCATCGCGTTCAGGACCCCAAATAACCCTCATAGCGAAAGTTCAGCGAAATCGATGATCCTGATTGGATCACCCAAGTAGCGATTTGGGTGGTCCGGGACCAACCACGTAAAAAACAGACGGCAGATTCGTGATCAGCACCCTCAATTATCCCCCTGTGCAAAGTTTCAGCGAATTTCGAATTTCGAAAAAAAAATCGAGGACTGGAGTCCGTTAGTTGAATAGTGCCATTCATTCTTGACACTTATTGAGCTTCACTGAGCTCTGTAACCAGTACACTATTCATATTTTTCATCGTTGTTCTCAATCTCCTTATCCCTTATATCCTTCCTTATCTCCTTATCCCCAATTTCCTTCTTTATCCCCCAGCGAATGTGATGACATCGCGGGGAAAACGCGCTCCAGCGACAAAACGCGACGCGTCCGCCGAAGTGCCGAAATGGTTGTTGTAATTTTACTGGCGAGTCATATTTGACAAGTTTTTTACTGTCAATACAGTTAAATCAAGAATAAATAGACATATATATGAACTCGGAAAGTTTTATTTTAACGTGCTATATATTTTATAAGAAAAATGACAAAATTCTGGTAGAAAATGATGAGTGATTATAAGTGCTGTCTGTTAAAATTCTGCCTTTTCTAAATGCCTTCGCTTAAGGAACAGGTATGATAGCAGAGTACTTTCATGACAAAAATTATCAATAGAAAAAACATATATCTGTTGAAAATTCGATAGGCAACCCGTTAGGTGACTGTACAAAAGCTGCGGATCTATTGAGCTGTAAGTGTAAAGTCTGCTAGGAGGTACACCAGACGGCCGATTATGTAACTCTGGGTCATCAGCCGCAGATTTGGCCCTCATATACCGCCCCAAAGATGCTGTAAGGTGTAAACCGCCACGATTGCTTTGAGAGAAAAAAAAACAAAAAAACACTTGCAAAACAAATATTACTACCGTAATGCTCCTAGAATAACGTGATATAACACCTACAGTTTCTAAGGAAAACCAGCACGAACTCCTGCATTTTCCACACGCATAGGTTCTAGCCAGAGTGGCCCAGCAAATGTTCAGATCGAACCAGGTCGCTGAGCGGATAAACAAACATTTGATGTTTTAATGATGCAAGCTTAATGGTAAAACTCCGATTTAAGCGTGATTTAACCCATCGTTGCAGGTTTAAACACTGTGTTACTACATCGTCGTTTCATCTTTTACTTTTTCTTCTCCCTTGTCAATTTTTAAGAATGATATCTGGCCTGCAATTTTCTGGTTTTCATGAAATTGCCGAACATTTCATTTTATTGCCAATAAGCGCTAAAATATCGAAATTAAAGAGAAGTGCCATGAAACATGAATAATTTGAGGACACACATACTATAGTCACTTAGTTTGTGTGACCGAAGTTTTCAAGGGAAATCCACTGAGAACTTCACTACAAAAGCATTAGAACAACCATTTTTCCACCAAACAGATTCTTCGAGAAGGCAGTAACAAAAACCAATAGTCATGTACGAGTTAGGATAGCCGAACAGGTACGTACTACGATATATATATATATATATATATATATATATATATATATATATATATATATATATATATATATATATATATATATATATATATATATATATATATATATATATATATATATATATATATATATATATATACAGTAGCGGCCAAAAAACAATCAACACGCGATGGAGCTGCAATTTTCCCTCCACTTTGACAACTTCGCAATCAATAACTACAAATCTTCAAGCGAAGCGAAACACGTTGTTCGATAGAACAAATCTTTCTCTACTTATGGTTCCGATATATATATATATATATATATATATATATATATATATATATATATATATATATATATATATATATATATATATATATATATATATATATATATATATATATATATATATATATATATATTTCACGTAGTGTATTAAACGATCTCACGTAGTGTATTAAACGATCTCAAGTATGCTGAAATGGAGGAAAAAGAAGAAATTTTAGGAGACATACATTTTTCGACATGAAAAATTTCAATTTAATGACGTGTAACTTTTCAACTGGTGAGCGCTCAGAGAATCAGGACATCACCTTTAATAGAGAAAATAATTCTCTTTGAAGCGGCATATTAGTTTTTGCAAACGTTCACTGCAGCAAAAAATTATGGTTTGATTTCTAATTTCTCTCATACCATATTAATAATGCATGGTTGGGGTTAGCTGGTATCATCGTTTGTATCAGGTTAGGCGATCAGTCCGATCGGTATTTAATTGTTGTTACTGTATTAGCAGATGTTGCAAATCATGTTTTATAGTAGCTGATCTAAAGTTGTCACTGTATTTTGTTTTTAGTAATTGTTGTCGAAGTTTTGTTTTAGGAAAATAGCTTCATATGATCACTTTATCGCCTGCTGAGCTCATGTAATAATGTGCGGGAGCCCTCAAATAAGCAAACCAGTGTTTTCACTTTCCCGGACAAGTCTGTCATCAACTGCGAGACTCCATAAGAGTAGAAAGATTGGTTGGTCTTAAGTGGGAACGATCGCCAGACTTGACGTATAGGCAATAATTTCGCCTCTCTCCACTGCGCCAAACGTGTCGAGTACAGAATACGTTACAGCTGGACTTGTTCTAAACCCTGGTACAAAAATATAGTCTTACTCCTGTTTTTTCTTCATGTCTGTTCACTTTCTGATTTCGGGAACATCTGGTCTGGTGTACCACCTAATTTATAGCAATCTCACATTGTTAAACTAATCAGCAGAGGATCCAATAAAATTCTAAAAGATGTTCACATCAGAGGCAATGCAAACAACAAAAAATGATTTGTCAGTCTTCCTTATTTAAAAACGAGGTGAGGTTTTTCAACTGATGACCTGAATTTTGCGCCACAACACACGTTAGAAATTTGTTTGAAAATTCATATCACTTTGTGTTCATAACGTTTCTTAATCTAATTCATAGTATAAATAGTACTGGGAGCGTGGAATATAACGGTGATATCAGCTAGCTTCAATCGTGGATTATTAAGGTGCTATGAAAGAAATTAGAAAATAAACGATAATTTCCTACTATGGCGAATGTTTGCGAAACTTCATATTCCTTTCGAAAGAAAATTGTTTTCTCTATTAAACGCTATGTTCTGATTCCCTGAGCGTTCGCATGTTGAAAAGCTAGACGCCATTAAAAAGAAATTTTTCATGACGAAAAATGTATGTCTCCTAAAATTTCACCTTTTTCCTCCATTTCAGCATACTTGAGATCGTTTAATACACTACGTGAAAGAGAAAGATTTGTTCTATCGAACAACGTGTTTCGCTTCGCTTGAAGATTTGTAGTTATTGATTGCGAAGTTGTCAAAGTGGAGGGAAAATCGCAGCTCCATCGCGTGTTGATTGTTTTTTGGCCGCTACTGTATATATATATATATATATATATATATATATATATATATATATATATATATATATATATATCTGAAGAATGATCGCCTTCTAGAACCAACTGTTTCATTACCTGCCTGGGTATCGTTTGATGCAATTACAGTACCACAATTCGGGGTTTTGTAGAAAATTTAGCATTCTTAGGATTGTCAGTCCAGTATTTTTCTGACGCCAACTTTTGCAGGAGCATCGGTGCTAGTTTCTTATTCGTCACGTCACGTCGGGTGAAATGACATTTTTCCCAGTAAGTATCTTCCACTTGATAGCCAGCCGCCTAGGCGGTAATGTGATCCGTTGTAAAAGGGGGCAGATGGCGGCACAAAACGACTGAACGAACGGATGCTCCTCTGGTCCCCACAACAACTGAAAGAAGCGCAGACGGTCCGGTTACGCAAGAAGACGGAATTGTGGCCTATGGAAGGTGACGGACCCGATGCCCATGTGGTCCCATAACGTCTGCTTCAGATCCTCCCAAATAGAATCCCCTAACATCGATTATGTTGAGGGGTTGCCGCTGGGAATAATGGGCTGTCCGACTGCACTACGAGCCGACAACGGCGGTGAGAAATCACTCGTAATTCATCGACCATGTGTCTGAGATAACGATGGGAAAATTAGATGTAAGTCAAGTAAAAAGTGTTACGTATCAATTCAAAGAAGCACATGGAATACGGAACGCACACCTTTTAGTGTGAGTCAAGAAAGTGCAGACTATTCTAAGTCTAACTTTAGGAACTTAGTTCTACTGTCGTGATGTTACGAGCGAGGTAGGTAGGTGGATTATAAACTATTTATTGGGTCTGAGGTTCGACCTAACTTCAGAAGTCTAAAAAGTGGCAAGGTATTTTTCACCCTCGGCCTGTCCGGCCAAGCACCGAATTCTCCCTAAAATTTCTAACAAACTTATGAAATCTCCCCAAGAAATGAGATCAGAGCGAACTTTTTCCCGAAAAATTCTGTATAGAAAACTCTACAGAAGTCAACTTGAGCGCTCACAAGAAAACCAGGAGCGCCATCGAAAAATTATTCTTGCCTTCCGAAGGTCGGACTTCAGTGGTTTTAAATTGTGTAATTTTCGAGACAAATAAAAACAAATGATATACGGTCTGATGGAGAAAATCATTGTCTATCGAATGGCTTATCAAGTTTTATTTATGCCTTTGAAACTGGGCAGAAAAAATCGCTGTCGATGAGGTTATTTTTTCACTTTTTCGCTTTTTACTTTTCTAGCCAAAAAATTTCACTTTTCTAGCCATAAAAAACGATGACATTCGGAATTATCACAAATTGCAAATATACTGTTTAAAAGAAAAAATTATTCTCTTTCGAATGCTGTGTCACACTCTGCGAAAGCTTTCCAACTGAACTTACAACAGTCGTTTGAAAAAAACGGCGGGAACTTTCTTATCAACCTGATAGTTGTCTTTTTCAACTGTCTAGTTTCTGTTGTTTTTTAAGAGTCCACGTCTTATTAAACTAGAACTAAGAAATCGTAAAGAGACAAATATCGAATGACCTACTCCGTGATCCTTAGGTCGAAACGTCAAACCCAATCAATTATTGATCCACCCATCAACATCGTTGGCAAAGCAGCACGACATAATAATCACTCCAAAGACAGCTTTCACCCGAAAAACACCGTTATTTTTGGAGATTCATTTGGATTTAGATGGATTGTATGTTTTTTTTGTAGATGAATACGATTTGTGCAAAAGTATCGAGAAGAACAACTCGAAAATAAGGGAGAAAGATGGTTTAGATGCAAAAGAAGCTAATAACAACGACGAAGGTAATAGGTGTACTAGACTGTTAACGATTGAATGCGTTCCTTTGACTCGACAAACTTGTTTTCTCTGATTTTATCTTGTCATGGAGTGCAGGGAAGATGAAGAGAAAATGAATTCGTAATGTTTGATGAATTACATGCTAAAGAATTGAATTTCTGCCTTGTGCAGTAGGCGGTAGAAACTCGGAAGGATTTTATGCTTCACAAAAAAGTCCAAGCTCAGCGGCAAAGCTTTCAGTGTGGTGTGGTGCATTCGACAAAATTGCCCCGGCTTTCAAATCCAAGCACAATCAAAGCCAACATGGTCAAATAGAACAACGTTTCCGGAGCAGTCCACTTGTGGATACAAAATGTTAAGTTGTCGATAAAGTTTCGAGTCACTTTGTTTGATGGCTCACCAAAATGTTCGTTAGGATTTTGGAACCTGCTCAACAACACGTACATATATAGAGTGGTTCAAAGCCTATTTACGCCAACGTTCTCGCGATTTGCTCATTAGCCATAGTGAAAAAAGTCGTCCTCGACATCAAGCAAGTTCGACTGCTTTCGCTTTATGAGTTCAGAAAACAAAGCAGTGTTAGACTCGCGGTGAGCAACATATAGTGCGTTTCATAATTATACGCCACCCCCACTGTTTTGGTAGTTCCCACTTTGCTGGGTGAGATGCAGCTTTTCCTCACACCTCATTTTAAAGAGCATGGAAAATAACCACGCCATACACTTTTTCGAGCTACGTGAATATATTTAGCATTTTTTATAAAAAATTTTTCGTTTTTCAGTCATGTCACGCTGAGCGGAACCCTACACTAAAAAAGTCTTCCTCTTTTTGGTTTCCCATAAAACGAGCTAATATTGTGAGTAGATGTTCTGCACATATACCTCTAGCTTCTCACCTTACTTCTGAAGTGCTAGCCGCAGTTTCTACTCTTAGCCGCGTCGATCTTATTCATCAGCTGGATCTCGGCAAAGTTGGTCGCTCCAGGCCGGCTGGTCGAGGCTACTTGCGTGGCTCCGAAGGCTATGTCAAGAAGATATCTAGTAGTCGTTTGCGACAGGTATCCAATGAGGGTTGGAGGAAAATTTACAGAGTTACACCCGAAAGTACCGCAAGTCTGCGTCAGATCCCCATAGTTTTGAAGCTTCCATCCCCTTGTTCGTTTACATGGAGAACGCTACACCGAAGAGTCCAACATCTTCAGTTTAGCAATGATGTATACATCATGTATGACCAGGGCACATGAGCTGGTTCCACTTCATTTTTGAGAATGAAACTCAAACAGCGATGGGCACAATGGTGCATTTTATCGCTTTGCACAATTACGTCCAGAAGGATTTGGAAAATGTGTCAGGCTCATCCCAGACAGTTTGGTTTGACAAAAGAAGGCTATTCTAAAAATATAACGCAGGTAGAATAGTTACTTGCATGTCAACAGAGAAGAACCTTCTTTATTTAGAAGAAGAAAATTTGGTGGACCTTAGCTTGTGGTTTGGGGCGCTTTTTGTGCTGTCATGACGATCGAGGTGACCTTCACTAACACACAGTTGGACGGCGATAGTTACCAGCAAGGGCTAGCAGATCTTATTATGCCCTTTCAGAGCCACTGCCGAACGGTAGAATTCTCGATTCAGCGAGACTGCGCGAAAATCCATCTGTGGCGCTCCACTTAATTGTCCTCTAAGGACTACGGAGTTGAGATCTTAGAGGAGGCCGCTTGTAGGCTGGATCGCAATCCAGTGGAGAATCGTTAGCGCATACTATTATAATTCGAGGTGTGTGTGTGTGTGTGTGTGTGTGTGTGTGTGTGTGTGTGTGTGTGTGTGTGTGTGTGTGTGTGTGTGTGTGTGTGTGTGTGTGTGTGTGTGTGTGTGTGTGTGTGTGTGTGTGTGTGTGTGTGTGTGTGTGTGTGTGTGTGTGTGTGTGTGTGTGTGTGTGTGTGTGTGTGTGTGTGTGTGTGTGTGTGTGTGTGTGTGTGTGTGTGTGTGTGTGTGTGTGTGTGTGTGTGTGTGTGTGTGTGTGTGTGTGTGTGTGTGTGTGTGTGTGTGTGTGTGTGTGTGTGTGTGTGTGTGTGTGTGTGTGTGTGTGTGTGTGTGTGTGTGTGTGTGTGTGTGTGTGTGTGTGTGTGTGTGTGTGTGTGTGTGTGTGTGTGTGTGTGTGTGTGTGTGTGTGTGTGTGTGTGTGTGTGTGTGTGTGTGTGTGTGTGTGTGTGTGTGTGTGTGTGTGTGTGTGTGTGTGTGTGTGTGTGTGTGTGTGTGTGTGTGTGTGTGTGTGTGTGTGTGTGTGTGTGTGTGTGTGTGTGTGTGTGTGTGTGTGTGTGTGTGTGTGTGTGTGTGTGTGTGTGTGTGTGTGTGTGTGTGTGTGTGTGTGTGTGTGTGTGTGTGTGTGTGTGTGTGTGTGTGTGTGTGTGTGTGTGTGTGTGTGTGTGTGTGTGTGTGTGTGTGTGTGTGTGTGTGTGTGTGTGTGTGTGTGTGTGTGTGTGTGTGTGTGTGTGTGTGTGTGTGTGTGTGTGTGTGTGTGTGTGTGTGTGTGTGTGTGTGTGTGTGTGTGTGTGTGTGTGTGTGTGTGAACAGACATCACTAAGCCGCCATCACGGAGATCAGGTGCGAGGCACTGGCGCAGTGCGTGAAAATCGGCCCACAAATCCTTTAAAACTCGCGCTCAGGAATACGGAACCGCTTGATAGCAGCGGTGGGGAAACAAAGAAGAATAATCAACGACTTTAATAACCGGATTGTAACTGCATCTTTGATAAATCTACAGGAAACCAAAGTGTCGCGTTGGGCGCAAAAACCTGCGGATATTAAAAAATCGATATAAAAAATACCACATCAGCTCATCAATTCCAAAAAGGCGTTTTCCATGGTTATTTTCCATGCTGATGAAAATGGCATTAAAGAAAAAACTGCATCTCATTCGTTAAAGTGGGAACCACCAAAATAGGGGGGTGGCGTATAGTTATGAAACGCACTCTATATGATGCGATGGGCGATTCCGCTGTGTCGTACAACACAGCAAAGGTATGATTCTGGAAGTTCAAAAATTCTCCATATCAAATTGAAATTGTTGCAATGTCGTTATGAAATGTTGTTCATGTTGAAATTGAAATTCATCAACAAATGAAAAAAGAACGATAATTGATAAAGGGAATAAAATAAGAATATACAAAAAGGTTAATATAAATACTACTAAGCTACAAGTAAGTATGTAAGAAATAAGCTACTAGTAAGTATATAAGTAATAAGTAAGTAGTAAATTATAAGAAAGTAGTAAGGTAGTATGATAACAATAGCAAGCAGGAATATAAACAACGGTTTTAAACAAAAAATACAAAGCAGTATTACTAATAAATACATAGTAATTGTAAAAGTAAACAGAACTAGTAAAAGAAGTAAGTCCGTTTCGACCCTTCCCTTAAACGGACATAAAAAAATAAAAGATATATAAGGTCAGGTCCGGGTCTCATCAGTAAGAGTAATAGTAAGACCTGACCTTATGAGAATAAAAAGGAACTAACCTTCGATGAAGAAAAACATAGTACAAAACCACAAACCACAAAAGAATCCAATTCGTATATATAGTCAGTATCTCAAACTTGGGTAGTTAAACCCTCGGGATTAATAACTCGCCTCGGGATCCACCGCAAGAATGTTGCGACGTAGCCAACTCTTGATGTTATTATAGAGTCATTCCGAAACCCAAAGAACGGTGTGACTAACAGGAACTCGTTCCTTATTGAAATACGTTTATTTCAACTGTTCATATCTGAATTCCTTTCGTAAATCCAGAACGCCTCCAATGCTTCTCCTGGCGATATCTCAGTCTCATACGCATAGAATGCGATAGAACTTTGCGCATAATGTCAAAGTCACTCCCGTTACAAACTTCAACTTCATGACGATACTTTCTCAACTGCTACCTCCCTTCTTGCAGGCCAGATGTTCATCTATACATACAAACGTGCCAATAACACGCGACCGGTCTCATCAATGTCCTTCAAGCTCTACACTCAAGCTCATACACCGCTTCCGATTTCTCCATTCTTTCCGTAGGGACAAATAACGCAGTTCTCTGATGCGCATTCAGTTTCGTAGAGCTTGTTCCGTACTAACAGACGTTTCATGTTGTCATTCGGGATGTTAACAATAACAACATCATTTTGCAATTGAGCACGAACAAAGCACCGCTGTATTGCAGTGGAGAATGCGTCAGAGATAAATGGAAGGCATGAAGTACGCGGTATTGGAAGGGCTGTACGCGCTGGACAGTACAGGGTGTACCACAATTATAGCAACCAACTTTCGAAAACTGATAGTCCAGCTCCACAGTATTTTTACGTCATGTTAGTTGTATTTTGTTAACTCACGGACATTATCGATTGTTCTGATCAAGACTAGCTTGATTTCATTGTAACGTGTTATAATGGTTGCTCCTTCTCCGAAACGAGGCGCCATCTTAATGTTGCACCATGCCGGCATGGCAGTGGTGAAAATCGCGAAGCGATTAAATGTGAATAGATCTGTTGTCTGGAGGACCATCAAACGATTCGAGGAGTTTGGCACTATGGCGGACCGACCAAGAAGTGGGCATCCGGGGTAACCGCAAGAACCGACAGCAACCGGAGAAATATGCGTGCAGCTATCCGCAGAAATCCGAGAGTGTCGATCCGGAAATTAGCAAAAACTGCCAATATTGCAACGATGTCAGCCTTTACTTTGTTTTGTTACTGTGTTGTTAAGGTGTTACTTCCTTGGGCTCGAAGCCACTTTGAATCCCGCCAATGGACATTCCAACAGGACGGAGCATCAGCTCATCGTGCAAATGTCGTTCAGCAGTCGTGCAGAACCCAGATCTCAGACATCATTGCCTCTTCCGAATGGCCTCCGTATAGCCCCGACCTTAACCCCCTTGACTATTCCATCTGGTCGGTGTTGTAGTCCAAGGCATGTTCTACTGCTCACAGAAGTATCGCTTCTCTTGAGCAATCGCTACAGAAAGCTTGGTCAGAAATGAACGTCTACTACTTGCGTGCCGCCGTAGATGCGTTTCCCAGGAGACTTCGTGCCTGTATTGCTGCAAACGGCAGTCTAATTGAAAACGTTTAATGCTGTTTTGTTGACATTATGCTCAATAAATGTTGTGAAGAATTTCATCTCATTTGCTCTGTTGGTTGGTGAAATAATAAAAGATATGTCCGTTGCTATAATTGTGGTACACCCTGTAGTTGTTCTTCTGCGGTATGATGTCTTCATGTAGCCGTTCTGAGAGGCTATTCTTGAAGCTAATATCACTGATTATCGTAGTTCGTTGTCACCCTTGCACATCGCTGTTGCTGTTCTAAACATATTTCGCACAACAGCTCGCTTAACTGCAACGGGATGAACTGATCGGAATATTTTCAGAGCTTCCTTTCCGATACCACTTTACGATGATCATGCCATCGGATACTTTCACCTGCTTGTTGAGAAACGGAAGCAAACCGCTTGAATGTGTCTCTCGGGTAAGCTTTATGTTCTAGGTTTTAGTTTAGGGTTAATTTGTTGGACGAGCAGAGTGCGCATGCTTTTTACCTCAGGAGACTGGCTAGGTTTTTCTTCACAAATATTGTTATGTCATGTTTTTCCTTCTCGGTTTTACTTGTTTGGTGATGGTCCATTTGTTGGCCCCGTCTGTTTAGCGCGTTTTTTGACGTATTAAATAAGTGAAATAAATAGATATGCTGCGATTGGGGTGCTGCGATTGGTGATTAAGAATGCGGAAGCATTCACCATCTCGGACTGTGCTGATATTATTACGAAGCAATCGTCGATGTATCCAACAGTGCACCAAAGGCAGATAAGCTAACACTGGTTCTTCTATTCTACTCATAAAGCATACTGAAATAACAGGTAGAAGCCAGGTTAGTTGAGAATAACACGAGCCTAGCCATTGAAGGATGATGCAATAGCACATGATTGTATTACGATAAGTAACGACTTCGTGTCACTCACACAGTTATGTGGATTTCGGAATGACTGATGTGACTCGGTCGCATCTTATCAACATCAAGAGTTGCCTGCAACGTCACAACACTCTTGCGGTGGATCCCGCGGTGAGTTGGTGATTTCTTTCGTTTTTTAAGAGTGTTTTCGTTGCTTGTAGACGTCCGTCAAAAATGCTAGGGCTTATTACGACAGTTAGCCGGACAGATCAAAGATGCATAAGTTTCGAGCAATTTTAAGGCCTCTGAAGACGACGTTCATGTCGAAACGTTAGGCCATCAAAACTCCACTTACTAACCTCGCTCGGCACAGCAGTATACGAATTTTGTAGTATCATGCCGAGGTCGCAAGAGGAGAGAACTTGGAGTATTTCAATTGAGAGAAACTGCCAAATTTGTTCTTAAAAGTCTGAAACTAACCATTCCGAACAACTTACACACATTTATTACATATTTATATTTCATGGGCGAAGTGTCATGGTGTATAGTTTTGTCACTTTCGAGTGAAATTCTTGCATCAGTTAGTGATTGAGATTTTGTTGGACATGGATGAATAATGCTGGAGCATAATTTTCTGAACAATAAAATTTCTAGGAATGTAGATTCCCAATGTTTAACTTCTATGGAAACTTTCTGGGAGACTTGCAAGGCGACTACTCGTAGATACAACAACAAACAACAACGATTAATAAATAATGGTAATCGTATAAATGCAGTTTCATCGCAATAATCCTTTCTTCTCAATCGTTTGGTCGGCTCGAAAATCTGGAGCTAAACTTCAATTAATAATGTAAAGGAAGATGGATAACGTCATATAATAGATCGCGGGACAATATTGGTAATTCTTGTTAAAGCACCCCGCTAAAAATGCACTATCAAGATATTTGTTCATAATTTTTTACATTTATTTAAGACAGAAAGACGGATTAGATTCAAAAGTGAGCCAGGTCTTAATAAATCTCCTGATGTCAATCAATGGGCCAATAACTCCACAGAACCTAATTACCTGCACTTGTGGATCGCTTCGTTCGGAAAGGATTTGTGAGTGAACGCCGGCGTTCCTTCTTCGATATTGTTGTCTGCACCTCTCTGGAATATTAGTATAACATAATAGCAGCAATCAACAAAGACGCCAAGAATTTTATGCTTTTGCGACATAGTTCTGAATCCGTATATAAAATAGTGTTTGAACGTATAAAATATATAAAATAGTGTTTAGTTCTTACGGAAAGTCCTGGTTGAGGGCGGCATCGGTCAACATTTGTGTCCTTTCCGACAATGCTTGCATACGAACGGCTTCCTCCTGATATGTGATAATTTTCAAAAACGCAAATAGGTTTTAGGAAGTATTTGAAGGGATAATCGTGTAGAAAGTGTATAAAAACGTACATATATAATATGTAATACAGTGATAAGACCAATCAAAAATAACTTGCCTCAGGGTTTTTCCGACGCTGATGCCAAATATGAAATGCACACATTGAAACTGCTATAAGGACAAGGAACGTCACTGCTCCTGCCATAATCGCGAAACGATATTTTATCTAAAATATTCAGCTGTTTCAGCTCGTCTGATCAGCGTTGCCCCAATATTTTTTGCACAACAAACACTCCGACAACTTTTACATCTCTAATCTATATCTCACTTAAAATTGGTGCTTAATGATGCTTGCAAACACTATGAAGCAGGTAAACTCGATATCTAAGACTAACTTATGTTCGACCTGGGCCCAGATTCATCAACGGACGAGCGGTCTCCGAAACCGCGGCGCCACCAGAACCAGACGGCAGAGTCGATGAGAGATTGCGTTTAACAGAGGAAGTTTAGGATACGTAGACAATGGTGGGTGCCGTTAGGGCTATATCTCGAGGTTTATCGGGGGTTTACCAATGATAAATCTGGACCCTGATTCAGAAGACCCGATCATGCAACCTAATCGTCCACTCACGCCTAGCGACTGAGGAACGGCTGCAAATACCAGCAGTCCCACTGCTATCTACTCGCAGCAGTTCCACTAACGCCGCATCCTCTGTGTCCCTACCCTGTCAGTGCGGTTGGTATTACAGCTGACCATGAGCGAAACATAGCGATCAATGGTGCTATAGCAAAAATGGTTAATATATCGAAATAAACGGTAATTTCAAATTTAGTAAGCTTAGAAGCAGATTTTAATAGACTAATAAGAAGAAAAACAAACCTGTTGATTGGTCTTTTTCCTCGATTGTCGTGCATGACTTGGAATGTAGTTCACAGTACAAATGGGATACGGTTGAATTTTCGGTCCAACCTGCGAACACTGATCACAGTGTAGTCCTTTATACTTAGCAGGGCATATGCACGACTGAGACATATTCTTCAGATCTAAAACAAAAATGATAAAATAAACGTATTTCCGAGGCGAAACCATCGGAACAAACTTACTTGCGTACCCGTGATAACATATTATCCTCTCACAATAGTCTCCTTCGAAGTGCTTGTTGCATATACACCTGTGAAATGCATGATAGATTTGTAGAAAAAGCACAGAGAGAAACAGAAACAGTGAAGGTGAAAAAACAAGCCTAGGAAGGGAAATCTGATTCAGTAACTTTTACGCCATTTTTGACGAAGGAAAACGTAAACTACAGAAAATCATCGTCTCAAGAAACAAAATGTGCCACGTAACCATCTTTTGTGGTATTTCGAAATTTTCACTGAAGTAATAAATGCATCAAGATTCACTATCAGTCATTAGTTGAACAATCTCATCGAAAAATCTCCGACAAAATCTAAGAGGTCAAACTTTGCAAACGTTTACAAGACGCACACTGTCGGAACAAGCGGAACTCAGCAACGATTCATCTAATAGACGGACACCTTCGCGTACAAAATGTAATTTTGTCTAACAATAATTTGATAACAAATAGGTGCAATAGGTGTACACCTGTACACCTAAATCTGCAGCAACATCCCTTTCTACTTTTCATGGTCCATCATGGACATGGATTTCGATGATGAAAACTCAACAGGATGTCGACTAGAGGATTCCTTCTGGGACCTGTTGAGAAAACGCCGGCGGGTCCTGGTGCGATCAGGCTCTGAGCTACACCGTAATTTTACCAAAACGGCTTCACGAGGGTCACTACAGTTATATGGAGGTTTCTTAGAGAGCAAGCAGAAACTGTGGAAGAATGTAAAATTAGAGTGGGTGTGCGTCATGAGGCAATCTCAATTCCATGAACCCCTCTTTAACCATGTCATTGGTGCAATAGTAACGTTATTTAATCCCTATGCTTTTCGAGATTCTTGGGCAGAATGGTTCACTTTTAAGAACTAACGCTGAGCAAAAGTGCGATCATTGTGCTCTATGAAAGGAAGCAGAGGACTGTGAGGACGGTAAAGAGTTTAAGGCACTGGTACGCTGCCTGATAAAGTTTCCACATAGGCATGTCGAAAGGCATCGGAACACTAGGAGATTATCTGTCGGATTTGATATGTCCGACTTTCTACGACCCTCGGTACAATAGCAAATTTGAAGCCGTTTTTCATTTGAACCTAAAATTAATTTGTTATTCCTTTTTGGCTCTTCTTCCTTCCTCTTTAACGTCTCAAATTCTATAATATCATATTCAAGGCTCAATGAGCTTTGGTCGTGTGACTGCGGTAATGTTTATTTACTTTGATGCTCAAAAGAATCTTGTCGAAACATTAACCAGAATAGATGACAGTTATTTCGCTTACACTTCAAAGTAAAAATGACCCAATATAATTTCACTGTTCCCGCAGTCTGACGATTCCACTAAGTGAATTTCGTTCCGATCAAATAATCAGCAATATTTTAATGAGAAATGGATCAAGAAATCAGAAACGAAAGACGGAGCAGGCTCAGAATTCAATGGAAACGGTTAAGAAGTCGGTACCTTCCGTGTTTTATGACACCGTTGTCACATCGGCTAGTGAACTGGCATTCATCACCAAAGAACGACCCAATACATTCGCAACGATTATTTTTCCATTCGCCCCTGTTGCCGCACTATAAAACCACCGTCTAAATCGCTTGCATAAGAGCATAGCAAACGTAGATAGCAATGAAATTTTTGCTTGGAAGTTGCTTGACAGATCCAATAGCTTACTCCATGGAAAAAAAGAAGAATCAAATAAATATAACTCAGTACTCTGTCAGTGAGATGATATTCGCATAAATCTCCTTTCCAGCCCTCGTTGCATATACACGGCTTACTAAATATAAGACTTAACGGATCGTATCGTCGACCAACGGAGATTCCGTGCACTAAAACAGAAATCGTGAATAAACATAAAAACGAGTCGCCAATAATGACGTCGGAACCCATTCATACTTGGCAGCAAAGCAGTACGATAACGAAGGCAGGGACGCTGATGAATGCGGGCGCCGCAGATCGAATTTTGGTTTTCACTTCAATTTTTGAACGTTTTACAATGACAACATGACATTTAGAAACATCCCCGAGGTGAAATGAGTTGTTCCGCGTTGTTTTAGCTCAGTTACGGCCTGACTTTCCGACTCTGAACAGACCTCTATACTCACCACATGCAAAATCCTCACAGGTTTTGCCAGTATGCGGATGAATACAGTGACACTGTCCTCCAGCGTAAATCCCTCCATTGCGACATTTTGATTTTGGATCATTCTTTCGAATATTATCGTATATATCACGCTTCTCCAGAACCCTAAAATGAGAAAAGCAAAGACAAATATAACGGTAGCGCAGCAGCGCTATTCGATCGCAGAGGTTTCCTTTGAAGTTCCCATCACATCATTAGCCAACACAAAGATCGTGATGTTAACGGCATCGTACTTTTCAAAAAATCAAACGATTTGCTTCGAATATGAGCAGCGAAGGTGCCTTCAAACCTTGAGAAACGGAATAAGGAGAAACAAAAATTGTACAAATCAAGATACACTATAATATCTCACGGGTCCTTACGATAGCAACACTACTTTCTAATTAGGCCTCTCACACAGTATAGCTACATGATGATCCGAATAAACAGCTGTATTTAGAGTGAGCTTTCAGGAAACGGCACTTCGCGGCGAGGTTTTCCATAACTGTCCCATTTGTCGGATAAACAGACGGAATGCCACCTTGACATTTTTAGGCTTTGGGATAAGACAATGTGACCGACCTAACTGCAAGAGCCATCAGATCATTTTGCATCAAAAGGGATTATATTTCTATTTCTATCACTATTATTATACTGGTGCTAATCATGTGTCGTAATGTCCCGAGATGTGACCAAAAGATTAAGTCTCCCCGTTACAAGATTGATTTTTCTGGAGGAAATTCAGATTTGTGACATAATACACATGTAAATGATCTCTTTAGAAGAAATGTAATAATTCTGATATATAACTAATATGGTTTTGCTCATCAACAAAGGAAATTCATCCTAAACCAACAATTGCCTCATTTGCTACAATTGTCGTTTTCGCTCGAGAGTAACAGGATGTCTAAGCCTGTGCATACGCCTCAAGTATAATCGAGACATCTCTCTAATCCAATTTTCGCAATTTCCGAATGTTTTGGGGCGATGATTGTCACTTAATTAAGGATGTGATTATGACATCGTTAATTGGTAATTGTAACTATTGACACACCTGTAAACTCTCACCTTTCCGCGTAACTGACGGTGTTGAAGTGTTGCTGTCGATCGGCTCGTTCAGCGTGCAGTAACAAAAACACCAACGAAACCATCGTAACGACACCAAGCGAGGTCATATCGTCCCGATTCATAAAATCATCAATTTAGGTGTAAAATCGGCATTATACAAAAGTCAACACGCACTGGTATGGTTAGAAATCAGCACGAAACATACCTACAGCTTTCCACATGCACTTTTGTAGATTGTAGATAATCGATCGGCTGGGTGTTCAGCAACAGCAGTCAGTAGACGACCTCGAAGAACGAAAACGACGACTACTCCTTTTCGCGACACAACGACGATATCGACGATTCGTTTAAGAAAATTCGAAGTGACGATTCGGTTGTGTCGACGACGAGAACAAATCAGAAATCCGCCTCGAAACAGCAGTTTCTCCCCCCGATTCTACCCTTCGTCTCGTTTGTTTACCATTCATAGATCGATAAGTTCATAGCGATCATCGTCACAGTTTATAGCGAGTTTTGTGCTTCGAAAAAACACTCACTAACGCCCAGTTATCGGCCAGAAGAATGTGAGAGCGCAACGGAAAATTTTGCGATGTAAATCGAAAATTGTTGTCTGGAAATGCGATAGAAGGGTCATGTAGAGTTCAGAGGAACGCTGGAAGACAGACAGATTCACAACACCTTTAAGGCAAACATTGAAATGTTGAAGGAAATGTATGTGGGGCGTTTGTTGACGGATACAATAGCAATGATGTAGGTACACGAAAGGTGATGGAGTCGATAAGAACAGCAACGATCAATGACGGCCCATAGATAGTGATCAGTACAGTCGTGCCTTACCATTGTGGATTGTAATCAGTAACTTGATTTCTATGATATCATTTATTTCACTATTTACTACGCCTATAAGGTTGCTAGGAATAAAAAACGCTTTGTATGACAAACAGGCCAACCATAAATTAAGGAATACGAGATTGAAAATCCTCAAAGATATTAGAACACAACTCTCAGCTCGACCTTAGCTTATTAACGCTAAAAAAGACTTATATTTCAATTGAAACCACAGAAAGTCAGTTGAGGTGAGCAGTAATTGCATCAACGACAATTTCAAGGCATTGAAGAGCAAAGAAACCTAAGCCATCTTTGGGGATCTTAAACACTTGTGAAGCTCATCTTCAATCTTTAAAAATGTAGATGTAGTATATTAGAACTCGTATTAGGGCTCAAAAGAGCTTCGCATATACCAAACAAGCAGGTGGGGGAGGAGGGGGGTGAGTACAGTGTAAGGGGCGCTACTGATATTGCAAGGTTGAACGATCGATCCTCATCTAGGCTGGGCCTTTTATCCCTCTGCTGTGTGAACAGTACACGAATGCGGAGCTGGCCTTGAGGTTGCTGGTCAATGCTGATCACTTTGTCTTTACCTTTTACCAAATAAAATGTGCTAAGAGCCGAAATGTTGAATTTTCCAACACTACATATGATACAAGACACATCATACACTATCATAAAGAAAGCAATAATTACAAGCATAATAGCAGAGGTTATAAAGACAAAGCTATTAATAAAGAAGGCAAACTATCATCAGCTATTAAAAAGAAAGCAATAAGTCGACTCTTCAGAATACTCCAAATACTCACTGAGTTACTATCAACGCCACTCCCCCCCCCCCCCCCACCTCCAGCTCTTTTGATTTTCCTGACGAATAGCAAAAGCTCAAACTACTCAAACAACTCTGTGGCCCAAATATATTTATTAAACTCGATAGACTCGCGCATAAATCAACAAACATTCATCAATCGAAACATGAGTGACGCGAAAATATTTGGAAAAATTCCTCTAAATGCACCACCAACAATATTTAAAACAGCAACAGATAGTAATTAAGCACGAACCAAAATATTCGGAACAATACAGGAGCCTTGAAAAACTCAACATTCTGGAATGTTTATCAAGATCTCTTGATTATCACTTGACGATGTTTCGGAGACCTACTGCATTCCATTTTGTAGGGCGCGCGTGGTACAGTGGTGAAAGGCGCTACTGACACCCGCACGGTCGAGCGATCGATCCCCGCACGGGCTAACCAAGCCTTTCGGCCATCGGGTAAATTGTTACAAGGCTAATCTGGGAAGGTAAAGACGCTGACTTGGTACAGCGGCTGACACCTGTAAGTCATTGTCTAGGCCAAATACGCGTTCACCAAGACTCTACGGTAGTAAGTGGAACACGAATGCGGCGGCGCTTCCTAAGGGGTTTGGCCAACACCGACACCTTCACCTTAATTTTTTTTATTCTATTCAGTCACTCGCTTAATGCACTGCTCATTATTGAAGATTGGTAATAATTACACCCCTATTATACTTGCAGAGAGTACTCCACTTGCCCACGTTTTAATTGGTTAGATGAACATAACGTCGACCTACGAAATAGCTGGAGATAAAAGGTAAAGTGGCTGATGTTAATCAGTCAGCTAAGAATGCAATCGTCATCCATCCAAAACCACAGAGACCTATTGGATGGCAATTCTGGGCCACCAGCGAATTGCAGCGGCAAGCCGCTGTATGAGTCAATCTTTCCTTTCCCAAACAAGTCGTGTGTCAATTAAAGTCTTAGAGGAGGTTCGAGGAAAACATTCTCATGGTGTCTGGGACATAGACTTGTCCCTCGTGACAGCACGGTTTTCTTTCTTTGCGGTCACCCACTAGCACTCAAGTGCCAGATTCTCATTGACTGGCAATTAGCGGTAGGCGTCAGGAATTCGATCAATATCAGCTGTTTCGATTGATCTGAAGCTTTCGATATTACAGTTGAGTGAGAAGAAATGGCTTGTAAATTGGGTGTGTTCCTATGAGGATAACAAAAAAAATATTAGCTATATGCGTACACACTGCGTCCAGAAAAGATAGGGACACCCCTTGGTTTGATGTTTCTGCAGGTCGCTTGGTCCCAGTCCGCCTTGAACTTGTTCTACCAAATTCAGCACTTTGAAGAACATGAAGTTGTGAGATATGAGGTGACAGTTTTCAAAGAGAGTTTTGCAATCAGGGGAACTAGACAACTGTCAAGAAAAAATAGAGACACCAGAGGAAAAACAACCTCATAAACAGGAAATAAATTTCGCAGTCCAAATCAGTAATCAGTAGGTCCTGCACGTTTCACTGTCACATCAATAAGTCGGCATGGCATCGAGGCGATGTGGTTTCCGAAAATTTGAGTGGGAAGCCCGTCCCAAGCCCTAAGAGTTGCCTTATTGAGCTCCAGAACAGTTGAAAACGTTCTGTCATTGGCGCAAATTTTCTGCCCAAGATATCCATAGATACCCTCCATGGGATTCAGATCAGGAGAACATGCTGGCCACTCGAGAACGTCAATAAGGTGGGCTCCTAGGAAGCCCTTCATCGACCTGCTAGCACGCACAGATGCATTGTCTTGCTGAGAAGTCGAACTGTGCTGCAGATGTGTTCTTAACATTTGTTGGTACTCGGAGGAGTTCACTCCTCCTGATATGAATGCAAGTGAGACCCTCCCTTCAGCGTAGAATGCAGCCCACACCATTTCAGTGTCCCTCCAAAATTCCTCCTCGGGAAAAATTGTCTTTTTTCCGGAGATCATGGTATGTCTGCCATCTGGCCCGTCTATATTACAACGCTTTCCATCGGAGAAGATCACCTTTAGTATGAGATGCCAGATTATCCACGAGGTTAGTAACTTGGATCAGATTTATTTGACCTAGCGTTTCAGCCTGTTCGTCGTCAGAGGCCTAAAAAGTGACTTGAAGCTACTTACCCTTGGTCTGTTCGGCCGAGCACCATACCATCTCTATCCTTTATGACAAACTTGAAAAATCTACCCCATGAAACTGTAAAAAACTAGAGATGTCAACTGACTTAGCCCGTGATCCACCGGCAGAGTGGTGCCGACGTGGCAACCAGCTCTGACTGACACTTGATGCGATTGAGTCATTTCAGTCATTCCGAAACGCACAAACTGTAAGCGGTGAGATGTCATCGCTTATCGAGAGAAGCTCATTTCGGATGTTCACACACGAATTCTTTGCGAAAATCCAAAACGCTTCCAATGCTTTCCCAGACGATATCTCCATCTCATATGATAGAATTCTGCATTTGAGGTCCTAGTCAATCCCGTTGTGCACTTCATGTCTGTGCCCTCCCAGCGAGGCTGTCAAGGCTTCCCTTACTGGCCAGATGTTCATATATACGTGTCAGCGCCTGTTTCGGACTAACTGATATTTGATGTTGTCATTGGGAATGTTAGCAAGGACAATATCATCCTGAAGTTGAGCACGAACAAGGCGTCGTTGAATTGCAGGAAATGCGTCAGAGATAAAGGGAACACATAACGGTACACGATCTTGGAAGGGTTGAACGCGCTGGACAGCGGTCGCTTTTCTGTGGGTCGGTGACTTCTTATAGCCGTTCTTAGAAGCTATTCTTGAAACTAATATCTCTGAATCTCGTCGTTCTTCGTCACCCGTGCACACTGTTGCAGCGGTCTTAAACATATTCCGTTCTCGTTACTGCTAGTCGACTAGCATAAATTGAGTACGATATGTAAGTTCCTTCAGACGAGCAGTGCTATCCAAACGATTATTCTTTCGTTGTAAATTACCTTAACTGGGGAGCGCGTGGTGCAGTGGTAACACGCGCTGCCGACACCGCACGGTCAACCGATTCTCGCCCGGGTCAACCAAGCCTTCCATTCCTAAGTGAACGGTAAATTGATACCAGACTTTTCTGGGAAGGTGAAAGCACTGACTTGGTACAGCGGCCGACACCTGTAAGTCATTGTCTAGGCCAAATACGCTTTCAACAAGACTCTACGATTCTGAATTGAACAAGAATGCAGCGGCGCGTCCTTCGGGAACTGATCAACGCCGGCACCCTCACCTTTACAACGGCTCGCTTAACAGCAGCTGGTTGAGCGGATTTTACGTTCACCGAAGTACTTTTTGAGCTTCTTTTTTGATACCATTTTACGCTGATCATGCAATCAGATACCCACACCTGCGTGTTAAGATAAGGAAGGCAACCGTTCGATGGCGTCTCTCGGGTAAGCCTGATGTACTCTCGCTGTTGGTTAAGAACGCGAAAGCATTCATCCATCTCAAACTGTGTTGATGTCACTACAAAATAGTCGTCGATGTATCTACACTACTACAAGGGTAGACGAGCTAGCGCAGGTTCTTCTACTCTGCTCACGAAACATATTGCAAGAACTGGCGCAAGGCACTGACCCATTGCCAGACCCCTTAGTTGAGAGTAGTACGAGCCTGACCATGCAAAGATCTTACAGTTCAGGCAATCTTTGACCGGAGCCATTATCGAGCTCCTCTCGAGTCCAAATGTGTTGCTGCTGTTGATGTGTCTATCAAGCATTACAGACAACGCTTGTAAGGCTTGATCGCTTTGGACGTTGGTGTACAATGAGGTGATATTCTTGAAGAACGTTCCAGGTGAAGGTTGGTAATACGCTTTCCGATAGTTTCTATGCCACCAGTGGTGTCCCACAAGAGGGAGTACTCTCTCCCCTTTTATTTCTCATTTTCACTCATGATTTACCACCTCGCATTTCAAGACTCGATATCTCCTGTAAAATGTACGCAGATGATATCAAGATATTCAGAGAGGTAACTGATCATCGAGATCAAGAAACATTACAAAAAGGCATCGATTGTGTTTATAGCTGGACGCTCGAACACTGCCTGCCCCTAGCAGCAGAAAAATCCAAGGTATTCTCAATTGGTAAATCAGCTTCCACATACCAGTATCATATCAATGGCAGATACCTGGGTAACTCCACCGACGTGCGTGATCTTGGATTCTTATTAACCAGCAATCTTGACTTTGGGCCTCACTGCAGAGCGATAGCAAACAAAGCTATGTTTCGTATTTATAACCTCTTCAAAACGCTCAGGACAAAAAATCCTAAGCTTCTTTTGAGAGCTTACAAAATCTACGTCCGCTCTATTGTAGAGAACGGAACCACTGTGTTCAATCCTCATAAAAAGAAGGACATCAACATACTAGAAAGCGTCCAAAATAGCTTCACACGCAAACTTGTACTTAGGTGTACTGGAATGCCCTACAACTCTGTTCCTAGTAGTGATTTGGGATTGTGGTCTCTTAAATCTAGAAGAAACAGAAATGATTTGATAATGTTACACAAAATCCTAACTGGTAGAGTTTCTACGGATCTCTACAATCTTGTAAAATTTTCTAACCAGCAGGACTCGCAACGGTGGCCTGACCATTGGAGGCACAGTAGCCAAAAGTCACGTAAGGACCAACTTTTTCTGCAATAGAGTATGCCGCAAGTACAGACATTTTTTTAAAGAAAGCCTTCTGTCTTTATCTCCGGTGTCATTTAAGACTCTTCTCAATAAGGAACGCAATCTACTTGAAGTCTAAAAATAAGTTGCAAGCCTCCTCATTTGTCTCTATGCTTCACTGTTAAGGTTCCAAGTTTAAGATAATAGTGCACTCCTGTTCCTATCGTTTTCTTTCTTTTTTTTTTTGTTTCTAAATTCTACGTTGCCACTTCAACCTATTCGCTAAACTTGCTCAGTTGTCGTATAGAATTGGTTACATTTTGTTGGTTGAATTGTTGTTTTTGTGTTCCGTCCGTGAAGTATTATTCACGTTGAATAAAGTAAGTAAGTAAATATCAAATGACTCCACAACGCAATTTTGATTTAATTGTGCGTTATGTAGATTATCAAGAAGTACCCTCGTATTAGTCAGGTGCGAAGGGATCATGACTGACAATTGGCTTACGATCTTATTGAGAAACCATGATATTCGGTCGGTTGGTCCACCAACGCAACTAATTATTGGACGAATTTTGAAGGTAGCCGATCGAAAGCACAGCTGCAGAGGAGAGCTTATGGGTCTTCACAAGACTGTAAAACACAGGACGTCTGGGGTACTTTTGCTTTAGTTTTGCGATTAACTTTCGGTAAAATCCCGCAGATTGCCCTAATGTTATCCAAGCTCGGTTCAAGCGTTTACACTGTCAACAAAATTCCTCTATCGTGGATAAGAGGTAAAAAGAGGAATCTCTAAAAATAGAGTTCATTGATACTTTTATCAAGTGACTGAGGTATCACAAACTCTCCTCCCTTGTCACTTACGGAGACGCGCAACGTACTACTAGATCTTAACTATCACGCATTTCCTTGAATCCCAGTCTTTCCTAGAACGTCAAGTTTGTGATTCGTTGTTGTCTGTGCTGATTGAGAACACTCAAAACAGTGGACGGCGGAATTTGCAAGTTGGCGTTTTTCTGGAACAGGCTGAGGTTCTTGAAAAAAGTAGGTGGGGATGGTAAAGGTGGTAGCGAACTTCAGGTGTCATTGGAAGTGGATCACGGGTTGACTTCGCTCACATGCCTCACTCGCTACTGTCTCCAACAACTTTGCGATGCGTGAATGAAGCGGCATTCCGTGCAACCGAAAATGATGGACCGAGACTAAGAAGACGTAGCGCATTGGTTAAGAGATGAGCATCTCCAATAATCGTGACTTTTTACGAATGACTACCGTTCTCAGTACGGGTAACGTCATCACGGTGATCAACGGGAGCATTGTTTTCTCTGCTTCTACAAATTGCTTGACGAGATTGAACAAGTCTATCATACTTTGCACAAATGGAGCACTTATTGTTAGCCCTAGACCGAACAAAGTCGCAGATCCGTTTCGATTCACATTCCACCCTCCTCCAAGTACGTCCAGGAAGAAGACGCCAGCACGCAGTCTCTTTCGAGATGCATTTCAACAATGACCCACCTTACTAACCTCGTTCGGCACAGCATACATACGACAATTATACCGCCATGCCGTGGTTTCAAGAAGAAAGAACTCGGAGTATTCCCAGTACGATTTAGACACGAGCGAATTGTTACTCTCGAAATTTTCGTGGGTAAGCACCTGCGCACATGCTCCAAACCTGTTGATGTATTTGACATCAACCGGGCGATGCTTCTTTTTTCTGGCGTTGAGAAGGCCCTGGGACGCCCTGGCGACTTCTTCGTCCCATACTGAGTGGAATTTCCCAGGAATGTAGAGACCACGTTTCTCGAACGCCTCACCTGAGTCGAACTTTGGCAGATGCTGCGCCCAACTTCTCTGAAAGTCTTGATTTGGATCTGCTCTTCAATTGGGAGGGATTTTCCGGCCCATCCTAACAATAAGTAACATACTAAAATCGGTAATGAACAGGCAAGCACTATTTACTGACCTGCTTTTCCTGACAAGTACTCTTCGAAGATGTCTCTATCCCTTCTGGACAGTTAAAAGCGCCGTCTAGTCACGTGATCCTTTCCCGTTCCCCACCTTGGTCGACTTTATTCGGAATTATTGGTCCCATGAATTTTCCGTGCTGGATTCAATAATACAAGTTTCACGTCCACTGATGCTCTAAATCGTTCAGAAATAGAAAATCGCAAGGTGACCCTATCTTTTCTGGACGCAGTGTATTAGTCTCGATGGGGACCACTTACGAGGAAAATCCTCTGTATGGAACTACCCAAGAACATTAACTCATCAAAAACAACCGCTTTGACGCCATTCCACAGGAAATAAAAAATATTCCTCAAATCAATGTGTCCGTTGATGATCTTCGTGGGTGGAGGTGAGCGATATACAACTTCTTTTGGGCGGGTGGACTAATCGGTATGCAGAGGTGGGTGAGGTGATCGACTTGGTCGTTGAGTCTGTGTAGCTTCCTGGGACCACCGACGAAGGTGTACTTCTTCAGGAGCCCCCCTCCCGCCCCAAGAAGTTCTAGGCGTGAGTCTAATTCTACAGCGAACCCTTATGGTCCGTCTAAGCGGACAGGGCGCTAGGTGTCTTGCCTAGCTTTATAGCGTACCCGTATGATGCGTTTAAGACCCCAGACCCTGCGCTAGGCGCAAGTCTACTTCTACCCCATACTCTGGTACACGTACAAATGTACAGCACCCACACGATGAAAAAAACAAAAAGCACTAATGAAATAGACAAAATATTTTGTAAACCGTAACATATTCATCCCAACTAATACTATATCAAAAGCAGACTATACATGAGATCTTTTATTATGTTGCCAGAAAAAGCTACGCTGTGCTAAACGCAACGTGCAGGTTTTTGTCTTGAAGTCAATTCTTTTCACTGGCCATAAAAATACGAATGATCTCAAATAGTTACGAATTACCGGCGCATACATGTTTGTTTGATTTTACGATCTTTCTTCTCAGCAGTGGAAGCAATGCTATTTTAATCGATAGGATGAGCAGGATCGAAATACTTCATTGTATGGCACATTTTGATCCAGTCACATATGAACATAAATATACCTGGACATTAGTATGGCGAGGCACATTATATGTGATACAACCGAAATAACAGATGGCCGTTTAGATTTGTAATTCACAACATAAGCCGATAAAGAGTAGCAAGAGGTGCATATAATCACATTTCAATAATCCTTCGATTACACATTAAAGTTTGAAACAATATACCGATATTGAGGACAAAAATTCAGGGTTCGCAAAACCTAACGACTCCAAATTAAACAATGAGTTAGCTGTTCGAAATGCATCACATGTCTAATCCCTTGTTCGAAATGCATCACATGTCTAATCCCTAACTTTCCAATGCCCAAATTGTAAAAAATGTAGCCAAAAAACTGACCACTGAGCTACAGACGACTGTTAGAAATTAACGGAAAGCTAAAAGTACTATGAGGCGGTTCTGCTAGTGTCATGAAATCGATAGCAAGGTCCTAAAGAACAGGAGATTCAGCGGAAATAATACCCACTAGGCTATCGGCAAGATAGTGAACTTTTGAAAGAACATTTTGAGCGTTTCTTGGGTTTTCATAGGGAGCTAGAGCAGAAATGGCTCAGCAGGGTCGTCGTCGTTAGATTTCTCGTTCACTCACGCACATTAAAAATACCGGTAGTTTATTATGGCAATAACTACGAATTAGATGACGTTGCTAAAAGATCACCAATAAACCCACTTAGACTTTTGCTCACTTTTACCCCCTTCAAATCACCATCGAACACAGTATTACAGCCGTCACTGCTGACAAGCACGCGCTCTTCGAGTTCGCTGAGAATCTGAACAGATGACGGTTGAAAATGTTCCACTGCATTTGATACAATCCTGTCAGTATACCTGCGAAAAGCGTTTTTTCGTTTTCAAGCCGTCAGACGTTGAAAAGCTCGATCGAACGAATGTTTCTATATTACGAAACAGCTCGATGCTTGACATTTGCTTCGGTAGATGCGTCAAGAACTCGACACATTCATCGAATTCCATCGATAACAGCCGCGATTCATAAAGACGAAGAATACCTAAACATCGACATTTCATAGAAATAGTGACAGCATATCTTTTGGTAGTGAATTTCATATTAGACACCTACCGAGAGCAGTTTGGAAAATGAAATCATCCCCATCTCGTAGATAGACGTCCCATACACGACATGTTATATCTAGTGGAAGCGATTTCGCAAACAGCGTATAAATCCTGAAAATTTCACCGGCATGATCAAAATCAACTTCTCCAGCGTATATTACTCGTTACACAGAAGAACTGTTAGGTATACTGCTCAAAAAAAACTGCACAAATAAAAGGTATTTGCAGAGAATATTATACCTGCAGAAAAGCTCACCACTCAATTAGATATAAATCCGGCCGCACATCCAAATTATCCAGATGGGTGTGAAGAGCTGGTAATTCTTGCGCCATATAACGATCATAGGCAATAAAATACTTGGTCATCTCAGCGTGTTTGAACTCGAAGAATGCGGTCTGCAACAGGAACGTAAAGCTAACGGAGAGTTTTCTAGAAACCTAAACACCTAGTTACCTGTAGCGGCCGATTCAGAAGATTAGCAAATGCAACAAATGCCGGATAGAGATCCATCTGAAGAAGAAGAAGGGCGGCTATGAATGCCATCGATTGCAGATAGCCCATTGATGGACGAAAACAGGCGAAAGTTCCTGAACTTTAGACTGAGTCCCACAGAAAAACGCTTGTAAAGGAGGATTTCTGGGGGAATGTAGTACCTAGGAGGTTCATGAGATGATCGTAGTACGGACCATCTTCTTGAAAAATCCCCAGTGACGGAAATGTTCGAGAGATGTCAAGTCGAATTTGAGCCAAGGAGCTCTCACGATATTTTGATGGTGAGCCATTCGTCGGCGAGTCGGTGGATCGATCGACAGAATTCTCATGGATTTCAGCTTTGCTACGGTTGAGTGCAAAAATCTCTGGAAATGATAAGCATGAACCTATATATCGAGATTATGAACTAATGCAACGTTTCAAACATGAAAAAGCAATAACAATAGTTCTGAAATGTATGTGAAAGAACATACGAAAAGTACATCTGGCCATCATCTGCATATACCGGGTGGCTACAAAGTATGTTCCGCAATTTCCTGATAGTCGTTCTTGAAAGCAGATCCTCGTTTCACAGAAATATCATAAACGTTTGGTAGAGCAGTACTGGCGTGTGGTCGTGTTCAACTCCTACATCGGTTGGACCAACGCTCAACAAGTAATGCGTCCATCTTCCCATTGAGCCACCATCGCACACCTTGTGGACGAAGGACTTCGACCCGCAGAAATTGCAAAAAGGCTCCACATCAACGACAGGACCGTAAGGAAAATCGTGGCGCAGTACAGGCAGTGAGGGCATCATCAACCGCTTCCTAAGCCAGGTCAACCCCGGACCGTCAACGTACCTGGAATCCGCAAGACCATCAGGAAGAGGATACACAGGAACGACCAGGTGAGCCTCAACAGGATTGCTTCTGACCTGAACATCTCACGACGAAGTGTCCAGAAAGTTGTCCGAAATGAGATAACACTCCGTGGTTATCGACTCATTCGTGGACAAGTACTCACCGAAGCGGCGAAAAAGGATAGGGTCAAAAAATGTAGAAAAATTCTCGACTTCATTCGTGAGGGCCGCTTATCCGACATCATTTGGACCGATGAGAAAATTTTTCGCTGTGGAAGTCGCGCGCAACAGTCAAAATCACCGGCGACTTCTGTATCCGACTGAGAGAAAATCCGGAAAACGCCGTGTCCATACAAAGACATTATTCCAAAGGCCGGGATGGTTTGGGCTGGTATAACTTGGGAAGGCAAGACACCGCTTGTTTTTTGGATAAAAATATCAAAATCAACTCTGACGTCAACCACAAAGTTATTTTGAAAGATAATTCACTTCCTTGGGCTACGGAACACTTCGGAGAAAGAAGATTTGTTCTTAAGCAAGACTGGGCCACTGCACATGTGTCGAAATCATCAATTGCCTTTTGCGAGCAAAACTGCCCTGGATTCTGGGGCAAGGATATGTGGTCTTCTAACTCGCCGGCCTGAACATCATGGACTACTCCGTATGGGCTATTTACAGCAAAGGATTTCGTCAAGTTGTCATCAAGTTTGGACGGTTTGAAGATAGCCGTCATCAGAGAATGGCAAAAGATCGATGTCGACTACTTGCGGCCCACAGTCGAAGCAGTCAACAGGCGTCTCGAAGCTTGCATCCGTGCAGAAGGGGATTATTTTGAACAGGATATGGATTGAATGATCTACGATCATTTTGTACAGCACGAAAAAAAATTATATAGAAATATCTGCTATCGATCTTTAGTTATGGTAAAAAATCCAGCGGAACATACTTTGTAGCCACCCTGTAGGGTTGAAAAGAAAATAATGTTTCTTAAACTCTTCCCTTGTCATATTTGTATTACTGTGGAATCGTTGAAAATGTATACATTTTTGCTGCACTACTTAAGAACGGATGGACAACCACGACAAGGTTTGAAGTTAACAGTATTCCAGAACAATACATCCATTATAGCAACACCACAACATTGAAATATTACGTCTTACGGACAACGTACCATTCATAAAAAATTGTTTGGTCTGAAAACTTACCAGGAGTGATTCCTAAAGCATTTCCAATCGCTAACGACCAGATTTCACCGCGAACTTTCGGCGGAATCCCCAGCCACCACAAATCGTAGCAACGCCTTGTTTTCTTCCTGAAACAAGGACATGCAGTGTTGTATTGCAGTTCTAATAATTCTGAACGATTATAGCCTATTTGCTATTAGAGGCAGCTCAAATTGAGTCGAATGCGATTTGGATGTCTGATAATGTGTTAAAACTGCGATAACGACAAATTTCATCTTATCAGAGATAATTCTAAAAGTTCTTAAAAAAGTGTGTGGTTCAAAACACTCAGCGACAGATAAATCGTAACAAACGCAAATCACCAACGATAATGGGCAACAAAAACATTACAAAAATAATGCACTCAGGGATGAAAACAATGGTAAAAGATACGCTGTTGATGCGATAGGGCACTCTTACAACCACGCGAGCTGTTGCGAGGCGTTTCGAAACCGTTCTCTTCCTTAAAACCGTCCGAAGTAGACCCAGTAAGTGAAATATTCCCAAGTTTGTCATATTGTCAAACTTTGGAACCGCAAATCGAAAGTAGAAGAATTACATCTCGTTCCAATTTGGAAGAATTTCCTGCGTCCATACTAGACACGCCGACATCGCTTGCTCCTCTAGTCGCGCTTGTTCGAGACGAGCTCGATCTCGTTCAATCTGAGCTTGACGTTCCTTCTTTTTCATCTGAAAAGATCATCGTCAACGTTTTCTAATTTACCTATTTACTTACCTAACTTTACATCACAGAGACATTCTACACGGTTGGCTAGAGGGAAACAACAGGAGAGTACAAAAACAACTAGCTGTACTACACGAGGAACCAAATTCATATGGGCACAGAAGAGCGAAAAGGCATAATTATAACATTGAAACTAACTAAAAAGACTTGAATTTCATGTGACCCACTTTGCGAAAAAAGAGAAAAATATTCCCGAGAAATTATTAGATATTATTGGAATGAGGGCTAACCCTCTAGCAAAAGCCATGATTCCCTGATACCTCACTCATTGATCAAAGCAAAGTTTTCTAAACCAGTGAACATATGAAGACTTTTGTCTTCACAAGGTTCATATTTTCGGCTTTGGAACGTTGCAGTTAAAAACCTACACCATCCACTCAACAACTGACATCTCATCGATCGGTGCAGCTCCATTGAAGAACTGAGTTGTTGAAACTCCCTCTGTTACTTTTTTAATTCTGTTATCTATCTTTGCTCTTTTGTTGCTTGAATTTAATGTTTCTATTCACTTTATTTAGCGATACCAATTGTCCGCGCCAACTGCCGATTCCGCTCAAATATTGCATTAATGAGTTGTTTCACTGTTATCAATGAACTATTTTTCATTATTCATATTTCCACCACTATCTCACCTAGCTGATTTGTAACCTTAATATTTTCAAACCCACACTAACCGCTACTGAATTCCACCAAGAGTATCTAAGAAAAGTTATCAGAGAAAAGCAGAGTAATAACATTGGAATTGAAATCATTTTACTAAGAAGGGAAGTTTGTAAGCGATCGGTGACAATTCCTAACGAAACCCATATGGGCGTGTAGGGCTTCGCATGAAAAATGCAACGATGTATTCAGTAGGTGCTTTGGCCACCTGGTTGATCTGAAAATGGCGGGCAAGGTTTTGCATTGCCGCATGCATAGGCTTACCGCCAGCGGGAGTTGCGGGGGTGAGCTCTTCCTCAACAGCTACAAAGTGGCCTAGTAGATAGTAGCGTGGGCTCACAGTCTGTTGGTCGGGGATCGGTCCCTCTGACAGACTTGTTCGGCATAGATTCACGCTTGGGACGAGTATGGCCAACAGAGTATGCATATCGGACAATGTATTCTATTAGGTCGTCGGAAAAGTTTCCCGCCACTTTTGCCAATGTTTCCAAAATTGTTCCTCTCCTTTATTCCACTCGATATCCGACACATTTATGCATGATTACCATCAACAACATCTTGTCATTTATCAGATAAAATTGGAACTCTCCTCGTCCAGAATTTCTTGAGTTTTGATGAAAAGAATTCGGCGAGCCACGTTTTGAGGTACTCTCACTCGTCGAGCTGGTTCTCTAGGAATTGAATGGAAAACGAATGCAACAAATATTATTTTGTTGGGGCAAGGTTCGATGAATGTCTTGGATAGGTCATCGGAAATTTCGGATATTTTTGAAATTTTTAAAAGGTCATTTTCTCAATAGGTGAATGCGCGTCATGGTGACTGTTTCCCATGTTTTCCACTAACGGCCGCTCCGTCGCAATCGAAGTGGCCATATTAGACATCGTTGGTGACAGTAGCATCTGCAGGTAGCAGCTCCTATCGAATGCCTCATTTGCAGCTCAGCTGCACACCGATCATCCACCATTTCGGGTGGAGTTACGGTTTTGAAATTTTCGCTGGTTTGCAGTGAACAGCAGGAGATTTGGCATGTGATTGGTGTACGCTACCCACTCCTTGATGTCACTAACAAAATTGCCAGGCGAATGAAAATTTCTTCGGAAAGTTGAGATGATCATGCATGCACCCGTCACCATCTGTAGATGGTAGCCGCTAAGGCATGCCGCAACTATGTGCCCTATTTCCTTGTCTTTCTAACGCCTCGGAGACGGACAGCCTGTGAGAGTATATGGCTCTCGAGCTCCTCTACCAACACAAGGCTACTACGCCGACCATCCTCTAAAGCCAGCTCCAGAAGACTCACTTAAGCAACAGCAACTACCCTCCCCCACTACTGTTGTTCTTTGAAGCCAAAATGGGCCTTTTTGAGCACACGAAACCAAACTTTGCTGCACTAAGAAAGACAATTGAAGGGCCTACCATGCTGCATAAGCCACTAACTGAGCTTTCTTCAACGCGTTGTTTTATGAGCTCGTGAAGGAAAGACAGCTTAAGGTACCTACAATCAATATCGACTTTCTCTGCAATATATGTAGAGCTGAACGAGGACAACTGTGGTATATGTAGCTCATAAATCATCCTACATAACGGTTATAAAGGTGAGATCCCGAAACCCGTTTTAAATTTTTGGTGAGCGGTCAAACTGAGTGGCGGGAAACTTTTCCGACGACCTAATAGTACCTATGTATGTGACCCACACCTACCGTAATCAACCCAAAACGATCCCAAATTCATAAATTATTGTCATATTCGTGGTCAGCGCCCCGAATAACCCCCGTTGACAAAGTTTGGACTAAATCCGTCATTTCGATCCAATCACCTTACTTTGTTACTGCGAACCCTAGCTAGCGCACGTCAGGCACAATGGGTAAAGTCGATGTCAGATTTGTGAATTGTGGATTTGTCAGCTGCCCCAGTAATCTTTCTTGATGAATATAAAAAGAAACTCATCCAGGATGGAGTCTCTGTTGTTTGGAGTCGCAAAAGTGGAGCAATAGAATAAAAAATATTTTCAGCAAGTGGACTTTCACACAACTATTCACTTGACACTTAAGGCTGGTTGGGTCGAAATCACCGATTTGGCCCCAACTTTGTCAACGGGGGTTATTCGGGGCGCTGACCACGAATATGACAATAATTTATGAATTTGGGATCGTTTTGGGTTGATTACGGTAGGTGTGGGTCACATACATAGGTACTAGAATACATTGTCCGATATGCATACTCTGTTGGCCATACTCGTCCCAAGCGCGAATCTATCCCGAAACTGCGACAAAATCGCAGAAGGGGCGTAATTTGGAATCTAGCGCACAAAAGCAAAAGAGTGTTCTGTCAGAGGGACCGATCTCCGACCATTAGACTTTAAGTCCACGGTACTATCCACTAGGCCACTTCGTAGCTGAGGGGAAGAGCTCACCCCCCGCTACTCCCGCTTGGGGTGAGCCTACGCATGCGGCAGTGCGAAACTTGACCAGTCATTTTCAGATCAACCAGGTGGCCAAAGCACCTACTGAATACATCGTTGCATTCTTCATGCGAAGCCCTACACGCCCATATGGGTTTCGTTACAAATTGTCACCGATCGCTTACAAGCTTCCCTCGTAAGCAAAGCGAATTTACAGGTCTTTTACGAATGGTAGGCGTCATGGTCTCCAACCGAAATTCGAGCCATGATCGTCCCGTACATAGATACATGTGTAAAAGGATCAGGATGCATAAAAAAGATCAAGATACACCCTAGAAACAAGGCGGGAAAAGCTGAACGCCACTGAATTCTGCTTTTGCACTTGAATTCGACGAAGACTGAATGTTTCCCTCTATTCTAGTTCAATATTACAAATGATTCAGCTTAAAAGTTAGGAACTTTGATAGCTATGCCTGAAAAGCTGATTCATTCCAAAAACTGACAATATTTCGGAGAGAAAACGGCGACATAGCTGTTGAAGTTGCCCGCCATCAATACATGAGCAGTCGCGAGGTTAACTTGATAAAATAATACCTTGATGAGAGTCCGCCCATAGATAAAGACAGAATTTTGCATTTCGTTCTCTTGAACTGTGCTTGTTTGTAATTCCTAATGGAATCGATTTTGTCAGTATTTCTATCTTATGAGGTGGCACTTTTTCAAAACAACTTCGTCTCGAAAAATAGACGGATCTTCTGTCAACTAGTACGTTAATTTGCAGTAGGCGTCATGGAATTCCTATCTAGTAGTAAATAACAAAACGACGAATATTCTCTAGAACTGGTCCCTTATCAAAACTCATATGGTTCTAGAAAGTTTTCAACGGAAAAAGAGCCCGCATAACAACAAATCAATAAGAAATGCGGAGAAGCCCATATTCACGCAAAATAAAGAAAATGTGAATTTTTCGTGCATTATTTATATCACCAACTAAATTAAAGAGCATGCAACTAAGGGACGTGACTCGAAATTTATGATTTAGGACCAATACAGCCGCTGCTATAACCTAATGGCATTTTGTGAACTTACAAAGCGGCAAACTGAGAAGAAATAGCCAACGTTCCAATAGCAGAGCTCGAATCAGTGCCGTAGAGGACTCTTGACACAAATAAGAGCACATAGACGACACTAGTTTGAGCCATGCATGAAAAGAATATAGAAACGAAGCGTTGCTATTTGGAAATGGATACAAGCTACAGACACAAATAGTACCGAACGTTACCGTAGTTGTGAAACCACACAACGAAACCGAATAAGGGGGTCCCTACTATGAGCTTATAGTAATCTAATATTGATAATAGTAAACCAAATCTGTTCAAAGTGAAGGTAGCAGAAATTCACGACTATTATCACCGTAACAAACCCAAGAAATCCATTTGTACCGTACTAACAACCCATATTTCATTACAAAGAGATTACGACCAGTATCAAGTTTAAGTTGAACTCAAATGCTGTGTAAATTTAAAGAGACTGTAAATTAAATGGGACAGTTCGAAATTTTTGTCAAGCAGAAACAAAACACGTTGTTTGTACTATTCTCACCTCGCGTGAAACTTTTTCAATGGGAAACAAAAAATCCACGGTCTTTTCATAACGCTGATCGATAGGGATTTCATAAATTATTCGAGTTACACAACATTTGGAATGAACAGTCTAGAGAAGTGGCACACGGTTTCCCTCATAATGTTTGAACAAAGAAAACACACGAAGTCCATCGATTTCTCATTGAAAAGGTGGCATCCATAGAATCGCAGCAGCTGGTTTCGATATCGTTTCCCACGCAAGTTTTTTTTTTCCAAACCGGGGATTATTTCAAAATCGGACTACGCGATACTAAGGCTGTTATAGATAAATTTAAAGTGAACGAAAACGAAATTATAAAGATCTACTACAAAAAACGAGAAAGAAAGCAAAACTAAGCACTGAACAGAGAACATACCTGTTCTATCATGTCTTTGTACAACTGTTTATGTTTAGCGGCCTCTTCAGATGGTTTCGGTGGTAAACTGCTGAAGACACAAAGTATGAAAAGATGTAAACAGATCAAGCAAAGTTAAAATAAAAATGCTACATAAAATGCTTTTGGCAAATCGGAAATAGAGACACTGCATACTCTACTTTCGGTCTTTGTAGTACCGGAAGTAAAGTATGTAATGTATCTGTATATGAATTGAATGTAGTTTTTACGGGAATTTTGTACTTTCGGCACTACACCGTTAGCACTGCAGTGCTGAAAACAAGTTTGATCCAGGTTCGTACAAATTTCGTTTCAGGGGATTATTTGGGGAGCTGATCACGAATCTGATGTCGATTTTCAAGCCTATATCGGCAGAACACGCAGAAAACCTATCTCAATTGATCATAACGACAGCATTTGGTAGAAAAACGGGTAACCGGTATCAGAATCGGAATTCGTTTTTCAAACAACCTCTGGGAATAAAGTTTCATCCAGAACTATGATCTCGATCCCGCCCTTATCTGCCTCAAGTCGAGAAAAGAACTTCATATTTATAATCAACGTAGCGTATGATACCCTTCTGACGAAGCTCCAACAAAAACTGTGGCTCTGGCGAATCATGACCACCCCCTACAAAAACCAACTGACGACGGTTGACAAGAATGGATGAAAGGAAATTCTTGCGAGCACTGAAGTATAACTACCGGAAGAAGAAGCGGGAGACGTTCTCACGGTTGAAAACTGCAAAGAATATTTTCGATATCATAGTCGAGCCTATTCACCAAAGAAAATGTCCTCCACAAAAGGCAAGAAAGAGGCTAGTTGAGGTCAATTATAGGGTACTGTGGGAATCGGTTACAAAATGACTATAATAGTTGTTCATATTCTGTATTCAGTAGATATCACAAAAAAGAATACCTGGGTCTTTCCTCAAGAATCAATCCCGTGGTTTGGATAAGCACCGAGTCCCGAGTCTTTCTTTTCCCTGCGGCACACGATCTCCCACTTCTGTTTCGAGAGAAGAACCTGTAAGAGAGACCTAACTATCGGAACATTAATAGCCAATACCAATCAAAAATGGGTAGAAGCTCTCATGTACCGAGGAATCTTGAAAAATACACCATCTGATGTCTCGTCGCTTTTTGAACTTCTTCCACGGTGATCATCAACGCATCCGTTGTTGGACGTGGAACCTGCAAATTTCCCAAGCATCAGTTCCCAGTTCTTGGAAACACGTCAAATAAGAACTAAAAATCTTACATTCTGTCCCATCGTGACCAGTGCTAGTGCACGGCTCAGCATTCGAAGGCATAGATAAGCCTAATCTATAAATGTCATCTGAAACGAAGCAGACTTTCTCCAATTTTCTTCTACGCACATTGACGTAACTGCTCGACTCGTTTGGAATCGCAAGAATAACCATACGTTTTCGTACTGGGTCCTGCAGCCCGCTTATACTCGGCAGCAAAGCAGTGCAACGTAGGCCATGGATTGAGCAGAGATACACGGGCGCAACATAGTAATGCGCGCTGTAGATAACTTTTCAAAAAATTTTCAATGGTGACTAACAAATAGAACTATCCCAGGGACTAAATACGCCGTGATGAGATTGTGGGCTGAGTTAGCATGAGGTCAAGCCTCGTGAAAACTGTGGTTTAAGCGAAATAGACCTGCTCAAATGCGTCACCACTTTTCTGTTGAGGATGAATGGGTCTCAAGTAAGGGTAGCGTCACGCGACGTCTTAACGAGCTCCGAGAGCATTGAACACATGAATAGCATTCAGCTTTCGCCACGTTGCATTGAATTTACTTTAAATTGCTAGGCAAATATCCAAAGATGTATTGGAATTCGTTTTGAGGGTTTCTCCCACAGAAATGCTAAGACATTGCTGTTGACAATAGAAGTACTACGCGGCTGCGTAGTATAGACTTCGGCCTTGGTACGGCAGCGCGCTGAAAAATCGATCGATTACGCGTCGTAAGAAAAAATCGATTAATCGCGCGCCCACGTCTCATACGCGTCTATGGCTTCGTGCGGAGCGAAGTTCGTTGGACTGTTCCGGTTGTTTTAACGAATCCTTGGAATTACTTGTCTCATTTGTGTTTCATGTGATTGATCGTCGGATTTGACGCTAACCAGTGTGCTTCAGCTGTACCATTTTGGGCAGTTAAACAATAATTACGCGTAATTGACGAGAACACATGTAACCGATTCCACCAAGGCGCTGACATCGACGCCAATAACAGGGAGGGCACCCAGCGTTGCAACAAAACACACAACCACAACCATCTCGAGCAAGCCCTACTGGGACCGGGGGAGCCGATACGGATACGGAACAAAACACACAACCACAACCATCTCGAGCAAGCCCTATTGGGACCGGGGGAGCCGATACGGATGTAAAAAAATTCTAGAACTAGACGACACCGGATGAAATGCAGTATTATGAAGGACTGAGACTGAGACAACGACATCAAGGACATTTATGGCTATTGTCCAAAACACATTCTAGGAACCGCAACGTCGGTGACGGTACTTTGATCGGAGCGCGTTTACATTCGTGAACAACTTGTCATCTAAGCTTATCAGGGGACGTTGGCAATAGGAGTGGGATTGGAGAATCATTCAAATAGTTATGGTCGAAACTGTAGCTTTCCGTTTCGCCAAAAATTCCACCCTTAACTGTTGCGTTGTCGCAAACGATGCGACCTGTTCGTATTGGAGAATTGATCTCTGCTCGTATTTTTTACTGACCAATGTTGGCATTTTGTCTCGCGGGCACCTAAATTGCAGTAATTTCAATGGTGCATCTGCGACTCTCGTGTCCCTTGCACGTCTGTTGTACGTTATCGATCGGCGCGAGCGGAACGGTCGTCGAGTGGTTGACGGCAACACGTCCGCAAGCGGATTACCGCTGGTGTTCGACTTGTAAATGTTAACAGGAATGGCTAAGAAGCGCGGGTGGCTAAGAAAGGCGTTGCAATATAATTTAGGCGTGAACATGGTACGTGCGTGTGGTGTGCCATTGCAGTGTACGAGGGGAGGATTAGGTAACGTCACGGCGTCCTAATCCCTCGCAGCGGAAGTGTAACCCTCATTGACGTCGGCGCTCTCGCATAGCGGCTAGCGGCCGGCTATTTTCTCGTTTAATCGTCCACACTGTTGTAGTTGCTTATTTCCCCACATTTACAGGATAGATGAAGGCTCCAGAGACTGAGCCACTACAGCAAAAGAAAGCTGTTGAAGCTGGCGATGAAGTGGTGAGTTCCCTGTCGATTTCACTTCCCCTTATCCCGGTCATCTTTTTGGATTCTTTTTGCTTTGACGCTATTTTCCGTGATATATGGGTTGGGCGTGCAAGTAAGCCATCAGAAGATGTCATTTCGTTCTCTTCACACGACAGTGCAAAATAATAGAAAATCAACGAGACGTTGCTAGTGCTAACGTGCAACTGATAAGCCGACGTTAATTATCAGTGTTCTTGAGTGGCAGCTCTATAACTCTGCAATATCGTCGTAAAAATAGAAACTAAAAATACGCAGAAGTTTATGTTTTCCATTACATATGTTTTGCCTGTCTTTTTCTCCAGTACTCTCAACGCGTGCCGATTCAATGTTCTTTCGTTGCGAGCAACTTTGATTTGAGAAGCTACATTCCTTCCTCGGAAAGCTGACGGAAATTTCCAGGAACGATGTCTTTACTGAACCTCTTAGAAAGGATCCCATCAATCACTAAAAAGTGACCTTTTGAGATTATAGCACCCAGAAGGCACGAGAGGCGCCGATTTGACATTGGCTTAGCTTTGTGACGTAAGTCGCGCTAAATCCAGTACGATTTAAATGTTTTTGAACGAGGAACTAGTGTTACGTGCCGATAATGTCTTTCGTCAGTGTCTGTCGTTTGCCTTCGTGAAGTAATTCAATAGCCTCAAAAAAAGTCAGCAGCGCAGTGAATAAGTTACGCAGAATGTTAGAGAATATAAAACGGAATACTACTTCGTTTATGAACATATCAAGTGCGAAAAGGAAATAATTCGTGGAATTGCGAGCTCGCCCGCCCGCATAATAAAACATAATAGGCGTCATTACTATTCCGTGTCCATTATTCTTATTCCGAGGGTAATAAATTTATGTCGGAAGCGATGAAAAACACCGATGACAGTTGCGAGCCAAGTTCAAGAGGTGACTTCATCTTGTTTTTAGTAGATAATGCAAAAGTGAGCGTTTCTATCTGTTCCTTAATTTATATTAGAGCGCATAAACTACTATTATAGAGTTGATGCAATTCTTCGTTTCGATTTTTCTGCATCAAGTTTTCCATAAAAGTATACGATTAGATTAGCACAACCTTTAACTCTTCAAAATTGCGGTCCATAAAAGATCTCTTTCTAAGATGCAATGATAATAAAATCCTTGAGCAGTATATGTTAATACAGGTTCGTTATCATTGTAAAGGGCTAGCACTAGTGTTTATTATCAGTTGTTCAGTTGTTAACAATTTGCCACATTAGATAACCTGTTGGACTCGATGTCTAAACCCTCTTATTAATGTGTTGAAGGTGCCGTTTTCTGAATTTAGGATGATGGAAAAGGGCTTGCCAAGTCCTTAACCTTATTCAACGGAGTTTCTATTATCGTTGGATGTATTATTGGGTCTGGGATATTTGTGAGCCCCACTGGCGTCCAAGAAAGTAGGTCACTGTGACGTTTATATCATTTCCCATCTTGTGATTTGTTTAGTACTTCCAATTTCTTTTTTCAGAAGCGGGCTCGGTTGGTCTCTCACTAATCGTCTGGGTTGCATCAGGCATTTTCGCTGCTATAGGCGCTTATTGTTACGCTGAATTAGGAACGCTCATTCGTAAATCTGGTGGAGATTATGCCTACATTATGGAAGCGTTTGGGCCATTCTTGGCGTTTGTTCGATTGTGGATAGAAAGTATCGTTGTAAGGTATGCGAAACATTTTTTATAACACCTGTTTTTGAAGGTTATTATATTGTGCTTTTTATTTTTTACTTGCTGGAATCGCATTTGCCTCAGTAGTTGAGAAAATATTGACTCTCCTCTCTGTCTTAAGTGATAGCTTTCCTTCCTTCGAACTCACGTAAATGTCCCAGACAGATTCTAACTATATGCGCATAGTCTTCAATCGAGTTTGGACCTTAGTTGGTGATGTTTTCTTTTTCTCCCTCTTAACAATGGAATGGATTCCTTTCTATAGTTATGCCTGTATTCCACGCGTTTTCGTGAAAAGTGAGTTACTTTATTCTTGTCGCGTTCCGCCCTATCACTTCCTTTGCTTGTTATCTTTAACTGCTGAGCGAAATTTAGATGTAATAGATAGAACTGTCGTACAATATAATGCTTGACACATGCAGAAATTCTGTCACGTCTGAATAACTTCTAATTTGTCAAGACACTTCTCAATGTACGTCCAATTCATCACAGCTTTTCAGTGCTCACTTTTTCGTCCCCTTATCCGTCTTTCAAAGCTTGCCATCATTAGTCATTCTCGTCTTCACTTGACGTTATCATTATTCATCACTTTCGTATTATCTTGTTTTCTTTCCTTTCTTCGAACTGTCTCTTTGAAGCAAATGGGGATTATTATGTTGATAATAATGCAAAACACTCATCCTCTTATTTATTTTTTTTTAAACTAGACCACAATACTATATTCAAATCCTGCCATTCTTTCCTTGACCCATTATTTTCCTGCTTTTAAAGTTACACTATTTTCTTTACTGAAAGTGAAAGGGAATAGAATATCTATCCATCAATCAGTTGCTCTTTGAGCAGCAAACAAAGGCGTCGGTCTTAATCCATCATATGACTCGCCTTGAACGAGCAAAGAACAAACAAAACAGCACATACTCGTGCTCTCCTCTCTCCTATCGTTATTTCTAGTCGACTAACATAAATTGGGTACGATATGTAACTTCCTTCAGACAAGCAGTGCTATCCAGACGGTTTTTTTCGTTGTAAATTACTTTAACTGAGGCACGCGTGGTGCAGTGGTAAGAGGCGCTACCGACACCCGCACGGTCGATCGATCATCTCCCGGGCCAACCAAGCCTTCCAAACCTCCGGGGTCGGTAAATTGGTACCAGATTTTTCTGGGAAGGTGAAAACACTGATTTGGTATAGCGGCTGGCCCCCGCAAGTCATAGTGTAGACCTCTACGATTCTGAATGGAACACGGATGCGGCGGCGCTTCTTTAGGTGACTGGCTAACGTCGACACCTTTACCTTCACCTTTTTCCCTCAAATAACGTTAACTAAAATAAGGAACGGAGGATTAGTGACCATCGTACGATGCAGCAACGCTACGCCAACTCATTGGTTCATGGGTAAGATGCATGCTTGTTAAAACTCAAGCTGGCGCCGTTCCCGTTTATCTTTCGGTTTTAAGCATCGACGATATTGGCTAAGTGTTCTCTACGATTAAATCATTTTGTTATTATTTTCAGACCATGTACTGCTACAATCGTTGCTCTCACTTTTGCCATCTACATGTTGCGACCATTCTATCCTCATTGCGATCCACCTGCGGGCAGCACGCAACTGCTAGCCGCTGCACTTCTTGGTGAGCCTGAAGTTTGCTTTGCCAAGTTTGCATCGATTTATATTGCTATTGCAATTATTTTAGTTCTACTGACTGCTATTAATGCTATATCGGTTCGCCTGGCGACATTCGTACAGGACTTCTTCACGGTGGCCAAAGTATTCGCGCTTATCATGATTATCGCTACTGGAGCAATCCTTCTGTTGACAGGTAACGATGTGAGGATGGTCGAATTCAGGTTTCTATTTGCTCACCATTTTTTTCAGGCAAACCACAATATTATGAGTCGTTCGAAAATATTTTCGAGAATACTGCTCGCGATTTTGAAACTGCCTCGCTTGCATTCTATTCGGGATTATTTGCATATCAAGGATGGAATTATCTCAATTTCATCGTCGAAGAATTGCAGAATCCGAAACGGTTCATTTTTCATGTTGTGCTTCTGAATTCGTAGTTTCAATTTCTTTTCGTTTAGAAACCTGCCACTTTCAATCGCCATCTCTTGCACGACTGTGACAATCATCTATACGCTAACAAATATTGCTCTCTACACTGTTATTTCGCCAGATGAAATGCTCGTCAGCCCGGCTGTGGCTGTGGTATGTTTCTCGCATGAAAATTCGTGTTTATGCAATCAATACTAACAGAAGACCGATATTTTAGTCAGCAATGACGCTATTACGATATCTATTTTGATTGAATTCGGAGTAGCTTGTAAGATGTGGAAAGCCTCAGATTCTTCGAATCCTTTAGTTCCACTTGTAGCGTTTTATACCCATCTTCACATTGCACCTTTCATTACTGAAAACGGTACAGTCAGTGATTGCAAACCTGTTTCCTTTCCTCTCATTTCATATGTAGACCTTTGGATGTTGGCTAGAAGTTTGACCCTTTCCTATCAATACGACTAGGTTAATCATTCTTGAGTTAGTTCGTGTAAACGGATGGTTTTACAGTTGTTCGCTGAGAAGATGTACGGCAGCTTCGCTTTCATCATGCCAGTTTTTGTTGCATGTTCTACTATTGGATCAGCAAATGGTGTAATTTTTACCAGTTCAAGGTACGTAGTTTGTATAGTAATTAGGCATTAATAGTGTTGTGATCGCGGTCATTCATCCATTTTTAGACTGTTCTACGTTGGTGCAAGAGAGGGTCATATGCCCCAAATTCTGACAATGATTAACAGAAACACAAGGACCCCTATTCCAGCTGTGCTCTTTACTGTGAGTAGAATTTGAATTTTGTGTTTACATGCTGCTTTACTTCATATCTGATACGATGCCGAGTAGGTTGTGGTTTTCTACAAATAATTCGATTCTGATACTTATTTATCGGTCGCTAGCAAGATTTTGATGTTGACTTTCGTTATGTTAGAAATAGCTTCTTCGATCACATTGTTCATCGTGAAAACTATCTATATGGTCATCTATGGGCCTAATTATCGTTTGGACGTCTACGGCGTAGTTCGCTAGTGCGTAGCACTGCAACGGATGCAAACGGTGTGAAGAATAAACGAGCTATTGTTCTAAATTTAAGGGTCTGTTATCACTTGCATACCTGGTGCTGTCCGACGACGTCTTCTCTCTAATCAACTACATTCAAATCAGCTACTGGTTGGCTATCGGAGCTGCTATTGCTGCCCTGTTCTATCTTAGAAAGACCATGCCAAATGCCCCGAGACCAATAAAGGTTCGTTATCGCCACCGTATGGTGGCGCAGTCCTAGTTCTGCAGTTAATTTGAACGATAAATTCCAGGTCAACTTAATATTCCCTATCATTTTCTTCATTGGATGCTGTGCATTAGTTATAGTACCTATCGTTGGTGCTCCTAAGGATACTGGTAAGCCTTTCTTGATGTTTCTTTTTTTTTCGAAAAAAAAAAGCTCCTAATTGCAGCGATTGGTCTACTGATTATGCTCACTGGCGTACCTGTGTACCTCATCTTTGTTGCATGGAAGAACAAACCACGTTGTTTCAACAGTGCCACAAGTGAGTTAATTTATTTTTTCGGCACGTAACTGTAAGCATTTCTACATATGGGAATTCTTATCTCCAACGTTCTGATTAATTAGGGAATATTCGTTTCGAAAAAAATGTCTGGAGCATAGTCTCGCATCACGAAGCATAAATGTGGGTCCTCATGGGCTCGTTCCGTTGAACATTATTATTATTGTATCGTGCTGCTGTGCATAGCGACGTTATATGATCATGATTCGTTAGTTGGCATGCCTTTCGCGATTGGCAGATGGAAATTTTATTGACGACTGGCTCCACTCAGAAAACACAATGTTGAAAAGCATAGAAGATGCGATTTTGTCGTTACGTACAGGGTGCTATCGTACTAGATTGAGATATCATGCAGGAAGGCATTGGAATCATTCGTGTTTTGTTCTGTGTATCAGCGTATCAATAATCAAGATGAATGTTTCTTTATAACAAATGATCTTTTTGAATTTGTGCCGCCTTACGATGTGGTATCACATGCTTCCGTACGGCTATGAATATAAATAGAATGGCCGCGTAGCTGACTATCCATTACTATACTGTAGTTTCATTTCCGGTTCGTTAGAATTTATCAGTAATGCTAACGTGGATTAGCTCCTGACGGGGGTAACCTAACGGGTTCAAACACGAACTGTGTTAGGCCTCTGAAGTCGAAGAGTAGGTCGAAACGTCAAACTGTCAGGAAATCTTTCCATCTAACCACCTCGAAAGGTGATGTAGCCGAAAGGAAACTTCGACTTCGATGCGCTGTTTTGAGGAAGAGAGAATTTTAGAGCTATAATGATTGTGTCCATTCTGTTCCTTCCAATTGTTGTTTTAGGATGCATGACTGTCTTCTGCCAGAAGATGTTCATGGTGGTCGACGACAACAAGACGAGCTAGAGTCCAAAAGCATAGAAGCAGAACGCAAGATTAGTTTGCGGTGTTTCCTTAGGATGCTGGTCGCTAAGCATCCGATCCTCACCTCGATCGCTAGTCACTATCTAGGCTTTGCATGGGTATAGAGATTCCAAGTTTGTTTTTCGAGTCGCTGTAAATCTACGTTACTCCTTGAAAGCTTCGTGACCGAACTGCACTCTTTCGCTAGATGTTCAGTTGCAGAAATTTGGAAGTGATTTTAGGCCTCAATTTGATCTCTATTGCGCCGTTACACGGTGCTGCCGTTTCCGCACCTTCGCGTCGCAATCGAAGTCTGAACGAGGACTCAGTTGTGCTAGTTATGAAATAATGCGATTAGTTCCATAATGAAAAACTGTAGTCAATTGGTGACTAGATTTACTTACACGAGATTAGTAATGCCTATGTGGATCCGACGGTGATCTATTGCATATGCATTGATTTCAGAAGTAAAGCTTGATGAATCAAGATTGCAGGAACACATAATTCAATGCAATGCTGAGGTTATCATTTACAGCACAGAATGTGCGTATTTACACCATAACATCATGATGATAAGGCATTTTGCGAAAAAGAAAGAGACTCGAGAGGTTAGCGATCAGCATCAGTTTTTCCTATTTATTCCATAATAATGACTGTTCAAACTTCCGTCATGGGATACGAACACAAGTTTCCATAACATCACATTAACTAGTCAGTTTGCTAGTTTCTCAGCTACAGTTTGCGTTTGTTACCTTTGTTTTCGTTTTCTGTTTTGGGATCTATTATTGCATAATGTGCGACATCGAGTGGTATTTTCGTTAAGAAGTTAAGACGACACCGAACTGCTCTCTAAATGTACTCGAAATCTGTTTCAAGTATTTCATTGATAGTAGATGTGTGGTTTAGTTTTTGCGCATTTGTGAATGTTATCAGCGATTACTGACACGAGTTCGATTGAAATGAATGTATGTATGTATGATCTCATGCGATGAAATCATCTCGCCCTGCATACAACAAAAACGACATCGTTGATGATATTTCCCTCACCCATGGCATCATCATGACTCATTTCATTCCTCTACACTTCTCATCTGATTTTATTTGACAAATCGCACACATAAAATCGTTGATCACAACAATTCTGAACTTCATTTTATCACATATTCCATATTAAACAACGCATTATAGATAACTATTAGGTCCCAAGAGTCTTCACTGATACGCAGAGATATAGAAGAAACAAGATCATCGTTGTAGACCTTCAGATCGCGATATGACGTCCTGAAGGAGAGCGAAATTGATGAAAAACCTAGCCCTTACAAAAGAGGAGGGGAATTGCGAGAGCAATCTAATACAGAAATGATTCCGATTGTGTTTTGGATGCGCATCCATGTCTTGTAGGATGTCTTTGTCTCTGCGTAGCTACACCGCTTGTCTTCGTACCCAGGCCTGATCGCAGTTTACCCGTATGGGTAAGTATGAAATCTAGCGCGGTAAAGCCTTGCCTAATCCGTAAAAAAGCGCCTTTGCGTTTCCAACTTTGGGAGGAAAAAACAGAACAGAAGAAAAGCACTCACTCCTTAATAACGACAGCGAGCAATATACCACTCTTGCACTTGATTTCGACACTCTCCCTGCCGATTTTATACGTTACGGATGGAGGTCGAGCGGGACTGATAGAGTGATTGAAGAACGGTCCGTGAGCAAAAATGCAAATTGAGTAGCTGTCAAAGAAACAAGGCACTGATGACGTCCTGCCTGGGAGCAGCCTAAAAGTTTCGATGAATCTGAGACGTTGAACGATATAAGACGACAAAAGAAACAAATCAAACATTAAGACCGATACCCCGTTGCATTCGGTCGTTGACTCATGATGCCTTGCGTAGAATGGAAAGCACCGAGCTGAAATTTCCAAGTGAGAGTTGTGGACTTATTTTTTTCTTATTGCACAACGTTTTATCCCGATCAGTTACGGGGTACATTTTTCTTGATAGTTGCCTTGTCTTCTCTCTCCCACGTGATGCACCCGCTTCGTTCCGACCGCAGGGTCTTGAGAGCCACTTCTTTCCACGCGACAACCGTTCGGTCTTGTGTTCGTGTCAGTGTTCCTCCATCAGCCGACCTGTCACCGTGGCCGGCACTGGTGCCGACACTCTTTTCAGCCATTTCGGAGCTAAGCAAGGGTTTCTGCTTGGAACGGGATTGAACCACGATCATCGAGATCTAGAACCTGGGTTCCTAACTCCTAGGCCATCCCGTGTGCATATTTATGTCTGTTTACTATTCAACGACACGTAATCGGCGTGCAAAACTGAGATCCAATTCTACTGTTTAGCGTC